>CM073127.1:46868053-47528053 GCA_037039145.1 Fundulus diaphanus | reverse complement strand
TACCCATGATGCAGCAGTGCTTTTCTGCTACCATAGAAGTCAAGATACATACAGATATTTTTTTTGCTTGGTGCCTTGGAAGATTAAGAAAGTACATGTGAGTACACCATGTATCCTCTGATTTTATTAGACAAAAGCTGCAAAAAATGTTCACTGGAGAGTTTGTTTGATGGTACTACATGTTTCACAGACTACAAATTGAAAAAAAAGAAAGCGCATCACTTGGAGTTTTTTGGGCTCTACCAGCTCCTTTCCAGACTGATACACAGTGTATACGGCAAGTCAGTCTGGCTGGCCAGGCTAGTATGTACATATTATGACACGCACTGAATGAGCAGCACTCCTAATTTTGTTGTAGTGCGCTATTAACGACAATAAGGCCATTCATTTGTTCTCTCTTTCTCTCACACACAAACAAATAACTACATGTCACCATGTTTATAACATGCACATGGATCTATCATTCGCAGCTGTGCTCCATAGTTCTGCTGATCGCCAATGGATAGTTCGTGGAATTGTTTGAACAAAGTACATTTCAATCGCAGATTGCATGACTAACATGCTCAGGGATGAGACAAATTTACATAGCCAGCTGGTAAAAAATGGATGTGAGATTCACGTGATCAGTGTATGTGGAGTGCTAATGGACTGTAATTAATCAGTCTCATGTGCCATTAGTACTTATACTTGTGAAACAAATGGCCTTTTAATTAATTATCAAAAAATCAACCAGGTCTGATCTTACAGATATGAGTGTCCACCTAGATTATCTGTTCAGAGGGGGAATTTATGTTAATATGTTGTGCTCCAGCCTACAGCACAGACTGTATTTTTTAATATAGACTCAGGATCTTCAGGGTTGACCAAGCTAATGTTTTTATTCTTTCAGGCCATACTGGAAAGCATCATCAGGTATGGCATGTCAGTGGGGTATGGTAAACTGTCTGTGCAACTGAAATCTATACTTACTCGTCTGGACCAGACTGCAGTGAGAATCATAGGGAGGACTGATAACTCCTCCCTGTAGCCCATTTATTAGGAGTCTGTCCTCAGACTTGCATGTGGAGTACAATCTGATCCCACACTAATCTTCCATTCACAATATGAATTGCTGCCATCTGGCAAAAAGAACCAATTTGCACACTTGATAGACTTAAATATTTATTTGTCCCTACCTCCATCAGATTAATAGATAAGGTAGCATATACTGTAATATGGGGATGCACGACTGCCGTGTTGATGCTCCGGTCAGATCTGTTGGCTTGTTTGTTTTTGGACTATATGTGTCACTTGTAATATGTGTCTTATTGAGCAGTGTATATATATATAGACTTTATGCATTTACTTGGTGTAATTCTAAAATGTATATATTTATTGTGTATTTATTGAGTCCCATGGTGGCAGCTTTATCTAGTACACATAGTCCAAGATAAATTTTCCCTAAGGGGATAATAAAGTATATATCTGAAGCTTTGTGCCTCACAAAGCTATCACAACACACAATCAGATGTCAGTGTAGGCTTTGAGAGTACAAAATCCTAACAGCAGGACTGTGAAATCATTACTGAAATCATTACTGAATGTATCAAGAACTGAACTGAATGAATGGTAGACATGTATACTTTTCTGATTATTCACAAGAGCTGTCAAATTTGAATGCGCAGAACCAAATGTCTCCACAGCTAGTCTGTCCTCTCCTCCAGGGCTAAACACATGCACGTCATACTCCAATTTCAAGCATGGTTTGAACAATTTTCCCTATGGACTGCATTTAGGAACATTTACTGACAATTGTAACTGAGACTTAAAGGTATAGTGGATGATCTTGTTTCGGCTTTGAGATCCAGGAGGATCATCTTATCTATTGGTCCTCCCACATGCCAATCATTGTGACATATTCACATAACACCAGTGTGCATGGTTGTTCCTTGTCACTTTCCTCTTGCTGGCTGCATACTTCTAGTGTTTATATGCAGTTAGCTTCGGCTTCAGCCGTTCATTGTAGCTCCGCTGCTCTCACCGTAAATGTTGAAAATGGCTGAAAGTCACAAGGAGCAAATTAACTTACACGTTTATAAGAAGAGGAAGGCCTCAGTAGAAAGAAATAAGACCAGAGTGTTTTGGGAGATTCCTTCATACGATCCCCCTGAGGAGCGGAAGAGCAGGTAGGATAGTCCTGCGCAGTTGTTCAACAAGAGACTTGAGCATTTTTTACCTACAGTTCCGTAAAAATCGTCCACTCTGCCCTTAAGAAGTTTACTGCTTTTAACACACTTCCATTATTAAAGCACTGAAACCTCAAATTTGACATAACCCATGGAAAGATGTAATACCATTATCCCTCGGTTTGCATGTTATCTCTGTGCATCCAAAGGTTTACTCCGGGTATTCCGGTTTCCCCTTCACAGACCAAACATGCATGTTTAGTGAATTGTTTACTCTAAATTGTCCCTAGGTGTGAGAGAGAGCATGAATGGTTGTTTCTCTCTATGTGTCCCTGTGAAGGACATGACCTGTCCAGGGAGTATCCCTCCTTCTGCATAGTGACTGGTGGAGATGGGTACCGGTGACTCAGTAACCTCGAAAGGATAAATCAGATTTAAAAATAGATGGATAGTATGAAACTTTGGCACAAAAGATGATATATATGCACTCATTAAAGTAATGCTAGACTTTTAAAGATTTAATTACTTATTTCTTGTGACGATCCTGGCACTGGTGCTGCCTTTACTCACAACTCAGCACACCTGTTCAGACTCCACCCTGCCTGCAATCAACCTTCACTGGTTCCACCTGGTTTCACCTGCATATAACTTAAGTCCCGTTCTGGTCAGCTTCCAGTGCCAGATCGTCTCGAGCCAATCCGGTGAGAACCTTCCAGCCATTTGTTCTGAAAACCTGCCTTTCTGTTGCCCGACCTGTCTCTGCCCTCTGTTTCTGAGCCTGCCTGATCCCGTTCTGATTTTGTCTGCCTGCCTGAGAACTGCTCTGTCAGTCTCTGGACCCTGGATTGCCCGCCTGTGCATCTGACCCTGCCTGTCTGAGTACTGGAACCTGTCTGATCCCTGTGATGCTCTGAGCCCATCGGTTATTGGACCTAGATCTGGACCTGAAACTGTCTCCCGGAATAACCCTCTGTACTGCTGCTGGATCTTGGCCTCCCTGTTACCGAACCTGGACCGTCTCTGGATAAACGTCCCTGGAAAGCCCCGCACTGTCTGCCTGTCTTTCGGCCGCTCAACGGCTTCAACCCCGCCAGCCTGCAGACGGACCCCCGCTCCCAAACCAGCTCGCATGTTACTGGTAGGCTCGCTGTGCCCTGGTTCTCCCCAGGTTAGTGACCCAACCTGTCTCACGTTGTCTCGCCTGCCATTACTGGTCACTAACCTGTCCCTCTGCCTCCAGGGAGTTTCCAGCCCATAGCGCGAGCTGCCGAGAGCCGGTGCTTGTTTTCCCTGTTTTCAATAAAGCTTGTTAAAACGTCACTGACCTGTCGTGGTTGAATCTTGGGTCCGATTCTCGTGCATTACATTTTTGGCACTGATTATCTCTTTCTGATATATATTCATACAAAAAAAACATATTATAATACAAACCCAGAACAATACAGTAGGCTACTGTGTGAGTTTAACAAATATCTCATGTAGTTGGTTGCTATAGTTTTTCCTTCTGCTTTAGTTTTCCTTTATCTCCATCTTTGCTTTTCTTCCCACAATAGTGGCACATCTCAAAAGGGCCCATCTGATGATGGATGACAATAAAAAAATTTTTTAACAACAACAACAAAGTGTTAAACATTACACTGCATACAATTAGACAGCTAAGAATTTAAGAAAAACACCGGTCTCCATCATCAGTGTACGCACGCCCGCCGACAGGGGGGGACAAACGGGTCTGTTGTTCGGGCCCAGGACAGAGGGGGGGCCCAAAACTGACTCTGACCAGCGCGCGCGGGGGCGCTGCTTGCAGAAACTGCACCAAAGTCTCCCTCACGGCACTCTGTTGCTCCCCCTCCCCTCTCCTACATGGCTCAGCGGCGCCAGCCAATCAGCACGCAGGCTCAGACCGGCCCGCCCACTCTGCTCCCAACACAAACATCCGCGGTGCTGTTCAAATCAGACTCGGAGAGAGAGAGGGACTGCACGAGCGGAAAAAAACATGAACAGGGAAAGAAGCGCCATTTGGCTAAAATTTAATACCGTAAATGAAATCAAGCTGTATGGTTTATAAAAAAAGCCGGTTGAATTCAGTGTTAACATAACAAATTTATATAAGCACGGGAAAAACCATGAGCAAGAAAACGTTGGGCAACAAATGGAGAGAGGAGACGAATCTTCTCTCATTGCCCGACAGACCCACAGACTGACGTCACTGACTGAGGCATTTCAGTCCTCTAGAGAACATCCAGGTAGATCAGATTGGTCTTCAGCAGCAGTTCATGTTAACTTTCAATGTAGATATTATCTATCATATGTTACTGGAGCCCATACATAAAATGTAATTAAGACCTTGAAAGAACCCAGTACATATATCCAATAAAAAAGTGTTATTTAAGATAAAATAACATTTACTAATCCTTTATTTATCTCACGACGGGGAAATTTATAGGATTAAAGCAACAGGCAGGTGCACACAACACAGACAAAATTACATAAGGATTGAAAGATATAAAAGGTTGATTTGGAAAAAAAACACTATGAATATAAGATTATTATTATTATTATTATTTAATTGTAATAGTAAAATAAAAATCACAAAACCCGGAAGGTCAACAGTTTCATGATACATCAAGCTTAGGGACTGGCTAATATACAGCAGGTCAAAAAAAGCCATTTTTGGCTGCAGTGCTGCTGTTCTCTGATGAAGAAATTATCAACTAGTGCACTAAATTCAATAGATGGGTTTAAAATATCCAATATAAAATACAGAGATTTCCAATACAGTTAAGTTGACTTTTTTTTAGTGGGTGTGTGTGTGTGTGTATGTGTGCATGCGCGCGCGTGTGTGTGTGTTGGCGGCAGGTGTAGAGGGGGGGCCCAAAAAGACTGCGTTGTCCCGGGCCCTAGCAAAGCTGTCAGCTGGCCTGAGCGTACGTGTAAACCTTCTTTTGAATCGAGGCTCAGCGGAGACGTCTTTTTCAAACTGCAGGGATTCCTTTAGAAGTATTCCTTTTGAATACTAATGATAAAATGTAAAACGGATATAAACATGTGAACCACAACTAGCAACGCATTTCATTTCTGTGGCTTTTGCAATCAATACACAGGAGATGTTACAGAATGTAATTCACATTTGGTCCAAAGATTTTCTGTCACAATAAGCCTTCAAATGAAATACACAGAAAAGACATGCAGTATGTGTTTTGAGAGCAAAAACTCGACTGGATGTTGAGTCCTGAAGGGTGAGGGGCAGTGCACTTGCTGTCCACCTGGATAATGGCAAGCCTCTTTTTCTGTCGAAGGCCTTGGCTAGTATACCAAAATATGTGGATAAGACATTTTTTAAAAACGATTTAGAAAAATTCCAATACAAAGTAATTTCAGTTTTTTTTCTCCCTGGACATCATGAAAGTCAAAAGTTGTTTTACTTTGACATTGCCATTTCCCATAGCGTTGGGAACAAGACTTCCTCTTTATGAAGGAAAAATTGTCCTCCAGAAAATAAAGTAGACATTTTGCAATATATTTGCAAAATTGGACAGCAAATAAAAAGGCTCTATTTAGAAGAAATTTATATTTTTGGTACCTATATCCAGTGACTTGGCTCATGAACTGCGCCCAAAATAATATGGCTATTCTCTGGTTCACGCTGAAAAAAAGTTAAATCAAATATTTGCAATCTACTTTGGAAATAGCACAGACATTTTTAAGCTGTATTATAGGTTCTCTCATCCCTTACCTTAGATCTAGAGGGCCATCCATGATATGTGTCCAGTCAGTGTGTAGCACATTTTTGTTTCCTTCCAAGATATCATCCTTTCAGCTGATTGCAAAGGGTGGGCTTTCTTGTTACTTTTAAGTTTTTTGTCTAAGTGGAACTTAAAATGTTTAATGTTGAGCTTTGATAAAAGTTTACTTTGTGTATCAACAAGATCCACACTTTTGTCTTGTATTGTGATTACTGTAAAAAGGACCGAAGAAACAACTTACCTCCTTCTCGTTGTTTCCGCCTCACATTTTTGCACCACCCCATGTCTTCAACGTCTAAGACTAATTTACTTATTTTAGATTGCCTTATTTGAGTCTTTTGATGTGACTTCATGACCAGGCCATGGCTGTCCATGTCAAATGGACAGCCATGGCGTAGTCAAATTTCCTCTTTTTTTTTTTCTTTTTTTTTTTTCCCAGTGTCCTGTCTAGCAATGTGGCAATAAAAATTGATATCTTAATGCCAAATAGAGCTCGACAGATTTTACTTTCACAAGTGGAGCAAACAGCTTTCGCCATAATGCTCCGCTTGATTTGTGCGTGTAAATAGCTTTATTGTGATTCCTGCAGGGAGAATTTCAAATTATATGGACACTACAATGGGAAAGTAGGAGAGCAAAGGAAGAACAAGAAGAGAAAAAAAAGAGAAAGAAAAGGGTGAAAGAAAGAAGAGATAGAAGGAAGAGAATGACAAAACGTCCTCTGTCTGCTCCATCACCTGGAAAGAGACACAAAAACAACAGCACAACCAACAGACATAAAGCAACAGATACAATCGTGTAACACCTTGATACCATTGCTAAATCATATGTATTATTATTTAAGCTGACATGTGTAATGTGATACCTAAAAAAGAAAGTAAAAGAAAGTAAATAAATAAATTATAGCCTTTCTGTATATAAGTGAACATCTAATACCTGGGACCCAGCACCCGTGGGAGTCTGTGAAAGTGCACCAGTTTAAGTGAAAATTATACAGAAGGAAATATATTGATAGTGATTGTGGAGAACCGAAGACCCACCTTCCCTAAGCACAGAGGCAGGAGTCAGGGGACCCGTAACCCCGGACTCCCAAAGGGGCCACCAAAGCAGTGCGCCCGAGAGGGGCCCTCACAGGAAATCTGCAACCCCCCCCCCCCGAGGAAAGAGGAGAGACGACCCCGAGGAAATCCCCCAGCCACCGCAACGCCGACACCCCCAAGAGCCGCGGGGACGAGCCCGCGGGCTCCGCCGGCAGCCGGCCGCGCCGAAGTGGTCCCGGCCAAGGGCCCCGGGGGCCAGAGGCCCCAGGGGCGCCCCGCCCCCGCGGCAGGGGCCCCGGCCGCCCCCCGGGGGGCCAGGCCCCGCGAAGCCACCGCCGGGAATGGGCCGGCACCCACCCGGGAACCCGCCCCAAACCCGAGGACCGTCAACGCGCCAGAGGGCCAAGGCGCCCGCCAACGCAGCGGAGGAGGGCAGGACGTGGGGGGATGGGCTCCGCACCTATCGGAGACTTGAGATGATCTTGGGAGAGGGAGCGGACCGGACCCGAACCTGGGAAAAAAAAAAACTCATTCACACCATCCCTCCCTTGTGCCCCACTCGCCACACACAGACACACAAAAAAAAAAAAAAAAAAAAAGGACGCTGTACACACATTCACATCCAAAAATCCCAAGTGGGGGGGGGGGGTCACCACAATTCAACAATACCAAAATACAATACAATACAAATTTCCTCTTTTGCAAATGTCTCTTCAAAATGCATGTGCAAATTTTCAGTTATCCGGGTCATCGCAACAGCAAACAGGATTAAATTGAATTGAATTGCTTTGGGGTCTTGTTCACGAATGAGGGGAAGATGGAGCGGGAGATCAACAGGCGGATTGGTGCAGCGTCTGCTGTGAAGCGGGCGCTGTACCGATCCGTTGTGGTGAAAAGAGAGCTGAGCCAAAAGGCGAAGCTCTCGATTTACCGGTCGATCTACGTTCCTACCCTCATCTATGGTCACGAGCTTTGGGTCGTGACCGAAAGAACGAGATCCCGGATACAAGCGGCTGAAATGAGTTTTCTCCGTAATGTGTCTGGGCTCTCCCTTAGAGATAGGGTGAGGAGCTCAGTCATCCGGGGAGGACTCAGAGTAGAGCCGCTGCTTCTCCACGTCGAGAGGAGCCAGTTGAGGTGGCTCGGGCATCTGGTTAGGATGCCTCCTGGACGCATCCCTGGTGAGGTGTTCCGGGCACGTTCCACCGGGAGGAGGCCCAGGGGAAGACCTAGGACACGCTGGAGGGACTATATCTCACGGCTGGCCTGGGAACGCCTTGGGATTCCTCCGGAGGAGCTGGCCCAAGTGGCCGGGGAGAGAGACGTCTGGGCCTCCTTACTGAAACTGCTGCCCCCGTGACCCGATCCCGGATAAGCGGAAGAAGACGGACGGACGGACGGAATTGCTTTATTGTCCCCTGTCAGGGAAATTATGTTTTCGTACAACCCATTCAAGAGAAAGACAAACATGAATAGACAGGTCACTGAGACCTTGCTGCCTTTATGTAGAATATAGGAAATAATACATTGGGATGGTTGAGGGGGGAAAAAAGTACATTTCTCACACTGTCTCTTAGGGCACAGTTTGAGGATGCAGGAAAAACCCTCAACACAAAAAAGCAACATACAGACGACATCATAAGCATACCATGTGGGTGGGTGATCAATCCAGTCCAGTCCTACCAACTGAGCAGTGCATCTGCGTGCATCCAACCTAGGGTTCTTGTCCCAGGGGGTAAAAACAAATGGGCAGAGCGGAGGCGGTGAGTCAGAGGGGGGTGTACTTATTGCCATGTTCATGTGTGTGTGTGTGTGTGTGTGTGTGCATCAGTGTAGGCCCATGACTGTCCAGGCAAGGCAAGGCAAGGCAAATTTATTTACATAGCACAATTCAGTACAGAGACAATGCAAAGTGCTTTACATGATTAAAATATAGGAATAAAAGCAAGTAGGGATAGAATGTAGAAAAAAAAAGTAATTTTAAAACAGTTTAACTTGAACATTCAAAGGCAATTTTAAACAAATGTGTTTTTAATCTCGATTTAAAGGAACTCAGGCTTTCAGCACTTTTACAGTTTTCTGGAAGTTTGTTCCAGATAGGTGGAGCGTAGGAACTAAATGCTGCTTCTCCGTGTTTGGTTCGTGTTCTAGGTATGCAGAGAAGGCTGGAGCCAGAAGACCTGAGTGGTCTGGAGGGTTTACGTATACGCTGATAACAAGTCTGTGATGTATTTAGGTACTAAGCCATTTAGGGATTTATAGACTAACAGAAGTATTTTAAAGTCTATTCTCTGAGATACAGGGAGCCAGTGTAATGACTTTAGAACTGGGGTTATGTGCTCTACTTTCTTAGTCTTAGTGAGGACACGGGCAGCAGCGTTCTGGATCAGCTGCAGCTGTCTGATCCACTTTTTAGGCAGACCTGTGAAAACACCGTTGCAGTAATCAATTCGACTAAAAATAAACGCATGGATTAGTTTATTCAGATCCTGCTGAGACATTAGTCCTTTAATCCTGGAAATGTTCCTCAGGTGATAAAAAGCCGACCTTGTAATTGTCTTTAGATGCTTTTGAAGGTTCAGGTCTGAGTCCATCACTACACCCAGGTTTCGGGCCTGATCAGTGGTTTTTAGCTGAAGCGACTGAAGCTGTGTGCTAACTTTTGATCTCTCCTCTATTGGTCCAAAAATTATTACTTCTGTTTTGTTTTTATTCAACTGAAGAAAATTTTGGCACATCCAGGCATTGATTTCTTCTAGGCATTTACTCAGTGCTTGAACTGGTTTATAGTCACCTGGTGACATGGTGATGTAAAGCTGTGTGTCGTCTGCATAGTTATGGTAGCTGATGTTGTTATTTTTTATTATCTGAGCTAGGGGGAGCATGTAGATATTGAAGAGGAGGGGACCTAGAATGGACCCTTGGGGAACCCCACATGTGATTTTTGTCATCTCTGATGTAAAGTTACCTACTGACACAAAAAAGTCCCTGTCCTTTAAGTAGGATTTAAACCAGTGGAGTGCTGTACCAGAGAGGCCGACCCAGTTCTCCAGGCGCTCTAACAGAATGGAGTGATCGACAGTATCAAATGCTGCACTGAGGTCCAACAGAACCAGCACGGTGGTTCTTCCACAGTCTGTATTTATATGGATGTCATTAAACACCTTAATAAGGGCGGTCTCTGTACTGTGGTGAGCACGGAAGCCAGACTGGAATACGTCAAAGCGGCTGGTCGTTGTTAAGAAGGTGTTTAATTGTTGAAATACAGCTTTTTCAATAATCTTACTGATAAAGGGGAGGTTTGAGATGGGCCTGTAGTTCTGGAGTAGCAGTAGTCCCCTCTCCAGCCATAGTCTTAGATGGTATGTTTATCAGCAGTTCAGTAGAGCATTGATCCAGGTCACAGGTGTCATGAAAGGGTGGAAGCGGGGGTCGAGCATCTTGTTTGCATAGCATCCAAGAGAGTTTGAGATAACCAGCCTCCAAGGCCAGCATCGGGCAGCCAATTCAGATAACAAGGAGTCTCAGGCTGACTGTGAAATTCCATCAGACTTTAAGTCTTTGCTGGTCCGTCTTCGTGGCAAGTCCCAAACAGCCGAATTTGTTGGTCTCAGAGTCAGCCAGACTTTCGCTCAGTTCTTTCTGAAGAAGTTTCGACGAGACTTTGTCAATTCTGGAGGCTCGCAATTGAGCAGGGTTGCTCAAGTGTGAGCCACCAGAATTGTATAAATATTAAATTGTATAAATAAATTAGATTGTATAAATAATCTTGAGTCGAGAATATTGTCCGTTTTTAAAAAGGGGGAAATATGGTTGTTTTGCAAACAGAAGTTCTTCAAAAACAGCTCAACAACATAACCAGATACTTTTCCCTGACTTTAACAAGAAAATATTGTAGTTGAACATAAAAGGATTAATATGAATTATCAGATTCACAGCCAGGCAATGAAAACACCCCGGATTATCATTAATCTACGGGTTTGTTTACCAATGTAGGTCTATAACCTCATTGGTGAATGAGGCTGAGTTTCATCAAGCCTATATGGTCTCTCCCTGCTACCTTCTGGGAAGAGGTTCCGCAGCATCAGCTGCAGGTCCACCAGGTTCTGCAAAAGCTTTTTCCCTGTTGCCATCAGACTGTTGAACTGCTGAAGCTATAAACCGGACTCTGTACCACATTCGCATATTTGCACATTTGCATCATTGCATCCTTATCTAGCATTACAAATGCTGCCGAACTCTCAGTTTCTAAAATGCATTCTTGCACAAATGCCCTTTGCACAATCATTTCTGCACATACAAATGGCTTCTAAAAATACTCACCTGTAAACTGTGATCGCACACTGTCTCTTTCTCCTGCACTGTTTACATTTCAATTGTTTTACTGTTAAATCACTGCTGCACCTTATCTTGTAATTTACTGTAATTTACTGTAAATTTCAAGCTGTATGCAAATGAAATTTCGTTCTGTACGCACTTCTGTACGCAATGACAAAAAAAGTTGTCTAAGTCTAAGACATTTTCCCCTCAGCTGCAACACTTGAAGCACACAGGGGTTCACGCTGCATCTTTATGCATGATCCAGCTGCTGATGTTTTCCCTCTTTTCAGCTCCATGCACTTCTAGCCCGTTACAGTTTATAACCATCATCATCACCTTTTACAGCGACAGGTTCCTCATCTCAGTCTCTGCTCTGACCGGACAAATCTCCTCTAGGGTCCTCTAGTACGTAATTACGCAAGCCGAAGGCTGAGTTTGAAGATGTTCGCTGAGCACGTTTTGTTTGTGGTCGGAGTGGAATGCTCAGCCCTGCTGGGCTCCCTCAACCTCCAGTGACAATTGCCGTTGAAAAATTCTCCACGTCAAAAGACAGATCTATGGCAAAACCTCTAAATGTCGCCCTTGTCACTCCATGTTTTCACATGTCACGTTCCCTTGTCCTGACCGCATCCCCACACTTAGCCATGTCTCTTGGAATCCCCCACTTTGGTGACATTTTTCAAAATAAAATTTTGAAAGTTATGCCTTTACACCGGAGTGAGTTACACTTTAAAGTATGCTCTGGCATTAGTACATTTCCTACTATGTCTTCTAATGTTTCTGCAAAGGGAAAGAAATTACAATGTCGACTGACTAGTATTTTTACAATAAAATAAAGATGTTATTGTCCTAAACTTTTTAATGTTTTACAGAATTACTCATGGACCCCATGTGTACATATTGTTTAGGCCAGGGATTCCAAAACCTTACCATGCCAAGGCCCCCCTACACCAGTACAGTTTCAGCTGAGGCCCCCCCTCATACAAAACATGCGTAAACACTCATGTGTAAGCTACCTTTAATTCATTAATTTAATGAATAACATATAACAATAACATAGACCCACCATTTTAATTTTAATAACCTTTTTTAAAACGATGAACCTCTTTAAACCTTGCAAAAACAGAAAGATTTGTGAACAAAATAAAAGTTTGTCCCAAATTAAACATGCAGGCATTTTATATAATGCAGGCCTAACAACAAATGTAGGCTACATGAGAAAGAGAGACAGAGACATAACATGCTAATGGGAGCAGTGGGCCTGATGGCTTCTACACAGTTTGTCCAGTCTGGGCTTGATGTCTGTCAGAGCAACACGCATGTCATTCTCCACATTCAAACGTGATCTGTGTTTAGTTTTCAGTACTTTTAAAGTTGAAAAGCCAGACTCACACAAGTAAGTGGTTGCAAATGGAAGGAGACATTTCAGAGCCCTTTCAGCTAGGGTGGGAAACTCTTGTCTTACATACAGCCAGAAGTTTGGGAGAGAAAGGGTTTCAAATTTGACTTTTAAGTCCCATGAGGTGGACATCTCAATCAGTTCCTCCTGGGCTTTTAAGTCCAGAGAAAAGCCAGCATCATTTGCAAAGGGGTCCTGACCCAGTTTAGCTGAGAGTTGTCAAGGTCAGGGAAATAGTCTCTGAAATATCCCTGGAAGTGTTCCAAGTGTGACTGTATCAAAGGGGAAATTGTGTCCAAATCACCATCAGATGACAACTCTTGGTGTAGTTGTGGGAACATTTCTGTAGTCCCCTCTTGCACCTTGCTTGCCCATAGGGCGACTTTCATGGAAAACGCAAGTACTTTGTCTTGCAGATGCAGTATGTATGTTTCACATCCTTGCATGCTTTGGTTCAGTACATTTAGATGGTGAATTATGTCTGCCAAATATGCAAGCTTGAGAAGCCATGGTGCATCTGTGAAACAGCTTGCCAGCTGATGTTTTTCAGACGCAAGGAATTCAGCGATTTCTGTCCACATCTCGTATACACGGTTCAAAACTGCCCCTCGAGAAAGCCAGCGTACATTTGAATGAAGCAGCAATCCTTTAAACAGAGCTCCCATTTCGTCACACAGAATGCCAAAGAGTCGGTACTTCACGTGGCGACTTTTAATAAAGTTAACCACCTGCACGGTCTCCTGCAGTACTTGGTTAAGCTCATCATCGATGCGTTTAGCCACAAGGGCTTCACGATGGAGCATACAGTGTGTAAAAATGACGTGTAGGGCTTTCTGTTTTATTAGCGCAGTCACTCCGCTGTGTCTCCCTATCATAGCTGCAGCCCCATCCGAACATACTCCAACACAACGGGACCAATCAAGTCTATTTGTCCTCATATAATCGTCCAAGACACCAAAAATCTCCCTCCCCGTGGCCCTACATTCAAGCGCTTTGCAGAACAGTATTTCCTCTGCAAACTTTTCTCCTTGAAGGTACCTAACATAGACGAGCAGATGCGCGGCATTGGTCACATCAGTGCTTTCATCCAGTTGCAATGCGAAATAGTCACTTGCTCTTACCTGGTCCAAAAGTTGATTAGAAACGTCCCCTGCCATGTCACTTATTCGCCTACACACCGTGTTGTCCGAAAGTGGTATAGCATCCATTTTCTTTGCCGCGTCCTCACCAAGCATTTCCCGAACCATGTCTTTGCTTGCTGGAAGTAAGAAACCTTCTCCGTCGGTGTGGGGCTTCTTTGCCCGCGCTATGTGGTACGATGCCGCATAGGATGCTCTCATTGCTCTCTTGGGGACGTTAGCATGCTGCACAAATGTTGTCGTCTGCTTTGTTATTTGTTCCTCCTTGCGTTTGAAATATTCCACTGACTTTTCAGCCTCCGCTGGATGTTTCTCTTGTAAATGCCGTTTAAGTTTGGATGGTTTTAAGCACTCGTTTGAAAGAATTTCGAGGCATAGCACACATTTAGGGCACTCCTGTCCATTTTTGTGTGTGACTGTAAATCCATAGTTAATGTAGTCCTTTTCATACTTCCTCAGCTTTTTTGGCCAGTTGCAGCTCCTCTGTGTTTGATCAGATGTTTGTGGATTGGTAGGGTCTTCGCCAGGTCCTTTTCTTTTCAAAAATTTGTCCATGTTAACACGTTTGCCTGCTATCTGTTTAGCACTATTATTTTCAAGAAGATAATGTCGGCGCAAGGCTAGTCAGGTTTGTTTACGAGTGCGTCATGGTCATGGCTATGCCAACCAATTAGAAAGAGATGCGTTATTTAAAAATATTATTTGTAAGGTTTATGTGAATGATTTTCATAATGCAGTTATACCCAAACAGGAATGTTTTAATTATTTTTATTCAATAAATTAATTTCATGTACAATTTTAAATTTTCTATTTTTCTGCATCTTCTGGCACCCCCTTGCGGCCCCCCGGGGGGCCGCGGCCCCCACTTTGAAAAATGCTGGTTTAGGCAAGGCAAGGCAAGGCAAGGCAAATTTATTTGTATAGCACAATTCAGTACAGAGACAATGCAAAGTGCTTTACATGATTAAAATACAGGAAAATAAAACAGAATATAAGCAAGTAGGAATAAAATGTAGAAACAAAATAGAACATCAATAAACAGTTGGACTAAAAAAGTTGAACTAATGCTGTTTCAGTAGAACAGTTTAACTAGAACAGTCAAAAACAGTCCTAAACAAATGTGTTTTTAATCTTGATTTAAAGGAACTCAGATTTTCCGCACTTTTACAGTGTTCTGGAAGTTTGTTCCAGATAAGTGGAGCGTAGGAACTAAATGCTGCTTCTCCTTGTTTAGTTCTGGTTCTAGGTACGCAGAGAAGGCTGGAGCCAGAAGACCTTAGTGCTCTGGATGGTTGATACACTGATAACAAGTCTATGATGTATTTAGGTGCTAAGCCATTCAGGGATTTATAGACTAACAGAAGTATTTTAAAGTCTATTCTCTGAGATACAGGGAGCCAGTGTAAGGACTTTAGAACTGGGGTGATGTGCTCTACTTTCTTAGTCTTAGTGAGGACGCGGGCAGCAGCGTTGTGGATCAGCTGCAGCTGTCTGATCCACTTTTTAGGCAGACCTGTGAAAACACCGTTGCAGTAATCAATTCGACTAAAAATAAACGCATGGATTAGACTTTCCAGATCCTTTTGAGACATTAGTCCTTTAATCCTGGAAATGTTCTTCGGGTGATAGAAAGCCGATCTTGTAATTGTCTTTAGATGCTTTTGGAGGTTCAGGTCTGAGTCCATCACTACACCCAGGTTTCGGGCCTGATCAGTGATTTTTAGCTGAAGCGACTGAAGCTGTGTGCTAACCTTTGATCTCTCCTCTATTGGTCCAAATATTATTACTTCTGTTTTGTTTTTATTCAATTGAAGAAAATTGTGGCACATCCAGGCATTGATTTCTTCTAGGCATTTACTCAGTGCCTGAACTGGTTCGTAGTCACCTGGTGACATGGTGATGTAGAGCTGTGTGTCGTCTGCATAGTTATGGTAGCTGATGTTGTTGTTTCTTATTATCTGAGCTAAAGGGAGCATGTAGATGTTGAACAGGAGGGGACCCAGGATGGACCCTTGGGGAACCCCACATGTGATTTTTGTCATTTCTGATGTAAAGTTACCTACTGATACAAAAAAGTCCCTGTCCTTTAAGTAGGATTTAAACCAGTTAAGAGCTGTACTAGAGAGGTCGACCCAGTTTTCCAGGCGTTCTAACAGAGTGGAGTGATCGACAGTATCAAATGCTGCACTGAGATCCAATAGTACCAGCACGGTGGTTCTTCCACAGTCTGTATTTATATGGATGTCATTAAACACCTTGATAAGGGCGGTCTCTGTACCGTGGTGAGCAGGGAAGCCAGACTGGAAAACGCCAAAGCGGCTGGTCGTTGTTAAGAAGGTGTTTAATTGTTGAAACAAAGCTTTTTCAATAATCTTACTGATAAAGGGGAGGTTTGAGATGGGCCTGTAGTTCTGGAGTAGTAGTTTGTCTAAATTGTTCTTTTTCAGCAGTGGTTTGATAATTGCTGTTTTTAGGGACTGAGGGAAAGAACCTGACAGAAGGGACGTGTTTATTATCTGAGTCAACTCAGACGCTATGACAGGCAAAACTTTCTTAAAGAGAGCTGTGGTTAGAACGTCAAGGCAGCAGGAGGAGGAACTTAGCTGCTGAATGATCTGCTCTAAGCTTTTGTGGTTTATTTGGCTGAATTGGGACATTTTGTCAGGATAGGTTCCTGCTGGATACAGCTTTGGTTCTGGAGTTGATATGGATGTACAAACTGATCCTCTGATCTTTAGGATTTTCTCAGTAAAGAAGTTTGCAAATTCATTGCAGGCCCTGGTGGAGTGGAGTTCGGAAGCCACGGACACGGGAGGATTTGTTAACCTGTCGACTGTGGCAAATCAGACACGAGCATTGTTAATGTTTTTCTTAATGATCTCAGAGAAGAAAGATTCTCTTGAATTTTTCAATTGTAAGTTATATCTGTAAAGTCTCTCTTTATAGATGTCATAGTGAACCTGCAGTCTGTTCTTTCTCCATATGCGTTCAGCTTTTCGACACTCCCTTTTTTCACCTTTAACTGCTGGAGCATTTCTCCAAGGAGATTTTTTCTTCCCGGAAAGAACTTTCACTTTAACTGGAGCAATGCAGTCAATGATGTCTGAGACTTTAGAATGAAAGTTATCTACTAGCTCATCTACTGAGTTGCAGCCCAAGGTTGAAGTATCAGAGTAAGCTTGAATAAAAGTTTCCGTGGCATTGTCCTTAATGGTGCGTTTTCTTACGATGTCCCTTTGGCTAAATGAGTCACTGGAAATTATGCTTTCAAAGGTAACAGAAAAGTGATCGGATAAGGCAACATCAGTTACATTGACCTTAGAAATCTTTAGACCTTTAGTGATGATCAAGTCTAAAATATGTCCCTGCTTGTGTGTTGGCTGTTTGACATGCTGAGTTAAACCAAAGTTTCTAAGTGTGTCACACAGTTCTTTTGCACTTCTGTCTTCAGGGTTGTCAACGTGAAAGTTGAAGTCTCCCACAATAATTAAACAGTCATAATCAACACATATCACAGACAGGAGGTCACTAAAATCATTAAAAAAGTTTGATGTGGACTTAGGAGGCCTGTAAACGTTCAGAAACATAGTTCGTACCGGACTCTTTACCTGGAGAGCCAAATGTTCAAAAGAGTCGAATTTTCCCAAAAACACCTTTTTACACTTTAGTGAATCATTGAACAATGTTGCCACTCCTCCACCTTTCCTTTGCTGTCTGCTCTCACAAAGGAAATTGTAGTTTGGAGGAGTCGTCTCTAATAGAATAGCTGTTTCATTAGATTCATTTAACCATGTTTCTGTTAAAAACATTACATCAAGATTATTGTCAATAATGAAGTCATTAATTAAAAGGGATTTTCCTGACAGAGATCTAATGTTTAATAAACCCAGTTTATATGACTTAGTGGTTGATGATGTCTCTATGACAGGTTTCATCTGACAGTTTATGACTTTTAAGTATTTCTTCCTGTTTATCCTTATGTTTTTCATTTTTCTGCCACGTATCATCACAGATATTCCATAATCTCCGGCAAAAGGCCCAAGCTGATGCTGGAAACTGTCATGTCTGATAAACGTGCGGCCAGGGCCCGATCTGTATCACAGCGAAGTAATCTGGAGGTCCTGAGCACCAGAATGTTCTGTGATACGTAGAGGAAGAGGATCTGGGCCTCTGAGGCCTTTAGAAAATGCTGGTTTAGTCACAGCAGAATGGCTATGTGGAGAGGATGTCATCTGTAGGCCAATCTTAAATACTTTGTTCATGTTCTGAGAAAATTCCAGAAAAGGAACTTCTGGGCTTTGTGGAGAAGAAGGGGAGGCGGGTGCAGTCTGGACCGGTATTCCTGACGATGGAGGTTTTTGGTCCTCTCTTTGTCCTGCTGAGATCTGGGATGAATCCTCCTGTAGTTCTGACGAAGCCTCTTTCTGTGTCATCTTTCTGGCCATCTTTATCTTGGCTTGTTCGGGCTGTACTGGGCTTATCATTTGTTTTGTCACTGGTTGAGCTTTGTTTTGGGACAAAGCTGATGTTGCATGGTTCACAGAATAGAAGATGTTTGAAATCAGCCGTTTTGCACCTGACCTATTTAGATGGAAACCATGGTCGCTGAACAGATGTCTCCTCTCCCAAAATATGTTAAAGTTGTCTATGAAAGTTACAGTTTGTTTGCATGTTTTTTCCAGCCATTTGTTTAGCATCAGAACTCTGGAAAAAATCTTGTCTCCACAATTAATGGGTACATGAGGGCCGCTGAGAAACACCTTGACGTTAAGGCCATCAACTAGATTTAGCAGACGAATGTAATCCTCTTTCAATACTTCTGATTTTCTTATCCGGGTGACGTCGCCCAGGGCTACAGCTTGTATTATGAGTTTTTCCAAGGTCGGGCGTTCTTTCAAGATCCTTGGAAGGATGTCTGATATATCAGACACCAGGCCACAGCTCAAAGGGTTGTAAATCAGCACCTCTGTGTTTTTCTTGTTACAGAAATGTTTAATCCCGCTTACAGATCGACCGCCTAATATCAGGGTCCTTGGCCCTGTGGCATGTCTTTTCTCTGGTAGCTTAGTGTTGACATACCTCTGAATGTTGTCATGATTCTCCTGGGTTACATTTTGGAGCGGAGCAAATCTTTTTCGTAACGGAATTCCAACATTTCCAACAGGCTTACTCCTATCATTTGTTGTGGGAACAGCCCGCTGTTGTTTCACTTGTCCTGGGACAGTTCTCTGTAGTATCGGCCAGTTTCCTTTGTCTAGGTGTGGGGTTCGTTGCTTTGGTCTTGCACCCAGAGTGGTCCAGGGCTTCTCATTTTCCTCAGGGAGCTGTTTGTTCAATGAGTTTCTTGGGCTGGTGGTCGCCGTTCGGAGTCACAGGCAGGGTTGTTTCATTTCCATACGCGCCGTTTACATCATAATTCAGTTCGAGTCGGCAGATCTTCTGTTCCATAACAGCTATCTTCTGTAGAAGCGTGTCAAAGTCCACTGTGGTGAGGGTAGGCATCTTTCCAAAATCAAAATCAAAAATAAATAAAAGAAAAGAAATAAAATAACTAGGGCTGGGCAACGATTAAAATCTTTAATCGTGATTAATCGCATAATTTGCCTGATTAATCATGATTAATCGCATTGTATGCGCAAACTCCAAGAATGAATTCAAAAGTAGTGTAAAGAGCACTTTTATTTTAATGTTCTGCTGCCATATGAACAAAAGTGTTGTAACATTTGTAGCACTTGAGTAAAGCTCAACTTAAACATGTAAAACAAAAAATAGCAATAATAATAAATTAAAACTTATTGCCACTGACTGGAAATTCTCTTTATGGGGAAAAAAATCTACCAAAAACAGGCAATTTCTGAGGTAAGTTTAACTTGGCAGTGGTTACAACTAACTTGTTTCTGTCATATTCGTTGCTGGAAGAACTTTAAACTGAAATGCTTGCTAACTCGATATGCTTGCATGTTTATTTGACGTTTTTTGTTGTTGCTTTCTCGCGTGCATATAGTGAATGGCAGGGAAAAAACAGGCAAAAATACATGGATACTTTGAAGCGAGAAGCGACTTCACCGACGGCGTCGATACAGACCCCCCCGCCGGTCATCCGCACAAAACTTGTTCCGGCCGCCAACTCACCGCCTCGCCTAAGCAAATTCCTGCGGGACATTATGTCTGTTATGTGCAATCTGTGAGCCGGGTCTGTCTCATCAAAAATGTCATTATGGTAACACATAATGACAATAAACATTCTTGAGTCTTGCAGCCATACTAAAGTAAGTAAAACTTTATTTATATAGCACCTCTCAAGATAAAAATCACAAAGTGCTTTACAGCAGAAGATAAAGATACACAAGATAGAAATTGAACAAAGCAGTTTTAAAACTGCTAAGTATTAAGTTTTAGTTGGTCTTTCAAATAAATCACTGAGTCTGCTGATCTCAGAGTCAGAGAAAGGGAGTTCCAGAGTCTTGGAGCAACAGCTCTGTCTCCTTTGGTTTTCAATTTAGTATGGGGGACAATCAGCAGGTCTTGATCACTGGACCTCAGTGTCCTAATAGGGGTGTAGAGATGTAATAGCTCAGCGATGTACACTGGCATCTGTCCATGCAGAGCTCTCCAAGTCAAAACTAAGATTTTGAAATGCATTCTATAATTAACTGTAAGCCAATGAAGTTGCTTAAGAAGTGGAATAACATGACAAAATTGAGAAGATATTGTAAAATGTAATTTTAGACTCTAGACTCTAAGAAGAAAGCGGTTTCAGTTGACTGGGACCTACCAAAACCGGAAGTGGCCCAGAATGCTGCATTGATCAAGAGCAGCGGTTAACTGCTTGACAACAACCTTCTCTAAAAGCTTGGCCAGAAAAGCTTTTAGAGAAAAGGATCTAAATTAAGTCTCTTTTTTTGATAGTTGGTGGATGACAGTACTCTTCAGCCAAACAGGTACCTTACCAGAAGTTAAAGAGGCATTTACTATGTCAAGTACAAAAGGATCAATGCAGTGGAAAACACTCTTAAACAAGCATGCTGGTAAGATGTCCAGAGAGCAGTAAGATGCCTTCATGGTGCTCACAAGCTTAACTACCTTAGGAAGGGACACTGGCTGGAAACAGTCTAAAATAACAGGCCGAGCTGGAGAGGGAAATGGCAACCCAGATGTAACGGGAGGAATAGTTAGCGATAGTTCCAATACATGTGTGGGGAAAACAGAATGTTGGTAAATTAGGGGGGAAAAAACTGTATGATAAAGGATGAAAAGCATAGTTTAATCTTGCTGCAGGATAATATCAGGATATAATTTATTGATGCTGAGCCCAAATCGTTATTTTCCTGTATGTTTAAATCTGACTTCTTTGAGAAATAATGGACCAATATATAGTAATAACAATGCTGAAAGAAAATGACTTGAATCTATTGGAAGACCAATTTCCGCCCGCAGATTTATTTCATTCCTTGTAACCGTGACAAATGGAACAATATAGTTTGCTGATAGTGCAGCCACTCAGGTGGAGCAATTGTTAATACTGCAGAATAAGTAGATTTTTTTAAAGGTCATCCCAAATGTCCCACTGCCGCTACCTCAGAGCCATGTCTTGTGACATTTGTGGCTGTTAAAATTTATTGCAAGCCAGTCGGGCAACCATCAATTATCAGAACCAGGGCACGATTTGGAAAAAAGACAGAGATTTACTCCACCTTGACAGTCAGCTCCCTTGTGTTGGTGCTGGAGGCTTGACAACACTCGTACTGAAGTGACAGGGCTAAATGGGAACTCAATCTGGAGCACAGAAACAAAAATCCAAGTAAAATACCCCCTTTAGCTGCAAAGAAATACATCCCACCTTGAGAAGAAACACCTTTTTTGAGGCGGATCAAAAAAGCTGACTTCAAAAGATTATATATTAAAGGTTATATATTAATATCATCATACTGTAACTAGTAACAAGATATAATAACAAGGTAGGTATTAAAACGTGGGAGCAGATCTGAACAGTGTCAGAACAATTTCTGTAATTAATTGCATTTGATTTTCTTTTCCCTCTTTTGATTTAGTCTCAATAATTTAATTTTCCTTTTTAAGAACCTTTTTATTTCTTTGTTGTCTCCATCATCTATTGGGTCACAGTAGATGACAGTGGGTGGAATATTTATTCACTAAACACATTGACTGTCTTGAAACTAAGCGCTCATTCATACACAGTCAGCTTTTTTCAGTGACCAAAGTAGAGGTGAGCATTTCAACATAGAATACTGGTAGTTTTTCAAATTATTCTACTAATATTCTTATTCATACAGACACATGAAAAACAGAAGAGTGAAAGTTGTTTTACATTTGTTCACGGTACTCTTTAGTTGTACTTTAGTAATAATTATACCTTAAAAATAGTTTAATTCCAACCTGTCAGCGATGCAGAAAAGAGGACAACTGACAAAAAACAATAAATTAGGTCAAGAATAAAAAAATTCAATTGAACAATTTGGAGAGATGGCAATACTACTAATTTATTTCATTCATCTTAACTGGTCCTACTCTTAATAACCATTTAGGACTGTTTTATTTTCAGTTTTCATATTGACTATCCAAGAATGTGACAATTTTATTTGGGGATGCTATAGTATCTTATGGAAATCTTTCTATTTGCGCACTAGATAGGTGGTCAGAGACAGGGCTTTACACATATCTCATTTACCAGTATCAATGTACTTCCAGTGTTAGTAATTTGATTTGGATTTTTTTTTTATGGATCTATGGCGGTCTTTAGCTTTGAATATTCTCATTTTAAAGAATTATTGACATATGTGTTCAAAGATCATTACAGATATTACTATAGCCTTAAAAATACAGTAAAAGCTATCTTCCTCAGCAACCAATCAACTCCTTGCATCAGTGCCTCCTTGTGGTAGCTGCAAAGATCTACTTTCAGGTGTTTGGGAAATGAGAGGGTTGTTTATTAAAATAAATGTTGGTACCTTTAAAACTATTTTATTTTACAAAAACCATTGCTTGCCCGTAGACCAAAGCACTCTAATTTGAGCCATGGAAACTACACCCATTATGAATTATCCTTTGTATATTTTATCTTTCAGTCAGAAATAGCACAAATAGTACAAATTAGAATGGCAACAACTAGTGATGGGTCGATGAGGCGTCATGAAACGTTTCGACACATTGCCACTCTGTGCCGATACTGTGCCGATACTGTGTCACTGAATACTGACACCTGCTGGACCTTAAAAATCCCTACAGGCAACCCGGTTGACAGAGTTAACTGACACTGATTTGATGACCAAGTATACACAATAAAATTTAAATCATTGTATGTTGCATTGTATTATTTTATATTTTCATTTGAATTAAACATATATTTGATTTTTTTTTAGATACAGTCAATAAATAATGTGAAGGAGGATGCTTGTGGACTGGCTTTTTTATTTTTTACAAATGGTTGATCGGGCGCTGTGTTTAGTTACCTGACTGATATCATCTGTTCTGAAATCGGACATGCTGAGTATGACAAAGGGAGGAAGAACTACTCAGAGTAGCAGCTTTCTACTCAGTGTAAATCAGCCGTTTTTTCTGAAACGACGCTCAGAACAAAGACGCACAGCGCAACCCGCCCAACCATAAAGGCGTCTGCCCAACCCATCAATCAGTGGTGCGCTCCGATCAGCACCTTGCGCTCACAGAGCGAGACTGTGGTACACCATCACACCAGAGTTGCAAAATGGTTAAAAATTAACCATTATTAACCGTTATTTTGTTTACAGTTCAGCTTGGATTTTATTTACTGCGCAGCATATCTTTGCTGTGCGCGCTGCTGTGCGCGAATGCACACGCGTGCAGCTTGGAGGGAACAGAAACAGTTTGGCGCGTCAGTCAGTTCGAAACAGGTGCTGTATTGGTCACGTGACCGAAACAGTTCCTGTATCGGTCACGTGACTTTTCCGTAGCAATACACACATCGACACGGGTTTCGCTCTATAAGACCGACACATGCGCCGACACATTGGTGTTGCCGGACCCATCACTAGCAACAACCATAATACTAATCATTTTGGAAGATGACGATGTCCTAGGGGCTTCTTTTCAGCATATTTCACTTGAGAAACCCAGTGTAGTACAACTTAAATGTTGGTTAAAATGTAGAAGCCTCAAAATGAGCGGAAAGAAAGCAGCATTAGTAGAAGGGTAGGAGAGGCTGCCCTCTCCTCTCACACAACTGATCAAACATGAGGAAGAAACCCACCGAATCTGCATAGAATTACAGCTAATACTAAGGAAAAATATTATTACAGGCCTATGTTTGAAATTATTATAGGGCTCATTGCAAAAAAATAGACTTAAAAGCTGCTTTTTTTCTAAAGTTGCGAAGTGAATCATCCCGCTGTAATCAAACACTCAGATCCCATTTCACTTTCACACACACCCTCTGCAGACACACACAAACAAGATCAATCTTGTGAGAAAAACAAGCGACTTGATCCATGAAAACAAGCCCAACAGAAGCCCAACAAGTAAACCACCACACTGCAATACAGAGTCCGCTTCTAATTGTTACTAATGCATGTATTTAGCATAGTATTTCTTCACACTGGGACTTTTTCTGCTCATGAAATAGTTGTCAGGGAGGATTGGGCCCCGCTAATAGCTCTTGTTGCTCAGCGTAACGACCAGAAGAAAGGGCTTGACATTCACAAACAAGCCCAAGAAAACCACAACTGCCAACTCTTGAAAGTTGCAAGACCAAAGTTGCTTTTAATAAGCAGAATAGGCAACATTGAAGCTCACATAAACACCCCTGATGGTTTGTATGGTGTTTTTATTCTGCTGAGAAAAAGCCAAATTAAAGTAGCCTACCTGCACAGATGTTGCAGATGCTGGTATTAGGTCTGGATATTCAAGTGCTGGCTCCTTACCACAGAGGAAATGTAGAGAGCACATAGGTGTGATTGGTCAGATTTTACACTGTAAAGTTCTCTCGGCTACAAGTTTGTATCCAACAGTGACATTTCTCAGAAATCCTCAAGAGTTTAGGGAGATGGATGAAAAAAACTCCCTTCATATGGTCACGATCATCATATCATGAGTCACTCCACCAGATACCGACGTAGTGGTGTTTTGTTTTAGCCATAATATTTCTGTTGAGGCCATATTCAGGAAAGATCAGTTCACTATTGGACTCAAAAATAAACAATTCAAGCTTTATCGCTCAATGTTTGTCCAAATCTAATATGGTCTTGGCGCATGAGCAGTGGGCTGTTCTAAATGGAGCAATTTGACATCATTTGAGAAATGTCCCATTTAATATGCTAACTGAGGTCAATAGACCCTAAGGTGTAGCCTTCGGGCTTTTTATGGGTTCTCTGAGTATTCAGCATCTGATGTTGACATAAATTTGCTGGGAAGCCTGTTCCTTGAAAGAACAGAAAGGGTCCAAAATGTTTTCCATTTGTGAATTGTCTTTCTAAAAGTAAGATGAGAAACCTTAGTTTGTTTGTAAATGTCTGATGTCTCTTCCTCTTGTTACTGCCCCTTTTAAAGGCAGCAACAATGGCTTCTCTGAGTTTATAGATAATGTCTTCTCACCTTGGTATTGTGTTTTAACCACCTGTTTGCATCCAGATTATCAAACTGCCACACTTCCTGCTTTAACAAAGTTGCTCCCACTTCAGAATGATCAAAAAATTAAATCCACCCGACAGCTTCTTTACCTCTGAAACCCTATGGATGGAGCAAAGGTACCTTTTTCTATGACCGTAAATAAAACCAGTAGTCACAGATTTACAGCAAAGCTGTTAATGCAGGTGTTGCAAATTCTAATTAAGTCTGAAACTTTAGGATTTGATTATCCTCAGGGAGTCAGCTTGTACATGCTAATTGTCACACAGAAAAATATCATCGCCACCATAGCAACAGCTTGACTGTGAAATAAAGGAGCCGCAAAGATGATTCAAGTTAAAAGAGGACAACATATACTGTATCCAAGGATCCATTGCATCTGTTACTCCTTAAATTATATAATGATCAGTTAAATCTAAGTCATTTTTGTACACAAAACAAAAAAACAGTGGGACAAAGTACAGTGTGATATGTGGATGAGCTTTATGACACCTTTTTTTTTGTTTGAATCTCTGTATGCAGGCTGTTTTTAATGAGTCTTCCTCTCTGTCTGTTTTTCTCCAACAGTCTGAAGAATCAGATATGTGTCCAGTGAGCGTGGGATAACGATAAAAATACCAACTACTGGATTGATGTCAGACAAGCTGTGGTCAGCTTGCCCTGCTTTTTTCTGCCTCTGCCCTGCTCCACTCCAGTCGCCTCATTTTTCTTTTCTTTTTTCATTTTATTTTATTCCCTTTCTCTTCTTGCTTGGGGTATTTCAGCTGCCCAGGCTAAGAGGGGTACAAAAAAGTGTTTTATTTGGGACGACATCCGCATGACCGTCTCCACTATCAAAATCAAAGAAGAGCTCCAGCTTTCTTCCACAGTACCAGGCACTCTGATCGTCGATCTCTGACATTCCACTGGAACTGTGTTCTTTTGTTGTCTTTCCATCCACTTTTAGTCTGAAAGCATTGAAGTGGATCTTATACTCAGCAGCCTTTTTAAAATGCATGGATAAAACTCTACTTTTTCAATGGAATGTCAAGTATTTTATGTTGGACTTTGAACTGAGGAAATGAGGGTTTGTTTGCTTTTACTTGAAAGAAATGGAACCTTTCTAATTATACATTCAGTATTGATTATGGGTTCATCACTGTCTGTTATCTGCACACACTGAGTAACTTTTACTAAATACAGTCCATTCTTATCGTAGACATAAACCAATTTGCAGCTTGAAATAGGTTGATAGCAATAATAATAATAAACTCTTATGTTGTAAAGTGTAACTGTCTGTTCACTATACTGAGTCCAAATAGCTTTTCTTTGCAAGATGATTAGTATGGTTATAGACCTAGAAATACCAGCATCTGTTCTTTTATTTTGCTCCTTTTGTTTGTTGGTGGGTGAATCAGTTTAACAAAGAAATTACAAATGTTGAGGCTATGGGAGAAACATTTCTGAATTTAAAACAACTTTTAAATAGTTGATCAAATTGCGGGTATTAACCACAATACATTGTTAAACAAAAATTTGAGACCATGATTTTGTTTTGGTGTATCTTTATCAGATTCCACGCAGAGCTTTAAAATGCAAGAAAAAGAAACTGAAGGACATGCCAAGGACAGAGCAAAACAAATGCTGTAAGGAAAAGATTTACGCTGGGCTCACATTGAATGCCGTGTGGGTTGCAGTCCCGATCCAGTTCTGGTTTTCCGCAAACCCTGACTCATACTGCTCCTAGGCCAGCTGCGGTTCCGGTTGCTAAAAGGCGCTGTCAAGAACAGAGGTTCATGTGGTCCTTTCTGTTGCTATCCCTCATAAATTATTAAAAAACAGCTTTTTTCAGTGCAAAATTTGTTATCTATGCGCTTAAATATCCTTTTTCATCCTCCAAAAGCCTCTCTGTTTACTTATGTGTCGTTGTCGCCGTTTTGTTTACACTAGTCAAGCTAGTTAAGTTGATGAGGTGATTTGATTGTGAAATTCTCTGGAACTTTATCCTGTCTAGTGCCCGACATTTCCTGTTTCGCTCGTAAAATTCAGGAGCTTGATCCAAGGACCGCTGCGGCCTTCGGTCAAACTTCCTGCTTGCAGAATTTTTTGCCATGCTGCATGGCCTCGGTAACCGGACCCGCAACCAACCGATCAATGTTAGCCCGGCGTTAAAGTTTAATTTAAACTCAAACAGGCTGTTCATCAACTGATCAAGATTTGGAACTACAGCCTTAAAAAGTTGTTTGAAGGAGCAATAAGTGCAATTTCACCACTAGGTGAGCTGTAGAGCCCTGCCTGTAGACAGAACAAGATGTGTGGCAAGCCACACCTTTCTACCTCCAAAATCTAAGCACCAGTTATCCGTTTCACTTTTACATTTTTTGAATGCCCTTAATGTCACTGTGTTAGCTGGGCTATAGGCTACTCACCTCTCATAACAGTAACGCCTGACACGTCGCTGGTCAAACTCCAACAAATAACTCATATGCCACAATTGTAGCATTGCTTTGAATCGAATCAACATAGCGACACAAGTATAACCAAACTCTAACACCAACAACAACAAAGAAAAAACATTTGACTTCATGCTGTGACTAACCTGTCTGTAGGAGAAAAGCTAATTTGGAGTCAAATTGGAGCTGCTTCTGCTCTCCAAATGCTCTCCGCCTTAAAGACATGAAGACAATGTTAATCTTCGTTTGTCTCTTTCCTTCTCTGACAACTTCTTTGCCAAAGTCCACTGTTTTTTGCAGTAATAATAGGTCCTGACTGTCTTCTGGTGAATGTGGTAGTGGCATTTTATGGGGGGGGAGAGGCTAAGCCCTGAGTGGCAGCCACTTCAAAGGCCAGGTCTCCAGGCTAGTTTTATCCTCTGATCTATCACCATCTAAATGCTGCTCAAATTTTCCAAAATTACTGGCATGACAACACTGGAGATGTTCTCTACACTTGGAGTGTTTCTTTTTACTTTAATGAAGTAGCCGAACAAAGCCAAATTAAGATATCTGCACAGAAACGTTTGAGTGTCATGATGAAACTGCCTGAACCTGAACAAGCCATAATAGGCATTGTAATACATATGCCACACCAGCGGGTGGCGCGGTACTGTGGAGAAGTGCTGTAGGAAGAAAAAAAAGAATGGCGACTGCTATCACTGCTGGAGTAAGGAAAGAAGCTTTTATTTGGACCGATAAAGAGGTGGAACTCCCCCTCCAAGCTACGCTTGACTACAAGACCAGGAAAGCATAAAACAGTAGGTTGAAAAGCCTGTACAGCACATCTGCAACTATGGAGATCATCATTGTTGTTGCTGCTGGCAAGGCAGTGCATGCATGTTAACGGAGAGGCGCGGTCTACATAGGCTCGCATGTGCAAACATGCCAGTGTCTAGCTGGTTATGAGGATCCGGTTGTTAAGTCTGATGTCACGGGTGAACTTCCGGGTCCACATCAACTGTACATGACACTGTGGTTTATGCTTACAGTTAATTCTCAAACTTGTATTTATGCTTTACAATGTCAAATGTTACTACGTACTGTAGTTTGCATATGTGACAGGTTAGTTTAATGCTAACATCAGCAAAATCGCTCCATTTTAATAATTTCCTGGAGAATAACTTATCAACTGCAGCCATCTCCTCTTCTCCTTCTCATCACGTGGGAAACGATAAAATGACAGCTGGAGTTGATTTTTTTTTTGTCTTTGATCTATTAAGACAGCATGGAACACAGCACAGCAAACGACGAATTTGGCCGGCTTGGACCCGAAAGCAGTGGTAGATACGTCATGACTTAACAGCCTCATTGGGGTGTCACGACGGAGGCGCCACTGGGGTCAGATTCAAATCTATCCACTCTGGGAGCTGGTTTCAGATGTAGTCGGTTTCGTGGCTGCGTCATTGTGAGGGGGCCCCCTAACCGACAAAGAAGCTTGTTGTAAGCACCCAAACCCAGCTTTGTCTGGACTGGGCCTTAGTTTCTGAAGGGGAATCAAACTTGACAAAGATCCCTCGGTCAGTTCTAGACGTTAGATGCCCTTCGCCAATCTATCATCATGACTGGGAGAAATGTCTCCACAACTGCTCTGACAATGCTCAAATCAAGCATGTCTAAACAGACTTTTGAACTAATAAACTAAAACAGTGAGGCTATGTTCAAAAGGTTTTGATCAGCTGATGAACAGCCTGTTTTGTTTTAAATGCTGTTTCTAATAAATTACCTTCTCTGTCCATTTTCTTTCATGCTGCTGTTAATTTTTTCTGCATTTTGAAGCTCAACTTACATCCTGGTTACAACCAAGCAGCAGAAAATTAGAATACCTCTGATTTAGTGGCTCATTTACTCCAACACCTTTTCTCCTATTTCAAAGGCTTTTGACAGTAAGGGGAAAATGTTTTCAAAAAGTCACAAATATTGTCACTGTTATTTTAGTATGCAATGTTAAGAAGGTATAATGAAGTTGCAATGCCAGGGTTCCAGTTAAGAAACAGCAACTGGAAAGTCCAATAAGGTCAATATTCTGACTCCTCAAGTTTCAAGATTTCTTAAAGACCCCATACTCAATGTGCCACATTTTCAATTGGGTCCTTTCTCTACCATCTTGTTGTATGGACTTCAAACCACAAGACAACCACTTGTTAGATTGTAATTCATTGAAAATGTATGTAATGAGACTAAGTTTTTAAAAATTTAATATATGAGAAAAACAGATCACCGGTCATATCCCAAGGAGAGGGGTCCACTGTAACACCCTAACACTTAAGACATGCACGTGTGACCTAGAGATCTACTTAGTAGGGGTGTGACAGGACTTGCAATATTAAAACACCAGAGTATTTCACACCAAATTAAAGCCTATTTCACAAAACACTAATTAGTTGCAGCAAAAGATTACTTCATGTGGTAAAGTAAATGTTAGTAATTAATACTGGCTCCAGGAAAATAGAGAGATTTTAGCTTGAAGAAGCTGCAACCAGTTGTAAGTTGTTTATGTGGCAAGATGTTGGATTGTTAGCTGCTAACAAACTTAGTATTGGCACTAAGCTAAAGGGCTATTTTATAGTTTATATTGAGTCAGGTTTGCATTTGATGTTCTCTAAGTATCTAAAATACTTAGACTGATAAAACCTGGATGAAACAGTATATACAGGGAAAAAGGGGTTCCTTAAGCAAGGGTAACATACATGAGAAACACAAAACAGACATTTACAATACTTTTCTGGCATTAAGACTACCTTAAAATTAAACAAGCATAAAAAATCTAATGCGTGAAACTTTTAATCTTGATACAAAAACAAAAAGGCAGATTCTTAGTCGTCCCCAAAATATTGCTAAAATCTCTCCTCCGCCTCAAAGCCCAAACCCTCCGCGACACTCTGCAAAATCTAAGATTTGGTTCTATTAGCTGTCAAAGCATCTGACTGTACATACTTTTCAGCCCTGATATTCTCTTATTTGACGGTCTAAAATATAAACGTGGTCATTTTCAGTCCTTTTAATTCTCTCAGAATATTGTATATGATCTCTGTTAAATGTTATACCTTAGGGATTTATTTTGCTGTGTGAAGCAACGTATATAATGCTGGTCAAAAAGTTGTCAATGCTACAGGGTTAGAAAAGTTAGATTTGAATATAGTGTTCATCTCAGGGAGGTCTACCAGGTTGCTTTAGGGAAAATAAACGCTGCTACTGAGAGTCAAAATGTCAGTTGAACTGAATCCGTTCCCCTTTAGAGCTTCTTAGAATGTGTATGTAGAAAGGAGTTAACCATAATGGTACTGGTTTGTAAAATATTGATGTTGTGGATTTTTTTAGGGGATATTAATATATATACACACATATATACACATACACATATACATATATATATATATATATATATATATACATATATATATATATATATATATATATATATATATACACATACATATATATATATATATATATATATATATATATAAATATATATATATATATATATATATATATATATATACACACACATATACATATATATATATATATATACACATATACATACATATATATATATATATATATACACACATATACATATATATATATATACACATATACATATATATATATATATACACATATACATATATATATATATATACACATATACATATATATATATATATATATATATATATATATATATATATACACATATACATATATATATATATATATATATATATATATATATATACACACACACATATACACATACATATATATACACACATATACACATATACACATACATATATATATATATATATATATATATATATATATATATATATATATATATATATATATATATATATATATATATGCTCATGTAGCACTTTTCTTTATCAGATGTCATGTTAATAAAGATTTTAATCTTAAAGCCAGTATTCTATACATGAGGATTTTAAGTAAACTATAAATGATCAATATATCATTGTCGTGGGTCAAATTAGGTTATTATTGCTATCTGTTTACAGCAGAAGTGATTTTAGTCACTGTCAATTTCAGTGCCGTGTCAACTGCAGACTTGTGTTTGATCAAAATGTAGCTTTGATTGTTGTCATAAAAAGTGCTTTTTTGCAGAGACCTCTTTGTTTTTTGATTGCTGGAATCACTTGAACAGAGTTGGACTGTTTTAGAGAGACAGAACTCATCACTAATAGTCATAGACTGAATACCAGAGGAAGAGCTGGCTGATGTCACAATTGCCAGCTGGAGCAAGAGATCCCAACACCAGTGACATTGAGAAGAATTTCTAGACGTGATTTTATTAATAACAAATAAGATTTGCACGCATTAAAAGACTCAAACTGCTTTGCTCATCTGCAATGATAACTTTGTTCAAACATTGCTCTGATCATCTGTTTCCGATTATTCACCAGTTGCCCAGCCCTCATGCACCCTCTGCCTTTGTGCTCTGACTTATGTGTTCTATTGTGTCTGAGGAAAAAAATTAAAAAGCACCTGCAACAACATTTAATGCCGAGTAATTTTGCATTAATTTTGTTAATCTGTTTCCTGTGTTGCCAGATTTGCTAGCCTACGGAAACATTAAGGGATACATCAAGGATATCAATAAATCTTGTATGTTCCTGTACTAGAAATAACATAGTAGTCTGGATCCTATCCCGATAGCTAATCCACTGGGTTATGAAACAGCCCTTGCCAGCGTAACTTCACCATAGCAATGTGAAAGTTGCTGGGTGAAGAAAACAGGGAAAAACTACAGTCTCTTGAAAAAATAGACATGTTTAATTATGTGTTATGCTAAGGAAATTAATATGTTCAGTTTGAGTTTTTTTCATCTGGGAAAATTGGCTCACATTAATGCTCTCTGACAAGCTGTTAGCCTCCCCCTCCCCTCTGAAGATTTCCTCACTTTTCAACAAACTCTCTGCAATATGAGATAAGGGAATTATCATTCAATTATCATAACTTCAGAACCTCACTACAGAACTTCTGAACTATCGCCTCAAAGTTTTTCAGTGCGGCATGGAGCATTGTCCTCCTGAAAGAGACCATTTCCATCAAGGAATATAATTTCCAAAACAACATGCACTTGGTAAGCATCAGTCATTAGCTGGGTCAAATATCAAAGTGACATCCATGTGAATGAAAGCATATAAGGTTTACTATTCCGAGGCTTTACTCTGATCATCCTCATTTGCCTTCTTCCTCACACCTCAGTTCAGTTATGAATCTCAGGCTGCTGGTGCTGTTACAGGTCAGCGTGGAATTTTCAACGGCCCTGCGGCAGCCATCCATAAAGCAATTCTTTATGGATGGTTGCGTCATCTTATGTAATCACTGAACTCAGAAATCAGATCTATTTCAGCATCAATGTCATCATGTTAATGTCATTAAACGATGAAACCACTGGAACTAATACACTTTCATTCTCAGTTTGACAGAGATTGTGTTCACACCTCCCTTTTTGTACATGTTTTTTGCACAATAAGACATCTCTTGTAGACAGCTGGTCTCATTTATTTATTGCTCATATCAAGTTGAGAATCAGTCCAGAGAATTTGAAGAAGCTCTGTAATTATTGTTTTGACCTGTTTGATTTTACATGACAGGGTTCTATTGCTGATGAACAGACTGCAGATAGAGGTATCAGTCTCATCGTGACTGCTAAACCTTATCCTTGTTACTTTTTTACCCCAGGGAAATGTTCCAATGGTGCTGGGCTTCTTGTCTCCTGACCCATGAAGATAGATTATGCTAATTAAGCTATGCAGGCAACAGTGTCCCATCAGGAAGCAGGACTCATTAATTAATTCCTTTAAATTTTGAATAATAGAAAGTAAATGGGGAAAGAGTCTGTGACAGGTTTCTGCATGAGGAGGACCGTGTCCCAGAGATGTCTCTGCTGATTCCTGATGGATTGCTGAAATTCTCTTTACATGGAGAATTGGACCCACTGGACCCTCGGGTTGATGACAATCAAAAAGATTGTTTTTGGGTCATTCTAGGAGAGAATTATTTCATGGATCGTCTTGTAGTAGCTTTCAGAATAAACCCCTGTCAGAACAGATCATTCCGAATTGAGATTTTTTGTTTGGAAACGTCTTTGTCCCAGTTTATATCAGAAAATTTTAAGAGCCCATGCTGTACCTGAGGTACATATCTGTTTTCCAGGAAATTGAGTAAGATCGGTTCTAAGATCTTTTTGCTGCTTCATGGGAAACAAATGTCAAGACTTAGATACTTTAGGGAAGAAAACCTGAGGCTCTCAGCATCAAAGTGTATCCCTACACGAGAGACAACAAGTAAAGTAGTGAGCAGAGAAAGCCTGAAGGTTTCAGACAAAAACATTTTTAGCACAGGCCTCTTATACATTACTTCTCGGTGTGCAGACTGTGCAGGTTGTTGTTTCTCAGAAGTACAAAACAGACATTAAGTAAATGATCATCCATTTAGCTCTAAATATCTTTTCCTTGGCTAAAAAGAAAACACCAGATTCTTCTTAGGTCATAGCATATGTCTGCATGGTATTTATAATGGGATACAAACAAAGTCATTCATGCCATGGGAACTCAGTGATATAAGCTTGTGCAACACCAAAAACTATTGGCACAGCTAACAATAACATGAAATACAGGCCTCAATGAGGTAATAACTCAGTGTTCTGTATAAGCTTGTGCAACACAAAACTATTGTAGGCACAGCTAACAATAAGAACTGACATGACAAAATACTCAGCTACTTCTCAATGAAAGACTTCCAATCAGCCATTGCTTTCTTGTAAGCACGAGTGGCATCTTGATCGTGGATTGTGTCACCAATTACCTCTGTTTGAATAACTGACAGGAGAGTTGCAACACATTTCGGATATCTTAAGTGCAAAGTGTAGTAATATGCCATTAACACCAACATCCCGTCTGAGAAATCTTCCTGAGGGAGGGTGGTCACAGGTACGTTACCCACAGCCACGATGGTGGTTGATCCATCAGAAAGCAGAACTGGGGAGGAGAGAGGACGCTTCTCCAGGTACAGGGTAGGGTCTTCGCCTGACTGGAACAGAATAAAAAGAACAATGTGTAGAGTGAGAACACATACAAATGTATTGAAAGTCAGGTGTATGTTCAATATAGAAATCATTTTTAGATTAAATGATCAGGTTGCAACCAATGACAAGCACTTAAAATAGTCATTATTAAAAACACTGATGAAAAATATTGATTTATTATCACACTGGAAGAAATAATCATGAACTACTTCAAAATGGGACAGGGGGACATGTGTTTAAAAAACATTTGTTTGACAGATGAAGGTGTAGGAATTTAGGATGGATTCAAAATTGATACAAGCTGCTGCAAGGTGGTATATTTTTAATGTTTCTGGGATGAATGAATGGATTAATTAATCAAAGGTTATGAAACATTTCTTGGTATTCCTTTCTGTGAACACCATTTAAGGGACACTAGAGGCACTTATGTCTTCCCCTTCTTGCAAAAAGTAGGTCATAACTGTGATTGTGAACTTAGGGTGTATTGTTATGTGAATGTGAGAAAATAAGAGGACAGTAAGGAATCAACACACAAAAATGTTTTTACCTTCAGGACATGAAGAAGTGCCTTACAGATATTTCCAAGCTTCTTTGGTGGTGAAGTTGGTGAGGGGAAAAGGGATGGGAGTGCATTGAAGATAGCAAGCGTGAACTCCACTAAAGAATAGAAAGATTGGTCTGAATGGTCTGAATATGGTATAAATCACAATACATTTGCATATGGAACAGCAACTTACCTCCACGGACATCCAATGGAAAAGGGGGTTTCAGGGCTTTCTTCCACACACCATAGAACTGCACCTTGGCACAAAAGTCTGCCCATCTTCCTTTCACTTCCTTGATGTATCTGCTGTTGGTGCCACCTACTATGTGCCGCAGCTCATCCATTGCCTAAAACATTGTGCACAGTTATTCAACCATTGGACATTTAGAACACAGGTGGATAGACAGTAATTCAAGTGCAAGTAGTGAAAAAAAAACATACATTTTGAACATCTCTAAAGCATGGATATGCCTCAAAGATTTTTGCAGGTCGGTCTTCTTCCCTTGTAACATCTGCATCAATGAAAGCCTGTCTGGCCTTAAACTCAAGGTCTAAAACTTGAGCAACATCGCTTTGATTGGGTTTTGCATTTGGCTTATTGTACATGTTGCTCAAGGTTTTGTAGTGCCTAGCCTGCATCTTCAGACTGTCCTGGCCAACTGAAATGGCAAAAAACAGAGCAGACATTTCAATGTAAACACAACTTTATTGCATTATTATGCTGGTCGGTCTACTTCCCTTGTAACACCGAAATCAATGAACTTAATTGAAATAAGGTAAATACAATCATTTTATGTCGTTTATATGCACAATGGGAGTTGTCTGAAAAAAGTGTTTCCATTAACATCCACAATCGAAGGAAATTTAAATTGAATCTCCAACAGTTTAGACTCTTGATTTGCCACTCTGAAAGTCATTATCATGGATAACAGGCTGAGAGGTGTGCTCAGGTGGGCTTACCAACATCATCCTTTGCAGGCGTGGTTGGTGAAGCGATCACAGTCCTGAGTGAGGAGCCTGAGGCTGATGCAGACGGCAGCAGCGAGGTTTTGGTCTTTGGCTTCCTTGGTACGGAGGGGGGTCGTTGTGCTGGGGATGCTTTTTTGGGAAATAATGAAAAAAATCTCAACACAATTAAAAGCATGATAACAAGCAAAACAGGCAGATATACAACTTGTTTTTTGTCTAAAAAGTGTCTGATCATGTAATGAAACTATAGTTGTCCGTATTTGTCGAGCTATGGCTAGCCATGCACTGTGTTTGATAGCACCACTTAATTTTTTGCACACAATTTGCACACCTGCACTGGAGTTGTCCTCGCTAAGGTCATCATTGCTCTCAAGAAGTACGGTATTATCACTCGAGTTGCTTGTCCAATCCATCTCCATGTCTTGGTTGTCTGCACTGAAGAGAGCTGTCTTTGCCACTCCTCTTTGTGGTGCAGAGCCTTGCCTCTTCCGTGGGGATCTCATATTTTGGAGTCGCTTGTACATTTTGGTGTAGATGGTCAGCTGTGGTAAAAGAATGTATACGTTGTTTGTCTTGTTGCTGACCTGCCAACAGTTTTGGTTTAGATAAAAAATAATACTTACATATGGCATGTTTGGATCATCATCCCGTAACATTGGGTAATAGTCTATAATTTTCTGTGACATGGCTCTCATTTCCAATTTTGACGGGTATCTGACTTCTTTCCCCATGGGACTAGCACGCAGGATAGCAACCATACTGGTTATTGTGTTCCTTACAAGTCTGCAACATAGCTCCTTGGACATTGTGTAATTTTTTTCCTTTCCATTGCAGAGCAGTGCAAAGTATTGACTACGCACCATGTCTAACTCTGAATCAGTGTACACCACGTACTCTGGAGGGTCGGGCATTTTCATTTTTTTCTCAGCAGATATGGGGGTTGAGGTTTGAGGCTGGCATGGTGGCATGGCACAATTGTTGGCATCTTGGTCCGTAGTATTTTCACACTATTAGGATTGTGTAGAATGAGAACAAAATGCATTAGAACCATTACAATTCATATTTTACTAATTTTTACTCATTCCAATTTGTGTTTACATTTTCACTGATGAAATTCCAAAGTTTCTTTCTTTTGAGGAAATTCTCTGGGCCAGGAAAAAGATCCCTCAGGTCATCCCGGCTAAGGCCTTTCAAAGCCTCCTCATCAACACTGGCAGCTGTGAGATATATGACAAATATCTATCTTTAGATAAAGCAGTAGCAAGCTACAGAACCAATCAATTTATTTAGTAAGGCTATACACTGCAGCTAGAAGGTAGTGAAGCACCAGAGGCGGAGGGCATTTTTGGTTAAATTTAATTTAGACATAGTTAGATTAACCTGACATTGTAAAAACACTCCACATATTTTACATAGTCATGTATTGATTCCCAAGAATCCAAGCTTCCAAATGAGGTATAATGACTATGCTACATAACAATCTTATGAATGGCGGATGATTTACAATGTTGGGGGGTTGGACATAGACATCATATACATAGACGCCCCATTGGTCGCTGCCGGCCGCTAGGCTGACGTGCCTACAAGGCGGCCATCTTGGGTCAGACCACAGATCAGACATCTGCCATCAAAATGAATAGGAGGCAGCTCAGATCTCATTTTAATCATATGTTCACAGTGATCATGACCTTTCAGAAAGATTACACATATTTATTCAGAACCAAAACTATTTAAACTGAAGTCAAACTGGATGAAAAATTTACACGCACTTACATATTTTGCAGTTACATATTAATCTAATATACACACAAATTATACACACATAAATCTCTCTTTCTTCCAATATATATATATATATATATATATATATATATATATATATATATATATATATATATATATATATATATGCTATATAGGAGGATATGAACTGAGGATGCGCAGAAATGATCGGATGTAAAAATGAACATTTAGCAAAATATTAGTAAAACAAAACATTTACCATCATACAATTAATTAAGTCGCATTTATAATTAGAGAAATGTATTGTTAAAATAATAAATGAATCCATGAGTGCCCCCCTCCCCATCCACCTCAGGGTCATTAGCCCACGACAACGACGGTGCATCATGGCGGCGTGGAGATGTATGATATGTTTCGTCTTTGTTGCTTTAAGTCTTAAAGTACTCCTTAGCCACATTAATAAAAGTCACAGTTGCAGCCCGAATTTTTGGGTTTACTGTGGTATTGACGGATGTGAACAGGATTTTTAGAGTTTTTAACTCTTTCTTTTGCCACATTAAACGGACGCACCTTCAGTATTTGAGGACTGGATGCCCACCAAGCGGATGGAGTACGACGCCTTCTTCTCAGTCTTTGGGACAGGAAACATTTGGTGTTTCGGTGTTTGCCAGCTGTAGCACTCCTGCAGCGGCCAGCACTGTGGCAGTCCCACCTGATCCCTCTCTACATGAACCGACACCGCAGCAGCCTGACGCTGACGGCCGCCTTGAGTCAGTAAGTTTCCACAATTCATTTTATTTTGACTTTTGAGGGCTTATCGTACCAATTAGGTTGCTCTCTGTGTGATGCTGACTTTTGTCCGTCCGTCCGTCTTCTTCCGCTTATCCGGGGTCGGGTCGCGGGGGTAGCAGCTTCAGTAGGGAGGCCCAGACGTCCCTCTCCCCGGCCACTTGGGCCAGCTCCTCAGGAGGAATCCCAAGGCGTTCCCAGGCCAGCCGGGAGACATAGTCCCTCCAGCGTGTCCTGGGTCTTCCCCTGGGCCTCCTCCCGGTGGGACGTGCCCGGAACACCTCACCAGGGAGGCGTCCAGGAGGCATCCTGACCAGATGCCCGAGCCACCTCAACTGGCTCCTCTCGACGTGGAGGAGCAGCGGCTCTACTCTGAGTCCTCCCCGGATGACTGAGCTCCTCACCCTATCTCTAAGGGAGAGCCCAGACACACTACGGAGAAAACTCATTTCAGCCGCTTGTATCCGGGATCTCGTTCTTTCGGTCACGACCCAAAGCTCGTGACCATAGATGAGGGTAGGAACGTAGATCGACCGGTAAATCGAGAGCTTCGCCTTTTGGCTCAGCTCTCTTTTCACCACAACGGATCGGTACAGCTGACTTTTGTTAAGTAATTTAATATTTTTGTCCTACATATAACGATATATTTAAATGGTGCCCTCATTGAATCCACACTGCGAGTGTGCGCGTTAATCATGCGTGATTTGAGTAGCCTATGCACACTTTCTCTTTCATAGGCCTATTATTGTCTCCATGAATGCTAAGTTAGTTATCGTCATAATACGACGTTATACAAGGTAAAACAGGCAACAATACTTGCACTACAATTCGAGAAATTAATTATGTGCTCTTTGCACACAAGAATAAACATACAAAAAAAACATTTAATTCCTCTTACCTTAGACGATAGAGCTGCTCAGGTCCCAGACCAGTGAAGCGAATGTGGGATTAAAATTAAGTCTTTCCCCTCTCGTGCGTCCTCTCAAAAAATACATTTCAAATCAATTGCAACTTTGACTGTGTCCATCTACTCCCTCTTAAAACATTACAACTCATTTTATAAAGGAAGAAACTGTTGCTGTGACATCCAGAACCAGACCTGATATTGCTAGATCTGCAGCGGCATTCGCCATCAGTGTCCGGGAACAGTGCCACTTGTCACAGATAAATTTATCTTCATGGGCAAATGCTTTAATGGTACTATTAATATCATATTTGTGAATAATTACTTGAAACAATATTAAAAATATATATATAAATTAGGATTTATTTCAATATTTTAATGTAAAATATGGGCCTGTGATCAATAATTATATGGATTGAAAAAATAATTTACATTTTAAATATTTTCCCAGAGAACCGTCAACAGTGTCATCTCAGGGGTGCAACAGTACCAAGCTGCCCTCATTGACACGCTAAGGGAGAGAATCAGAGGGATGTTTGAAGAGAATGCCGACACAACTGCTCAGCTCCAAGGTGAGGCTTTGGCTACGTTTGATGCGTTCATGGATCCTTTCTCAACCACAGCATATGGACAGAATAAAACCATCCGGGAACTATTTAATCCAGTCAACCCAGAGGAAGTTGTGGTGTCCCAGAAGATTTGTTGGGTAAAGCGTGGTCTTTCAAGGGTCATGGCCTGAAGAGGCAAAAGTTTTTACTATGTACCACTCATTCAAAGTCTTAAGCAGTTACTGACCAATCCCAGAATCTTCACCATGTTAACCACTGTACCACAAAGAAGTGAGGGATTCTTGTATGATTTTACTGATGGAGCCCTTTTTACATCCCATCCTTATATTCTCAAAGGCCAAATGCATTGCAAATACTATTGTACACCGATGGAATTGAAATATGTAACCCTTTAGGCCCCCATGCCTCTGCAAATAAATTACTGATGTTTTATTATAGTTTAGGGAATATAGATCCAAAATTTAGGTCGAAGTTGGCTGCAATAAGACTCCTTGCTATTGCCAAGGCAAACGATATTTCTCAGTGGGGTGTTGATGTTATACTAAAACGAATCCTAAAAGATCTGACACTTCTGTAAAATGGTGTTAGGATTGACACCCCAAATGGGTGAAATTGAGTTGTTTGGTGCTGTGATAGCCATATGTGGAGACACACTTGCCCAACATGATATTGCTGGGTTTAAACAAGGTGTTGGTTTTGCTTATAGCAAATGTAGACATTGTGAATGCTCCTTTGAGGATATGCAAAGTATTTTTGAGGAGAATAGGTTTGCTGAAAGAACTTTGGAAAAGCACATTAGGCAGTGTGTTGAAATAGATAAGGCAAGCACAGAAACATTGAAAGCATCCCTCAAAAACACTTATGGGATTAACAGAAGAAGCAGACTAGTTGATGTTCCAGCATTTGATCTGATCAAACAAACACCACAGGATATAATGCATGTCATTTTTGAAGGTGTTGCACCAATGGAAATAAAGCTCGTATTAAAAAACCTGATTCTGTCAGGACAGATAGAATTAGATGAGATTAACTCAGCTATTCTAAATTTTCCTTACTCACCTCTAGACATACGAGATAAGCCATGTCCTATTAGTGTCAGTACTTAAGCTGCTAATGACAATAAATTAAAGCAGTCATGTGGACAAATGTTGATACTTTTAAAAATCCTACCTTTTCTTTTGAATGATATCGACAACGAGTATGTCAAATTTATTTTCAAGTTAATTGAGATTGTTCAAATTGTCCTTGCTCCTGTTATTTCTTTAGAAACTGTATTACGGCTCAGACGCATGATTGAGCAACATCTGCATCATTTCAAAGAACTTTTTTCTGAAGCCAATGTATTACCCAAGCAACATTACATGTCACATCTACCAAGCCATACCATATCTCTCGATCCATTAATTAGAAGTATGTGTATGCGATTTGAAGCTAAGCACAGTTATTTTAAGCAGTGGGCTTCTAAGTTAAATTTCAAAAATGTCTGTAAATCGCTTGCAAACCATAATCAGTTCCTTGAATGTTGTCAAAATGAAATAGGCATTGAGCATCCAATTTTGTGAAAGAGAATCGGGGCCTGTCTCAGCTTTCAAAAATATTGATTATGTTAAGAGAAAAGTCAAAGATTTTCTAGGCGTAGAGGTCATGCAATCTGTTGTCTCAGTGAAATGGTACATCCTCAATGGCAATAAGTATATTAGTGGGAAATCTATAATTATTGTAGATGTAGATGGTGCTTTCCCAGTGTTCGGACTGATAAAAGATACATTTGTGATTGATTCCTCTTATGTTGCTTTTGAGTACCAGCGTTATGAGACACTGAATTTGAGTCCAGAATTGCTGGCATATGAGGTGGCAGTTCCCAATGTTGCCCAGGCTACAGAATTTGTACATGAACTCATTCACTGTATTTCCTATTTTTCAGTTAGTTTCAAGGAAAATATTTTTGTGCCAATAAAACATAGTGTTGAGATTAATGTTTATACTTCATTAACCGATTTGTCTTGTTATGATGTAGTAATGTAAGCTTCTGATATAATCATATTACTCACATGATAGCTTAATCATGTCCCCTGTGAAGAAACAGAAGAGTCTCTGTTTCTTCCCTTCCTGAAACAAGAAGACTCAGCTACAAGATTATGTGCTGACTGAACGTGATTACTCAGCTGTGTATCTTTGTTGACAACTGAGGCTGTAAACTATCTGTTCCCCCACCCCTCAGTACAGCCTCAGTCATTGTAACTAGGGACACGCCCCTTTCTTAATAAAATCAAGGAGAACGTTGAGACCGGCAGAGTGGGTTGGAGATTGTAACTGTGCGGTCTCTCCCTACTCTCCTCGAGAACGAAACCAAACTAATTGCCTTTGTGTCTTTCTTTCCCTGTTTATATGATGTTCTAGGTGCATAGACCTGACACATAGTCTTTGTGATATTATTGCCCACAGAAGTAGACATTAAAATGGAGGAATGATAGGGATGCATTGATGTATTGGGTGATCAAGTTTGCCTGTTTCCTGTTTTGTGTTTCTTGTGCCTGTTTTGTTAACAAACATTGGTCATCAAAAAAGATAAGATTTCTTTGTGATCGATTCCTCTTATGTTGCTTTTGAGTACCGGTGTTATGAAACACTGAATTTGAGTCCAGAATTGTGTCTTTGTGATATTATTGCCCACAGGCATTAATTTGGAGCAACAATGTATTGGGTGATCAAGTTTACCTGTTTCCTGTTTAGTGTTTCCTGGGCCTGTTAACAAACATTGGTCATTAAACAATTCCATGGACTGTATGGTGAGTTGTGGTGAAGGATATAATTCATCCTGACATTGTCTGAACATACTTGAAGTCAGAGCAATAATAAACTCTGTTTTTTCAGATGCTTTTTGTGTGACTCTTGAATCAAGCAACTTGAGTTTGTTACTGAATCTTAAAACAAGCTTTATTTTGATGAGATTTTGGGGGAGATATGTAAAAGATCTTATTTTAACAGTTATTTACCTCATTTTAAGATTTCATGCCTATTTGAGACAAAAAAGATAAGGTTGTGCTTGATTTAAGATTATAGTGTAAAGTTGAACACTTAAAATAAGAAATTCACTCTTAAAACAAGATAAATAATCTACCACTTCTAAATCTAAGTTTTTTTATCTTGATAAGATTCAAATAATTTGCAGTGTAGGAATTGATGTCTCAATGCCAAATAGAGCTCGACAGATTTTGCTTTCACAAGTGGAGCAAACAGCTTTTGCCATAGTGCTCCGCTTGATTTATGCATGTAAATAGCTTTAATGTGATTCCTGCAGGGAGAATTTCAAATTATATGGACACTACAATGTAAAAGTAGGAGAGTAAAGGAAGAACAAGAAGAGAAAAAAAAAGAAAGAGAAGAGGTGAAAGAAAGAAGAGATAAAAGGGAGAGAACGATAAAACGTCCTCCGTCTGCTCCACCTGGAAAGAGAGACGCAAAAAGAACAGCACAACCAACAGACATAAAGCAACAGATACAATCGAGTAACACCTTAATGCCATTGCTAAATCATATGTATTATTATTTAAGCTGACATGTGTGAAGTGATACCTGAAAAAAGAAAGTGAAAGAAAATAAATAAATAAATAAATTACAGGCTTTCTGTATATAGGTGAACACTTAATACCTGGAACCCTGCACCTGTGGGAGTTTGTGAGAGTGCACTAGTTTAGGTGAGAATTACCCAGAAGGAAATAACTCGATAGTGGTTGTGGAGAACCAAAGGCCCGCCTTCCCCGAGCACAGAGGCAGGGGTCAGGGGACCCATAACCCCGGACTCCCAAAGGGGCCCCCAAAGCTGGGCGCCCAAGAAGGGCCAACACAGGAAATCTGCAACCCCCCCACCCCCCCCCCCCCCCAAGGAAAGAGGAGAGACGACCCCGAGGAAATCCCCCAGCCACCGCAATGCCCCCAAGAGCCGCGGGGACGAGCCCGTGGGCTCCGCCAGCAGCCAGCCGCGCTGAAGTGGTCCCGGCCATGGGCCCTGAGGGCCGTCCGCCCCAGGGGCGCCCCGCCCCCGCGGCGGGGGCCCCGGGCAACCCCCGGGGGGCCAGGCCCCGCGAAACAGCCACCGGGAATGGGCTGGCACCCACCCGGGAACCCGCCCCAAACCCGAGGACTGTCAATGCGCCAGAGGGCCAAGGCGCCTGCCAGCGCAGCGGAGGGGGGCAGGACGTGGGGGGATGGGCTCTGCACCTTCTTGCAGAAAGTGGTTTAGATTAGTGATCATCATTTAATGCTAAAAAATGTACTTCAAAGTATTTTTTTCCTTTTCAAGTGTCTAGTATCTACAGGTCTTTTTTAATGAAATCTATCCTGAATTAAAAACTGGTTTGCCCTGAAACAATAGGAAGAAATGCATTAAGCCAAGACACCTGTGCAAATTCTCAGTTGTCCGGGTCATCGCACCAGCAAACAGGCTTAAATCGGAGGCAACCAGACTTTCGCTTAGTTTTTCTGAAAACGTTTTGACACCTATCCAGGAGTGTTCGTCAATTCCGGTGGCTTGCATTTTAGCAACCAGTAATTGGAAACCTGCTGTCTTTAAGGATATGGAATGTGCCTAGCAGGATGGGTCTCCTAGGTGAGAGCCCCATCTTTGTGGTCTCCAGTCATCGCCATACCACCATGGTGGTTCCAAGTCTCCAGAGCTCCTTGATGTCCTGAGATCGTTGGGGTTCTTCCATGGACCTAGGAAATCTGAGCTCCACAGTATTCCTAGGCTTTCAGAACTCCTAAATGTACTGAGACCTTCAGAGTTACTCTGTGGTCTCCAGTGGTCCAGCTGCCAAAACTCATGGGTCCGGTCTCTAGACTCCTGCTTCCAACCTTAAGGAGTCCAGTCTCACAAGTTCTGGTTCTCTGAGCCCAGCTCCTGGTTCCAGTCTCCAAGGTTCTCGTTCCAGCCTGCAGGCCATGGCTTCCTGTGAGCTGAGTCCAGCCCCGGGTTCCATCATGTCACCTGGCATGCTGGTTCCTGCCTGGGTTACTCCAGACATCGCCCTGTGCTGCTGGCCTCCAAGGTTCCTCCAGCGCTGCTGTTCCCCATGTGTCGAGCTCATTAGTCTGCTCAGGACGACCTCCCGGTCGCCTGCCTGAACTCTGCTCCTTGTCATAACAACCTCCATCTTGCCCACCTGAACTCTGCATAAACCCTTTAGAGTTGCATAAAACTGTTAGTAGTTGTGCTTTGTGCTTTGTTGTTTATTTTTATTTTGTTTTAAACACCAATAGATATAACTTAACATAGCTTCAAAGGTTTGTCCCAACCACAGCCCCTCTGTCTCACAACTACCAAACATGCAGTGTTTTCACAATATTTTTGATGGTTTCATTTGGAGTTTGGTCAGTATATGTCACACCAGCTGCTGTGACCTTCACACCTGCGCATCATCACTAGGATCAGCAGCTGCTGCTATATAAGGACGGATCCTCCACCTGCATGGCGTCAGATTGTTGTCTGACCCCAGTGGTAACTTTCAGGCCATTTGTCTGTTTGAGCCAAATTTGACATATTTCTTACCTGCCTGTTTTCTTCCTTGTCCAGTTCGTCTACCTACCTGAACCGGTTTCCTCACCTGCCACCTTTGATTCCCCGGCTTCCACCTCCTGCTTGTCTGACAACTGATTACAAGGATTGCCCTCACCTCTAACTGACCTCACGGATCTGACCACTGCCTCTCTGACCAAGACAACCACTAAATAAACTCCACCTAACCTTGCCAACTGCTCAGTCTCTGCGTCCATCCGTGTCTAAAGTGTGACAATATAAGTCAGTTTGATGCTAAATAAGAACAGACACTAACTGTGGTTATGTGTTTAGGTCAGATAAAAAAAATGAAACATAAGGAAAAAGGTCTCATTATCGTAAAAAGTGTTACACTAACACAGGGATACCCTTTAGAGTAGCACATATGTATTTCAAATTGTTGGATTGATCAAAAATTATTCATATTTGATTAACTCAAACATGTGTATCCCTTTCACCCTAGGAGTAGAAAAGACTGATGCTAAAATCCTTGCCTAAAAGTAACCTGCAAAGTCAGTGTCGCTTACTCGTTGATCCCCATTATCTGTATCATGAAAAAGATATTAAATCAGACATAAGCCCAATATTAGGACCTGGGAGGCTTTTCTTGGAAAACCAGCAATAAACAGTCTAATTTTCAGGAACACAGCTAAATCCTTGGGGAATTATTAATAGCTGGAATGCAATTTGAAGGCAAAATTTCACTCATGACATGTTGGAGCTGGTCTTTGTGATCAAAGCTTTTTCATCAGTGAAGCCTGCGTTTGAAGTTTTGAATAAATGCAAAGCCGTTTATTGCTCACTCCCCCAAATGTTAAAAGCAAAACACGAAATAAATCTGACTGAACGCCTCAATAAGAAGAAGGTGGCCATTTATGATTATTGAATCAATTATATCTCTTTGTCCTGATCTGCAGATTCTGAATGCTGGCCCTAATTCAACCATGTGTGAAAGCATATTAAGCCCTCATTGTATCAAACCACTAATGCATCTTCTTGGATGAAATGAAATTCGCTCACTGCATACAAAGTGGATGAAAGTTATCAGAGAAACTAATGAACATAAATCAATTTTTAATGCCACATTAATAAATAATTTTTTTTGCTTTATAATTTCCTGAGGGTGAAACGCAGCCTTCTTAAAATCCCCTAAGGTTTTCTGCATGCTCTTCTCTCATTACCAAAGCAGGTTAATGTAATATAAATTCCATTAAAGGAAAAGACACCAGAAGGCTGTGTCTGCTGTGAATAAATACATACATGTAGTAAACATGAGATTTAAACTCGTTGGATCCTCCATCACAGAGATTTTATTTTTATTTTTTTATATCCAGCACTCAACTTTTTAGTTTGGTCTACAATCCTGCAATATTCAAAGACAGAAAGCCTTTTTGTTTTGGTGGCTGACAGAAAATAACAGAAACCAAGACTTTAGTGCAGATTTTGCCTCTTTGGGGGGACATCCTTTTTCTCTTGCTAACATTTCTTGAAGTTCTACCTACAATCCGGTTATGATCCACCAGAACAAAGTCAGAATTTTGGGAGAAACTGAACCAGAACAAGGCTGCAAGACTAGATGGTGTCAGCCCCAGAGTCCTAAAGGTCTGTGCAGAGCAGCTCTGTGGGATTCTGCAGCACCTCTTCAATCTAAGCTTGACCCAAGAGAAGATACCGCTGTTGTGGAAGATATTCTGTCTGTTTCCGGTACCAAAGAAAACTCACCCATCAGTTATAAACAACAACTACAGACCCGTTGCCCTGACATCCCACATCATCAATGTCCTAGAGAAACTCCTGTTGGCCCACCTGTGTAAACAAACCAGCACATGTCAGGACCCCCTGCTGTTTGCTTATCGCTGTGGAGTTGAAGTTCAAGACGCCATCATTCACCTGCTTCAACAAACCCACTGTCACCTGGACAAAGAAGGCAGCACTGTGAGGATCATGTTCTTTGATTTTTCCAGTGCATTTAACACAACTCAGCCTGATCTGCTTCATCTGAAACTCCAGAAGCCTCAGGTGGAGGCCTCAACAATCGCCTGGATCAATAACTACCTGACAAGCAGACCACAGTTTGTGAGACTGAAGGACTGTGTGTCTAACCAGGTGATCAGCAGCACAGGAACTGCTGTACTCTCACCATTCCTTTTCACTCTGTACACTTCAGACTTCCACTTCAGACTGGTGGACCGCTTTGTGGCATGGTGTGGAAACAATCATGTCATCTTTAATGTGAACAAAACAAAGGAGATGGTTGTAGATTTCAGGAGTAACAGGATTAGATCAAACCCAATTACCATCATGGGAGAAGAAGTGGAAGGGGTTGAGGGATATAAATACCTCAGTGTTCATCTAGACAACAAACTGGACTGGAGACTAAACAGTGAAGCCATCTACAAGAAAGGACAGAGCAGACTGTACTTTTTGAGGAAGCTAGGATCCTTCAAGGTTTGCAGCAAGATGCTGCATATCTTCTATAAGTCTCTTGTTGAGAGCGTCATCTCCTTTGCCATTATCTGTTGGGGCAGTAGCATCAGAGCCAGGGATCTAAAAAAGGCTCAACAACCTGATAAAGAAGACTGGTTCTGTTCTGGGGAAGACTGTGGAACCTCTGGAGATGATGTTGAAAAGAAGGATTTTGCATAAAATCAAGAAAATTATGGACAATCCTGAACATCCTCTTCATGACATTGTCATTGGAAAACAGAGTCTCTTCAGGCAAAGGCTTCTTCAGAGTGGTTGTAAAATGGACCACTACATGAGCTCTTTCCAGGCCACAGCCATCACCATCTATAACTCCTTGACAAAAGGAGTTACATCAACATTTGAATGCCCTTTAGGATAAATAAGGTATTTTTGAATTGAATCTGAATTTTAATGTCTCTTGGTGCTGTGGGAGAGTTCCAAGTAGTCATTGGACCTTCTTAATCAGGTGGAGGCCTCAACAATCGCCTGGATCAATAACTACCTGACAAGCAGACCACAGTTTGTGAGACTGAAGGACTGTGTGTCTAACCAGGTGATCAGCAGCACAGGAACTGCTGTACTCTCACCATTCCTTTTCACTCTGTACACTTCAGACTTCCACTTCAGACTGGTGGACCGCTTTGTGGCATGGTGTGGAAACAATCATGTCATCTTTAATGTGAACAAAACAAAGGAGATGGTTGTAGATTTCAGGAGTAACAGGATTAGATCAAACCCAATTACCATCATGGGAGAAGAAGTGGAAGGGGTTGAGGGATATAAATACCTCAGTGTTCATCTAGACAACAAACTGGACTGGAGACTAAACAGTGAAGCCATCTACAAGAAAGGACAGAGCAGACTGTACTTTTTGAGGAAGCTAGGATCCTTCAAGGTTTGCAGCAAGATGCTGCATATCTTCTATAAGTCTCTTGTTGAGAGCGTCATCTCCTTTGCCATTATCTGTTGGGGCAGTAGCATCAGAGCCAGGGATCTAAAAAAGGCTCAACAACCTGATAAAGAAGACTGGTTCTGTTCTGGGGAAGACTGTGGAACCTCTGGAGATGATGTTGAAAAGAAGGATTTTGCATAAAATCAAGAAAATTATGGACAATCCTGAACATCCTCTTCATGACATTGTCATTGGAAAACAGAGTCTCTTCAGGCAAAGGCTTCTTCAGAGTGGTTGTAAAATGGACCACTACATGAGCTCTTTCCAGGCCACAGCCATCACCATCTATAACTCCTTGACAAAAGGAGTTACATCAACATTTGAATGCCCTTTAGGATAAATAAGGTATTTTTGAATTGAATCTGAATTTTAATGTCTCTTGGTGCTGTGGGAGAGTTCCAAGTAGTCATTGGACCTTCTTAATCAGCAATATGTATTTCTACCATTCTTTGTTCAGTCTGAATGGTAATACATTTAAATGTGTACCTATGCAACATATTTCATAGCAGACTAACAAACTTGACAACTAGACAGGAGGATATACGCTTCTAGGTGGATTAAGACAAAACCATTCTATTTGCACATTTAAATGGTATTTGTCTACTTGCACCTGTGAATAGTTAACCATGTTATCCATGGGACTAATATTAGCTGGAACAAGCACCGGTGTAGCTGTTTCCTGCAGGTTTCTAAGCTAAGTCCAGCCTCTCTGTCCAAACACAGCACATTCAATGCATCTTGTTTCAAACACAAATTCACAGATTCTTCCCAACAGTTGTTGTGAGGTCTGTGTGGTGTCCCTTTCTCTCTCTCTGAGCTGCAGGTTTTCCTGGACCTGTGTCTAATAAGGCTCATCAGCTGGAGCTTAAGAGGAGCTATGTGCCGGTCATCCAAGATCTGAGTGTAAACCTATGTGGTATCCCTTGCCCTTTGTGTATTGCTCTGAGTTCTTTTCTTGTGTTTCCTAGCTTGGCCTACCTCTAAGGTTACCTCCTGAGTTCTCTGCTGGATCTTGTTCTTTGCGACAATTCCGGGATTCAAAGTTCAAACCTCCCCCTGCCATAACCTCACCTTTATTTTCCTCTCTCCCTCATATCTCCAGCATAACCTGCACAGCTGATGAATACGTCAATGAATTGCACAAAATTCCAAAACCTTCAATATGAATGCAATTATAACTCTGCTACGCTCTTGCCTGCCCTAGACTGGAAGCTGATTTATTTTTTATTTTTTTTACCTCGGAGTGGCCATCGTTCTATTAGTACTATCTTTGATTTGTCAATCATACAATTCAACCAATCAATCAACGACTGAAGGCAACATGCTAGCTATATACAGCTGGAGAGGGGTGGGTCGCTGGGTCAGAGACATTCACAGTGTTGCCAACTCAGCGACTTTGTCGCTATATTTAGCGACTTTTCAGACCCCTCCAGCGACTCTTTTTCAAAAAAGCGACTAGCGACAAATCTAGCGACTTTTGGAGACTCTTACGTGAAAGCACATATCGTTCCTACTCTTGTCCTCCAGCGGCAGGTGCTGCCGTGGGGCGCCTCCCCCGTCCCAACCCCGTTCTCCCGCTACCGCAGGAGTCACTCTCAGCGCTGCAGTCAGAGCCACAGCATGTTTACCCTCAGAGTCCAGACTGCAAATAAAGCGCACATGCGCCGGGATTGACGGCGCAGGCTGATCATAAATAACTGAGTTTGAAATATTTTATCTTAAATAATTAACGGCGTTTGATTCACACAGCCACATGTTCATGTTTTACCGTGATTTGTAGGCTCCTTGGTGGACCACAAGGGAACAAAGAAAACGTTAAAAAAATTTTTTAACTCCGCCATAGTGTCTCTTTATGGTTCATTTTGCCGGTCTCAAACCCGGGTAAAGGAGGAGGGTTAGTATTGTAATAAATTAAACATTACTAAAAAAATAAATAAAAATAATAATACTAAATAAACATTAATGGACAGAAAATAGTAGCTCTATATAATCTGAGTGTTTTTACTCACTTTTTGTCTCTAACAACGTTATTTCTCCCACAGCGTCAATAACTTGCACATCACATCAGGTGGCAGATTATGCAAATTAGGTGATGACGTCATTCAGCGACTTCTAGCGACTTTTAGCACAGCCAATAGCTACTTTCCTTACTGAGGAGTTGGCAACACTGGACATTCAGCTTTTAGAGACGCCGTGGATATTCGGTCTGATTACCAAACAATTGTGACAACAAACCAAACGAGAGCGAGCTGGAAGCAGCGCTATTAATTTCTGTTTGAAACGTCAGCATTGAAGTCAACAGTGGAGTAAACATTCACGCTAGGAGGGTTAGCTAGACAGCTAGCAGCACAAGGAGCAGAACCAAGCAGGAAAACTGCCAAAGTGAAGAAACTTGGGTTACTTGCAGGCAGAAGGGAACTCTGCTTTGTTCTGAGCCTTGTTCTCCATAGCTGCTGTAATTAGAGAACTTCTGCTAGTATGAATTTTTACTTCAGTCAGTGTTCAGCCTGACACCAGTGCTCATGTTTATCAGCATGTTTGCTTATGCTTGACGTTTGAGTCAAGACACAGCTCTACAGGTTGCCGTATCTCACTGTTAGTTTCCAGCCCAAACCCAGCATAAAACCTGCCCAACTTAAAAGAAAAAAACAAGCCCAAATCTTAAACTCTCTCATGTTAAAAGCACAGAACTATTAAAAACATAAGACCATGCCATTAGCGCACAACTGCGCTGAAGCAAAAAAAACTTTGCTCATACGGGCTCCGCACAAAATGTACAATCAGACAACCAAATAATACACAAGACCACTTTAACAATCATGATAAATCAACCAGAAAAAAAGAAAACTTATCAATAGCTTCCCAACATGAGTTGTAAATCTACCTTAATATGAACTTAATTTCTCTTACAGAGTATAGCACAATCAAACATTTCTCTTTCACACAGCCATGAAATATTTTTAAGTTGATCAGTAGAACTCAACCCCTCTTGGGCGTTTAAATTGACCAATACAATTTCATAGTGACACTTGATTAACCATTATTATTTTCTTGTTTTATTATAACAATCAATATTATTCATTATAACTGTTATTCATTGATGATGTCAGATTCGACTTATTTAAAAAATAAATTGACCAGTAAAATGAGTTGAAGGAGATGGCCTTTTATTAAAATGCTTTTAGTTTTCTTCCAGACATTGACAACTATTTTGATATATTTTGTTAGTAATTCGTTCTAAAAGCCCAACAAATGTTGTGAAAAGCTTCCCAAATTTCTACAACCTACCCATAAGCTATTTTTGTTCCAGCTCAATGTGTTCAAAAGAAGCCTAATTGGGTGGAAACCTGCCTAATATGGCAACATTGACTACACTATTACTTTTTGTTTGTACGATTTTTTTTTTAGATTTTGGGATTTCATTGATAATTTCTTTCTCAGCACTGTAGGAGTAGTCACAGAGCCATTGTTCAGCCTGAAGCATATAAAATGTTTTTTGAAAAAGTGTGCCCCCCTGAAAAAATGGAAATCCCCCCCCCCTGTAATTTGTTTCTGCAGCCGGGTCTGGCTGAGTTGATCCTCATGACAGATATTAGATTTGTGGAGTGGCCTGAACAGAGGCCTGACTTAAGTATGGAAGAGAATCTGGGCAGGTACCTAAAAGATTTGGGGGATAGCAAGGAGACCTTCCATCCTCAAGACGTATAGCTCATTTCACAAATCATTAAAATATCAGTAGAAACATGCAAAAAAACTGATCAGGTGTTGCAAGGGTTTTATTGCTGTAATGTCAATAAAACTTTGTCTTTTGATCAATGAAAAGATTAGAAATAATTGTTAGCATGATATTTTTTTATAGCAAAACATAAGTGAAAACTCATGACTACATTGCTTTATCTTTTAAGAGATGCTTGTCTAGTTTCCTTTCAGAACAAACCTCTAATGAACAAAAATGCATGTAGCTTTAAATCTAAATCTACCTGGGAATGAGTAATTTTGGAGATTGCATACACTAACAGTCAAAGGTTTGGACTCACCTTTGTCACTTAATGGATTTTGATCATTTTTATGACTTCTAGATTGCAGATCCAAATTGAAGAATGATCCACCAAACACAAAATTGTGAAATAACTTAAAACATCTTGCTTATTTTAGCTTTTTCTAAATACCCGTTTCCCCCACCCCCTTTGTTTTGATTACTGCTTTGACCATTCTTGGCTTTCTCTCAAATAACTTCATGAGGTTAGTCACCTGAAATGTTTTTCCAACTGTCTTGAAGGACTTCCCAGAGGTAGTAATAAGAAAGACAAACCATTGAATGAGAAGGTGAGTCAAAACCTTTCACTGGTAGTGTATGTGTGAAAAGAAAGCAAAAAAAAAAAAAAAAGAAATTTGTAAGGGGGCTAAAACCATATTTTTGAAAGAGTAACCACTATAAAACAACCAGAAACTGTGTAATATTTGAACTGTGATTTATTTATGTGTTTCATTGACTCAGTCTTCTGCCAGCTGCTGCGACTTTCTTCCTGCAAGGCTGTCCCGTTATATGAGATGGTCACATTTTTTTTTCTTTTACAGGGAACGTTGAATAGTAGCTATTGCTACCTCAGCAGCAGCATCCGTCTAGGCAGCTGTTCTGTAGCGCTGTGTGAATTCAGGCACGTCTTAGACAATTATGCTGATACTCTTTGGTGGGCATCTTTACATGCTAAGAGTGTCGCTGCCAAAGCAAACTTTAATGATTACCACCTTGTTACATTAGCATTCCACAGTGCTCATGTGTAATTTACTGTTCTACAAATGTGCAGTATTTGCAACAAGAAACTACTGAGGTTCTTATGCCTATTAGGGTGCTGATAAAATATACATGAAGAATATATCAGTGGGCTGTCTGATCTACTTTGCTTTTGGCATAGTTGAACGCCACGTTAGATTTAGAGGTCAAGGTAGATCTGTGTACATGTCAGGGTGACATCAGCAGTCCCTCCATGTGTCACTGAATAGTGAGAGTATGAAAAGTGTTACTCTGACAGCTAAATCACTTTAAATGCCTTCAAAGCTATGTTTTTACTGTTCCTGGAAAAAGTCAGATATGCTGGGTCGACAATTTACCTGATACAGCAATGCTGGCTGACTTCAGTTGGCTTCCTGATGGTAACTGGTGTCATGATGCAACCTGTCTGCTGCACCATGCACAGACTCAAGACACTTTCCACTTTCCATACAGCTCCATTCTCCAGTTCAGTAATCATCTACACCTGTCAGTCACTAATCAGCCAGCACTCTGCACACCTGTCAGCCTCCCTATTTAAGCTCCCTGCATTCAGTCCTCCCATGTCGGTTCGTTCTGTTGGTTTCTGCTCCCAACTGCTCACCTCACCTGTTCTTGTCCAGCCCGAGTTCCTTTCATCTCCGCCCGCCTGCTGTGGTTCTGGTCCTGCTCTCTCTCCGGTCCTGCAAGTATTCACCAGTCGTGCTGTTAATCCTACCGTGGCTCTGGTGTACCCCGTCTCTCGCCAAATGACTGCTGGAGATGGGCACCAGGAACCTTGTTACCTGCACTGATAAGCAGGTATAGACAATGTATGGAAGGTTGGTCTGTTTAGGGATGCAACCAACCAAATGTTCCAGTATCATCTCCTTTGACAGTGCAGACACTGAATAACACTTATCTTGTGAGTCTGTGACTGCTTCTCTCATTCCCACTGGAACCTTGCTTTCTTCTGTTCAAGGATTGCTTACTTTAGTTGTTTTCTGTATGTCAATCCTATTCTCTTAAACTGATTTCTTACCCTTCAGTTTCAACCAATGACTCCTTTCATTATCCTGCGGTGTTGTATTTTGCTTTGCTTTTCTCCCAGTGATTTTCTCATCAGTGGCAGGGTATAAAGGATGTGTGCTCCTCCAATCTCTCTGATTGGATGAATATTGATCCTGTTGTGATGCTTTTTTACTACTAGGTCAAATAAAGATAGACACTCCATGCTATTCCACACAAGCAACAATTTAATATAGATAAGAACTCTAAAAAAAATTGTAAAAAAAAAAAATTAAAAGAAAAAATTTAAGCAGGAAGACAAGGACTTACAGCTTTATACTAGTTGACATACTGTCTCTTTAAGTGTGTAATAAACCTTCTGCTGGAGGCACAGTGGAATTTCTGAGTTGTTTAATAGAACATCAAGGCATAACGAATCCCTAATAAACCTGAAATCTGAAAAAGCTTCAAAGTTCCCTAAAACAATATGTGAAAGAGGGTTTTCAAAGGGCAGCACCATTTTCTGTTTAAACTGATTCTCCTGATGACCTTAAGTGTATCTGCAGATTAACTAATAACTGATCCAGCTCTCTTGATTGATTTATTAATCCAGTTTTTTATCATCTATAGATAAACTGCCCCTCCAGCAAAGTAAAAAAGAACCCTCACCATACCTTAATAAAAATGTTAAAGATCTTTGCTTTTATTAGATGAGCTGAGTTTCCTCAGAAAGAAAAGTCTGGAGTAGGACTTCCTTTTAAGGGCTTATTGTTTGCAATCCGTTTGGTGAATGCACCGTTAGAGCAAATGAGGGAAGTGGACTGCATCACCATGTATTGTGGTTAAATATAACCAATACAAAATGTGCGTGTAGCAAGATTGCCAGGAGACCGGTAACATGTGGAGGGAGGAGGAGTCAAAAGCTAAGTTGTGACACAAATCAAATTTTCCTGATGCCAAACCGTCTAAGTAACCTGACTCTTGCCAGATGGATGTAGTTCCACTGAGCTCCACATGCTGTCAACCCATCCATCTGGAATCGCTGCCATTGGGAAGGATTTCAATACCACATAAAATGGACGAGCAAATCAGGATCGCCGGGCGGGATTATTGTAGATGTGACGTATCAGAGAAAGCGACTGTTTGGATTCTGACAACAATGGTGGCTCGCAGCTAGGAAGCAAGTGGTAACATTGATGCTGCTTTATCATCAGTGTTGTCCAATCTACTGAATATTAATTCTTTAAAAGAACACCAGAGAATGACTTTGAAGGTTTTTGTTAGTGGAAACAATGTTTTCACCCTTCTCCCGACAGGGTTTAGAGAGAGCTTGTAGCATGTCAGTAAAGATGTCAGACAAGTGCTTTATCCAATCATTTGCAAGGATTTTTGATAAGGCCCCTCCTTCTGAAATACATCTCCAATGGAGCAATCCCAGATGTATGTGGGGAGCTGTGTGGAGCTCGGCGGAACTACATGCATCTGGTGAGAGTCAGGCTACTGTCAAAGGGAATGTGTCTTTTTAAGATTGCTCTACTGATGCAACTCGCATCTCACATGTTTTGTCCTCGATGTTTCTGTAACGACACCAGTCAGTCAATCTTAACATTCCTATTTAGGTGTAAGCAACGTGTTTCTGCTGCATGTCACTTTGGAAATGCCTCTTTTAGAGATTCTACCCTGATGTGTTGGTCATAACTGTTTTTTTTTTTTTTTTTTTTTTTTTTTTTCAGAACCTGCAGTACCTTAAAACATGTAATTGTTTAGTCAGAAAGAAAGTTGTCATTACAGGTTGTTCAACAAGTTAGATTACTGTACTTTGGGCTGTAAGTTTACCATGTGCTGTATTTACCAGCAAGCCACTGTCAGTCTCACATTGAGGGTATGAAGTAATGAATGCAACTGTGAAATCTCCAGTGGCAAGCTATGTAAATTTAAATACAGTTTCCCCTTTTTTATTGTTTGGTTGAAGGTTGGGGGAAATGTGTGTGTGTGTGTGTGTGTGTGTGTGTGTGTGTGTGTGTGTGTGTGTGTGTGTGTGTGTGTAGACTGTGTTTTGATCCAATGCAGTTCATCATTGGGTAAGTGCACTTTAGAGAGACTCCGACATAGCCTGGCAGGGAAAGACTCCTGACTCACTGATAGCCAAGGCACATGTCCCTTAATCGGTTATTCAGCCTGCTACATAGGCCACACAAAGGCCCACCAATCTGAGCATTACCATTTAAGGAACAATCCTTTAGATTAGGATTTTAGGCAGTTAAAATACCTGAGGGCATGTCTTCCCATGTACAATTTATGCTTCATTAAAATTTCTGCACTCCATAATGGTTTTTGCTCACCACATGTATAGAAAGGTGATGATTGCACAAGATCATAGTACTAATCTAGAAATGAATAATCAATTTTCTTTTCCTTAACTTTGGTGTATTTGGGTACAGAAATATCTTATTTTTAAGAATATGTTTCATACCTCTAAAAAATATTTTAGAGTACTGACTTTAGGCTTCAATGTAGAGCAAGAAAATCAAATCCCAAATTTGGGGTCAATTGGCTCAGAAAAGAGGAGGGGGGCCAAAACCTTGCATCAGCTTATCCATCTCTGTCTAAGTCTCCCCCTCTCTCCTGCTCTGTGTCTGATGTTCAGTTATTCCTCTACTTCCTTTAGTGATAATAAATTAAGTGTTTTTGTACCCGCTGAGAAGCAGACTCTGGTAATGGGCAGCTCCATAGTCAGAGACCTGGCACTAAAGACACCAGGGACCCTAGTCAAATGCCTGACAGGGGACAGAACAGTCTACTGTTGTATAAAAAGACCCTTCGCAGAGTTAGAACAGCATATTTTTTATCATTAATAGAGAACAAAAATAATCCTAGGTTTCTGTTTAGTACAGTTGCCAAACTTACCCATAGCTCTGTTGATCCATCCATTGCCTCAGCTCCCATTAGTAATGACTTTGTGATTCTTCATAAATTAAATTGATTCTATTAGAAATAAAATCATTGGCATCCTCCCAAACTTGATTCCCTCGTCTTTGTCAGGGTTCTGTTGTGTGCCTGCTCGGATTGCCTCCACAGGTGGTGGCTGAGGGCTCGTCAGAGGCAGCTTCCTCTGGCTTCTTAAGCAGAGCGCTGACAGACGGAAGATGCCAGAGCCTTAAACCAGTCATGGTACGATGTGGTCCTGACCAAGCCTTAGAAACCTACTTGTAAGTTTTTGTCTCTCTACTTTGGACTAATTTTGGATCTCTTGTTTTTTGTCACAGTTTTGTGTGCATGGATGCACTCACCAGTCTCGAAGCTCCGAAGAGGTTTTGAACCTGTGGAATCATTGGCTCAGATTCTGCTCTGGCGTTCCCCCTCTTACTCCCTTGGCGTTACCAAGACGGGCTCGAGGTCACCCGTTCTTATCTGCATGTGGGCTAAGCATCTCAAAAACATGACAGTCCTCAGTAAGGGAGGCAGCATTGGAGGAATCTTTAGAACCTCCAAAGTTTTAGCTTCATCTAAACCTACATCTTGTGTGTTTTAGACCCAATCCCAACCAAGTTACTTAAAGTATTCCCTTTGATTAATGCCTCCATTTTAGACACGATTAATCTATCCTTCGTAAAAAAATATGTACCACAAGCTTTTAAAGTAGCTGTTATTAAACCTTAAGAAACACTCTCCTAATCAAGATGACTTAATAAATTACAGACCTATATCTAATCTTGTTTTCCTATCTAAAATTCTTGAGAAAGTAGTTGCTAATCAAGTATGTGAACATTTACAAAGTAATTACCTATTTGAAGAGTTTCAGTCAGGCTGCAAACCTTTCAGAAGAATCCCTGGTTCTTCAGTCTCAGCTGGCAGCTTCCAGGCTTCTCAGTCCACCTGCAGTCGCACCGTGCTTACCCAAGATAGAGATCCAATTGTAAACTCACCTGCTTCCTGGAACCGACCCCACTCATTCCTCCCTGGCAGATCTCCACCCCAAGTCAAGCACCCATTCCCTGATTCCTGACAACTGGCATCACTTTTTCAATAAACATTTAAAAACTGATCTGAGTGTGTTCTGCATGTGGGTTAAATCAATTGGTAAAACCATGACGGATACAGTTGCTCACAATATTCTCCTAGAAAGACTTTAACATACTATAGGGATTAAGGGAAAAGCATCAGGCTGGTTTAAATCTTATCTCTCTGACAGATTCCAGTTTGTTCATGTTTATGATAAATCTTCAAACTCTAGGGTCACTTGTGGAGTACCACAGGTTTCAGTCCTTGGGCCAATTCTCTTTATATATATATATATATATATATATATATATATATATATATATATATGTATATGCATATGCTTCCGATTTGTAAAATTATCAGACGGCATGGGATAAATTTCCACTGTTGGCCTGGTAATAAAGTAAAAAAAAAATGCTATTTTTGACTAAGACATGTAATTTAAATCCCATTTTAAACAGGTTACTAGGATTTCCTTTTCTCTCCTCCAGAATATTGCCAAAATTAGAAATATTTTGTCCAGGAGTAATGCTGAAAAACTAGCCCATGCATTTGTTACTTCAAGGCTGGACTATTGTAATTCTTTACAATCAGGAAGTCCACAAAATTAAGTTTGAATCCTTCAGCTGATCCAAAACGCTGCAGCAAGAGTTCTGATGAAAATCAACAAGAGGGATCATATTTTTCCTATTTAGCTTCCCTTTAGTGATGTTACGTGATGTGCCGAGGCTTCGAGGCGTGTGTCGAGTAATGGAGGGGGCGTTTCCGCAATGCGCGTATCGAGGCTTGCTTCATTTAGGGGAGGAGCCGAAAACGATGACGTCCGAAGCCTCGCTGGCCGGCTGTACCACGTGACTGCTTCGGGAAGTGGTTCAGATGTTGGCGCGGGGTTTGACAGCTTTAGAAACCCCCCAGGCTCCATTCAAAATGTGGGTTGTTGTAGGCGAGTTGCGGTCAGTTGAGAGAGTGGATAGAGTTTTGATAGTTTGGATAGCAGAGTTTGGATAGTGGTTATTTAGTTTGAGACAGTTAGTTTGGAGAGTTTAGGAGAGAGAGATAGATAGATAGGAGATCAGTGCTCTCAACTATCACGCATTGACCGTCACTGACTTCACACGGTCACACGCAAACATGGCATTTTTCACGCATAAAAATCCCAAAGCCCATCTGGGCAGCGGACGATAAAAACTCCGCCTTCTGCTGAGATGTTTCAGTTTCTTTCACAGCTTGTGACCATCAGTAATTCCTGCTGCAGTTCATGTTAACAGAGCAGCAGGAAGAGCGATCAGAGTTATGAATAATTTTAGTCTTAACCAGCGGTGAAAGTGAGCCGGTAAGGTCCTGTACTACGTACGCAGGAGGGGAGGGGCTGTGGGAAGAGAGCTGCTGCCAGATATTTCCTTCATTCAGAACCAGTGATGGCTGCACTCTGGATCATAAAACAGTTCTGCTCACCAGATGCAGTTTAAAACGCTACGTCTGTTTATAAGTTGTTTTTATTAATTCTGCATTTTTTAACTACATGCACCGTATTTCTGTGCCTCAGCGCTTGCTCCTCTCCCCCCTCCTTTCCCTCAAACCCAGGGGTTTTGATCACCGTTCACCATTCAAAACGTGAATCACTACGTTTAATGTCCTCACATCCGTAGCAAAGTGTGCCAATTAAAGTCACTAGGAGAGTTATGGCTGTGTTTCATGATCTTTTGTTTTAAACAAAACAGAACCGTGGCGCTTCGGTGCGCTGCTTCCTTGCGCTTTAATTCAGGTGCGCAAAATTACGTTACTTGTAATTTGGGTGCGCGCTTTTAAGAGTCATTTTAAAGAACTTGTAACATCAGGAGGTTGATCTCAGACCGGTCAGCTCCTATGATCACTATATAGGAGCCCTTTACAGTTTTTATTTATGCATTTCCCCCGTTTATCCCTCGCACGCAGCGCACCATCGGGTAAAATCCTCCCACCTCACCGCCCAGAGCGCATTGAGGAGAGCAATAGAGATTTGTCTGGTCGACTGAGATGAGAAACCTGTTGCTGTGAAAGGTGATATAGGTTATAAACTGTTACTGTCTAGAATTGCATTGAGCTGAAAAGAGAGGAGACATCAGCAGCTGGATCGTGCGTAAAGATGCAGCGGGAACCTCTGTGTGCTTCAGTGTTGCTGCTGAGGGGAAACTGTGGGACCGTATAGTACTGGACTAATCATTGGTCACAGTACCCCAATCTGTACATACTTGCACTTATTTATTTATGCACCCCGGCATCATCTGTGCCATGTGAGCGTGTCTTTTCAAAGGCTGGAGAAGTAGTATCAAAAAAGAGAAATCATTTGAAACCAAAAACTGTGGATAAATTGTTGTTTCTTAATAAAAATGCATGAAATCATCCAAGTTACACAAGCATTAGCCTATTCACTACCCCCTGCCTAGTTCCATAAGCACTTTCATTGTCCTCTGCCTGATTAAGCCCATGCCATTTTTCTAGAGTCACAGAAAAACATTATTACACAACATGCCATATCACGTCACTACTATTTTGGGAATAATTACACATAGAGAATACATTCAAACAATGTTTTATTATACACATGTGTATACAAAATTTATGTAGACAAATTATTTCGTCCTACACCTTTTGTGAAGTCATTCCCAAGAGTCATAATAGACAAAAAATCAATGCATCATACGTGTTAAGATACAGCTGGCTGTGATTATACACCTGGCCAGTAGGTGGTGTCGTGTGCACATGAAGCTCCAAGAAATGAACCCTTTCTCGAACCAGTTGGCTCAAGTGGTTCAATGCCTCATGAAGCTTCATCTCACCATCACTACTTCCCTTCATAGGCTTCTTGTTAAATCAAGAATATCATAAAGTTTCCTTCTGACATATAAAGCTCTTAATCAAGCTCCATATGTGAAAGATTTGAGTAACCAGTATGTTCCTAACAGAGCACTTTGCTCTCAGACTGCAGGTCTACTAGCCTTTGACCCCAGCGCTGAGCTTAAAGCTGTCTGTTGACTCCAAGACAGCCGGGTGTGATGTTATCACTCTCTTTATGGTCACTTTCTAGATTCAAGTGGAGCCCTACGAACCTCTAATCAGGACCATTGCTTCCACCTGGATTCTGAGAAGGCTCAGTTGGTGGCTTTATTCAGAGATCATCTTTGCTCGTTGAATCCTCCATAGCCACTAGCCTTTCTCTCTCCCTTTCAATTGTTCCTGAGAGCACTCCCAGCAGTTTCCTGTTTTCCTCTAGAGAGTTTATATAATAAACCTTTTGAAATGCTCCCTTTGTTTGGATGAATTCCTGTCTGTAGCACTACAGAATCTGAACTACAAATGACGTGATTTAACAGTAACACCAATACAGGCGCATACAGGCTGTCAGTTATTTTTTTGGTCTGTCATAAACAGTGTCATTAAGTGTCAGCTAAAAACTACACACTCTATCAGTTGAAGTGATAGCAAATCACCACCAACATTATTGGTGTTCTCAGTAAGTCAGCACAAGCAATGTTTATGTTGTGCAGCAGGGCGTTGTTTGGGTAAATAGCACAGAAATTGCACTCATTCTTCCTCTGTCACTGGTGGCTGTAGCCAGTGGTGATGACACTACCACGTGCTAGGGGCCACAGGCTGCCAGCTCATTGATCTGTGGGGTGGGTGGGTCAGGATATGAGGCTGGACCTTTAAAACTTTTAAGCCTGTGTATAGAGATATCTCTTCATGTATGCATGTATGCACTACAAGGTCATGTGCCCTATTCATCTGATTCAGCTGCCGGTTTGATGCTGCAGAATTGTGACAGCAGAATTTTTATTTGCATGTCAATGCCAGTAAAGAAGGTCATCTGAAAATATGTATCATGTACTGTTCTCACGCAAAGATTCCAAATAACGATCGCTAGATTGTGCCGACAGAAACAAAACTGAGAGCAAAAGGTGGGTGTGTTGCACCTGATCTTCAAAGATTATGTCCACAGTGCATAAGAAGTACAAAACAGATTTGGTACGCCCCATTTAAAATGGCATCTACTGCATTCCAGAGCTTATTCACAAGGACTTTTTAATCCTATTTTGTGTAATGAGCGAACGGAAAATAAGAACAATAACATCAGGCAGGCGCTAGCGGGAAACTTAACCTGTTATCTCCAGGCCTTAACCTCTGTCAAATCTTAAAAACACAATCAAAAGACATTAGAAATAAACTGTTTTCAATTGCTTAATCCCAGACAAACTTTCCCTGTTTGTCTCTGCCTATGGAGTGCATAGGAATGAATATACTAATATACAGAAATGCCAGGCATTTCTGTATATTAGTATTTATATAGCACATTACAGGGACAATGCAAAGTGCTTTACATGATTAAAATACAGGAAAACTAAAACAGAGAAAGGCAAGTAGGAATAAAATGTAGAAACAAAATAGAACATGGAAAAATAGAAACTAAAAGCAAACATTAAAAACAGTTGGACTACAAAGTTGAACTAATGATGTGTCAGTACACAGTTTAACTAGAACAGTCGAAGGCAATCCTAAACAAATGTGTTTTTAATCTTGATTTAAAGGAACTCAGGCTTTCCGCACTTTTACAGTTTTGTTCCAGATAAGTTTTACTGGAAGTTTGTTCCAGATAAGTGGAGCATAGGAATTAAATGCTGCTTCTCCGGTTCTAGGTATTCAGAGTAGGCTGGAGCCAGAAGACCTGAGTGCTCTGGATGGTTGATACACTGATAACAAGTCTGTGATGTATTTAGGTGCTAAGCCATTCAGGGATTTATAGACTAATAGAAGTATTTTAAAGTCTATTCTCTGAGATACAGGGAGCCAGTGTAAGGACTTTAGAACTGGGGTGATGTGCTCTACTTTCTAAGTCTTAGTGAGGACGCGGACAGTAGCGTTCTGGATCAGCTGCAGCTTTCTGATCCACTTTTTAGGCAGACCTGTGAAAACACCGTTGCTGTAATCAATTCGACTAAAAATAAACGCATGGATTAGTTTTTCCAGATCCTGCTGAGACATTAGTCCTGTTGTGCCATGTCAGGACGTGACAGACTGCATTTCCCATGATGCATGGTGGTCAAAATGGCCACCAACTCCCATCATGCAACGCGGCCCAAAATGGCCGGCGCCCTAGCAACCGATAACGTTGCTAGGGTAAAGTTGATAAAACTCGGTTGCACACGACAATCTTCCTTCTTCCCTGGCGCCCTGCCAACCGAGAAGACACACACACACAGCTGTTTCCGTTGGGAAAATCCCACGCCACGTGCTCGAGTTTCTCGCTGGACCGAGATTTTTCGAAGCAAAACCATTCCCTGTGCAGACAGGAGGTCGACTCAAAAAGGTACCTTTAATTCCCTCTGATCAAATACTGGAAGCCGCCTTATCTCCCAGTGATCGAGAGAGGACGACGCGTTGTTTGGCCCAACAAGCGTCTAGGAGCCCAGAGAGAGAGAGAAAGACGAAGGAACTCTCTCAGTCTGGTCCCCGCTGCAGCCTGCGGACACCTGCGGTCGTCAAGACGCGTTCAGGACGTCGCGTGATCCAGAGCGCTCCGGACCGAAGCCGGGACTTTCACTCCGGACCACCTCAAAGTAACGGGGTTCTCCCCTTTTATTTCTGTTTCACCAACAGGGTGTTTTAGAAGTGCCTGGGCAGACGTAGAAATTTGTAGGCTTAGGTTAATGCTTTTATTCCACGACGAAGTTGGAATTATTTTGCTGAATATTTTCTTTATATGTGCATGCATTTTACATTTGATTTTGCTGTGTTGATTGTGGTTTATCTATAACCCCGCCGTGGGTCACTGTTTCAGTCCTCTTCATCTTCCTCCATGCTTTTCCCCCCTCTCTCTCTTTTCGCTTCTTCTTATCAGTTTAATCTCTTTGTCCGAGCTCATTCCGCGGCTTTGCTTTAAACTACCAGTTAGCCGCGCCCTCTCGAAGCGAGGCATTACCCCATCAGCGTAAGCGTGGTTACGTCATCAGAACCTCCCCTCACGCTTCACGTAAATTGATAGACCATACGTCATCGTAGCGGCCATCTTGGGAGGGTGTCGGATGACTGGGCTGTAGCTTAGCTGATAGCTTTGTAAGGCATCAAAGCGTCCGGTAGGACTCCCACAGCTGCTCTGTCTGTCAATGCTATGTCAAATGCCGATGTTCTGAATGTGGTTTAAACAACCGTGAGCTGAACTAAGAGTTGCAACCGCTCATTTTAATCCATTTTGTTTTTCTTTCCTTTCGTTTTGTTTGTTAGTTAGTAGTGAGTAAGATTTCCAAAGTCGTTGAATCAGAGAATTACTGTAACAGGGAATTGCTTTTGGTTCAATAAAACACCACTGCGGAATAGACATTGTTTTGTGTTCAATCCAATTCACAGTTGCCTGGTTATTCAGAAATCAGAGCTAACCTCCTTTGGAGTTAACATCTGACATTAATACAGAGACAATATCATTGGATGGTGATAGACGAATAAGGATTTAAACTCTAATTGCAGTTACATTGGGGTTCTCATAGCCTGCCGGATAAACCTCGTCGGTCACAAGTCCGACCAGATCATTTATCCCAGCATAAATGAGTTCATAACAGCAAATTAACTAATGCATTAATGGTATAAATACTTACAAGCTTATAGCTAACATCACCACCATTTGAACTATATTTTGTTGTAGCGGAATTTTGAGTTGAATGATTTATTATTTAAATTATAATGCCAAATTATAATTAATAATAATAATAAGCATATTCAACCATCTTCTGGCATAACATTTACTGGCGTGCCCCTGGTGGGCTAGTCTACTTATTTGGCGTTCCTTTAGACTAAACTGAATAACCAGCAACTTATGAATTTAATGAACACAATCTACATTCCAGCATTTTGACTGCTCACCTTGCCAAAAGGGCTATTCAGTCATAATTGATTAAGGAAGTACTCCTACTAAATATGTACGTGTTTGTGGTGGTTTGAGGTTGTTAACCTGAGGTTTGAATATTGATTTCTGAACCTGGAGTTAGTTAGACTGAACTGACTAGAACGTACAGCGCCTCCAGCGTCTGCTACTGATCAGTCACCTTCTGTGTCGTGTTCTGCTTTGAAAAGAGAGACCTTGCCTCCATCTGGTGGACGTTGTGTGTAATTGCATCATAATTGTTTTGATGAAGGAAACGATTCCCCATCGGCTGGACATTGTGTGTAATTACAGCTCAGTCTTCCCAAAAGTGAAGGGCACCCTGCCTCCATCTGGTGGCCAGGATAGGTAGTTGCAGTCACGGTTAAAAATTCAGGTGAAAGCACTCGGCTTCCCTGAATGGATATTTGAATGTCAGTTTCTTAAAACTTTCTTTACGGTTACTCCTTTTAATAATTTTTGTCAACTTATTATAATTTTTTTATTCCTTTTGAAATATTTTTTTTAAACTTTTAATTTTGTTAAATTATTTTTCTTTCTTTTCCCCCTTCTGCTCATCATAAGTGGTCAAAATTGAGCTGTGATTTTGAAACTAAGGTTGCAATTTAGCGGTTTTTAACTGTCATTCTTTGCCACCTCTGAAGTTCCAAACACTTTGCTATTTTCCACACATGTGTAGAGCACCTGTTCTTAAATAACTTGCATCACAAACAAAGCCACAGCTTTATCACTTAATTACTGGCCGAAAGGTTAGTGGTCCATGTCACTCACAGTTAATATTCTCAAAGTTAAACAAGCATATTAACCGTTCCTAAACATAGGAGTTGTAAGTCGCAGGGTTGATTTTCCCCTGCGCAGCCTAATTAAACGCACGTATTTGACCACACTTCCTGCAGTAAAGTGTCAGTCGTAGTGCGAGTTGCTGTTGACAGTAAAGTGAAGCCACTTAACAGTTGTTGTTAGCAGTTGTTGTTTAGCGCTGAGCTAAACTAAAGTGTATGCGTTGTTGCCTAGTGCTAAGCTAGAATACAGCGTTGTTGTTTGTTGTCTGTTATTTAGCGCTAAGCTAAACTACAGTGTTATTTGATTGTTGTTGTTGTGTAGTGCTGAGCTACAGTTGTTGTGCTGCTGTCCATAGCTGACAAAGAATGGATAGTAAAGGTTCTTCAGTCAAAGGAGCTGAAGGTCCACAATCCTCCATTGGAATGGAGGCTCAGGGTGTCATTAGCTCACTGCTTAAAATGACACCGGAGGACCAAGACCGCTTGAATCAGTTTAACATAGAGGACTGTGAGAGAAAAATTCAGGAATTGGTGGAGGAGGTCCAAAGCAAGCCAAAGGATAGATTGGTAGCAGATGTTTTGGGTGAATTATCTGCGTTATACCACCGAAGGTTAGTGCTAGAGACTGAGAGGCGTGTCTTAGCTGAGGAAAGAGTTAGGGAGCTAGAACAGAGAAGTGTTCAGGGCAGCTGTCATCTCACAGAGGAGCGAGAGGAGGATCTCATTAGCTTGCAGCCAGAAGGATCTGAGGGAAAACATGGGGATCACACCTGGAGGACATTGGATGAACTGGGCCCTCAGACACCTTCTGAGCGAGGGGTAAGCGAAGGTCAGTACAGATATAGCAGTGTGATACGGAAAGAGATGCCTAAACAACTTACGGTGGCAATCAGGACTGATCCACATGATGCAAATCATGGGAAAACACCTGCTTCCCACCTGACCCCTGACACTGTCTGCTATGATCCTTTCCCCCCACCAGGGCGACGGGAGCACCGTTCCTGGGACACAGGTAAACCCCACTCCTCTGAACTGCGTCCACGGACAAGAGTTCATGACAGGGAGGGTCCCCCGGCGTCCCACGAACGGCCGCCGATGCCAGGTGGGTGGTCAGAACCAGAGCCCCCCTGCTATCGTGGTTACCACAGGCAGGAGTCGTCAGGAGAGGACTCAGATGGACCAGCCCCGATCCCTGAACAGGGACTGCGGATGCGTCAGCTTGAGTCCCTGGCCCGAGACATAGAGCGTTTTGATCCTAGCAATACAGAATCCACCATTGATGACTATCTCAGAGAGGTAGAGCGCTGTCTGCTAGACTTATATAGCCCCTCGGCTCGAGAAAAATTGAAGCTTATCTGGAAAACCACGTCCAGAAGTGTCCATGTTTTCATAGAAAGCCTCCCTCCAGCTACACGTGACCGTTACTCAGCTCTTTGTCAGGCTTTAAGAGAAGAATATTCTGTGTTCACAGACCCAGCTTCTGCGACTCTTGGAGCTTTTGCAATTCAGCAAAAGAGAACTGAAGCGCCCAAGGAGTATTACCGCCGTTTACGGGCTGCTTACTTTCAGGGACGAAATGCTCCCGGCTTGGAGGAAGACCACACTTTCAAATCTTTGTTCCTCCATAATCTTCATGAAAGCGTGCGTTATGAGGTTACCATGCATTGTAGAACCAAGAGACTTACCATGCAGGAAATCAGGAAATACGCGCAGGTGGCATGGGAAACACGTGTCCGGCCCAACAAAGGAGCCGACAGTGATAAAAAGGTTCTACAGATTCAGATCGAACCAGAAAAGAGGTTAGGTCTGGAGGGACATGAGATGCCTCCCTCTAAACCTAAAACTAAATTTGGTTCCAAGAAGCAACATGGTTTTGAGCCGCAGCAGAAGAAAGCTTCTCATGATAGGAGAGGTCAGCATGACAGCATGGAAGGTGAGAGGTTTCAAAAATGGCACAGGCCGGATCCAGCCCGACACGGTAAGCAAACTGACAGGTTGGAAAAGCAGAAAGGCACACATGACAACAAAGGCTGGAACCTGCGCATGGAAGAGTCAATGAGAAAGGAGATGGAGGAGACTTTTCGCAGGTTGCTAGCCGACACAGTGCATCAGATCGCGCCGCAGCCGTCCTCGCCACCATCCAATCCTGCCGACCCTCCTGGGAAACCAGGCCCAAAACCCACGTCAGCATGACTAGGCGTGGACCAGGCTCCCCCTTCTAACAGAGTTTATCTGATTAAGTGGGGGAACCAACCAAAAATTCACCAACAACCTTCTAAGATCCCATCAGCAGGTGATCAGAAAACCCCTTTTCTAAGGTTTTTAGGTGAACTAAACCATCGTGAAAACACGCATCGCTTATACTGCTCGACAGTTATAGGAGGATGTGTCACAGCAAATGCTCTGTTAGACACAGGTTCCGAGATCAGTCTAATATGCTCAGATTTGTTTGATGAGGTGACCAGAGCTATGGTGTCCCTTGGGAAACCGTTCCAGGTGGAGACCTGTAACGTGGGCATCACCAGCTACACTCAGGATCAGTCATGCATCACCAAACGGGCGTGGTTAGACATCACTTTCGGTGATATGACCCTTGTTCACCCCATCTACATCTGTACTTTAGACACGGAACCTTTTCTTGTGGGTCAGGATCTGTTGAACAGGTTAGCTCCACTCATTGACTGCCATCATGGTCATCTTTGGGCCCAAGTGGGGACTCCCAAGCCTCTTACTTCTGGAAGTGGACCGTCCGTCCCTATCAACCAGGTGACCTGCTCAGAAGAGTCCAAAGAACTCTTGGCACCATTTCTGCCTTCAACAGAGCCGATTTCCAAATCCTCTGACACACCACCGCTTCTCAGCGATCAGAGAACTTCTCTCTGCAGCCACACATCTTTCCTTTGCTCACTTAAACACTCTGGAGTTGAACCCTATAACCCCAGAGTGGCCGAAGGTGTGCACCTGGAAAGCACATTCATGCCAGACGTGCTGCTGGCTCTTTGGTCAGAGAAATCTGCGATCAGCAGAGATCTGTACAGCTCTCTGTGCCGTGAAAAGCCCCACCTGACTGAAACAAAACACAGCCACTATTTGCTCTCAGCAGACTGGCCTCGCCGGCTTCTGAAAGCAACGGGGGTGTGCATACTTTATGCACAGATGGGCACAAGGCAGCTCTCTCATCCTTTCAGCATTGTGGAGAATTTACATCCTCCAGTGTTTGTTGGTGCTGATTTTCTGGTACGGCTAGGTGCACAGCTGGACACTTGCAATCAGGTCTTGTGGGCTCAGGCTCACGTGACCCCAAGTTCCTTCCTGGGCACCCCTGAAGTCATGCGATCAGGGCAAACAATCCCACAGGCTTGCCAGGTGGCTAGCGAAACAAACATGCTAATACCACCACAGACTGCAGGTGTACCTATTAGATTAGCCATCCTGAAAGGACAACAAATACAGAACACACAGGTTTTCTTCCAACCCCTTTCTTATTTCCAGGAATCCAACCTGGTCATCCGGGGCACACCCCTGCTTGAGCTGATCAACCGCTCAGCTTACCTTTTAGTGGAGAATCCAACCCACATGCCGATCCAAGTGGTGGCGAAGAAACCCCTTGGGGTGCTCATCGAAAGCTCTTTCCACGACTTTGAGCTGAGCATTCCCGTCATTAGAGACCTGCCTTTATCCTTGACCGGCAGACAGGACTCTCCAGACACAGTGTTTATTTTTCCTTCCAACATGATCCAAACCAGGCGACATGAAGCTCTGCCTGCTGGATCTATTTGTGGTGCTACGCTTGAAGCTGAAGGAAACCTGTTGGGATATGCGATAGAAACCAACCCAACAGAACCAGCACCAAATCAACCAGAGAACCGGGACTCACCCACTGAGCCCTGCCCTGGTTTCAAAACAGAAATTATGCAGCAGCTGGAACAAGCTGATGCACTGACCACTGAAACAGAGAGAACAGCACTTAAAGAGCTGCTCCATGAGTTTCAGCCCATTCAGCCCAAAGATTCAAACGAACTTGGGATCACATTGACACACGTCCATGACTCATCAGTAGGAGGACACGGAAGCTGCAAAGCTAATCTGAAAACTCTCCAACAGGTGGCGTCCCGGCCTTCAACGGCCCAGGACACCCAGGAGTATGTACAAGGCTGCTTAAACTGCTGCCAGTTACAACCCACACGACTGCTAGACCGAGCCCTGCTTCAGCGAAGGGGGGTTATATTTCCGTGGTCACATTTGCAGACTGACTGGATCGGTCCAGTCCCCAAATCGTCAAGAGATAACAAATATCTTTTGACACTAACATGCGGCTTCACAAAATGGGTCGAATGTTTGCCGGCACCGAACGACACCGCCGTCACCACAGCAGCCCTGCTGCTAAATCGCGTTTTCTGCTGGTGGGGCCTTCCCCTGCCCATCGACTCGGACAGAGGAACGCATTTTACGTCAAACATCATGACCGCGCTTTTCGACATGTTGGGCGTGGAAGTTAAATTCCACATCCCCTCACACCCACAGTCATTGGGACAGGTGGAGCGAATGAACCGCACCGTGGTCAGTATGTTAAAGGAACATGCCAGCAGCCATGGCAGGGACTGGGACATAAAGCTTCCCTTGGTCCTAATGCTAATCCGCTCTACCTCACCATGCTCCACAGGGGTGACACTTTTCCAGACGATGACAGGGAGACAAATGACACTTCCTCTGAATCTCATCTACCAGCCCGAAGACGTCAGTGTGACAACCGTCTACACGGCACACCAGTGCGTCGCTGATTTAAAAGACCATCTCCAAACGACTTTCACGTGGGCTCAAAAGAACCTAGAGGCCAGCGTGCAAAGTCCGGAGCACAAATGGGTTCATGCGAACCAAATTAAACCGTCCACCAAACTCTCCTCACAGGGAACGGAGCCTAACTCCGCCCCCGCCGAAGAGAACAATGCATAGCATTAAACAGGACAAGTGCATGTTCAATCAGGACATTTTAAACGTGCACTAATAAAACAAATGTCCATACATAACTTCACGTCTATAAATTCACACTCAGCAATAACACCATGCATTTCTTTGGAAACGCTCACAGAAGTGGTAAAGAATGACATGATGTATACTCAGGTTGTTAGAGATTTAATGCAGGACCTCACTCGAGAGGTTAGTTCATCCGTAAATAGCCTCGCTGAAGGACGGATTCCTCCGTACTTGGTACCAGTAGATTTGGTTGAAAAGGTTCTCAAATCTGCCTCTAGTGAAGCACTGCAACCACCACAAACACACCTGGCTTACAGCCTAGGTAGTGCAATTCCAATATTTGTAAATCCTGACAACTTGGAGATAGGATTTATGCTGAACCTTCCCATCATTGAAAGAGCTAACGTGTATAGGCTTAAATCAGTATTGAATGTCGGTTTTTGGCAAGGTGAGACCCACGTACACCTACAAACCCCCTCGATGCTAGCCTATCATGATGTTGACCCCAAACTTTATTTAGTCCCTAATTTGGATTTGTGTACCAAAACCAAGGACATCCACTGGGTATGTCCAAGCAATCCATTTATCAAAGACGTTACCAATCACCTGTGTGGTCTAAGGAATGAATCCCCTGAACAAAACTGTCAGGCTAGAATGACCCTTAAAGATGCAGGTGTGGAAACCAAAATTGAGCGGGCAGGTAACCGCTGGCTCGTTAGCACCCCAGAGGCAGAAGCCCTGTTATCTTACGAGCAGCACGACACAGTTAATAGACTAAAACTGCCCAACCAAACCATTTTCTGTTCCCCACCTCAAGGTGCTGTAGTCCACATTGGAAATATGGTTCTGCATCACCTTGACGTTGACAAATATGACTCAGAGATTGAAATAATAGATGTCTTTAAGGGATACAATTTCAGCATTGATGTCGGCATTGAAAGACAGCTTTTACGTGCAGGCACCCAGCTGATTAAATTCAGTCTCACTCCATCAGAGTTGAGCTCGGTCCCTCTGCTTCGCTTCCCCAGAGCTACAGAGTCGACTGACACTCACATTATGACCATTATTGTGGTTCTCCTTGTATTTGGATGGGCCATCACTACCGCGATGGCGTATGCAGCATACAAGCAGATCAGACAGTTGCAAACCAGGATTGACACCCTAACCTTCGTCGCCCCCAGGTTCGTAACATCAGCTCCTCAAAGGCCACAAGCTGATTAGACTACGAACCGCTGTCTCTCTCCTTTCCCTTTTCCCTCTCTCCTTTCTTTGGTTCAAAGTTCAAACCTTATGACCAATGAATGTATCGACAATGGTGATTGTGAAGTTTGCATTTTCTTTTTTTATTACCTTATTGTTGCCTTATTAGCCAATAGAAATTACTAGCTATAGCTTAGTCTGCCCAGGCTAGGTCACTGACCCAGGCACAATAAATGCTTTGTTTTTTTCCCTTCCTCTTGGATGATGAACTGAACTGCATGAATCCCGAAGGACTACTAGAAAGACTATTAGGTTGTTCCACTCATGCACAACGGATCTTCGTCACGCCAGAATGGACTTGGTTGTAGCTTTAAAGACTGTGACCAGCATCCCACTCTTCAAAGCTAAAGAGGGGTATGTTGTGCCATGTCAGGACGTGACAGACTGCATTTCCCATGATGCATGGTGGTCAAAATGGCCACCAACTCCCATCATGCAACGCGGCCCAAAATGGCCGGCGCCCTAGCAACCGATAACGTTGCTAGGGTAAAGTTGATAAAACTCGGTTGCACACGACAATCTTCCTTCTTCCCTGGCGCCCTGCCAACCGAGAAGACACACACACACAGCTGTTTCCGTTGGGAAAATCCCACGCCACGTGCTCGAGTTTCTCGCTGGACCGAGATTTTTCGAAGCAAAACCATTCCCTGTGCAGACAGGAGGTCGACTCAAAAAGGTACCTTTAATTCCCTCTGATCAAATACTGGAAGCCGCCTTATCTCCCAGTGATCGAGAGAGGACGACGCGTTGTTTGGCCCAACAAGCGTCTAGGAGCCCAGAGAGAGAGAGAAAGACGAAGGAACTCTCTCAGTCTGGTCCCCGCTGCAGCCTGCGGACACCTGCGGTCGTCAAGACGCGTTCAGGACGTCGCGTGATCCAGAGCGCTCCGGACCGAAGCCGGGACTTTCACTCCGGACCACCTCAAAGTAACGGGGTTCTCCCCTTTTATTTCTGTTTCACCAACAGGGTGTTTTAGAAGTGCCTGGGCAGACGTAGAAATTTGTAGGCTTAGGTTAATGCTTTTATTCCACGACGAAGTTGGAATTATTTTGCTGAATATTTTCTTTATATGTGCATGCATTTTACATTTGATTTTGCTGTGTTGATTGTGGTTTATCTATAACCCCGCCGTGGGTCACTGTTTCAGTCCTCTTCATCTTCCTCCATGCTTTTCCCCCCTCTCTCTCTTTTCGCTTCTTCTTATCAGTTTAATCTCTTTGTCCGAGCTCATTCCGCGGCTTTGCTTTAAACTACCAGTTAGCCGCGCCCTCTCGAAGCGAGGCATTACCCCATCAGCGTAAGCGTGGTTACGTCATCAGAACCTCCCCTCACGCTTCACGTAAATTGATAGACCATACGTCATCGTAGCGGCCATCTTGGGAGGGTGTCGGATGACTGGGCTGTAGCTTAGCTGATAGCTTTGTAAGGCATCAAAGCGTCCGGTAGGACTCCCACAGCTGCTCTGTCTGTCAATGCTATGTCAAATGCCGATGTTCTGAATGTGGTTTAAACAACCGTGAGCTGAACTAAGAGTTGCAACCGCTCATTTTAATCCATTTTGTTTTTCTTTCCTTTCGTTTTGTTTGTTAGTTAGTAGTGAGTAAGATTTCCAAAGTCGTTGAATCAGAGAATTACTGTAACAGGGAATTGCTTTTGGTTCAATAAAACACCACTGCGGAATAGACATTGTTTTGTGTTCAATCCAATTCACAGTTGCCTGGTTATTCAGAAATCAGAGCTAACCTCCTTTGGAGTTAACATCTGACATTAATACAGAGACAATATCATTGGATGGTGATAGACGAATAAGGATTTAAACTCTAATTGCAGTTACATTGGGGTTCTCATAGCCTGCCGGATAAACCTCGTCGGTCACAAGTCCGACCAGATCATTTATCCCAGCATAAATGAGTTCATAACAGCAAATTAACTAATGCATTAATGGTATAAATACTTACAAGCTTATAGCTAACATCACCACCATTTGAACTATATTTTGTTGTAGCGGAATTTTGAGTTGAATGATTTATTATTTAAATTATAATGCCAAATTATAATTAATAATAATAATAAGCATATTCAACCATCTTCTGGCATAACAGTCCTTTAATCCTGGAAATGTTCTTCAGGTGATAGAAAGCCGACCTTGTAATTGTCTCTAGGTGCTTTTGGAGGTTCAGGTCTGAGTCCATCACTACTCCCAGATTTCGGGCCTGATCAGTGGCCTCTATCTGAAGCAGCTGAAGCTGTGAGCTAACTTGATCTCTCCTCTATTGGTCCAAAAATTATTACTTCAGTTTTCTATTTATTCAATTGAAGAAAATTTTAGCACATCCATACATTGATTTCTTCTAGGCATTTACTCAGTGCTTGAACTGGTCCATAGTCACCTGGTGACATGGTGATGTAGAGCTGTGTGTCGTCTGCATAGTTATGGTAGCTGATGTTGTTTTTTGTGATCTGAGCTAGAGGAAGCATGTAGATATTGAACAGGAGGGGACCCAGGATGGACCCCACATGTAATTTTTGTCGTCTGGGATGTAAAGTTACCTACCGACACAAAAAAGTCCCTGTCCTTTAAGTAGGATTTAAACCAGTGGAGAGCTGTACCCGAAAGGCCAACCCAGTTTTCCAGGCTTTCTAACAGAATGGAGTGAAAGTATCGAATGCTGCACTGAGGTCCAATAGTACCAGCACTGTGGTTCTTCCACAGTCTGTATTTATATGGATGTCATTGAACACCTTGATAAGGGCGGTCTCTGTACTGTGGTGAGCACGGAAACCTGACTGGAAAACATCAAAGCGGCTGGTCATGGTTAAGAAGGTTTACAATTGTTGAAACACAGCTTTTTCAATAATCTGACTGATAAAGGGGAGGTTTGAGATGGGCCTGTAGTTCTGGAATAGTAGTTTGTCTAAATTGTTCTTTTTCAGCAGTGGTTTGATAATTGCTGTTTTTAGGGACTGAGGGAAAACACCTGACAGAAGGGACGTGTTTATTATCTGAGTCAAATCAGACGCTATGACAGGCAAAACTTTCTTAAAGAAAGCTGTGGGGAGAACATCAAGGCAGCAGGAGGAGGAACTTAGCTGCTGAATGATCTCCTCTAAGCTTTTGTAGTTTATTTGGCTGAATTGAGACATTTTGTCAAGATAAGTTCCAGTTGGATACAGCTTTGGTTCTGGAGTTGGTATGGATGTACAAACTGATCCTCTAATCTTTAGGATTTTCTCAGTAAAGAAGTTTGCAAATTCATTGCAGGCCCTGGTGGAGTGGAGTTCAGAAGCCACGGACACAGGAGGATTTGTTAACCTGTCGACTGTGGCAAATAAGGCACGAGCATTATTAATGTTTTTGTTGATGATCTCAGAGAAGAAAGATTCTCTTGCATTTTTCAGTTGTAAGTTATATCTGTAAAGTCTCTCTTTATAGATGTCATAGTGAACCTGGAGTGTCGTCTTTCTCCACTTTCGTTGAGCTTTTCGACACTCCCTTTTTTCATATCTAACTGCTAAAGCACTTCTCCAAGGAGATTTTTTCTGTAAGCCATAATCATCTAAGTACAATAAATAATTAGAAGAAACAAAGGCTTGAAATATTTCACTTTTTTGTGCAATGGAAATATTTAATGGAAGTATCTGATCTACATTATGTTTGTTTTTTTAAATGAGTGATCAAAAATATTAAACTTTTTCAAATTATTCTATTTTTTAATGTACCGGTACCTTTAGTCCCCTCCAACATTAATTTTTTCAGCTCATGATAAGAGAAAATGACCAGCCCTTATAAGGTCCAATTTGCACTAGAAACAAGATCTACTTTGTGCCAAGAATGTGAACATGGTTGTTGCTTTGGCCACAAAGGGACCACGTAGCCATAAAAAGCAACCATGCAAGCCCTGCATTCCGGCAGCACACTCCACAAAGTTCTAAAAAGTTTAAAAAGTGAAATTAAATTCTGGAGCTCAAGGCAGTAATTGCCTCATTTATTCTCAGGATCAGGAAAGGCCTCTCAGCAAGGAAACAGGAGAAATGTTGCTAACACCCAGCCAGGGCACATAAGAAATTCCCAGTCTTTGGTGATAAAACAACTTTGAGAAATGCTGGAAAACCCCTAGGCAGAAAAACAACATGAAGGACGATGTGCAGGACTTTATGTTGTTCCCATCATGTCTTCTTTGCAGTTGATTTCACACAGTGGATGTAATTACTCTTGAAAGGCAAGAAAGTCACTTTATCTGTAATCCCTACACTCAACAAGTCTATCTGCAGACATTCTCATCGAGTGGCAGATCGTTAATAATAGAACAGCTTTTTTGAAAGCTCTTACAAGCTCAATAAAAACTGTAGTAAATTTCCCTTACACTAACATTGTAGCTACTCTCAGAGTGACCTTACCTGGACAACATCTCCACACAGATAAGATATTAGTACAGATTTAAAAGAAAAGTAAGAAGGACCTCTGTAATCATCCAGATGACCTTTTAGTGTGTAATCTTTCAGATGTTTTCACTTTTAGGTGCTACAATTTCTGAACATGATTTATAGTAACTAAAGGGTTTAATTAGTGCAGCATTTTATCTGTTTCTTTTAATAAAGATTTTACTCTTATTGCAACTCTTCTCGCAGTCATACTGGATCAACAAGTTTCAACAACAAAAAGTACAAGTAGAAATGCCCCAGTCAATGATCAAAGAATGACAATTAACTGTTGATAGGCTCTGATCAAGGATCTGTAGGTTAAGTTTTGAAATGTAAATGTTTTCACTTGCTCAAGAAATCTGTTTGAACTGAAAATTAGGCTTTCCGATCTGTATGTATCAATAATAACTATGTCCCTTGTTTGATTTTACCTGTAGTCTATGCAGATAAATACAGTTGTGAAAACCCTACAAGTATCTTCAGATGATTGTAGCAGATGTTGAGCTCACTGAAATGTCGTGGGGTGACTTGAAACCCTTCAAATACCTCAGAACTGACAGAATCGGCCATTAAAGGTAGAGTAGGCGGTCCTTTTTTGAATGACAATCGCAGTGCGCATGCTGGATCGAGTGAAAAAAATCTCCCAAATACACTTATTACATACATATCATTACTTTCTACTGAGGCCTTCCTCTGCTTCTCGTAAACTTATAAGTGGTTTGCTTCTTGCAACTCTCAGCCATTTATTAAACCATTTATTTCCAATTTTATATTCTTCTATTTTATCTTTTATTATCCATCCAAATCCTTTACCTTTAAAAGAATTATATTCCCAACACTCATTTATAACACTTTTTGTTATATTTTCATTTCCACATCCATATAATCGACACCAATATGTAACCATGAGTTGATCTTTCCTTAAATCTAAAGGCACTTCTCCTAGCTCTATCTGCATTGCTTTAGTTGGTGTTGTTCTCATTGCACCAGTACAAATTCTCATTGCTTTATTAATTACTCTTTCTATTTTCATTAAATGTGTTTTAGCTGCTGCTCCATATACATAACACCCATAATCTATTGTGGATCTCATTAACGCCTTGTAAATATGTACCAATGCTTGCTTACTTGCTCCCCAATCTTTTCCTGCTACTGCTCTCATGAGATTTATGATTTTCTTACATTTCGTCTCGACTTTTTCTATATGTGTTCTCCATGTTCCTTTTTGATCTAGCCATATACCCAGATATTTAAAATGACTTACTGTCTCCATTTTGTGACCATATAGTTCCAAACTCTGTTCATCTATCTTTTTCTTTTTTTGTACATATCATATGACAAGATTTACTTGTTGACAACTTAAAACCCCATTTATATGACCATTTTTCAATTTCTCCTATTGTCTCCTTTATTCTATTTTTTACTATTATGGGATCTCGTCCTCTCGTCCAAATGGCCCCGTCATCAGCATACAAAGCTGATCCAATCCTTCTATCTAATTTCATAAAAATATCATTAATCATTATATTAAACAATACTGGGCTAATAACACTTCCTTGTGGAATTCCATTATTTATTTCAAATTGCTCTGAAATTTCAGATCCTACTTTAACTCTAATTTTTCTTTCTGTTAAAAAATCTAGAACCCAATTATAAAATCTACCTCTTATTCCCATCATATTTAATTTAATTAATAATCCTTCCCTCCACATTGAATCATAAGCCTTTTCTATATCTAAGAAAACAATGCTCATTATTTCTTTCATTTTAAATGCTTTTTCCATTTCATTACTTACTTTCACTACAGCATCCATAGTCTGAACAATCCGATTGGTGGTTGCTAGTCACCATGGTCACGCAGCAACGTGCCCTTCAAAATAAAAGTCCAAATGCATTTTAAACGCAACATATTTATTGATTGATTTCCTTTTACCCAATTTATTTATTTTGCTAGCTAAGTAAACCTGGGTTACACTAACATCTAAGCCAGGGGTCACCAACATGGGGCCCGCGGGCACCAGGTAGCCCCCCAGGACCACATGTGGTGCCCTCAAGCCTGTTCAAACAAGTAGCACATTCCTCCAGTGAGCTGTGTCTAAAGTGTTATTTTATTCAGTTGCTCTTCTTTTTAAATCATACTTCTATTTATATAGATTTAAAAATGACAAAACAATTCAAAACATGTTTATATTACGTACAGGTAGCCCTTCGTATGACAGTACCGATGAAGTAGCGCTCAGTTTCAAAAAGGTCGGTGATCCCTGATCTAAGCCATCCAGATACTTAGACAGTAGCAAGTGCGCATGCACAGCCAGCAAACGGAAACTAACAAGGAACATGCACGCACACTGACATTATAGAGGGGATCAGAATGATTGGCATGTGGGACAACCAATAGATAAGGCAATACCCCCGGAACTCAAGGGACAGAGGGTAGGACCAATCCCTGCTATTTGGTGCGAACTGTAAGGAATGGTCACAGAGCTCTAAGTTTTTTAACTTCCTTTTTCTGCTACATAATGTATTGACTACTGTCAGGATCGAAGGACCATTTCATCCATTATAAAAAAGTGTTCCTGAACAGGATTACCAACTATAGCCTTGAGGAGTGGGGCAAATGTTCCTTATGTAGATGGCTACAGGAAGCTTCTCACTATGTATAATGGGAATAGGGTGTCCTAACTTTTTGCAATTTTCTTAACCTTTTGCATTTGCATTTTTGTTAACCTTTTAACCTTTCCCTAGATAAATAAAAAATAATTACCTATATCAAATTAGATATCAAGATATGTCAACATGTCTTAGTAAAAAAATTAATTGTTTAATGGGCTGCCTTGAGGGTCCAGTCACACCAACCCTGTTTAGTCCGCTTTAATCCATCTCTGGTTTGTTTGCTCAAGAAGCTTGCTTCATTTGGGGAAGTGTAAATGCACAATTGAACGCTGATGCGGACCAAAAAGCAAACTCAGACCCACCTCCAAACCGGTTTCGGCTCAGTTGCAGCGATTCGAATGCATATGTGAATGCTAAGCCACAAGTGGACTACAGTGCAGAGCATTCTGGGTAAATACAATTGTTATTGAGTAATAATACTAATGAAGTTACTCATTCCTTGATCGACGTCTATGTAAGCGTGACATTGGCACAATTAAATTGTATGCGACCTGCTTGCAGGCTGCCACCTCAAACTGAGCCATCCCAGCTGCCTTGTGTAAAATATAAAATTCCTAAAAGCATGCCTAATAAAAAGGCTCCAGGTCCAGATGGATTCCCCACTGAGTTTTACAAAGAGTTCTGGAATATTCTAGCCCCAACGTTCCACAGAATGTTGCAGGAAATACAGGAAAAAGGTAGATTTCCAGCTAATATGAACTCTGCCACCATCAGCCTTCTACTCAAGCCAGACAAAGATCCTGTGTTGCCCACTAGTTATCGTCCCATATCCTTAATTAATGTGGATATTAAGATAATCTGTAAAGCTTTTGCAAAAAGATTAGACAAAGTAACTCCTCTCATAATACATCCAGATCAAACTGGTTTCATCAGAGGAAGGCAGTCATCCACAAATACACGCCGATTACTTAATTTAATTGATTATTCCTACAGTAAAAACATTAAAACCAATATATTGTCTTTAGACGCAGAAAAAGCATTTGATAGAGTAAATTGGAAATTTTTATTCGCTACTCTTCATAAATTCGGTTTTGGCGATTTATTCATAAACTGGTTAAAAATTCTATACAATTCTCCAACAGCCTGTGTCAGGACAAATAATCAAATATCTTCCAGTTTTTGTCTACAGAGGGGCACCAGGCAAGGATGCCCTCTTTCTCCATCACTTTTTGCCATCTTTATAGAACCTCTAGCAGCAACAATCAGACAAACAAAAGCTGTAAAAGGTATAAAATGCATGAAAATGGAGCACAAGATTAGTCTGTACGCGGATGATGTATTACTTTATCTCCAGCATTCAAATAATTCTCTTTTACAAGTAATTAGAATACTAGAATGTCACGATTTGGGTTTTGTCTTGGTTTATGTTATCAGATTTATTAGTTAAGTTTCTGATTTTGGGGTCTTGTTTGGTTTTGATTTAGACATGTTTTTCTGTTTAGGTTACCTGTTTTTCCACCTGTCACTTTATCAGCTCTGTTCGGTCTCCCCTCAGCAATCTGTCAGCTTTCTTGCCTTGATTAGATCCACCTGCTCACTTATAATTAGCCTTCACTCCTGTTCACCTGCTCACTCCCCTATATAGTCCTGCCACAAACCTCTGCTATCTGCCAGATCAGTAACGAGCCACGGTGAGTTTAGTTCCAGCATTCTTTATTCTGATTGACCTGTTGACGATAACCCGAGAGCCTTTTTGATTCTGAGCCAGCCTGTTCCCTGATCTGTTTTTCCTGCCCTGTCTGACTGATTTACCGGTTTACCGACTAGTTTCTGTCCTATGGTTATCCGAGCTTGCTTTGCCCTGTCTGTACCTCTGCCTATTTTGGACTGCTTTTTGTGTACCGGATTTTGGACTGCCCTTTTGACTATTGAGCCCGCCTGTTCCTGTTTTCATTATTAAAATCCTGTTTTTTGCCTTAACCTCACTTGTTGGGTTTGAATACTGGGTTTGCCTGATTCACGATCATAACAGAATGATCTGGCCCAACTAAAACCTATCGCCCAACAAGTTTTTTGAAGTTTTTTTTTTTTTTTTTTCCCCTCCACACGCTATGGCTTGGGAGGGTTCCAGATTGGCGTTCTGTCCCCCTGGTATCGGTCCCAGACGCCATCTCTCCAGCAGCCGCAGCAGCAGTAACCCGCTGCCTGCTCCGAGTTTACGATTGGGAGGGCTCTTTGTCACAAATTCAGATTCAACTCAGAATAGAAGGGATCACTCACCCAGCGACACCGCTGTCGGCTCTGCCCATGGGTTTTATCCAGAACCAACTTTGTTTATGGAGGTCGAAGCGGAGGTGGTGCGGGATCTTCGCCCGGATCTTTTTTTCTCTCTCCCTCCAGAGGAGGAGATGCAGGGAACGCTGTGGGCTCCACCGATCCCGGCTCTACCGACAGGATCAAACCTCCAGCAAGTCCTGCCGTCCCGCCGTCGGAGGAGGGGACGGAAACCTGTGGGTCGCTCCTTCACCCGTTCTGTTCGGCCGACAAGCGAGTCAGTACCGCGCCCGTCCGTTGCCACTTCCTGCCCAGTGGATCGGAGTCCGGTGCTTCCCAGAGCTGAGCAGCCCACAGCGCCTCCTGTTGGCGCCCGTGATGCTGAGGATCTGGCTCTGGAGGACCAGTTAAGAGCTTTTGCCCCTATTATTAAAGACCTTAGGGAGGCTCTTTTCTGCCAGTATTCAGAGGAGCTGGAGGCAAAATTAAAGGAGGTCGAGGGGCACTATAGAGCGGCTCTCCAAGGTTTCTATAGTGGACTCAATCCTGTCCCCAAGGGTCCAGCCGACGCCCCGGCACCTGCACCTGTCCCAGAGGACCCGCCTCCTACCTCAGCTCCAGTGCCGGCCTCCGGCAGCTATAAGGCAGCACTGTCTGCGCAGCCGGCCCAAGACGCTGCAACCCCGGAGGGTCCGCAGCCGGCCCAAGACGCTGCAACCCCGGAGGCTCCGCAGCCGGCCCAAGACGCTGCAACCCCGGAGGCTCCGCAGCCGGCCCGAGACGCTGCAACCCCGGAGGCTCCGCAGCCGGCCCGAGACGCTGCAACCCCGGAGGGTCCGCAGCCGGTCCGAGACGCTGCAACCCAGGAGGGTCCGCAGCCGGCCCGAGACGCTGCAACCCAGGGGGGTCCGCCGCCGGCCCGCGACGTGGGAACCCAGGAGGGTCCGCCGCCGGTCTGCGACGTGGGAACCCAGGAGGGTCCGCCGCCAGTCTGCGACGTGGGAACCCAGGAGGGTCCGCCGCCAGTCTGCGACGTGGGAACCCAGGAGGGTCCGCCGCCAGTCTGCGACGTGGGAACCCAGGAGGGTCCGCCGCCAGTCTGCGACGTGGGAACCCAGGAGGGTCCGCCGCCAGTATGCGACGTGGGAACCCAGGAGGGTCTACCACAGGCCCACGATGAGGGGGTTCAGACGAGCCCTCTTTCAGGCCGCAACTCGGGGGCTCATCGGGACACTGGGCGCCGTGGCCCTCGCCCAGACGACAAGCGGCGCCGTGGCCCTCGCCCAGACGACAAGCGGCGCCGTGGCCCTCGCCCAGACGACAAGCGGCGTCGTGGCCCTCGCCCGAACGACAAGCTCCGTCGGGGGCCTCGCCGAGAAGACAAGCACCCAGAGCCCCATGGAGACTTAGAGGCCCCTGGACCTCTTCGGAAGCTCTTACCCCCTCATCTTTGGCTTGACAGCCAATTTCCCAAGTGGCTGACCAAACTGTCTTTGTCGGAGGTTCTGGAAGGGTTATTGATGAGGTTCTGGGTGTTAAAGGGTCTGGGAGCATCTGAAGTCTGTAGCCCGGGGCCTCCTGAACTTGAAGTCTGTAGTCCGGGGCCTCCTGAACCTGAAGCCTGTAGCCCGGGGTCTCCTGAACCGGAAGCCTGTAGCCAGGCCCCGTCTGAACCTGAAGCCTGTAGCCAGGCCCCGTCTGAACCTGTAGCCTGTAGCCAGGCCCCGTCTGAACCTGTAGCCTGTAGCCAGGCCCCGTCTGAACCTGTAGCCTGTAGCCAGGCCCCGTCTGAACCTGTAGCCTGTAGCCAGGTCCCGTCTGAACCTGTAGCCTGTAGCCAGGCCCCGTCTGAACCTGTAGCCTGTAGCCAGGCCCTGTCTGAACCTGTAGCCTGTAGCCAGGTCCCGTCTGAACCTGTAGCCTGTAGCCAGGCCCCGTCTGAACCTGTAGCCTGTAGCCAGGGGCCGTCTGAACCTGAAGCCAGTAGCCAGGGGCCGACTGAACCTGAAGCCAGTAGCCAGGGGCCGACTGAACCTGAAGCCAGTAGCCAGGGGCCGACTGAACCTGAACTCTGTAGCCAGGCTCCTCCTGAACTCTGTAGCCAGGCTCCTCCTGAACTCTGTAGCCAGACACCTCCTGAACTCTGTAGCCAGGCTCCTCCTGAACTCTGTAGCCAGGCTCCTCCTGAACTCTGTAGCCAAGCGCCTCCTGAACTCTGTAGCCAGGCGCCTCCTGAACTCTGTAGCCAGACGCCTCCTGAACTCTTTAACCAGGCCTCTCTTCTAGCTCTTAGTCCGGCGTTGTCTCCAGCCTTTAGTCCGGCGGCAGGTTCTGTTCTTTCTCTCTCCAGACGTCGGTTCCTGAGGGTCCGGTTCTACCGACGGTCCCCGAGGTTGCTGCTCGGCCGCCGGCCTATGAGAGACCTGCTCCGCCGCCGGTCTATGAGAGACCTGCTCCGCCACCGGCCGCCGGACATCGTTGCTAACCGGGGCCGTCCTTCAGGACACCCGCCGGATTACCTGTCTCACAGAGGTCGTCCGCCGGAGAACCTGACACGCCTAGGACGTCCGCCGGAGAACCTGACACGCCTAGGACGTCCGCCGGAGAACCTGACACGCCTAGGACGTCCGCCGGAGAACCTGACACGCCTAGGACGTCCGCCGGAGAACCTGACACGCCGAGGACGTCCGCCGGAGAACCTGACACGCCGAGGACGTCCGCCGGAGAACCTGACACGCCGAGGACGTCCGCCGGAGAACCTGACACGCCGAGACCGTCCTTCGGGACGTCCGCCGGAGAACCTGACACGCCGAGGCCGTCCTTCGGGACGTCCGCCGAACAACCTGACACACCGAGGCCGTCCTTCGGGACGTCCGCCGGACAACCTGACTCGTCGGGGCCGTCCTCCTGGACGACCGCCTGAGAACCTGACTCGTCGGGGCCGTCCTCCTGGACGACCGCCTGAGAACCTGACTCGTCGGGGCCGTCCTCCTGGACGACCGCCTGAGAACCTGACTCGTCGGGGCCGTCCTCCTGGACGCCCGCCTGAGAACTTGACTCGTCTTGTTTTGTTTGAGTTTTTATTTGGACATTTATTTGATTCTAGCCCTCCATCCTGTACCTCCCTCCACCCACCCGAGCTAGTCTGTTTTGTTTCTGAGGCCGTCTGGAATCCGGCCTTGAGGAGGGGGTTCTGTCACGATTTGGGTTTTGTCTTGGTTTATGTTATCAGATTTATTAGTTAAGTTTCTGATTTTGGGGTCTTGTTTGGTTTTGATTTAGACATGTTTTTCTGTTTAGGTTACCTGTTTTTCCACCTGTCACTTTATCAGCTCTGTTCGGTCTCCCCTCAGCAATCTGTCAGCTTTCTTGCCTTGATTAGATCCACCTGCTCACTTATAATTAGCCTTCACTCCTGTTCACCTGCTCACTCCCCTATATAGTCCTGCCACAAACCTCTGCTATCTGCCAGATCAGTAACGAGCCACGGTGAGTTTAGTTCCAGCATTCTTTATTCTGATTGACCTGTTGACGATAACCCGAGAGCCTTTTTGATTCTGAGCCAGCCTGTTCCCTGATCTGTTTTTCCTGCCCTGTCTGACTGATTTACCGGTTTACCGACTAGTTTCTGTCCTATGGTTATCCGAGCTTGCTTTGCCCTGTCTGTACCTCTGCCTATTTTGGACTGCTTTTTGTGTACCGGATTTTGGACTGCCCTTTTGACTATTGAGCCCGCCTGTTCCTGTTTTCATTATTAAAATCCTGTTTTTTGCCTTAACCTCACTTGTTGGGTTTGAATACTGGGTTTGCCTGATTCACGATCATAACATAGAATCTTTCTCTAAAGTATCAGATTACTCGTTAAACTGGTCTAAATCTACGGTACTGTCAATTAATTGCTGTTTCGAAAACTCCCTAAATTTACAAATGCAATCAGGAAATATTAAATATTTAGGTATTACTGTGTCGAATAAATTAACAGATTTACTTAAACTTAACCATGCCCCACTTTTAAACAGGATAGAAGAGGACCTTGAAAGATGGAAATCGCTTCCAATCACACTCATGGGTAGGGTAGCTTCAATAAAAATGATGGTCCTACCTAGAATTAATTATTTATTTTCAATGATCCCCAATAAACCATCATCTGACTGGTTTAAATCTCTAGACTCTGCCATTTCTAAATTTCTTTGGAAAGATAAACCCCCACGTATTAGCTTAAAGACAATACAGAAGACTAAAGACAGGGGAGGACTAGATCTGCCTAACTTCCATAACTATTACTTAGCAAATAGGCTACAATACATCTCTAAATGGATAAAAAATACTCTTTTAGATGAGCCTTGGTTAGATATAGAACAGGAAATGTGCAATAATATCATGATTTCAGATCTGCCGTTTATTAGCTCAAATATAAAACGGCATACATGCTTCAAAAATATCAACATTAGCTCTACTCTGACAGCATGGTGGGAGTTCCTCAAAATGACAAAGTCATCACTTATCCCATGCAGTCGTACACCTATCTGGAATAACCCTGATATCCTACAAAATAATAAAATGATAAACTTTACATACTGGAAGAATAAAGGTATTAAATATCTGGAACATCTACTTGACGGAACCGAGTTCATCAATTTTGCTAAACTAAATATGCAATATGGCATTAGTAAAAATAAATTCTTGGAATATGAACAACTAAAATCTATAATTAAAAATAAATATAAGCATATTAATGGTGGTTTACAAGTTCCAACTAATATAATACAGTTCTTAGATTTAACCCCCCCCAAACTACTGTCTAAATTATACAGGACGCTGACTAAAATAGATGATTCAATATCTCTTCCTATAATGAAGTGGGAAAAAGATTTATCAGGCACCTTTGAACAAAATTTCTGGGCTCAGACATGTCTAAGAACTTTCAAATTGACTAGAAACACCAACTTACAACTAATACAATACAAAATCCTTCACAGAGTACACTACACAGGACAAAGATTATTCAAGATGGGTCTGGCACAATCTAATATCTGCCCACACTGCATAGGCAATCATCCTGATAATTATTTTCATGCGTTATGGTTATGCACACCAGTCCAGAGGTTCTGGACACAGATATGTAAGGACTTATCAAAGTGCTTGAGCTGTAAAATTACACCTTCCCCATCAGTTTGCCTGCTCGGTAATTTTGAGGAAAGTACTCTGAAAAAAGAAATAGTTTACATGGTTTTTACTGCTTTATGCATCGCAAAGAAAACTATCCTCATGAATTGGAAAAGTAAACAAAATCTCAGTATCAATCAGTATAGAGATCTTTTGTTGGATCATATTAATCTAGAGACAGCATCTGCTTCCACATCTGATTGGTCTCTTTGGGCTCCTCTGATCAACACCATCACTTAGTGGAATAGGGGGCGGTGGGTTGCTTCCTGCAGGGCGCAGTGGCTGGATGGGGGGGCTCCTGGGGCCCTGGGGGCACTTGGAGTAGGGCGCCTGGTGGATCCGGCACCGGGGTCTGTTGCCCCCGTCTGGGAGGAGTTTGGGAGGCCTACGGGTGGCCCACAGCGGCCGCTTGCGGCGCTCTTTGGGAGCTGCGTGTTGACGGACGTGGGTTACTGACCTGGTAGCTGTGCTGCCGCTGGGTGGGTCCGGGGTGGGTCTGGGGGTCTGGGGTCCCCGGGGCGCGCCGCCCTCGGGCGCGGGCCCCGGCGGGGCCTCGGGGGTTCCGGTTCCGGGGGGGGCGCCGCTTTTGGTGTGGGCCGGCGCGCGCCCGGGTGTCCGCCCCTGCACGGGGCCTCTGGTGCGCTGGGGGGCCTCGGGGCCCGTTGAGGTGGTAGGGGGGCATGGTCATTAACACCTCTGGGCAGATGCTCTTCTCCTTCATTGGATAGGCACTCTGCCAGTGGGGGGAGGGGGAAAGGAGGGGGAGTAGGGACCTACCCAGCCTGGATGTCTACTGTCGAATGTATGGTGAGTTGTTTGAACGTTAGTGTTGGGGAGGGATTAAATCTACGGGAGGGGGGGGGGGGTTGGGGGCGTTGACGTTCTGGTGGGCTTGTGTCCGGCCCCCTGTCCCGGTCCTGGTCCGTGTCGTCTTCCGGTGCGGGTTTCACCTGGGGGTGGGGTTTGGGATGGCTCGTGCGGGCCGGCTGGCCAGTGTCCCCCCCTCTTATTATTATTATTATTATTATTATTATTATTATTATTATTTATTTATTTATTTATTTATTTATTTATTTATTTAGTTTAAGTAGGCTTGGTGGGTGGGCTGGGGGGGGTTGAGGTGTTGGTCCTGGTGGGTGGTTGGCTGGCGGGCCCTGCGGCCTCTCCCTGTCCCCCGGGCTACGGTGGTGCCGCTGGCGGGGCCCCCTTCTCTGGGTGGAGCTTTCGGGGAGCGGGGGTGCCTATTGGAGTCAGTAGGGGAGCTGGCTCCCTGGGTTGGCTTCCCAGTCATTTGCTCCCCATCCCCGGACTCCTCCCTCTGCCTGCTCCATCACGCCGCCACACATGTAGGTCATGTGGGAGGGGGCGTTACTGGAGGTTGCCACTTTCTGGTGACGCCCCTCTCCCCAATTTTATCATGCATCTTAGACACTTTCACTTCAAACATTTTTCACATCGCACACTCATATAGGCCATGGTAGGGGGGGGTGGGGGGAAGACGTCTGGGGGGGGGCTTATGTTGTGTGGGCCTCACCTCGGACGGCTCCCTTCACCTCCTCTCCCACTTAGACATTGAGGGTTCTGGGCAGTCACACGGAGGGGGTGCGCTGGCAACAGCTACCTTCCGGAAGGGGGGTGGGCTGTGCCGTGCATCCCCTTCGGCGCTCCCAGTTTTTAAACGCACTTGAGAACAACATGCAACAACACAACATTTGAGCGGGCGTAGGGAGGGTCGGGGTCTTCTGCACACCCCCGTTCTCCGATGGCGGCAAGGAGTCTGGGGCCTGGAGCGGGCCACTGTGTCCGGGGTCTTGGTGGGGGGCTGCGGTGTGCAGTCAGCGGCTTGCCAGGTCTGGGGCTGATACCTCTGCTCCCCCCAGGGGGCGGGGGGCAGGGATGGCAAGGGTAAGGTGGGGGGAGGGAAGGGGTTTATTAGGTATTTAGGGGGAGGGGGGGGGCTCTGGCCGGGTGGCTCGTGCGGGTTGTGTTGGCCCGCCCTCTTGGGGGGGCCCGGTCCGGGGGGCGTCTGGTCTGGGGCCGGGGCGGGGGGTCGGGCACAAGCAGTCGTATAGTCGATTTGGGGTGACCCCCCCCCCTTTGGTCAGTGTTGGATGTGAGTGTTATGTGGGAATGTGTGTACAGTGTTTTTTTTTTTTTTTTTTTTTTTTTTTTTTTTTTTTTCTCTGTGTGTGGTGAGTGGGGCACAAGGGAGGGATGGGGTGAATGAGGTTTTTTTTTTTTTTTTTTTTTTTTTTTTTTCCTTTTTTTCCAGGTATGGGTGTGGTCCGCTCCCTCTCCCAAAAACATCTCAAGTCTCCGCTAGGTGCGGAGCCCATCCCCCCACGTCCTGCCCTCCTCCACTTCGTTGGCGAGCGCCTTGGCCCCCTGGCGCGTTGGTTGGCTTCGGGTTTGGGGCGGGTTCCCGGGCGTGCGCCGGCCCACTCCCGGCGGCCTCTTCGCGGGACCTGGCCCCCCGGGGGGCGGCCGGGGCCCTTGTCGCGGGGGCGGGGCGCCCCTGGGGCCTCTGGCCCTCAGGGCCCATGGCCGGGTCCACTTCGGCGGGGCTGGCTGCCGGCGGAGCCCACGGGCTCGTCTCCGCGGCTCTTGGGGGCGTCGGCATAGCGGTGGCTGGGGGATTTCCTCGGGGTCGTCTCTGCTCCTTCCTTGGGGGGGGGTGTTGCGGATATCCTGTGTCGGCCCCTCCTGGGCGACCTGCTTTAGGGGCCCCTTTGGGAGTCCGGGGTTACGGGTCCCCTGACGCCTGTCTCTGTGCTCGGGGAAGGTGGGTCTTCGGTTCTCCACAATCACTATCAAGCTATTTCTGGATAATCTTCACCTAAACTAGTGCACTTTCACATCTCCCACAGGTGCTGGGTCCCAGGTATTAAGTGTTCACTTATATACAGTAATCTTATAATGTGTTTATTTATTTATTTATGTTCTTTCACTTTCTTTTTTCAAATATCACATTACACATGTCAGCTTACATAATAATATATATGATTTAGCAATGGCATCTAGGTGTTATTCGAGTGTAGCTGTTGCTTTATGTCTGTTGGTTGTGCTGTTCTTTTTGTGTCTCTTTCCAGGTGATGGAGCAGACAAAGAAGGTTTTATCACTCTCTCCCTTTTATCTCCTCTTTCTTTCACCTCTAATTTTTTTTTTCTTTTCTTTCACTTTTTCTTCTTCCTTTAGTCTCCCATTGTCATGTCCATATAATTTGAAATTCTCCTTGCAGGAATCATAATAAAGTTATTTACAAGCATAAATCAAGTGGAGCACAATGGCGAAAGCTGTTTGCTCCACTTGTAAAAGCAAAATCTGTCGAGCTCTATCTGGCATTGAGACATCAATTCCTATTGCCACATTGCTAGACAGGACACTGGGAAAAAAAAAAAAAAAAAAGAAAAAAAAAAAAAAATATATAAAATTCCCCATGGTCCTCTGCCTTGTTCTCTGCTCATGCTGAGCCAACTATTGAACCGTGCTTGTCTGGCACGCTTGCCAAAGACATTCTATTTTGTTTACATTTCATGGAAAAAGGAAGTTGTGCTGCGTTGTTGACCAGTCTCAATCAGTGGTAGAAACGTCACCATTGTTGAGGGGGTGTACAGGTTGATTTCAGTTTATTTCATTAAAAAATAACTTTAAAATTCATACACAACAATGCACACACTCCCAAATCAATGCATTTTGAATGAAAAGGAGCAGAGAAAAGCACCCTCATATCTGTCCCTTGATTAATTTTTAACTTTTACTTAATATTCTTCACAGTATTTACATCCATCTTTTTTTATTCATATTTTCTACATTTTATAGTGATTAAAAATATTCAAAATTTAACTGTTGTCATTTCAGCTTTTAACTTTTTGTTCTCTCTCTTTTTTCTTCATAGTAGGTACACCTGGTCTGACGTTCTGTTGACTGTGAAATCATCCAGGGAGGACAGATCAACGACTATTACCATCTAATGTAGAACAGATTACTAGATCAATGTGTGCTTCTGTGCTTTTTGTCTGTCTTGTGTCTCTTCTCTGTCTTCTGTAAGCCCCAGTCGGTCGAGGCAGATGACCGTTCATACTGAGCCCGGTTCTGCTAGAGGTTTTTCCTTCCCGCTAACGGGTGTTTTTTCTTTCCACTGTCGCTTCATGCTTGCTCAGTATGAGGGATTGCTGCAAAGCCATGGACAATGCAGACGACTCTCCCTGTAGCTCTACGCTTCTTCAGGAGTGAATGCTGCTTGTCGGGACTTTGACGCAATCAACTGGTTCCCTTATATAGGAAATTTTTGACCAATCTGTATAATCTGACTGATTTTGACTTTGTAAAGTGCCTCGAGATGACATGTTTCATGAATTGGCGCTATATAAATAAAATTGAATTGAAAAAAATTGAACACCATCAAATATTTCCCCATCATCTTCATGGACGCTGACTTTCATACATCCTTAACATTGTGGTTTTTATGGGGTTTTTTTAATGCCACCATCGTTCTTGACTGTTTAATTTCTTCATGAAGTCTGTTCCACAAATTAATATCTTTTGGTCAAAGGGTTTGGTTTGTTTGACAAAGTGCAGTGTGAAAGCAAAACCGCCCCAGCTGAAAATAGTAACAATGTTGCAATTTTGGACCTCAATGGAACCTCTATCAGGTGTGAAAACAAACTGATTATCCTGTAGACCTTAGGTCACCTGATAGTCTAATAGACCTAGTCTTCAGTGAGAGAAATGTAGCCTGTTTATGGCTTTGACAAGTGCACTGAGATGGATATGTAAAGGACAGCACACAAGTGATCATCACTTCATCACTCAATAATTGATTTAAACATTTATCTCTTGTCCATGGTCTCATTAACAAACACTATTATGGCCTTAAATTATATGACTATATAATTATCAGAATCAGACATACTTTAATAATCCCAGAGGGAAATTGCTGTTTCAGTGCCATCACCATAACATAACATCACAAACATTTCAGGGAGGAGACGGTTCAGTGGGGCCGTGCAGCCAACGACAAAAACTGTCCACAAGGGCTGCCCTTATCTGTTGAAGGAAGATAACAACAACATTGGGGAAAGGGAGGGAGAAAAAAAAGACAGATGTTTGACAATTTACGCTCTCACAAATAAAGAGTCAAACAACCGACAAAAAAAACCCTCATAGCACGAAAAGCACAATAACACAAGACACAAATATGCAGAAAGGTAAACATCTGAGGCCCGTCGGTGTACGTAAGTTCATCAGTTTTATGAGTATCAGTTATGTGAGTGTGTTTGGATGAAAGTATTTATATTTTCTGGATGACTGAGCTCCTCACCCTATCTCTAAGGGAGAGCCCAGACACACTACGGAGAAAACTCATTTCAGCCGCTTGTATCCGGGATCTCGTTGTTTCAGTCATGACCCAAAGCTCATGACCATAGATGAGGGTACGAACGTAGATCGACCAGTAAATCGAGAGCTTCGCCTTTTGGCTCAGCTCTCTCTTCACCACAATGGATCGGTACAGCACCCGCTTCACAGCAGACGCTGCACCAATCCGCCTGTCGATCTCCCGCTCCATCTTCCCCTCATTCGTGAACAAGACCCCAAGATACTTGAACTCCTCCACTAGGGGCAGCACATCCTCCCCAACCCGGAGAAGGCACTCTACCCTTTTCCGGTTCAAGACCATGGTCTCGGATTTGGAGGCACTGATTTTCATCCCGGCCACTTCGCACTCGACTGCGAACCGCTCCAGTGAGAGCTGTAGATCACGCCCTGATGAAGCCAATAGGACCACGTCATCTGCGAATAGCAGAGACGCAATCCTAAGGCCACCAAAACGGATCCCCTCAACACCTTGGCTGCACCTAGAAATTCTGTCCATAAAAGTTATGAACAGAATCGGTGACAAAGTCCAACTCTCACCGGAAACGAGTCCGACTTACTGCCGGCAATGCGGACCAGACTCTGACACCGGTCGTACAGAGACCTGACAGCCCATGGTGTTCATTATGGACAATCCATGACAAGCACAGAAGTCCAACAACAGAACACCACTTGAGTTCAGATCAGGTGGGCCATTCCTCCCCTCCAGGTCCCACTGTCATTGCCCACGTGAGCATTGAAGTCCCCCAGAAGAACAAGGGAGTCCCCAGGAGGGGCACTCTCCAGTACCCCCTCTAAGGACTCCAAAAAGGGTAGGTAATCTGAACTGCTGTTTGGCGCATAAGCATGAACAACAGTCAGAACCCATCCCCCCACACGTATGCGGAGGGAGGCCACCCTCTCATTCACCGGGGTAAACCCCAACGTACAGGCACCAAGATGAGGGGCAACAAGTATGCCCACTCCTGCTCGGCGCCTCTCACCAGGGGCAACTCGAGGTAAATCCGACTTTCTCTAGCCGGAACCTCTCAACCTCGCGCACTCGTTCAAGCTCCTTCCCCATCAGAGAGGTGACATTCCACGTCCCAAGAGCCAGTTTCTTCAGCTGAGGATCAGATCGCCAAGGTCCCCGCCATCGACTGCCACCCATTACACAATGCACCCGACCCCTTTGGCCCCTCCGACAGGTGGTGAGCCCACTGGAAGGGGGACCCGTGTTTCCTCTTCGGCCTGTGCCCGGCTCCGTGGATAAAAGCCAGGCCACCAGGCACTCGCCAGCGTGCCCCACCTCCAGGCCTGGCTCCAGAGTGGGGCCCCAGTGACCCGCGTACAGGCGAGGGAACACTACATCCATTTGTTGTACTCATCATAAGGGGTCTTCAGATATTTTTGAAAACTTGCCATACAGTGCCCCTAACATGGATGAATACTTGTGGAGATGATTAGCTTGTAGTGTAACTTCCAGTAGTGTTGCACACGTGAGAATGTTGTCAGTGCTCTGCCCTTGTGCACTACGCATTGTGCGTAGGGCACCAAGTGCCCAGGTGGACACCAAAAAAAGTCATGAGTTGATGAATGGAAAACGACTTGGTGAGCCATAAAAAATTTTTTTTACAAGCAATCAACACACATGCTTGCATAGTTTTTGGGTCTTGTTTGCACTGTGCTTTGAATGGTTCAGCTCTTTCTCCCGTTTCTTAAAAAGTTGGGGGGAGACAGCTCCACCCTGTCATGCCTGCTGTCCTTTTCCTACTGGGCGCCCCTCAGTAGTGGCTGACAGAGAAAGAAATAGAAAGAACCTCTGGAGGTTTTCATTATGGTAGACAAAAAAGAAAACAAACAAAGATGGGCAAAAAATCATCTCTTATGCAATTATTCACTACTGAGGCGACACTAAACTTGTTTGAACAAATTAAAAAGAGGTCCTCTCTGTCCTGTCTCTCCACTCAGAGCAGGGACAGGGAGATAAATAGAATATATGGAGTTTTTTACCGTTGAAAACATGGCAAAGCATCAAAGTAATAGGATTTACACATTTACTACAAACTCATGCAGACCCGATAAAGGTAATCAACGGGCTGGATGTGTAGGCTGTAAAGTGCCAGGTCATATTTAGAGGCGTAAGAAACCTTTGAGTTTTGAGTTAGCTGATTAGGGTGTGACATCATGAGTTTCCAATACTGATCTTTTTCACAATCATTTTCTGTCTGAATTTTTTATTTTTATTATTTGTAAGCTATAATCATCAACATTTCAATAATTAAAGGTTTTCAATGTTTTGCTGTATGAAATTAATCTATTTGATTTTTGATAATATATGTTTCACTTTCAGAAATAAGTGAAATTTTTTTTCTTGAACTATGTTATTTCTTTAAATGTACCCATATATCTGGCAAGGAAACTTCCAGCTTTCATCTTTACATTTTGCAGAGGATGTGGTTTTGTAGCCATCTTCAACCCATGACCTTCAGCATCCACTGGAGTGGTTTACAGTCAAGGGTGTGTGGTTTTCCACTGCAAGACCTCTTACCTCCACAACCCAGTATACAATGGGTTTAAGACAATCAGTGGTGGATCTTGATGACATGTCATTGTGGAATGGCCTCACAGAAGCTGGTACCCATTACTCCACTGAATGGTGTGCAGACAGTTCTTAGCATGAGGGGATTGGGACTTTAAAACCAAGCTAAGAAAATGTACATAAAGATGTATATAGAGGTTGTATGATAGAAATATTTTGTCAATAAACCGACTGAATTGGGGACATCAAATGGCTTTTGTCATATCCACAAGAAATCAGCTCTGGATATTCCCTACCTCTGGTCTTTATGAATGTTTGATGTAATTACCTTCAGATAGAGAGGCAAAAAGAACCATCCAATGCATTCAAGTTGAAATGTCAAACGTGATTGTGCTTAATATATGATGCATGAGGCCAAGGTTACAACACAAGGACAGAGCTTAGCTAGACAGAGCTGACTCATGGCAGTGATTGGCAGAGGGACAAAGATGAGTCTTTCAGTGAGAATAGCCTATAACCTTAAAAGAATACATATATGCATGATGAAGCATACATGACTCTGAGATGAATATTTATAGAAAGACATCCCATCTGCAAAAACAGCAAAACAACATTAACTAAATATTTTGTCAGATAGATGCAGACTTTATCTGCCCCATTCCTATGAGCTGAACTGACCATAACTGGCTCAGACTTGGAATATTTTTTGGGTGATGAAAAATGTAATCTTTATATGAAGGTGGTAGTATATTTAACAAAGCAATATTAAGAATTTTGTTGTTAAAATATGAGATCAGGGAGATGCACGTGTCGTGCAAATGAGGAGGAAGGGAATTTGAAGGTCCGGTTATCTTGTTAAGTAGTGAGAAGAGGTTACTGTTTATTAGGTTAGAGTAATAGTTGGATTTGACTATTTTTATTTTTTCTCTGTAAAGATGGAAGTGGGTTCTTTATATGTTGATGTGAATTGTTAGTTCAGTTTTCTTTTGGAGGCACTCTAGCTGACATGCTTTTGCCTTGAGGATCCGAAGTTCTGGGGTAAACCAGGGTGCAGAGTGGGAGAAGGTGATGGAGCGAGGTTTAATAGGGGCAAGGGAATCAAGGATAGAGGGAAGAGTGTCATTAAAAGTAGAAACCAGATTGTCAGGTGGGATGGAAGGATCAAGGATCAACAAATAGTTGATAAATTGAGAACAAATGTACAGATTTATGTTTTTAATGTTCCTGTAAGAAATATGGCGAGGTGATTTAATGACTGTTAGACATAATGAGGCAGCAAATGAAAGTAAAAAATGATCAGAAACAGGGAATTGTTCAGTAGAAATGTTGTCCGGGGTGATGCCGAGGCAGCAGATTAAATCTAATGTGTGTGAGTCGGAAAGTTAGAGAATTGATTAAAACCATGGCTGTCATGACATGAAGAATAGTATTTTGTAAGAGGATGACTTTTATTGTCCATGTGAATATTGAAGTCACCCAGCAGGATAACATTTGGGGCAAGTATAACGAGATGAGAGTGGAGGGAGGAGCAGTTAGAAAGACAGTACTTGTGTGGCTTAGGGGGCCAGTAGACAGTTGTAATGACAACAGGTGATGAACCGGGCAGCATGCAGGCAGTGCATTCCATGGAGCTGATGGGAGGAAGAGAGACAGGAATACATTTCTCACAGTGAATAATTGCGAGACCCCCTCCACAACGACAACAACAATAAGTGTACTGAAGTCATTTGATGTTTGCCAAGTTTCTGAGATATATAAAAAAAAAACATGTCGCGATCAATGATAAAATCCGGAATGAGATGTCCTTTACCAGAGAGAGAGCGGATGGTCAGAAGGCAAACTTTACTATGAAGCTCTCATGAGGAGCGCTAGGCACCTTGGTTATGTTGGCTAGCACCGTGCAGTCCACTCTCAGTCCAGAGTTGCTGTTAGGTAGATGAGAAGTGGACCAGATGGAGTTTATGGATGAGGATTTATTGACGTGGTGGTTGCGGCGGGAGCCACAATGACTATATCTTTGCCAAGGAGGGAGAGCGACATCCGGATGAAACTGTGAGGCGGCTGCGAGAGTCTGGGTGTAACAAAGCCAAAGGAGTTCGGCAGCAGAGTATTGCAGAAGGCCAAATTCAGGCTCATAAAGATGGGTGGTTTCTTTGCCATTTTGTGTTGGTGGTGGCATTTTATGAGCAGGGAGAGGCTAAGCCCATGTTTATTAATCACCGCTGGTGCAGCTCTGAACACTGTTGTGCAATTACACACTGTTTAAAGTTATTTAATGTTTAGTAAATAACTCTGTGTCTGTTAGGTATTGTCCGGTGAATATTAGCCCAAGAGCTGATATCAGGACAATATTGAAAGTGATGATTCGAGCACTGGCGTTCTTTTAACAGTAAACTCTGCACACATATGGAATAAGGAGTAACAACTTCTCTTAAAGTTAAAGAATTTATTAACAGAAATAAAATGAACATCAGAGAACATCACTATAGAATGCTGTTTATCTGAATTAACACTATGTCAATCAACAAATCCTCTAGTGAAAATGAACTAAAGCTACATAAGCAAAATTAAGCTAAGGAACTATGTACACACAAAAGAAACAAAAGACAAAATAAAGTGGTTGATCATCATCAGCAACATTATCAGAATAATTCAGTGAATCCTGGTTCACTGCAGATCTTGTCACACTCTCAGGTCTAGGTGCAGGTTTGGGTTTCTCTCTCTCCTCCTCTGCAGGGCGTGACACATCATCACTAATTGGAGCCCTTCATAAGGAGCTGAATCCAGCAGGAGGGTGTCAGTTCTTTCTCGCTTCCAGCGTGGTACTTGACCAACCTAGATATCTTGTTCTCGTTTAATCCGAGCCTGGACCTAACGCTGTGTTCCTGTTTTTTCCCCCCTCCTAGAAACCTGGACTCCAGCCTCAGAAACTCCAAGCCGGACCTCCAAGAATCAGAGAAGACCTTCGGATCTATTTTCTGGTTAAGTCCTCCTGCCTGTGCTCACCTGCCTGTCCACCCTCCTACACCACCATACTGGAGAGAACTCACCGGACCTGTACCTACAGCCTGAAACCTGGACATCACCCTTCCTGGACAAAACCTAGCCTCGATCTCTGTGAGTCATACATCCTCCCATTATTCTCATCGGCACCTTCCTTTGCTCACCACTCTCCCCATCTTTCCCCAGCGGAACCCGGACAGTCCGATCAGCCAGAACCACCTCAGAACAAACCACGTGTTTTCAATAAACTCTCTTACCGTACTGTCTGTCTCCGTGGTTGCCCTCATTCAGAGCCTCACTTTGTAAAACATTGCGTGTATTAAAGAGTTAAAGAACCAAAGTTCATCTTTAAAGAATGTAAATTGAGGTTAAATTAGCTTAACTGATTCAGAGCAAGCGTTTGGAGCAGGCCCCAGATCGTAGTCGAGTCCCCGGCATGCAGCAGGCGATTTCAGTCCAGATTTTGCTCTCAGCTTGGGAAAATGGGTCCTGTGCTGGCCGCTCCGTCTGGAGTCCGTTTCCTGCAACAGCTGAGGAAGCAAAACAAAGCTGGTTTGGCATAGACGGATTCTTTCACTTCGGCGACTGGTTAAGCAGAAATGAGACCGCAGACTTGGCTTTGATTCGGCTGGCAGTTCTCCGAGCCCGGTCATGTCCTCTGGACGAAGAGAAACCCCCCTTATGTTACCACAGGCAGGAGCAATGGCAGAACCACCTCGTGTTAAAAATGCAGGGTAAACAAAAAACCTGGTCTACTTTCAGAGGTGAAGACCCACCTCACTGACACAGGTGAACATCCAGGGAACTGATGTGGACATAGAGGACTCTTAAAGTACTTGGGTGTTCACCTGAACCATAAGCTGGACTGGACTCATAACACTGATGCTATTTACAGGAAAAGTCAGTGCAGACTCTACCTACTGAGGAGGCTGAGGTCTTTTGGAGTACAGGGGGCGTGCCTGAAGACCTTCTTTAACTCTGTGGTGGCATCAGCCATCTTCTGTGGTGTGGTTTGCTGGAGCAGTAGCTTAACTGTGGCCGAGAGGAAATGGCCGGATAAACTCATTAGGAGAGCCAGCTCTGTCCTGGGATGCCCTCTGGACCCAGTGCCGGTGGTGGGTGACAGGACTGTAGGAAAAATCACATCCCTGATGGACAATGTCTCCCACCCCATGCATGGAGCTGTTGCAGAGCTGGAGAGCTCTTTTAGTGACAGACTGCTGCATCCCAGATGCTCTAAGGATCTGTCGATCATTCCTTCTGGCTGCAGTCAGACTTTATAATCTTAACTGCTCCCAACCAACGTATCTGTTTAAATCATACAGATTGTTGCACAGGTTCTGATCCATCCATTGACATTGTTCTAAGATGCTAGAATACCCGTCTATCATGCATAAGGTTGCACAGGCTCTGACTCAGCCATTAATTGTTTACATTGTACCCAAATGCTAAGGTAACAGCCTTAGCTGGGATGCTAGTGGACAATGATCTATAGTGTATATTGTATAAGCTTTGTACATTATGGAAATTGTACGTATGGAAATATTGCATACTCTATTATTGTGTGTTAGGTCTATGGGCTGGAGTTATTTTTCCACTATCAAATAACTGTTTTTACTTTCATCAATTTATTTATTTACCCTTGTATTCTACTTTTGGTGTTTTCTTTACAGCTAACTTTAGATTAGACAGTTTAGTTTTCTTTCCTTGTAATCTTTTTTCTTTTCTCATCACTAATAATTGTGTGTGTTTGCTAACCTGGCCACCCAGTTTAATAATGTGTAGCACTCTCTGTGCAGCACATTATCAATCTGGGACTGCTTCCGTTGAATCCGTTTGGGGAAAGGAGCAGAACCCTCCAAGCTTATTGGGTGAAGCAACACCTAGTGTCCGCCTACCAACCATTGGTTTTAGCCAATCAATGTATCAAATTAAAACGTAAGCAGTAGCTGCTATGAGGAAGCACAAGAAGGTAAGCTACTCAATGCATTTCTTGCTGTTCTACTATCAAAGAAGAAATTGTGGATTCTTGAAAAACAGATGTGATCGCAGCAGCTACGGGTGCGTCATAAACTTCAGTAGTTTGACTTTTGTACTCTACTGTTGGATGGTCTGCATGGTCAGTGTCGATATTAAACCATCAGCATATCCTCATGTATAAAGTTATTATTGGTCTCTTTCTCTTATATCTAACCCCTTAAATTATCTAGTTGACAAAATCTGTCAACATTTTAAATAGGTTGGGAGGGAGATGACCGGCTGAGACCCCACAAGAGCTGTGCGTAAGTAAAAGTAGCGGTATACGCATAATATCAATCCGATCCACCCAGGTAAGAACAAGCCAATAATTTAAAATTAAACAAGGTATGGCTTAAATATTAATCATTGTTTTATATTTCACAATAAAACACACTGGACAAGGAGACCTTGACCAGCCTTGAGAGCTGCCTGGACGAGGTTTTGACAGCATTGTCAAAGTGACTAGAAACCCGAATTTACAACAGATACCATACAAAATCCTTCATAGAGTACACTATAGAGGTAAAAGATTATGCAGGATGGGTTTTGCTACTATCTGTCCACAGTGCCCAGGCAATAATCCTGACAATTATATTCATGCACTATGGTTATGTACACATGTTCAGAGGTTCTGGAGCCAGATATGTAAGGACTTGTCAAAGGGCCCGAGATGTAAAATTTTACCTTCCCCTTCAATTTGCTTACTGGGTAACTTGGATGATAGCATACATAAGGCTTTCACTGCCTTATGTATCGCAAAGAAAACTATCCTCATAAATTGGAATATCAAAAAAATTCTCAGTATCAATCAGTATAGAGATCTTTTGTTGGATCATATTAGTCTTGAAACAGCATCTGGCTCCATATCAGACCAATCTCTCTGGGCTCCTTTGATCGGATCCATCACTTAGTGGGAGTGTGGGGGCTGTTAGATGTGTCCCGTGGGGTGTGGTGGCTGATTTGGGTTTGAACTTCCCCCTCTGCTGGACAACTCAGGTTCCCACTAAGTCCCCCCCCCCCCCCCCAGCCTGTTCTCCACCGTTGGCTGGCACCTTGGCCCTCTGGAGCATTGGTGGTCCTCGGTGTCCAGGGCTGGGTGCTCGGGCGGGCTACGGGTTGCTCCTTTCGGCTGCTTCGCTGGACCTGGGCCTCTTTGGCTCTGTTGGGGAACCCATCGGGGGGCGGGTCCCCCTGTGCCTCGGGACCCTGAGGCCCATAGCGGGATCCATTCAGCGTATCTGGTTGTCGGCAGGGCCCAAGGGCTAGTCCCAGCGGCTCCTGGGGGCTTCGGCATTGTGGCTGTTGGGGAGTTTCTTGGGGCCCATCTCTGCTCTTCCCTCAGTGGGGGAGGCAGCTTTCCTTTTGTTGGTCCCTGTTATGAAAATATATAATTACTTATATGATAATAGTGTATTTTAAAGTTATACAGATATTAACCTTTAAACACAGTAACCTAAAGATGAGAATGTGTAGGCGTTCAGACTTCAGTAAGCCCTACCAGCCACAGCGCTGAACAGTAATTTATGAGAATCTTATGGAGCAGAGCAGATAGTGTTTTAAAAGCAGATAATGTTTTAAAATTCCTTTCCTCTCAAGGTCTCATTGTTATCTCAGTCAACTCCCAGGAACTAAACTAGACAATAGATTACATTTAACGATCAAATGTCAGGAAACATGTTTTAGCCAGACTCAGCGTCTGCACTTAGATCTGGGGGGGGGGTTTAGTCCAGCCCCTGTTGGAGCCACCTCTGGGTAAAAGGGCTTGTTCCGGGTGTAAGCGCTGAGACACATCTTTATAACTCACTGAGAGCATTTTCGGGATAAGGTTAGAATATCTGCGTCGGTGATAAAACTTGTAAGTGTCTCCCTTTTTGGAATTCCAAATTGTAATAAATATATGTTAAACTGTTTTTGCCTCTGAATTCACTGTCTCCTCTCTTTTGCCAAATATGTAACGTTTCTGGCACTGGAGCTGATCCAATTACTACTCAGCACACCTGTTCAGTCTCCACCCTTTCAATGATTTCACCTGTTCTCACCTCCATTTAAACTTGGTTCTGATCAGTCTCCAGTGCCAGAACATCTCGTGTTGTCCCTACTCGCATGCTACTCGGTAAGAGCATTCCAATCTCTGTTATTTTGCTTAACCTGCCTGTCTGCCAGTCTGTGCCCGTACTGTTTTCTGTCCTCCTGTTTTTGAGTTTGTCTAGTCCCCACTTGGTCCTGTTTGCTTGCCTGAAGTCCGCCTTTTTTGCCTCCTGGATTTAGTAAATAAAACCCCTTTAAGCATCAGCTCCGTGTCTGGCTCACATTGGGTTCAACCATAGCAATTCATTACATTACGTTCTGGCCAACATGAACCCAAAGCCGACACGTTTTTTCCATTCTGGAGGAGCTATGCTCACTCAGACCGGCGCTCCACTCACCTTCCACAGTCAAAACAGTCGTTCACCGGACTTCCCCTGTCAGTCAACCTCACCGCCGTTCATCCCGGATCCGGACTTTTTTCTGGAGGTCGAAGAGGAGGTGGTGCGGGAGCTTCGCTCGGATCTTTTCCCGGAATCTCATCTGGAAGCATCAGCCTCGCAGCAAGTTTCTCCGCCCCGTCGGAGGAGGAGAAATCGACAAGCTGCGGCTACTTCCTGCCTGGCGGACCGGCGTCCTCCACCGTCAGGCGCTGTTACACCCACAGCTCCTCCTAGTGGCACCTCAGACGATGACCACAGGTTGTTGGAGGACAAAATAAGATCTTTTGTCCCTGTGATAAAGTGTCTGAGGGAGACTCTGTTTTTCCATTACTCAGAGGATTTGGAGGCGAAATTAAAGGAGGTGGAGGGGCATTATAGATCGGCCCTCCGGACATTCTATTGCCGAACCGAACCTGCGTCTGAGTGTGAGGGCCAACTCCTCAGACCCTGAACCCGTCCCCGAGGGTCTGGCCAATGCCTTGGACCCTGAGCCTGTCCCCGAGGGTCCGACCGACGCCTCGGCTCCCGGACCTATCCCCGAGGGTCTGGGTGACGCCTCGGCTCCCGAACCTGTCCCCGAGGGTCTGGCTGACGCCTCGGCTCCCGAACCCGTCCCCGAAGGTCTGGCAGACACCTCGGCTCCCGAACCCGTTCCCGAGGGTCCGGCCGACGCCTCGGCTCCTGCATCTGTCCCCGAGGGTCTGGCCAACGCCTCGGCTCCCTTCAAGCCCCATGAGGGGGTCCAGGAGGACCCTCCTTTGCTCAAGCTCCATGGGAGGGTCCGCCTTCGCCCAAGCCTCCAGGTGTGACCCAGGAGGGTCCGTCGCCGTCCTGCGACGTGGAGACCCAGGAGGGTCCGTCGCCGTCCTGCGACGTGGGGACCCAGGTAGGGTCAGTCGCCGTCCTGCGACGTGGGAACCCAGGAGGGTCCGTCGCCGACCTGCGACGCGGAGACCCAGGAGGGTCCGTCGCCGACCTGTGACGCGGAAACCCAGAAGGGTACGTCGCCGACCTGCGACGTGGGGACCCGGGGGGGCCTGCCGCCGACCTGCGACGTGTGGACCCAGGGGGGCCTGCCACCAGTCCACAACGCAGCGGCCCAGGGAGGTCTGGCTCTGCTCCGTGATGATTGGATCCAGGAGGGTCTAGGCAACCGTGTTACTTGTCGGGGCAGAAGTCTTCGGTTTCCCCACCGGATTGGTGACCCCCTAGGGCCTAGTAGGGGGTCCAAGCGTGCCTTTACTGGTTGTCACTCCCAGAGACTCTCCAGAGACTGGTGTTAAGGCTTCTTGTCTCCAAGGGTCTGGCTTCCTCGGCAGCCTGTAGCCTGGGGCCTCCTGTAGCCTGTAGCCCGGGGCCTCCTGAAGCCTGCAGCCCGGGGCCTCCTGAAGCCTGCAGCCCGGGGCCTCCTGAAGCCTGCAGCCCGGGGCCTCCTGAAGCCTGTAGCCCGGGGCCTCCTGAAGCCTGTAGCCCGGCGTCTTTAGCAGCCTGTAGCCCGGCATCTTTAGCAGCCTGTAGCCAGACAACCTTAGCAGCCTGTAGCCAGGCGTCCTTAGCAGCCTGTAGCCAGACAACCTTAGCAGCCTGTAGCCAGGCGTCCTTAGCAGCCTGTAGCCAGGCGTCCTTAGCAGCCTGTAGCCAGACAACCTTAGCAGCCTGTAGCCAGGCGTCCTTAGCAGCCTGTAACCAGGCGCCTTTAGATTCCTGTAGCCTAGTGCCTTCCGTAGCCTGAAGCCCGGCGCCGTCCACAGCCTGTAGCCAGGCCTCATCCACAGCCTGTAGTCCGGCGCCCCCCTCAGCCTGTAGTCCGGCGCCCCCCTCAGCCTGTAATCCGGCGCCCCCCCTCAGCCTGTAGACCGGCGCCCCCCTCAGCCTGTAGTCCGGCGCCCCCCTCAGCATGTAGTCCGGCGCCCCCCTCAGCCTGTAATCTGGCGCCCCCCCTCAGCCTGTAGTCCGGCGCCGTCCCTAGTCCTTAGCCTGGCGCCGTCTCTTGATCTTAGCCCGGCGCTCTCCTTATCTCTCAGTCCGGCGGCCCTTAGACCGGCGCCGTCCACAGCCTCTAGTCCAGCACCGTCCACAGCCTCTAGTCCGGCGCCGTCCACAGCCCTTAGTCTGGCGCCGTCCACAGCCTTTAGACAGAAGAAAGAAAGATCTTTGCTTTCTCCCTCTCCAGGTGAGCAGGACCCTCTGAGGCCGCCGGCCTCAGAGGGTCCTGCTCCGCCGCCGGCCTCCTGTCGTCCTGCTCCGTGGCCGGCCTCCTGTCGTCCTGCTCCGCGGCCGGCCTCCTGTCGTCCTGCTCCGTGGCCGTCCTCCTGTCGTCCTGCTCCGCCGCCGGCCTCCTGTCGTCCTGCTCTGCCGGGGCCGTCCTTCGGGACGACCGCCGGACATCCTGACCCACCGGTGCCGTCCCCCGGGTCGACCGCCGGATATCCTGACTCGCCGAGGCCTTCCTCCGGGACGACCGCCAGACATCCTGACCCGCCGAGGCCGTCTTCCGGGACGACCGCCGGACATCCAGCCACATTGACTGTTTAGGGACTCTGTCTAGTTTGTCTAGTCCCCACTTGGTCCTGTTTGCTTGCCTGAAGTCCGCCTTTTTTGCCTCCTGGATTTAGTAAATAAAACCCCTTTAAGCATCAGCTCCGTGTCTGGCTCACATTGGGTTCAACCATAGCAATTCATTACATTACGTTCTGGCCAACATGAACCCAAAGCCGACACGTTTTTTCCATTCTGGAGGAGCTATGCTCACTCAGACCGGCGCTCCACTCACCTTCCACAGTCAAAACAGTCGTTCACCGGACTTCCCCTGTCAGTCAACCTCACCGCCGTTCATCCCGGATCCGGACTTTTTTCTGGAGGTCGAAGAGGAGGTGGTGCGGGAGCTTCGCTCGGATCTTTTCCCGGAATCTCATCTGGAAGCATCAGCCTCGCAGCAAGTTTCTCCGCCCCGTCGGAGGAGGAGAAATCGACAAGCTGCGGCTACTTCCTGCCTGGCGGACCGGCGTCCTCCACCGTCAGGCGCTGTTACACCCACAGCTCCTCCTAGTGGCACCTCAGACGATGACCACAGGTTGTTGGAGGACAAAATAAGATCTTTTGTCCCTGTGATAAAGTGTCTGAGGGAGACTCTGTTTTTCCATTACTCAGAGGATTTGGAGGCGAAATTAAAGGAGGTGGAGGGGCATTATAGATCGGCCCTCCGGACATTCTATTGCCGAACCGAACCTGCGTCTGAGTGTGAGGGCCAACTCCTCAGACCCTGAACCCGTCCCCGAGGGTCTGGCCAATGCCTTGGACCCTGAGCCTGTCCCCGAGGGTCCGACCGACGCCTCGGCTCCCGGACCTATCCCCGAGGGTCTGGGTGACGCCTCGGCTCCCGAACCTGTCCCCGAGGGTCTGGCTGACGCCTCGGCTCCCGAACCCGTCCCCGAGGGTCTGGCAGACACCTCGGCTCCCGAACCCGTTCCCGAGGGTCCGGCCGACGCCTCGGCTCCTGCATCTGTCCCCGAGGGTCTGGCCAACGCCTCGGCTCCCTTCAAGCCCCATGAGGGGGTCCAGGAGGACCCTCCTTTGCTCAAGCTCCATGGGAGGGTCCGCCTTCGCCCAAGCCTCCAGGTGTGACCCAGGAGGGTCCGTCGCCGTCCTGCGACGTGGAGACCCAGGAGGGTCCGTCGCCGTCCTGCGACGTGGGGACCCAGGTAGGGTCAGTCGCCGTCCTGCAACGTGGGAACCCAGGAGGGTCCGTCGCCGACCTGCGACGCGGAGACCCAGGAGGGTCCGTCGCCGACCTGCGACGTGGAAACCCAGAAGGGTACGTCGCCGACCTGCGACGTGGGGACCCGGGGGGGCCTGCCGCCGACCTGCGACGTGTGGACCCAGGGGGGCCTGCCACCAGTCCACAACGCAGCGGCCCAGGGAGGTCTGGCTCTGCTCCGTGATGATTGGATCCAGGAGGGTCTAGGCAACCGTGTTACTTGTCGGGGCAGAAGTCTTCGGTTTCCCCACCGGATTGGTGACCCCCTAGGGCCTAGTAGGGGGTCCAAGCGTGCCTTTACTGGTTGTCACCCCCAGAGACTCTCCAGAGACTGGTGTTAAGGCTTCTTGTCTCCAAGGGTCTGGCTTCCTCGGCAGCCTGTAGCCTGGGGCCTCCTGTAGCCTGTAGCCCGGGGCCTCCTGAAGCCTGCAGCCCGGGGCCTCCTGAAGCCTGCAGCCCGGGGCCTCCTGAAGCCTGCAGCCCGGGGCCTCCTGAAGCCTGTAGCCCGGGGCCTCCTGAAGCCTGTAGCCCGGGGCCTCCTGAAGCCTGTAGCCCGGCGTCTTTAGCAGCCTGTAGCCCGGCGTCTTTAGCAGCCTGTAGCCCGGCATCTTTAGCAGCCTGTAGCCAGACAACCTTAGCAGCCTGTAGCCAGGCGTCCTTAGCAGCCTGTAGCCAGACAACCTTAGCAGCCTGTAGCCAGGCGTCCTTAGCAGCCTGTAGCCAGACAACCTTAGCAGCCTGTAGCCAGGCGTCCTTAGCAGCCTGTAACCAGGCGCCTTTAGATTCCTGTAGCCTAGTGCCTTCCGTAGCCTGAAGCCCGGCGCCGTCCACAGCCTGTAGCCAGGCCTCATCCACAGCCTGTAGTCCGGCGCCCCCCTCAGCCTGTAGTCCGGCGCCCCCCTCAGCCTGTAATCCGGCGCCCCCCCTCAGCCTGTAGACCGGCGCCCCCCTCAGCATGTAGTCCGGCGCCCCCCTCAGCCTGTAATCTGGCGCCCCCCCTCAGCCTGTAGTCCGGCGCCGTCCCTAGTCCTTAGCCTGGCGCCGTCTCTTGATCTTAGCCCGGCGCTCTCCTTATCTCTCAGTCCGGCGGCCCTTAGACCGGCGCCGTCCACAGCCTCTAGTCCAGCACCGTCCACAGCCTCTAGTCCGGCGCCGTCCACAGCCCTTAGTCTGGCGCCGTCCACAGCCTTTAGACAGAAGAAAGAAAGATCTTTGCTTTCTCCCTCTCTAGGTGAGCAGGACCCTCTGAGGCCGCCGGCCTCAGAGGGTCCTGCTCCGCCGCCGGCCTCCTGTCGTCCTGCTCCGTGGCCGGCCTCCTGTCGTCCTTCTCCGCCGCCGGCCTCCTGTCGTCCTGCTCCGCCGCCGGCCTCCTGTCGTCCTGCTCCGTGGCCGGCCTCCTGTCGTCCTTCTCCGGGGCCGGCCTCCTGTCGTCCTGCTCCGCGGCCGGCCTCCTGTCGTCCTGCTCCGTGGCCGTCCTCCTGTCGTCCTGCTCCGCCGCCGGCCTCCTGTCGTCTTGCTCTGCCGGGGCCGTCCTTCGGGACGACCGCCGGACATCCTGACCCACCGGTGCCGTCCCCCAGGTCGACCGCCGGATATCCTGACTCGCCGGGGCCTTCCTCCGGGACGACCGCCAGACATCCTGACCCGCCGAGGCCGTCTTCCGGGACGACCGCCGGACATCCAGCCACATTGACTGTTTAGGGACTCTGTTTAGTTTGGATTCGCCCTTTGAGGGTTGTTTTCTGTTTTGGACTTATTGTCCCTACTCGCATGCTACTCGGTAAGAGCATTCCAGCCTCTGTTATTTTGCTTAACCTGCCTGTCTGCCAGTCTGTGCCCGTACTGTTTTCTGTCCTCCTGTTTTTGAGTTTGTCTAGTCCCCACTTGGTCCTGTTTGCTTGCCTGAAGTCCGCCTTTTTTGCCTCCTGGATTTAGTAAATAAAACCCCTTTAAGCATCAGCTCCGTGTCTGGCTCACATTGGGTTCAACCATAGCAATTCATTACAAAATATTCGAACCGGAATGAATGAGACGGCCCGACTGAAAGAAATAACAGTGTTAACTGCTTTGTTAATCTCCCTATCAGAGACAGACACCTGCATCTGATATGAATTGCTAATTAGAAAATTACAGATACTTATGCAGATAAACAGCAGACTAAAATTTGTTTTCATAGATTAATGGATTTAATCGGCTTCCATGTCAAAGGTTTCAATTACTGCCTGATATGGGACTTAGCCTGAAGCAGCAATTCAGGCTAAGTCCCATAGATAGCAAGATGGAGAACTGGAGTACCTGCCACAATGAATGGAAAAGCCAGCTCAGAACATAGAGAAATGAGGAACTAAAGCACTGTGGAGATGTGAGAAGCTTCATGGAGAACCATTTGAGTACAATCAACAGAATGTTTGCACCATCTGGAGATGAATCTAAGCAGGGAACTGAGGTAGGGAGACTAATCAGCACAAATGTAACTGAACACAGAAACAAAAATCTTAACTGAGATTTAACAGAAGTAATAAAGCAAAGTAAAAACAAAAGCACAAGAATAAACTAGGAAGCTAACCACAAAGAATGAACTAATATGGAGACACATGCTAACATTAATGAACACAGAGAAATTAAATGAATAAGAAAATAACAAGGAAATGATAAGAATACACGCAAAATAAAACCAAAACCCAAACAGCTGGAGATTGTGTCTTTATGGGCTAAAGAAAAACCTAGGGCTGCATATTTCAGGGCATGGTCCCGCAGACAGCCAGAATTCCTGTAAGCAAGGAGCGCTGACATAAAAACTGAGTTTCTGTGTGATTTGTTGACCTTAGTAACTGTATGTGTATGAGCAACTTTTAACAGTGTCCTCATGTAAGTCCCTCTGGTCAAACAGACTTTTCACCTATGGGACACAGCTATAACAGAGGGAATGTTCCTGCTGCAAGGGTTTCAGTCTTCTGTTTGTTGCATGCTATCAGTGTGCAAATACTGAAAAGGGTTGATGATGAGCTAGGATCCACAAGAAGATTGAAGTTTCAGGGGGATTTGCTGGCTTTAATGAATGCTATATGAACCAGCAACATTAAATAGATTCCCCCATGGATTTGAAAGTATGTTCCTCCCGTCACATGGACCTTTTGCCCAAAACATATTGCTCCAGCTCCAGGCCAGTTCCAGGCCAGCTCCAGGCCAGCTCCAAGCCAGCTCCAGGCCATTCTGGCTTATCTGAACACAATAGATCTCTGATGATCCATGACCCAAGCTGGATGACAATATAGTTTAAGAGGCAGAAACATGGGGTGACAAAGATAATAATCAGTTTTAGATGTTAAATCAATGTGAAATTTTATTCCACTTTGATGGTGTCCATTTCACTGATTTCTGCACATATCTGCCCCTTGTAAACATCACATCCTGCTGCTTTCACCATAATTGTGTGACACCTCAGCACAGCAGCCATACAGATGACAAACAAATCCACTGTTGTATAGAGTTACTCTACAAAGTGCCTATACGGAGCGAGCAGAGCATTTAGTTTTGTATGTACTTTACATTCATGCTGTAACAGAAATCCCTAAGCCCATCACCAAGCAGGAGAGACCCTGCCAGAGCCCCCAACACAGTGGACTGAAGCTGGAACTCAATGGGACCCTGGGAGGGAGGGCACATTATCACCCCACCTGGTCATCTAGGGAGGGCAGGAGAGATGCCCAGCTGAAAATGTGCAGACCTGAGACCCAATTATCCAGAAATCTATGCAGTGTTTTCACAAATGACTCAATGACCTTGTTTCAGCTGTATACAAAACAAGTTCACCCCACTTAAGAACAAACGGAATAAAAACGTTGATTAAAAACTCAAATAGTTGTACTTTGAGCACATTAGCTGTACTCAGCAGTACTATATTCTGATAGTCCACAGAATGTATGGATGTTGGTTTACTGTAAGGTTACATTTGATCTAGTTAAATCACAATTTACAATGAAACAGCAAAAAAACATGAAAACCTGTAGCATTTTGTTTCAAAGAGAATTAACTTAGCAAATTAACAACTGATTGATTTTCAATCATAAATTGACCATTTTGTGAGTGAACATGGTTTCTCCATAAAAGCTGTGCCACATACCAAGTTTCTTAATCTAAGGCCAAACAACCTGCATATAGCTCCACAGGTTCAAACATAAGAAGGGGTGCATAAAGATGCATAAAGAAAGTGTATCAGGGAGCCACACTGTCTGCTGGTCAGTCTTCTGTTGTAATGTTGGCAAAACAAGCCCTCCGACCATGATTCGACTCGAGGCCCTCAGTGGACCTCAAAGCCTACAAATCAGGGCAAACTGAAAAAGCACAAATGCAAAAACATTAAGAATAGTTTCCCAAAGATTAACTATGAAATTTTCAGTCTAATACAGATTCTTCCTTGCAGCTAGCTGGCGAAAGTGTGCAGAATTTATGGTACTGAATATGACTTTTGACAGACAAAATATTTATGCTAATACAGTTACCCTATTGATCTAATTACATCAAAAGGAATGTTAAACGCGGATTTAAAGAAGTTAAGATATTGTACTAACTATTCAGTTCATTTAAAAGAAATGGTTACATTTTGATGTCTAATCTCTTTTCATTTATCACTGGACAAGAAATTTATTTGATAAGAAGTAAACAACCAAAATTAACCTAGTTTTACTCATTTAACAAAAGATATAAGCAAAAATGTGTACTCGAGGAAAGAGAAGGGAGACCAAAAATAACTTTAGTTAGACACTTTTTGTAGGCGATAAAACAGCTATAACTTAAAGAAGTAATAAGTAAGAAATTTACAGCAAAACACAACGCAGAATTTGGTATTTTATTTTGGCAAAAGAGCAGCAGCCTGCTAACATGGAAGCCAGTAAGAGAAGCGGACCAGAAATAGAACAGAACATAACATCATAGACCTATCCAACACATTCCCGCTCCCTACTCGTCATATATTGACGCTTGGTCAGTTCCCTCAGCGTCACAAGTTGATGCACAGGGGACCCCCTTCTCGTCATTATTTGACGTGCAGGATACCCTTGTAGAATATTATAGCAACCTAGCCTACATTAAACTTTTAAGTAAAACAACTGCATTTACATGCATTTTAAAGACATTTCTAGCAAGAAGTATGTATATTATTTTCATAATCTTCATCCAGGAAAGGTAGACAATCTTTCATTCAGTAGTTTAGCCAAAGATTTTAATGCATTCTGTCTCAGAAAGACAGGATGAAGACTTAGACTTAGACAACTTTATTTGTCATTGTGTATGTACAGAGTGCATACAGAACGAAATTTCGTTGCATACAGTTTATAGGAGTATAGTCAGATTCCAGGTGGAATAAGGCAATATTGCAATATAAAGTGCAGCAGTGATCAAAATGTTAACATATAACAGTGCAGGAGAAAAACAGTGTGCCGTCACATTATGCAGGAGAATTTACAAACCATTTTTTAATGTGCAAAATAATGGTGCAAAAAGGCATTTGTGCAAAAATGCATTTCCGTTGTGTAAAGGGAAACTAATAGTTCTGCAGCATTGGTAATGCCAGATAGAGATGTGGTGACGCAGATGTGCAAATGTACAGATGTGGTGCAGAGTCCAGTTTATAGTTCAACAGTCTGATGGCAACAGGGAAAAAGCTTTTGCAGAACCTGATGGACCTGCAGCGGATGCTGCGGAACCTGAAGTGACGTTTCCTGCCTATGCCACTGAGTTGCTTCCAGATTCCTGTCCACAACAAACAATTTTTAAGCAAAGATTTGCAGTTCTATGTATTTTGATGACATCTATAGTGAAACCTATGCATAATATATTTACAATCTTCATTCAGGGAAGGGAGACAACCTTTCCTTTATTAGTTCTGCTGAGGATTTTTTAGTACATTCTCAGAAAGACGATGAGGCAACTATGTTGTTATGCTCGCTGCCATTGCCAGCGACGCAGCGTCACCGACCTGCACCAACTTCCGCGTTGATAAAAAACAATATTTAACGAAAACATTGCAGTTCTATGCATTTTGATGACATCTCTAGCGAAACGTATGCCTAATATGGTTCTAATTTTTGTTCAGGGAAGGTAGACAATCTTTCACTATTAGTGCTGCCGAAGGTTTCAGTGTCAAGTGTTCTACCGCGAGTAGGCTGACTAAACCAGGCCGCGTTCCAATTTCTCTCAACGCATCAGTGATACTTATAGAGGGAAATGCAAAGTTAGTTACATTTTGATGACATTTCTAGTAAAAGAATGCAAAATATTTTCATATTATTATTTTCATATTAATCTTTCAGAAAGTGTAGATAATATTTCTTTAGTGGTTTTCCTAACCCTAACCCATTTGCTGTTTCATTGGAGGCTGCTATATTTTTTGTCTTCAAAAGTTTTATTGAAAATACTTAGAAATACAGACCAACAGTCTGTTCACGAGTCATCAAGAACATTAATCGACACACAATCATAACACAAAGTGCTTGGGGGTTACGTAACTTTTTTTCCGGAGATGCATCTTCTTTCTTGTGTTATTATTAGGGCTGTCAATCGATTAAAAAAATTAATCTAATTAATTACATACTATGTAATTAATTAATCTAAATTAATCGCATATAATTTTTGCTGTGAAAGTATTTTAAATATTTAAATTCAAATGATTCAATGAATAATCAGCATTAGATAAATTAAAGTTAAAAAATTCTTATTCACATTTCATGCCTTCAGACGTTTTAACATGTGTCATTGTGGCACATGTGGCACACAGTAACGTAGGGGACACAATGAAAATTAATGAACACTCCCCTCAATATCAACACTTTACAACAGTAGTGACGTCCGCGCTACTTCCGGGTTACGCCGGTAGGCAAAAACAGGACTGTTCTCGCCAAACACCGTGACAAAACGGGTGAATTAGAGCGTGCTTTTAGTTTATGCCACACAGAGGCATTCCAAATCGTTGGATGTACGTTTCTTTCGTTTACCGAAGGACGAAGAAAGAAATGGATCTTTTCAGTGAAAAAGGACCCAGGCAAAAAAATCCCAATGGACTGTGGGAGCCATCATACCCCAAAAGAATTTGCAGTCTACACTTCATCTCCGGTAAATACAACTTAATTTTGCACTGGTCATTATTCTGCTTAAATAATTAAAGCCGCAAGCGGCGTCAATCGGCCCTGCAGCCAAGCGCCTTCGCGCACCGCCGGCCGTCAGCCACCGCAGAAGCTGTCACGCATTTTCTCCGTCCGTCCACCGGCCGATACACACGAACGCGTTGAGCAGCGCTAGCCCACGACTCACAAAAAATCTAGCGCAGATCGGTGGATGCAGCGAGGAGATACAGCCGTTGAATAATGATAATGCATTTGGCCACCGGGCCGGACTAAATCGTTTGGCCAGCATTCACAGACTCGCTATCTGGACTGTATCTGGCAATCTGATACCATCAACCATCAACTTACGCTTAAAACGATCTTGTGATACGTTACCTAAAGAAGAAAAATACGTCGAGAACTTGTTGTTTGCTCCGTTGGCGTCTGCCGCTGTGCTCGCCTTCTGCCTTCCAGTCCGGCGCGCAGGCGCGAAAAAACCCGGATGAAAACAATAGCAGTGAACTACCCTATACGATTAATTTGCGTAAATTTTTTTAATCCGTTAATTTTATTTAAATTAATTAATCGAAATTAACGCGTTATTTTGACAGCCCTAGTTATTATACACCCTGTTGACCATGAACCTTTAAGTTTCAGATGTACTGTATTTGTAAGAAGGTTGTTAATATGTTCTATACGGTGGCCCTGAGGTGCAAAGCACTACAACATTAACGAAAGCACTACAACATTAACAAAAGCACTACAACATTAACGAAAGCACTACACCATTAACGAAAACACTACAACATTAACGAAAGCACTACAACATTAACGAAAGCACTACTACATTAACGAAAACACTACAACATTAACGAAAACATTACAACATTATCGGAAGCACTACAACATTAAGGAAAGCACTACAACATTAACAAAAAGGAAGAGGTACGTCCCAGTGGGAGACCTAAGAAATCGCTGATTGGACTACAGCTCGTTTTTACTTTTGAAACGGAAGTTATTCTGGCTTTAATGTGTTTTTTAAAAATATGAATGTTCTCGGTGATCCAAACCGTAAGATGCAGTCTAAAACGCCACTTAGTCTGTTTATAAGTTTCGTTTTTATTAATTATGCTTTTTTTTAACTACGTGCGCTGTGTTTCTGTGCCTCAACACTCTAACTGGTCTGCTCCTCTCCCCTCCCTTCCCTCGGACCCAGGGGTTTTTATCAGCGGCCAGCCTTAACTACGTTTAATGTCTTTCCACTCCTACCAAAATGTCCCAATTAAAATCAATAGGAGAGTCAGTAGCTGTGTTTCATACTCTTTTCTTTTTAATGACACAGAACCAGTGGCGCTTCGGTGGGCGTGGTGCCTTGGCTTGAATTCAGGTGCGCAAAATTACGTTACATGTAATTTAGGTGCGGACTTTTAAGGGTCATTTCAATAAACTTGTAACATCAGGGGCTTCAGCTCAGACCCATTATTCCTTCTCTTCCCTCTAAAGGAGCCCTTTACAGTCTTTATTTATGCATTTTGCCCACTGTTTATCCCTCGCGCGCAGCGCACGAGGGTAAAATCGAGCAGCTGGATCATGCGTAAAGACGCAGCGTGAACCCCTGTATGCTTTAAGGGTTGCAGCTGAGGGGAAAATGTTGGACCTTATAGGCTTGATCAAACCCCGCCTCATTCACAATGAGACCAACATGGATAGATTAATTATAAACTGTAGTTTCATTATCAACTACAATAACATAAAAAGAAGAAAAATCGGTTGCAGTTACCATCATAACAAAGGTTATGGAAATAAAATGATTGCGTCTACCTCTAATACCCCCCCCCCCCCAGAAGCAGCAGAGGCTGCGGCGGGGTGTGGGCGTCATGCGCGTCAGTGCTGGTAGAGGTTCAGAGTCACGGCCATAGACATGATATACGTAGAACTTCCGGCAAGATGGCGATGCGGGCACACGTATTATTCTGAGCTCCATCTACGCAACCCTCAACCAGCTACTTAAACTGGCCTTTTACACATCATTTAATCCACAACGTGAACCCGTACATCCACGCTCTAAAGCAAGAAGGGAGAATAAGAGTCTTATAAAAGATGTCAGCTGTTAATGAGAAAGATTTCCCTAGTCTGAAGAAGGCTAACGCTGCTAAGCTAAACATGCATAACTATGCTGCTGCTGCTGCTAGCGTTGAAACACCGATGGAGTTATCAAGAAATGCCTCCAGTACAAGACGGCAACTGATTGCAACTCCAACCAAACTCCCACCTGCTAAAAAACAAGCCACTGAGACTGAGGTCTCCTTAGCTGCCGTCTTAGAAGCTATTAAAAGACTGGATAGCAAAGTTGATGACTTTGGAAAACAGCTAAAGGAAAATGCTGACATGTTTGGCCGCATTACCCTCCAAGTGGAGCAGAACACGCTCTACGTTGCTGAATGTAAATCTACAATAGAAAACCTTCAACAGAAGTTTGATGTAATGAATAAAGAAAACGCAACTCTGAAAGAAAAACTCCTGGAGGCTGAAAGATACAAACGTCAATGGAACCTGCGGTTGTCGGGGCTCAAAGAGCAAGAAGGAGAAAACCTCAGAGAAAAGGCTGAACAACTTCTCTCAAAAATCTTACCACAATGGGCAGAACAGGCAGGAGATATGATTGATACAATCCACCGGCTGGGAAGAAAAGAAGAGGGACGGACCCGTCAGGTCATCCTGCAGTTCACTAGGAGGCACCATCGAGAAGCAGTCTGGAAAGTGACGAAGGATTCAGCGGTATGCAAATAACAAGGTCTGCGTTTTGCTCAGGATTTCATTAAGGAAGACCGGCTGGCAAGAGAAGAACTTTGGCCTAAGATTAAAAAAGCCAGATCCCAGGGTAAGGTGGCTTTTTACAGAGTTCATATCGCATTGATTGACGGCAAAGTGTTCAAAGCTTCATCTCCCTTCTGAGACCACAGATGTTTCTCTGTTTATAACATCCCCCTATTATAGGGTTAAAAAAATCAACACTGTTTTTCCCTTTAATATTGAGTTATATCTTTAAGCTGTTTGCTACAGTTCTCTTATCTGCGCTCCAGAGGTTATTTCTGCTGTTCAAATGAAAAAGGAGTAGTTTTAAGTTAAGTTTAGTGAAAGTTGTGGATGTAAGGTAGATTTTATTTTATTTTTTATTTTTTTCCATATTATATTGTAAAGGGCACTCTTATATTTTCCAGGGGCTTGCCTTTAGTTCATTCTACCTTAACAAAAGTTTTTTATTAAGGTTTGTGTCTTTAAAACCTTTCTTTTCCTTTGTCTTTTTTATGTCTTTAAAATCTAATCTTAGGTTTTTGTCGTTAAATGTAAGGGGCTGGAGAGAAAATGTCAAAAGGAAGGCAATGTTTATGTATTGTAGAAACAAGAATCCACATTGTATTCTTCTTCAAGAAACCCATTCAACTGTCTCTGATGAAAAATTTTGGTCAAATCAGTGGGGACACCAGATTTCTTATTCCCATGGTACATCTAAATCAGCAGGTGTGGCTACATTACTGAATAACTTTCCAGGGAAAATAATTCATACAAAACATGATGGTGATGGCCATTGGTCTCTTTCCGTATTACATACTGAGGACACATTAATACTCCTAGGTAACATTTATGATTACTGTAACATTTCTAAAAATAAAGAGCTTCTTACGATTATTGAAGTAAATATCGAACAACTTAAACAAAGATTTCCTACTAAATATGTTTTATTAGGCGGGGATTGGAACATGGTAAAGGACGAAAATCTTGATAGATACCCAAACAAATTCTCAAATGTCCATCCAAACCGAATTCTGTCTGATTTCTGTGAGAGATTGGGATTAATTGATTTATGGAGAGATAAACATATTGACAAAAAACAGTTCTCTTGGTTTAAATCAGATGCTTCAAGCAGAACTAGAATAGATTTTTGGCTAGGAACAGATGATATTCTGAAGCTAACATCAGACTGTAATATGTCTCCAACTCCTCTCACTGATCACTGCAGCATCGAATTATTAATTACTCCTCTTCCTGAAAGTCTGAGACACAGAGGGTACTGGAAATTCAATGCAAATTAAAATATGAGTTGTACTGCAAGGAAATCAAAGAACTAATAAAAAACATTCTGTTAGATGATTCAATAATAACCTACACCAAAAAATTGGAATTCTTAAAATATAAAATAAGGGCTCACTCAATCTCTTTTAGCAAAAATCTAAAAAGAAACAATGATATGGAAGAAGTAAGGTTAGTAAAAGAGTTAAACCTACTATTTCTTAAACAGATGTTGACTGATGGTGATAAAAATAACCTCCTGACCCTACAAGCTAAATTAGACAGCATCTACGAAACAAAGGCCCGAGGAGCTTTTGTCAGATCCAGAGCTAAGTGGATTGAGGAAGGGGAAAAAAACAGTTCATACTTCTGCAGACTGGAAAAGAGAAGACAAGTTAAAAAATACATTCAATCCCTAATTATTAACAACAATGAATGTACGGACCAAACTCTTATTGCAAAAGAAATTAGTAACTTTTCTCAAAACCTTTACTGCTCTTCTTTTTCACCCCAAGAATGCGACCTTCTGCTAAACCAAGTCAAAGACTTTATCCCTCAAATCACTGAGGATTTTAAGGAAAATTGCGATAAAGATATTAATATCGAGGAACTAGACAACGCCATCTTATGCTTGAAACTTGATAAATCTCCTGGCCCTGATGGCCTTACCGCCAATTTCTATAGACATTTCTGGGATTATCTCAGAGAATTTATACTCCAGGTTTTTAAAGAGATCCTATGTAACAATTCACTTCCACACAGCATGAAGCAGGGCGTTATCACCCTTATCCCCAAACCAGGAAGAGACAACAAGATTCTAGACAACTACCATCCAATCACGCTTCTAAACTGTGATTATTTACGGTTAACGTATATCTATACAAAGAGATTAAAGACTGGTCTTAAGGATGTCATTTCTGAAACACAGACAGGTTTTATGTCCAAAAGATCTATACATGATAACATAAGACTGGTGCAGGATTTACTGGAATATAGTGAACTGATTGAGGATAAAGGATTCATCCTTTTTGTAGACTTTTATAAAGCCTTTGATATGTTGGAGCATCAGTTTCTTTTCAAAGTTCTGCACTTGTTCGGATTCGGGCCAAACTTCTGTATAATAATAAAAAGCTTTTATAACAGCACCACAAGTTCAGTTGCTCTGCCACATGGTACGTCTCCATGTTTCACCATTAATAGGGGAGTAAAACAGGGCTGTAATATTTCCCCCTTTCTCTTCATCTTGGCTGTTGAAGTGTTGAGTATTTTCATTAAAAACTCAAATATACCTAAATTTAAAGTTTTTGATGACCAAATTATAATCAGTCAACTAGCTGACGACACTACAATTTTTTTTGAAGAATCTAGACCAAACCCCTAAAGTACTTGAGTTAATTAATACTTTCTCCAGAGCATCTGGATTAACCTTAAACCTGCAGAAGTGTGAACTGCTGGCGATTCATGACTCTGATCTGACGGAAGCTTATGGTATCCCTATTAAATCCTCAGTTAAATATCTTGGAATTTTAATAACTAAAGATGCTAAACTCAGTGAAACTGTTAACATAGAGAATAAAATTCAGAATTGCAAATCAGTTAAATAGATGGCTCCAAAGAGACCTGACCTTGTTTGGGAGAACCTATCCAACCAAAATGGAGTCCCTGTCCCGGTGCATATACCCAGCTTACTCTATGGCCATACCTAACAAATACATTAAAGCTATAAATCAGCTGAACTTCAATTTCATCTGGAAAAATCGAATCCACTACTTAAAGAAAGCAAATATGGTTAAAGACTATAATGATGGTGATTTACAAGCTATTGACTTTGATTGTTTAAATGCAGTCTTAAAAGTAAACTGGTTGAAATCCTTTTTAATAAATGTAAATAGTATCTGGTTCTGCCTCACCAAAGGTTTGTTTAAGAAAATTGGAGGCTTAGATTTTGTTCTCAGATGTGACTTTAATGTCCACAGACTTCCTGTTAAGTTATCTGCCTTTCATAAGCAGGTTTTGTTGTGTTGGAAACTTATGTACATACACAACTTTACTCCTCACCAAACACCCATCTGGAACAACAGATATGTGTTACACAGAAACAAGTCTCTGTATTTAGATCACTGGATGGAAAAAGGTATTTGGTCCATAAAACATCTTCTTAACGACAATGGAGACTGGCTGTCTTATGACGAATTTTGCTTATTATATAATTTGGACTGCTCACACACTCAGTTTAACACAGTAATGAACTCTATCCCAACTGCAGTCAAAAATCTGGTTCAAAATATAATCACTCAGTCAGCTAACCTTCAGTTACCCACTCTTCAACTTTTTGGAGTTAACCTTTTGGACCAAAGTAACTCTAACAAACGGATACGTCAACATCTAACTAATTCTATATTTCCTACCAGACCAAATAAAAACTCCATTTTAAATTTGTTTTCTGATTCAGAGGTTAATAAGTGGAGAACCGCTTACCTTAAATACCCTCTAAGTCCTAAAGCTAAAGAAGTTCATTTCAAAATTCTCAATAACATTTTTCCATCCAGAGAACTATTAAGGCAAAGATTCAACTTTGATACCAACACCTGTACCTTTTGTGACAATGACATTGAAACAACAGATCATCTCTTCTTCTATTGTGTGCACACTGGTACATTTTGGAGAAACTTTCAGGACTGGATCTCAGCAAAACTTTCCCTCCATCATCCCTTTAAAAGAGAAGATATAATATTTGGAACCACCCACAGAGACAGAAGAACTGACCTCATTCTTAACAACCTGCTCATTTTAGCGAAATTCTTCATCCATTCCTGTAAATGGGGTAATAGGAAACCTGTGTTTTCAGCCTTTAAAAACCTTCTAATGGACAACCACTTAAGAACCTTAAAACTGATAAAAAAAACAAGCATGGAATACAGCTCCTGAACGCCTATATTGATCTAAATTTTTTTGAGAACTAATGCCCCATTGTTGTTGTTGTCTGTTCTTTGTTTTTTTTTTTATTTGTCTTTTCTGTTTGCTTTTGTCGTTTCTGATTTATTATTATCTTCTAATATGTGTGCCTTAAGATTGTAAGACCTCATTTCTTTATATTTGCACATGCCACGTGATTTTGTACATTTGTTCAAATCTTTAATGAAAATCATATACGTAGACGTGTCATTTGGGTGGGTTCTGCCTATGCTGCGATGCGTCAGAGCGTCCGCCATGTTGAATGTGGCAAATCTGCAGTTACTCAGTCACTTAAACAGTATCAGAGGGACTTTAATCTCAGAATATACTTTGTATTCGTAATATTTTTATTTTTGTAATACTACAAGTTTATTTTCGTATCCCTTTAGCTTAATTCTCCTGAATTTATTCTCGTAAAGACTAAAAATAATTAAAATAATCTAACCTGGCCCTATTACTCCAGGAGTGAAATAATTCTGCAAACTGTGACTATTCTGGAAATGTTCCCTCTTAATTCTCATAATATGACATTTTTTTCATAGCATTACCACTTTTATGTTTTTTTTGTTTGTTTTGTTTTTTACTTTATTGTCCTAGGTCTTTTTTTCTCATATTACTAATTTTACCTCTTTAATACTCCCCCAAAAAGTCTGTTCCTAAAGTTTCACATGTGACACGGTTTTATGAAATAATGAAGACCACAATGTTTAGATTTAACAAATTGATCCTTATATTCATAACACATACACATATACACACACAAATATATATAGACACACACATATGCATACATATATATATATATATATATATATATATATATATATATATATATATACTATATACGTGCGAACCTGTGCCCAACGACGCGTCTACGTATATGATGTCTATGGTCACAGCACCATGAGCGGCGTTGTTTGTAGGGGCTGCGCGATCGAAAGAGATTTCAATTTAATCTTGTAAATAAAACTTTCGGCCCGAATTCAATTTTCCCTCTACGGACGTAAACGACGTGAAGCGAGGAGAGAGATAGAAAATTTCTGATTGCCGCTCGTTAACTTCTCCCAGATCCGTTGCAATTCTCTCGTCAAGGCAGCACACCCACCAAAGCACCACTGGTTCTGTGTCGTTAAAAAGAAAAGAGTATGAAACACAGCTACTGAATCTATTATTGATTTTAATTGGGACATTTTGGTAGGAGTGGAAAGACATTAAACGTAGTGATAAGGCTGGCCGCTGATAAAAGCCCCTGGGTCCGAGGGAAGGGAGGGGAGAGAAGCAGACCAGTTAGAGTGTTGAGGCACAGAAACACAGCGCACATAGTTAAAAAAAAAGCAGAATTAATAAAAACAAAACTTATAAACAGACTAAGTGGCGTTTTAGACTGCATCTGGTTAGCAGAACTGTTTTCTGATCCAGCGTGCAGCCAGGACTGGTTCTGAATGAAGGCTTCATCTGGGAGCCGCTCTCCCCCTTGCCTCCTGCTTCGCACTTTCACCGCTGGAAACATCATGACTCTGATCGCTCTTCCTGCTGCTCTGTTAACATGAACTGCAGCAGAAGTAAGATGTGAAAGAAGCTGAACCAGCTCCGCAGAAGGCGGGTTTAGACTGAGCTCTGGATGGACAGAGCTGAGAACGGATCATCCACAGCCCAGATGGGCTTTGTTATTTTTATGCGTGAGAAATACCATGTGTTGCGTGTGAGCGTGTAAAGTTAGTGAAATGCGTGTGTCACACGGTCATTGTAATCTCGAACAGTAGTAGTACGGTTTGGATCACCGAGAACATTCATGTTTTTAAAAAACACATTAAAGCCAGAATAACGTCCGGTTCAAAAGTAAAAACGAGCTGTAGTCCAATCAGTGATTTCTTAGGTCTCCCACTGGGACGTACCTCTTCCGTTTTGTTAATGTTGTAGCGCTTTCGTTAATGTTGTAGCGCTTTCCTTAATGTTGTAGTGCTTTCCTTAATGTTGTAGTGCTTTCGTTAATGTTGTAGCGCTTTCCTTAATGTTGTAGTGCTTTCCTTAATGTTGTAGTGCTTTCGTTAATGTTGTAGCGCTTCCTTAATGTTGTAGTGCTTTCGTTAATGTTGTAGCGCTTTTGTTAATGTTGTAGTGCTTTTGTTAATGTTGTGCTTTTGTTAATGTTGTAGTGCTTTTGTTAATGTTGCAGTGCTTTTGTTAATGTTGTAGTGCTTTTGTTAATGTTGTGCTTTTCTTAATGTTGTAGTGCTTTTGTTAATGTTGCAGTGCTTTTTTTAATGTTGTAGTGCTTTTGTTAATGTTGTGCTTTTCTTAATGTTGTAGTGCTTTCGTTAATGTAGTGCTTTTGTTAATGTTGTAAGGTTTGTGTTAATGTTGCAGTGCTTTCGTTCATGTTGTAGTGCTTTTGTTAATGTTGTAGTGCTTTTCTTAATGTTGTAGTGTTTTCGTTAATGTAGTGCTTTTGTTAATGTTGTAGTGCCCTCGTTAATGTTGTAATGTTTTTGTTAATGTTGCAGTGCTTTCGTTAATGTTGTAGTGCTTTGCACCTCAGGGCCACCATAGGTTCTAACAATATTAGAGCTTTTTTTACTCAGTGGCTACACTCCGTCTCAAGCAGCATGCCAAATGATAATCCATTACACACAGCTGGGAAAGTTCTCTGCTGTACAAGATGCATGATTCAGCTGGCTAAGTATAGCCTAAGATAGTTGTATTATTTATGAGAAAGTGTTCCAAATCTCGGCTAAAACTGTGCTTGGAAAAAAAAGCAGGATAAGGGAGGGATGTGAGTGTAGAGCTAACAAGGATACAAATGTTGGCACAAACACACATACAGACACATTTGCTGCTCTGATGGGGAGATTTTAGGCTCCATCAAAGATTCCAAGCTGACTTTGAGGATTACCAGAGAAGTTTAACATTTCAAATGAGTAAACAGCAGAACTGCTTCGGTTAGAATAAATATTTTGACAAAAAAAACTTCAGATAAAGGCTGTAGCTGCTAGTCATAAATATTGTGGGTTTTTTTTACAGTTACTCTGAAGCAATATGAGTCAAAACTAATCTTATCTCAACACAGGATCTTTCTTGCTGTCCTAAAATCACATCATCTGTGAAATATGTCAGAAAAACATCCTTCAAGTTTTTAAGCTTGCCTAATATTGGTGAAAGGTGTGAATGCCTTGCACTTATTCAAAATGACAAGTTTAACATAATAACCAATTGTTTGCATTTTTCAATAGCAACTGTACACAAATATTGAAAACACTGCTAGGTAATGTGTTAATGATTTTCTCTGCACTTAAAACAAGTTTTTAAAAGATAAGTTAAAAACAGCATATTCTGTTTTCTGCATATTAGATCTGTTTATGTTGCAGATGGCAATCAGAGGTTGACACAAAAAACCAAGCATCAACAGGGAGGACTGACGATTGCTGGTAGGCAGTTTGGACCAAGGGTAGCAGCTTTCACACGTCATCATTGTTATGATTAAGCAACTTCTAACATTTAGATTAGGAAGCCTTTTCATGTCTTTTTTCCATGTAAGGGCCTGTGGAAAGAAAAAGACGAAAGACAGTAATGTCCACACCTGAAGAAAGGCGACAAGCTGCATAACTTACAACTAATGAACACACACAGTGTTGCCCTGTAACCTGAAATGAGTCCCTGACAGAGTACACATGTAGATGCTATTGAACTGTGTTCTCATCTATCCTACTTGTCCTCTGGTTCTCCAAGCTAAACACCAGAGGATTTTTTTATTCAACTGGTGTAGTTTCTGTTTAACCAAGCTGCAACATCCTAAACAAAGCAGTTCTGAGCCAGGACCATTGTCAGGAGCAAATTACCATCCTGGGCATAGAGAAAGACACAAAATAACTGAAATATAGATTCCGAAATGTCCACAAGAGAAGAAGAAACACCAGCCCCCTTTGTGAGGAAATCCCAGTAAAATGGCTTCATTTGAAATATTCAGGCCAGCCTTTTGGTACAAACAAACATGCATCTTTCAAAGTCTGCAGAAGGCCTGCTGTTGGAACTTCAGCAAATTGTTTTCACCATGTCAGAAGGATTGTATCAAGGTGGAGCATTATGATTGACTGATTCATCATTTGTGTTTGTTAGCAAGCAAACAGACAGATGTGCCTAACAAAGTGGCATGCACGCACATGTTTTACTCATTTAATTGATTTATTTATTTGATTATGACAGTACACATTAAAGCTGCAATAAGGAGTTCTGAGAAAACCGTGCACTTAGTTTGAATCATTGAAAACCCTTGTTCTCTGCTGCACTACAGTCCATCTTCCACAGCTCCTCCTCCACAGCAGAGTCAACCGTGAACGCTTATACCCCGTTTACACTACCCTTTTTTAACCGAGCCGAGATAACTATCGAGTGTAAATGGAACACAAACTGAACTGAACCGAGCCAGACACAACCGGACCGCGCTAAATGCAGACCAGTTCCAGACGTGGGTTCGGCTCGGTTTTCCCTATCTCGGTTATCTGATAACGAAGAGCGCATGAGCAGACCGCGTCATCTCCGTGCGGTCAGCTGACATTTCAGACATTCATAAAAATACTAGCTTCCCTAACGTAACACACGATTTCCAGTGATTATTCTGCTCAGTAGTGTGATGAACCTCAGCGTCTGTCGTTGTTTCCTGCGTCTGTAAATCCTTATTAGACGTTCGTTTGTCTTATCCACGTCCCAAAAGTCGACTCTGCCGAGTAAATCCACCAAAAGTTGCCGTCTTCACCAGAGGCTCCGCAAACAACAACGTATCACCAAGCATAACTGCCTGAATGTTACGGGCGCCGCCATTTTGATTTGCTTGGTGCCGCCTTCAAACCCAGAGAGCAGTAGTACCGCAGATCGTCACTAGGAGGCGAGGAAACCAAGGAACCGAGATATGCGTGGTGTGTAAACGGTCGTCAGAACCAAGCTCGGCTTGGTTAACTGATCCAAGCTCGGACCGAGCTCGGCCTGGATCGGTTTAACAAGGGTAGTGTAAATGGGGCATTTGCAACAAGCTACAGCGTAAAATGAGATTTGTGCTATCACCAATGATACTGAAACTGTCGCTATCTTTGGTTGTAGCTATTAAAAAATTAAATAAATAAAACAGCTGTACTTACTTGTCAAGCAGAAATATGGCTTACTCTGCATCAGTTTGGACGCGTAGCTTCCTCCACCTCTGAAAAGCCGCTCCAATGTTTACCTTTGTTTTATTTCAGAGGGGGTATAATTTTGTCAATGGTCTGCTTCTGCTTACCTGACTTTGTTTTTCAGAGCAGGTGCCACTCAACAACATTTTTCCTGTAATGTTAGGTTTCTTTTTCAACAGTAGCACAGCTGCAGCAAACACAGAAATCTTAAACTTGCTGTGTGAGGGAGGGGTGTGAGCAGTGCATACACAAACATGATTGACAACAAAGACATTCCTTGAGACTCTGATTGGTTGCTTCTGACAGGGAGTGTTGTATTTCTACAAATGGCAGTAGGACCACTTGAAGGAGCCATAGGAGCTTGAATTTTTTTCATATTCATATTTTACTCTCAGGACATAGTGACAGTTTTAACAAATATGTAAAAAATAAATTTTTACAAAAGTTGCCTAAGGCAGCTTTAATCAACATCACCATAATACACGGCAATGTAAATATGCCAGAAGTTCAAGGTACATCTAATCAAAGCAGTCGGCCAGCATTAACGTCATATTTTAGCAAACACATTGGCAGGAGCACGAGGTGAGTTTATCAAAGTAGATGAATGTGTAGAAGCAGAGACTCCAGAAATTGTGTTATGACTAATAAATCTTTCTCCAGAAATATCTGGTAGTTTCATATTATGGCCAGTCATGTAGACTAACCACTGTGGTTTGTGGCAAACCGGCTTGTTTTTATAGCAGACCACCCCCTCTTAGTTACAGTGAACTGATCACTACTCAAGCCCAAGTCTTAAACTAAAGTCCCCATCTTCAGCACTAGTGCTACTGCAAACTCTTAATGGCACTTGCATTCCTTCTCAGTGCCATAAAGATTTTATCTGATATAACTGCATGGCCCTGTTGTGTTTCTTATTTTGGTTTAGATGTGGTCCCAATGATCAAGTTTACCTAACAAAAGGAACTTACTGACTTGCAGCATGTTTATAATTAGTTTCATTATGACTTCTAAACTATCCAAATGTTTTAAGTAAACTTTGTAACTTTACATAATTATTTCTGCCTAATGCCTAATTCTCAAAGTCTACAGTGTGGACTCAACATATTTTTAAATCACCATATGCTTCTAGAGCACAAACAATAGAATGTAGATAACCACCTGCATGTGTGCTAGTCATATTCCCAAGGAAACTGGATGAAAGCCAGTTGTTAACAAGATCTCGGCCGTATGCTTTTTAGACTGAGTGACCCCTATCAGGTTGTGTTCATCAGCTGAAGTGAGGCAGGAGACAATGTCTGTCTCACTGTCAGGCCACTCCGAGGACGCAAAAGAAGCGTTTACCCTGGCCTGCGCAGATGCTGTTCTACTCTGGATTCAGTGTCACTTCAGGAGACAAGCTGCCAGTGTTGGCAGGAGATTGTTGTTACAGCTCCGGTTACAGCTGCTCTTACTGAATCATATCTACTTCATCTGATCATGTTTATTAAACTGTCTGCTGTCATGTTATCCTTGGGGTTCCAGTCTCAGATCTGTCACTTATACAAAGTGAAACAGTTCCTAAGCTGAGTTGATTGCTGATTCTGAAGTAAGAGAACCAAATGGAAGAGATAAAGTAAAAAAATTATAAACTTTATAGGCATGTATTAATCAAACACATTTCCCATTTATTTGTTACTCTCAATTGCTGTTATTTCTTTTTTCAACATAAACAGAAATGCTTTCCATTTAGTAAATGTTACAGATGTGTAGGTATTTCCCAACTTAAACATGCTGTCTAGACTTTGTTTTAAATTGAACCTCTAATAACCTATAACATATAATTGACCCCTTATAAAATGAAATGTTACAGTCAGGTTGTAAGGAACACTGCTAAGGTTTCAACTGCATAAGGAATACTGCATGGGAAGTGATGACAGGGCGCTTGGGTCCTGGAAAGGATATATGTTGTCAAGTTTAAATACCACAGACTGCCACCATAGGTCCCTGAGCAAGACCCTTAGCCCCAGAATGCTCCTCAGGCACAGAAAGGTGGAAGCCCACTGCTCCCATTTGCACTGCTCCCTCTGTATTAAATCTATAGTTGGTTCAGAAACACTTTTTGTTATACCAGGTAAAATAGTCCTTCCATCCTGAAAGTAGTCAATACATTATGTATTCAGAAAGGGGTGGTTAAAAAAACATTGATCTCTGGGGAAGCTGCGGGCCTGTAAAAACTCTGACCAATCCCTGCCGTTCGGATTCGTCAGAGTTTTGGCCCTGGCCACAGCCCGTCAGTCCCTCAAGTTCCAGGGGTATCACCTTATCTATTGGTTGTCTCACATTCCTATCATTCTGGCGCGCTCACATAACGGCAATGTGTGTGCCCGTTCCTTGTTAGTTTCTGCTAGCTGCCTGAGTGCTTCTAGTGTTTATGTATCCGATTAGCTTAGCTGTTAGCTTCGGTGTTAGCCATTCATTGTAGCTCTGTTGCTCTCACCGTAGATTTTGAACATGAGAGTCGCAAGAAGCAAACTGCATACAAGTTAATGAGAAGAAGAGGAAGGCTGCAATAGAAAGATATAAGATTAGAGTGGATTTGGGATATTGTTTTCATGCAACTATCCTGAGGAACAGAAGAGCAGGTAAGACGGTCTTGTGCATGCGCAGTTATTCATAAAGGGACTTGGGGAAATCTTCTGAAAAATTGCAGACTCTACCTTTAAAGGATGGGTGCAAAGGACACATTTCCTTTGAATGCACAATCCTACAATGACAAAATGAATAATGATTTTACATAATGATTTCCAGTGCTGATATTGCTGATCTAACAGAAACATGGTCTCCCTGGGTGCACCTCAAAACCTATACAGTGCTCGGACACCGGGGATTCCCGGGAACCTCTCCCCAGCATGGAAGCCCAACGTTTTGTAAGCCAAACGGCTCCGCCTCTCCGCTTCTGTCTCTCTCCCAACACACAGATGTGAACAGAATTGATCAAACCAAAATATAATTGTATTATTTTCAATGCATGAATGTCGTGGGATTCTTATCATAGAGTCACTATGGCCTCACGCCACTCGGACATAGGAGGCTTGTAGACATGATGGCTGTATATGAGATCCACTGTTTGCTGATTGTAAGGTCAATGCTTACGTGTTACTATGCAGAATAGACCCCTTGCATCTGACGTCACAGTCACGTGATCGGGGGCGCGCGCCTCCATCTTGGTGGGCACGCTAGCCTGACAGCCCGTCTACTACATGACAAAACGGGTGATTTAGAGCGTACTTTTAGTTCGTTTATTTTTGGAATCTAAGCAATGCCTACGACTTGTTGTGCTCCCGGTTGCACACAGAGGCATTCCAAATCGTTGGATGTACGTTTCTGTCATTTACCAAAGGATGAGGAAAGAAGAAAGAAATGGATATTTTCAATGAAAAGAGCGCAGGCAGACACTCCAAATGGACTGGGGGAGCCATCATACTACGAGAGAATTTGCAGTCTACACTTCATCTCCGGTAAATACAACTTAATTCTGCTCTATTCATTGTTCTACTTAAATAGCGGCGGAGGGGAGGTGGCGATCGCTACACGGGCCGGAGAAGCGGAGTTAATGCGCTACAGCAGCCGCCGCTGTCTGAAGCAGCAGACAGCGGCGGCTTCTCCGGCCGGTGTAGCGATCGCTACACGGGCTGGAGAAGCGGAGTTAATGCGCTACAGCAGCCGCCGCTGTCTGAAGCAGCAGACAGCGGCGGCTTCTCCGGCCGGTGTAGCGATCGCTACACCGGCTGGAGAAGCCGCTGTTGCTGCTGTAGCCGCCGCTGTCTGGAGCAGCATCGCTACACCGGCTGGAGAAGCCGCTGTTGCTGCTGTAGCCGCCGCTGTCTGGAGCAGCATCGCTACACCGGCTGGAGAAGCCGCTGTTGCTGCTGTAGCCGCCGCTGTCTGGAGCAGCACCCGCTTCTTGCTGCTCCAGACAGCGGCGGCTCTCCGGCCAGTGTAACGATCGCCACCTCCCCTCCCGCCCGTTCACGGGCATACACTCTACGAGTTTTTCAGTCGTGGTACTTATATTCAGCTACGGAACCGCGGGGTTTAAAAGATCACCGCTCACGACCTGTGTACGGCGCGACCGGAGTGCTCATACTGTTCGTGCCCCGGTGGGTGACAGGGACCCAGACCACGGGAGGCACCGGGCGTCAGGGGGAACGGAGGGGAGAGAGGAAAGACGAGACGCGCCGCCGGCCGCGCGGCACGGCAGGCCGCGCGGCCCGCACCCCCGTACGGAAAAAGACGGCCAGCACGTACAGTGTACGCCCGGCTAAGTTATGAGAATAAAAAACATTAGACTCACCCTTCCACGGACAACTGCTACATCATTCAGGTAACAAACAGACAGTTCACGTATCCATCCGGCAGTGAACTGTTTGTGCGCTTCCAAACTCTTGTAGGCCTTCATCTGATCGCCACTGTACGTTGGGGTGGGTGACAACAAGGTAGTTCACCAGATCTGCGTAGCAAACTGATGGCCAATCATCGGGATTACTAGAAAAAACCTTATCAGGAAGAGCCAAAGGGTCCGCATTACCGATCCTTGCACATTTAGCGAAGTAAGCTGCCTTATCAGAAGGCTGTAACTCATCCACGTAAGACTTTGTTTGCATGTTGGCGCGTTGTGTAGACAATGGCATGCCAACCAATATGGCCGCCATGCAAGGGGTTCTGGGTAACGAGTCACGTGGTTGCAAGGGGTCTATACTGATTGTCTAGGATAGACTGGCTCTGTTTTGTCTAACTGTGAGCCTGCTGTGGGGTATTTAGAAGGGACGCTAGAATGAAGATATTGAGAGACAGGGCAGACGCAGACTACAGCAGGACCGTGGGGTGCGATTACTTTCCATCTATGTGATCTCTGCTCTGTTTCTCAATAAAAGTGCCAGAACTTCATCACCGCCGTCTCCTTATTCAGTAACTCTGGGAAGTCAGTTATTATTGTTTAGAATTCCATCCGCAATGAACCATGCCTGAAGGAAAAAAGAAAAGGGAAACATCAGCTTTCAAGCGGTATCAGATCTGTGGATTTATTGAGGCCTTCTCTCATTTCACAAAGAAGCTCTTAAGTTTTAAGTTTCCATCCATCCAGCTCATGCGGTATAACTGTTAACGTGTTCCTGCTATGGCTGAGACAAAAGATCTCAGCTTTAAATTACAACTACATGTGTCTAAAATCTCCAGGTGAGGCAGCAGTTTGCTTAGCAAGATTTTGGCGCTCCAGGGAAGCTGAACCTGGGCAAGGTGTGACAGCTCGCACCACAGAGACACTCGAGGGAATAGGCAAAACCGGGAGGAAATAGTTTTTTTTTTTTACTGCGGTTAAAATCTTTTCTAAAAACGTGTCCTCACCCCGTCATAACTGAGACAAAATATCTCATATAAAGGTGTAAATATTAGTATTCATTCACGGAGTTAATTAGCTATGTGACTGAAAACAGGCGTGAGAAGGAACGGTCTGTCTCTGGCACGAGTGGCCACTTTTGAGACCTCGACCTCGGGCTTGTCACCGTTGCCTGCAGTCGGATCTCATATAAAGGTGTAAATATTAACTATGTCACTGAAAACAGCCTGAAGAATGATCGGTTTGCCCGGGAACCTGCAGGAACACTCACATAGTTTCAAGCACACTTTTATGTGTAATACAGATATTAATCCCGCAGGATTAATCCTTAAAAATATCTGAGAAAATCTTGCATGTACAGGTATAGAAACGTTTCATTTACAATGTATTTTTATCATTTGCCATTTCTTGCAAATTTCTTTAAAGTGTCAACTGAGGGTGGGGAACGGGGGAGGGGGCTAAAGCAATGCCCAGAAGGCGTCTCCCTTTTTTCCAGGTCAAATAGGCCGGTGGAATCGCTGGCGAAAGTCATCTGTGCTGGGAGGAGCCAAGGAGGGTGGGAGATAACAGGCGGGTGGAGGCATAATGTCTTGGGTTGGTTAACTGGTTTGGTAAGAGCAGCCAAAGGAGCAACCACAGAGCTGAAGGTGCAAATAAAGCATCTACAAAAGTTGGTGAATCCTTGGAAGCTCTGCAGCTGTTTGAGGGTGGTGGGTCAAGGCCAACGAGTGACCGCTTTAACCATTTGTGGATCCATTGCTAGGCCATCAGAGGAGATGGTGAACCCCAGGAAGGTGGTAGAACGTTTTTACAGCTTACAGAACGGCTGGTTCTCAAGCAGGCTGTGAAGGACCACTCGGACGTTGCATACATGATCAACTTCCGAACGGGAGTAGATGAAGTACAAAAAAAAAAACCCAAGCGAGCACGTCTCGGAGGATGTCATTGTTAAAGTGCTGAAAAATGGCAAGACTATTGCACAACCTAAAAGGCATGACTAGATATTCCCAGTGACCGTTGTGGGTAATGAACGCAGTCTTCCATTTGTCTACTTCTCTAATACGTACTAGATTGTAAGTTGAGCGCAGAGCCAGTTTGGAAAAGACGGTGGCCTGAGAAAGTGAGTCGAATGCAGTCGAGAGCAGAGGGAGGGGTGACGATTATTTACTTTTATCTTGTTCAGCCCCCTATAGTCAATCCAGGGATGGAGCCCCTCTATCCTTCTTCTTGACAAAGATGTAGCAGCTGGGGAGGTGGAGTGTCAGATAAAACCCTGCTGAAGAGCCTTTCCAATGTACTCCATCATGGTCTTGTACTCCTCGGAGGACAGAGGGGAAAAAAACAACCTCGCGGGAGTACAGTTCCAGGGAGAAGCTCAATAGCCATGTCATAGGGGTGATGTGTGGGAAGGGTAGAGGCCAGCTTCTTACTGAAAACCTCAGAAAGATCCTGGTAGACCTGAGGAATCTGAGGAATATCTGGGTTGGGACCCCAATTGAGGATCTGAAAAGAAGATCAGGAAACATGAGGGTTGTACCTGCAGAACCAGAGGTAGCCCAGAATCAGGGGAGCGGAAATAGCAGAGACGACGAGAAATTGGATCTCCTCCTGATAATCCCCTATAGACATTTGTATGAGTTGGGTGCAATGCTGGATAGGGTAGGGCTGAAGCAGATGCTCATCAACAGACGTCACAGGAATAAAACGGTCCATGGGGGTTAAGGGCACTTCTAACCGAGAAGCTAGAGCCTAGTCAATTAAGTTATCGGCAGCACCAGTATCTAAGAGACTTGACTGGGAATTGATTGTGTCCTAGCTGAATGATCACCTGAAGCAAAAACCAAGAGGGACTTGAGATGGAAATAGAGCCAGGTGGGACTCCTTCAAGGTCTACCTGGACTGGTCGTTTCCCTGATGCAAAGGGCACTGAGAGCAACGATGCTTGGCTGAACCACAGTAGGCGTAAAGGCCCTCTCACCAGCGTTGCTCCCGTTTCTCCTTGACTAATCCCCCTAACTGCATGGGTTCCTCCGAAGACGGGGTGCTAGAGGAGTGATAGTGCCTCCTACTGAAAAAGGAGAAGATTTTGGAGTAGCAGTAGGTGGTAGGTTTTAAAAGAACACGGGGTCGGATGAGGTCGTGAAACAACACACTAGTCTATTTGTAGGGCAAGATCAATTGTCTCGTCCAGTGTCTTAGGTGCTTCTTGACCCATCATCTCATCTCTAATGTAGTCTGCTAGTCCCTCCATTAAAATGGAGTGGAGAACAATGTCTCACCAATTTAATTTGGCAGCGAGGGTACGGAACTTGGAAGCGAAGTGACAAACCAGAAGATTACTCTGACATAAATGGAGTAGGTGGGTTTCTACATCTATTTTGCTGCAAGGTGGAACAAAGGTTTTCTTTAGCTCCTCAACAAATAGATGATAATCATTGCAGGCCGGGGAATTAGAGTTATACACTGCCGCTGCCTACTCCTGGGTGTGGCCAATTGAGAGGTCAGCATGGCTACCCTAGATCTGGATGTGGAATATTTGAATGGTTGGCGTTATCATGTCTAAAGTAGCAAGCAAACCATCAGGCTTGCCATGGACTCCATTCCACACATCTGGAAGTCCGATCCGGGGTTCCTCGTTCACCATGGTGGAATGACACTGGAGCGCCGTGACGGAGGTGGAAATGTGGATGAGCGTCTCAGTGAGGAACTCCAACTTGGTGTTTTGTCAGTCAACCACCCTGCGGAGATAAAGGACTTCAGATTTGAGGCGCTCGAACTCGGGGGGATCTATTTTGGGCTCAGACATCCTGTCAGCTGAACACACGAGCACTGAAATAGAAGCAATTGGTTGTAGCGTGCTGATGAGGTCAAGTCACGGCCGGAACCTGTAGTGGGTAATTAGTGGTGTGCAGATTGATCTAGTAACACCCTAGACAGGAATGTGAACTAGAGAAGTGTCATCTGAGGTGCTGAGACAAGACAGGATGGAAGAGAGAAGAAAGAATGACTGGAACTCACTGTGAAAATGAGTAAACTACAGGGGAAAAAGGCAAACAAAGAATACCACTCAAACCAATTACCAATATATTGATACAGTGATATAACAGCTTATTGTGAATATGTATTTTCAAAAACCAATATTTGTTTTGAGGAATTGGGATTAAGGTCAAATTAGCTTTAAAACAACAAAATTGCAGACTTTTGTAGATTTATTGAAAAAGATTGAACCTTGCTGGCTAGTAGAATTGAAAAGACTGCTAATCAGAAAAAAAATATTCTGCTGGGAAGTCTTGATGAATCTCAGTAAGAATAAAAATATGTGGTTTTGTGATTGTCTTGAAAACCTGTTTCAGTGGACTTAAATCAGCTCAAAAAGAATAGCATTGACTACCAGCTATATGGGTGAGAGTTTAGAAAAACGTACAAAGCCTTAGGAGGCAGATTTGTTTGACAAACCTTAAAATCACTTTTTGTTATAAAGTGTACATTATACAGTTCCTATGTTTTAGTATTTGCACATAGTAGGCAACACACTAGAGAGTAATTTCATGCAAACTTAGTTTGATGTGCCGTCAACTAAAATGACAGCTGTTCCAACTGACAAATTACTGCAGGTATAGAAAGGAATGCATGAATCTCTTCTAATAACATCTGCCTGTCAGTCTCCACAGCAATAAAATCTGCAGAGCCAGCTGGATCTAAAAAACATTGTTTTCGATAATGCAGAAAATTTTCTCACCCTATCCTAGTAACTGAAAATGTCTCATGCTTGCAGCAAAACCAAGCCATCTATTGTTTTCAGTACAAGGTGAGTCAGGATCTAAAAGCTATGGGCTATTATAGCAATAATTCCTGAGATGATAAGAAGAAAATAGAAACCACACTGACTAAATGCTGCTGTAAAAAATAAATAGTTGTTGGCACCAGATATGCTGGTCTTAGTATTTCACAAACTGCTGATCTGCTCACACTGATTTTTCTCTCAGGTTCACACAGAATATTTTCTAATAAGGGCTAAATATCCAGTGAGCTGCAGTTGTGTTAAGGAAAATGCAACGCTGAGGTCAGAGGCGATTGTTAAGACTGGTTTAAAACAACTGAGAGGCCCTAGCACCTCAAATACCCAATTGTTACTAAAATAAATGTATGCAAAATATGATCTAACAATACATCTCAATTTAAAACGGATATAGAAGGATACAGTAGCAGGAGACAGCCCACACCGGGTGTCACACTTCTCATCTTAGAATAGGAAGTGTGAACTGCAATTCCCAGCTGAACATTAATAGATTGCCTGGTCCTATGAGTCCCCATTTCAGAAGCAGAATTTAGGTGATATGGTAAGAATTGGATGTAAACAACATCACTATCCTACCTCATATCAATCTTTTTTTTCTATTGGCTTCCACAGTCATCAGATCTCTATCAAATAGAGCAATGTTTCTCAACTCAGGTTCTTTGGTTAAATCAGGCACTTCAGCTATCTCTCGGTGGTACTTCCCATGCAGGGTTTTTTCCTCCCACGATGGTTCCTTCAGTTCCTTCAGTCCCTTCTCTTCCAGCTTCCCTTGTCTGAGACATTCCCTGAATGCTTCATCCCTTGGGGCTATCTTCCTGATATATTCATGGAGCTTGTATGTTTCGTCTTCAATAGTGGCTCTGATGCTCACTCTGCCTCCTTTTTTGCTCTTAGTGTATAGCCCGTGGATACAGGATTTGGGGTGGAATCCACCATGCATAGTGAGCAGCTTTCGTGTCTTAACATCAGTGGTCTGGATTTCCTCCCTTGGCCAACTTATTACCCCAGCAGGGTACTGCTGGTGCTGTTCATCAGCGAGTCAATGTCTCGCTCACTCTTAGCGTACAGCTTGATGTCATCCATGTACAGGTGGTGGCTGATAGTGGCCCCATTTCTGAGTCGGTACCCATAGCCAGACTTGTTGAGGGGTGTTCAGGCCTATGCAGAACAGCAGAGGGGACAGAACATCTCCTTGGTATGTTCCACATTTAATGGAGATTTGTGCAATTGGCTTGAAGTTGGCCTTAAGGGTGGTTTTCCACAGCCTCATGGAGTTTGCCATGAAGGCTCTCAGAGTGCTGTTGACCTTTGTACAGCTTCATGAATTCCAGGATCCATGTGTGTGGCACTGAATTGTAAGCTTTCTTATAATCAATCCAGGCAGTGCAAAGGTTTGTTCTGTAAACCAGCAGCTGGTGTTTGGCTCCTCTTGTGTTTTTACCTGTTGTGCCATGTCAGGACGTGACAGACTGCATTTCCCATGATGCATGGTGGTCAAAATGGCCACCAACTCCCATCATGCAACGCGGCCCAAAATGGCCGGCGCCCTAGCAACCGATAACGTTGCTAGGGTAAAGTTGATAAAACTCGGTTGCACCCCGCAATCGATCTTCTTCCCTGGCGCCCTGCCAACCGAGAAGACACACACACACACAGCTGTTTCCGTTGGGGTAATCCCACGCCACGTGCTCGAGTTTCTCGCTGGACCGAGATTTTTTCGAAGCAAAACCATTCCCTGTGCAGACAGGAGGTCGACTCAAAAAGGTACCTTTAATTCCCTCTGATCAAATACTGGAAGCCGCCTTATCTCCCAGTGATCGAGAGAGGACGACGCGTTGTTTGGCCCAACAAGCGTCTAGGAGCCCAGAGAGAGAGAGAAAGACGAAGGAACTCTCTCAGTCTGGTCCCCGCTGCAGCCTGCGGACCCTGCGGTCGTCAAGACGCGTTCAGGACGTCGCGTGATCCGGAGCGCTCCGGACCGAAGCCGGGACTTTCACTCCGGACCACCTCAAAGTAACGGGGTTCTCCCCTTTTATTTCTGTCTCACCAACAGGGTGTTTAGAAGTGCCTGGGCAGACGTAGAAATTTGTAGGCTTAGGTTAATGCTTTTATTCCACGACGAAGTTGGAATTATTTTTGCTGAATATTTTCTTTGTATGTGCATGCATTTTACATTTGATTCTGCTGTGTTGATTTGTGATTCATCAATAACCCCGCCGTGGGTCATTGCTTCGTTTCTGTTCCATCTTCTTCCCTGCCTTCCCCCCTCTCTCTCTTTTCGCTTCTTCTTATCAGTTTAATCTCTTTGTCCGAGCTCATTCCGCGGTTTTGCTTTAAACTACCAGTTAGCCGCGCCCTCTCGAAGCGAGGCATTACCCCATCAGCGTAAGCGTGGTTACGTCATCAGAACCTCCCCTCACGCTTCACGTAAATTGATAGACCATACGTCATCGTAGCGGCCATCTTGGGAGGGTGTCGGATGACTGGGCTGTAGCTTAGCTGATAGCTTTGTAAGGCATCAAAGCGTCCGGTAGGACTCCCACAGCTGCTCTGTCTGTCAATGCTATGTCAAATGCCGATGTTCTGAATGTGGTTTAAACAACCGTGAGCTGAACTAAGAGTTGCAACCGCTCATTTTAATCCATTTGTTTTTCTTTCCTTTCGTTTTGTTTGTTTTGTTTATTCTTTTATCTCCATATATATTTTGCGTGTTAGTTAGTAGTGAGTAAGATTTCCAAAGTCGTTGAATCAGAGAATTACTGTAACAGGGAATTGCTTTTGGTTCAATAAAACACCACTGCGGAATAGACATTGTTTTGTGTTCAATCCAATTCACAGTTGCCTGGTTATTCAGAAATCAGAGCTAACCTCCTTTGGAGTTAACATCTGACATTAATACAGAGACAATATCATTGGATGGTGATAGACGAATAAGGATTTAAACTCTAATTGCAGTTACATTGGGGTTCTCACAGCCTGCCGGATAAACCTCGTCGGTCACAAGTCCGACCAGATCATTTATCCCAGCATAAATGAGTTCATAACAGCAAATTAACTAATGCATTAATGGTATAAATACTTACAAGCTTATAGCTAACATCACCACCATTTGAACTATATTTTGTTGTAGCGGAATTTTGAGTTGAATGATTTATTATTTAAATTATAATGCCAAATTATAATTAATAATAATAATAAGCATATTCAACCATCTTCTGGCATAACATTTACTGGCGTGCCCGGGTGGGCTAGTCTACTTATTTGGCGTTCCTTTAGACTAAACTGAATAACCAGCAACTTATGAATTTAATGAACACAATCTACATTCCAGCATTTTGACTGCTCACCTTGCCAAAAGGGCTATTCAGTCATAATTGATTAAGGAAGTACTCCTACTAAATATGTACGTGTTTGTGGTGGTTTGAGGTTGTTAACCTGAGGTTTGAATATTGATTTCTAAACCTGGAGTTAGTTAGACTGAACTGACTAGAATGTACAGCGCCTCCAGCGCCTGCTACTGATCAGTCATCTCCTGTGTCGTGTTCTGCTTTGAAAAGAGAGACCTTGCCTCCATCTGGTGGACGTGTGTGTAATTGCATCATAATTGTTTTGATGAGGGAAACGATTCCCCATCTGCTGGACATTGTGTGTAATTACAGCTCAGTCTTCCCAAAAGTGAAGGGCACCCTGCCTCCATCTGGTGGCCAGGATAGGTAGTTGCAGTCACGGTTAAAAATTCAGGTGAAAGCACTCGGCTTCCCTGAATGGATATTTGAATGTCAGTTTCTTAAAACTTTCTTTATGGTTACTCCTTTTAATAATTTTGTCAACTTATTATAATTTTTTTTATTCCTTTGAATTTTTTTTTTTTATAAACTTTTAATTTTTGTTAAATTATTTTTCTTTCTTTTCCCCCTTCTGCTCATCATAAGTGGTCAAAGTTGATCTGTGATTTTGAAACTAAGGTTGCAATTTAGCGGTTTTTAACTGTCATTCTTTGCCACCTCTGAAGTTCCAAACACTTTGCTATTTTCCACACACGTGTAGAGCACCTGTTCTTAAATAACTTGCATCACAAACAAAGCCACAGCTTTATCACTTAATTACTGGCCGAAAGGTTAGTGGTCCATGTCACTCACAGTTAATATTCTCAAAGTTAAACAAGCATATTAACCGTTCCTAAACATAGGAGTTGTAAGTCGCAGGGTTGATTTTCCCCTGCGCAGCCTAATTAAACGCACGTATTTGACCACACTTCCTGCAGTAAAGTGCCAGTCGTAGTGCGAGTCGCTGTTGACAGTTAAAGTGAAGCCACTTAACAGTTGTTGTTAGCAGTTGTTGTTTAGCGCTGAGCTAAACTAAAGTGTATGCGTTGTTGCTTAGTGCTAAGCTAGAATACAGCGTTGTTGTTTGTTGTCTGTTATTTAGCGCTAAGCTAAACTACAGTGTTATTTGATTGTTGTTGTTGTGTAGTGCTGAGCTACAGTTGTTGTGCTGCTGTCCATAGCTGACAAAGAATGGATAGTAAAGGTTCTTCAGTCAAAGGAGCTGAAGGTCCGCAATCCTCCATTGGAATGGAGGCTCAGGGTGTCATTAGCTCACTGCTTAAAATGACACCGGAGGACCAAGACCGCTTGAATCAGTTTAACATAGAGGACTGTGAGAGAAAAATTCAGGAATTGGTGGAGGAGGTCCAAAGCAAGGCAAAGGATAGATTGGTAGCAGATGTTTTGGGTGAATTATCTGCGTTATACCACCGAAGGTTAGTGCTAGAGACTGAGAGGCGTGTCTCAGCTGAGGAAAGAATCAAAGAGCTAGAACAGAGAAGTGTTCAGGGCAGCTGTCATCTCACAGAGGAGCGAGAGGAGGATCTCATTAGCTTGCAGCCAGAAGGATCTGAGGGAAAACATGGGGATCACCCCTGGAGGACATTGGATGAACTGGGCCCTCAGACACCTTCTGAGCGAGGGGTAAGCGAAGGTCAGGACAGATATAGCAGTGTGATACGGAAAGAAATGCCTAAACAACTTACGGTGGCGATCAGGACTGATGCACATGATGCAAATCATGGGAAAACACCTGCTTCCCACCTGACCCCTGACACTGTCTGCTATGATCCTTTCCCCCCACCAGGGCGACGGGAGCACCGTTCCTGGGACACAGGTAAACCCCACTCCTCTGAACTGCGTCCACGGACAGGAGTTCATGACAGGGAGGGTCCCCCGGCGTCCCACGACCGGCCGCCGATGCCAGGTAGGTGGTCAGAACCAGAGCCCCCTTGCTATCGTGGTTACCGCAGGCAGGAGTCGTCAGGAGAGCACTCAGATGGACCAGCCCCGATCCCTGAACAGGGACTGCGGATGCGTCAGCTTGAGTCCCTGGCCCGAGACATAGAGCGTTTTGATCCTAGCAATACAGAATCCACCATTGATGACTATCTCAGAGAGGTAGAGCGCTGTCTGCTAGACTTATATAGCCCCTCGGCTCGAGAAAAATTGAAGCTTATCTGGAAAACCACGTCCAGAAGTGTCCATGTTTTCATAGAAAGCCTCCCTCCAGCTACACGTGACCGTTACTCAGCTCTTTGTCAGGCTTTAAGAGAAGAATATTCTGTGTTCACAGACCCAGCTTCTGCGACTCTTGGAGCTTTTGCAATTCAGCAAAAGAGAACTGAAGCGCCCAAGGAGTATTACCGCCGTTTACGGGCTGCTTACTTTCAGGGACGAAATGCTCCCGGCTTGGAGGAAGACCACACTTTCAAATCTTTGTTCCTCCATAATCTTCATGAAAGCGTGCGGTATGAGGTTACCATGCATTGTAGAACCAAGAGACTTACCATGCAGGAAATCAGGAAATACGCGCAGGTTGCATGGGAAACACGTGTCCGGCCCAACAAAGGAGCCGACAGTGATAAAAAGGTTCTACAGATTCAGATCGAACCAGAAAAGAGGTTAGGTCTGGAGGGACAGGAGATGCCTCCCTTCAAACCTAAAACTAAATTTGGTTCCCAGAAGCAACACAGTTTTGAACCGCAGCAGAAGAAAGCTTCCCATGATAGGAGAGGTCAGCATGACAGCATGGAAGGTGAGAGGTTTCAAAAATGGCACAGGCCGGATCCAGCCCGACACGGTAAGCAAACTGACTGGTCGGGAAAGCCGAAAAGCACACATGACAACAAAGGCTGGAACCTGCGTATGGAAGAGTCAATGAGAAAGGAGATGGAGGAGACTTTTCGCAGGTTGCTAGCCGAAACAGTGCGTCAGATCGCGCCGCAGCCATCCCAGCCATCATCCAATCCTGCCGACCCTCCCGGGAAACCAGGCCCAAAACCCACGTCAGCATGACTAGGCGTGGACCAGGCTCCCCCTTCTAACAGAGTTTATCTGATTAAGTGGGGGAACCAACCAAAAATTCACCAACAACCTTCTAAGATCCCATCAGCAGGTGATCAGAAAACCCCTTTTCTAAGGTTTTTAGGTGAACTAAACCATCGTGAAAACGCGCATCGCTTATACTGCTCGACAGTTATAGGAGGATGTGTCACAGCAAATGCTCTGTTAGACACAGGTTCCGAGATCAGTCTAATGTGTTCAGATTTGTTCGATGAGGTGACCAGAGCTATGGTGTCTCTTGGGAAACCGTTCCAGGTGGAGACCTGTAACGTGGGCATCACCAGCTACACTCAGGATCAGTCATGCATCACCAAACGGGCGTGGTTAGACATCACTTTCCGTGACATGACCCTTGTTCACCCCATCTACATCTGTACTTTGGACACAGAACCTTTTCTTGTGGGTCAGGATCTGTTGAACAGGTTAGCTCCACTCATTGACTGCCATCATGGTCATCTTTGGGCCCAAGTGGGGACCCCCAAGCCTCTTACTTCTGGAAGTGGACCATCCGTCCCTATCCACCAGGTGACCTGCTCAGAAGAGCCCAAAGAGCTCTTAGCACCATTTCTGCCTTCAACAGAGCCGATTTCAAAATCCTCTGCCACACCACCGCTTCTCAGCGATCAGAGAACTTCTCTCTGCAGCCACACATCTTTCCTTTGCTCACTTAAACACTCTGGAGTTGAACCCTATAACCCCAGAGTGGCCGAAGGTGTGCACCTGGAAAGCACATTCATGCCAGACGTGCTGCTGGCTCTTTGGTCAGAGAAATCTGCGATCAGCAGAGATCTGTACAGCTCTCTGTGCCGTGAAAAGCCCCATCTGGCTGAGACAAAACACAGCCACTATTTGCTCTCAGCAGACTGGCCTCGCCGGCTTCTGAAAGCAACGGGGGTGTGCATACTTTATGCACAGATTGGCACAAGGCAGCTCTCTCATCCTTTCAGCATTGTGGAGAATTTACATCCTCCAGTGTTTGTTGGTGCTGATTTTCTGGTACGGCTAGGTGCACAGCTGGACACTTGCAACCAGGTCCTGTGGGCTCAGGCTCACGTGACCCCAAGTTCCTTCCTGGGCACCCCTGAAGTCATGCGATCAGGGCAAACAATCCCACAGGCTTGCCAGGTGGCTAGCGAAACAAACATGCTAATACCACCACAGACTGCAGGTGTACCTATTAGATTAGCCATCCTGAAAGGACAACAAATACAGAACACACAGGTTTTCTTCCAACCCCTTCTTTATTTCCAGGAATCCAACCTGGTCATCCGGGGCACACCCCTGCTTGAGCTGAACAACAGCTCAGCTTACCTTTTAGTGGAGAATCCAACCCACATGCCGATCCAAGTGGTGGCGAAGAAACCTCTTGGGGTGCTCATCGAAAGCTCCTTCCACGACCTTGAGCTGAGCATTCCCGTCATTGGAGACCTGCCTTTATCCTTGACCGGCAGACAGGACTCGCCAGACACAGTGTTTACTTTTCCTTCCAACATGATCCAAACCAGGCGACATGAAGCTCGGCCTGCTGGATCCATTTGTGGTGCTACACTTGACGCTGAAGGAAACCTGTTGGCGTATACGACAGAAACCAACCCAACAGAACCAGCACCAAATCAACCAGAGAACCGGGACTCACCCACTGAGCCCTGCCCTGGTTTCAAAACAGAAATTATGCAGCAGCTGGAAAAAGCTGATGCACTGACCACTGAAACGGAGAGAACAGCACTTAAAGAGCTGCTCCGTGAGTCTCAGCCCATTCAGCCCAAAGATTCAAACGAACTTGGGATCACCTTGACACACGTCCATGACTCACCAGTAGGAGGACACAGAAGCTGCAAAGCTAATCTGAAAACTCTCCAACAGGTGGCGTCCCGGCCTTCAACGGCCCAGGACACCCAGGAGTATGTACAAGGCTGCTTAACCTGCTGCCAGTTACAACCCACACGACCGCTAGACCGAGCCCTGCTTCAGCGAAGGGGGGTTACATTTCTGTGGTCACATCTGCAGACTGACTGGATCGGTCCAGTCCCCAAATCGTCAAGAGATAACAAATATCTTTTGACAATAACAGGCAGCTTCACAGAATGGGTCAAATGTTTGCCGGCACCGAACGACACCGCCGTCACCACAGCAGCCCTGCTGCTAAATCGCGTTTTCTGCTGGTGGGGCCTTCCCCTGCCCATCGACTCGGACAGAGGAACGCATTTTACGTCAAACATCATGACCGCGCTTTTCGACATGTTGGGCGTGGAAGTTAAATTCCACATCCCCTCACACCCACAGTCATTGGGACAGGTGGAGCGAATGAACCGCACCGTGGTCAGTATGTTAAAGGAACATGCCAGCAGCCATGGCAGGGACTGGGACATAAAGCTTCCCTTGGTCCTAATGCTAATCCGCTCTACCTCACCATGCTCCACAGGGGTGACACTTTTCCAGATGATGACAGGGAGACAAATGACACTTCCCCTGAATCTCATCTACCAGCCCGAAGACGTCAGTGTGACAACCGTCTACACGGCACACCAGTGCGTCGCTGATTTAAAAGACCATCTCCAAACGACTTTCACGTGGGCTCAAAAGAACCTAGAGGCCAGCGTGCAAAGTCCGGAGCACAAATGGGTTCATGCGAACCAAATTAAACCGTCCACCAAACTCTCCTCACAGGGAACGGAGCCTAACTCCGCCCCCGCCGAAGAGAACAATGCATAGCATTAAACAGGACAAGTGCATGTTCAATCAGGACATTTTAAACGTGCACTAATAAAACAAATGTCCATACATAACTTCACGTCTATAAATTCACACTCAGCAATAACACCATGCATTTCTTTGGAAACGCTCACAGAAGTGGTAAAGAATGACATGATGTATACTCAGGTTGTTAGAGATTTAATGCAGGACCTCACTCGAGAGGTTAGCTCATCCGTAAATAGCCTTGCTGAAGGACGGATTCCTCCGTACTTGGTACCAGTAGATTTGGTTGAAAAGGTTCTCAAATCTGCCTCTAGTGAAACACTGCAACCACCACAAACACACCTGGCTTACAGCCTAGGTAGTGCAATTCCAATATTTGTAAATCCTGACAACTTGGAGATAGGATTTATGCTAAACCTTCCCATCATTGAAAGAGCTAACGTGTATAGGCTTAAATCAGTATTGAATGTCGGTTTTTGGCAAGGTGAGACCCACGTACACCTACAAACCCCCTCGATGCTAGCCTATCATGATGCCGACCCCAAACTTTATTTAGTCCCTAATTTGGATTTGTGTACCAAAACCAAGGACATCCACTGGGTATGTCCAAGCAATCCATTTTCTGTTCCTCACCTCAAGGTGCTGTAGTCCACATTGGAAACATGGTTCTGCATCACCTTGACGTTGACAAATATGACTCAGAGATTGAAATAATAGATGTCTTTAAGAGATACAATTTCAGCATTGATGTCGGCATTGAAAGACAGCTTTTACTTGCAGGCACCCAGCTGATTAAATTCAGTCTCACTCCATCAGAGTTGAGCTCGGTCCCTCTGCTTCGCTTCCCCAGAGCTACAGAGTCGACCGACACTCACATTATGACCATTATTGTGGTTCTCCTTGTATTTGGATGGGCCATCACTACGGCGATGGCATATGCAGCATACAAGCAGATCAAACAGTTGCAAACCAGGATTGACACCCTCACCTTCGTCGCCCCCAGGTTCGTAACATCAGCTCCTCAAAGGCCACAAGCTGATTAGACTACGAACCGCTGTCTCTCTCCTTTCCCTTTTCCCTCTCTCCTTTCTTTGGTTCAAAGTTCAAACCTGATGACCAATGAATGTATTGACAATGGTGATTGTGAAGTTTGCATTTTCTCTTTTTTTTTATTTACTTATTGTTTGCCTTATTAGCCAATAGACATTACTAGCTATAGCTTAGTCTGCCCAGGCTAGGTCACTGACCCAGGCACAATAAATGCTTTGTTTTTTCCCTTCCTCTTGGATGATGAACTGAACTGCATGAATCCCGAAGGACTACTAGAAAGACTATTAGGTTGTTCCACTCATGCACAACGGATCTTCGTCACGCCAGAATGGACTTGGTTGTAGCTTTAAAGACTGTGACCAGCATCCCACTCTTCAAAGCTGAAGGGGGGTATGTTGTGCCATGTCAGGACGTGACAGACTGCATTTCCCATGATGCATGGTGGTCAAAATGGCCACCAACTCCCATCATGCAACGCGGCCCAAAATGGCCGGCGCCCTAGCAACCGATAACGTTGCTAGGGTAAAGTTGATAAAACTCGGTTGCACCCCGCAATCGATCTTCTTCCCTGGCGCCCTGCCAACCGAGAAGACACACACACACACAGCTGTTTCCGTTGGGGTAATCCCACGCCACGTGCTCGAGTTTCTCGCTGGACCGAGATTTTTTCGAAGCAAAACCATTCCCTGTGCAGACAGGAGGTCGACTCAAAAAGGTACCTTTAATTCCCTCTGATCAAATACTGGAAGCCGCCTTATCTCCCAGTGATCGAGAGAGGACGACGCGTTGTTTGGCCCAACAAGCGTCTAGGAGCCCAGAGAGAGAGAGAAAGACGAAGGAACTCTCTCAGTCTGGTCCCCGCTGCAGCCTGCGGACCCTGCGGTCGTCAAGACGCGTTCAGGACGTCGCGTGATCCGGAGCGCTCCGGACCGAAGCCGGGACTTTCACTCCGGACCACCTCAAAGTAACGGGGTTCTCCCCTTTTATTTCTGTCTCACCAACAGGGTGTTTAGAAGTGCCTGGGCAGACGTAGAAATTTGTAGGCTTAGGTTAATGCTTTTATTCCACGACGAAGTTGGAATTATTTTTGCTGAATATTTTCTTTGTATGTGCATGCATTTTACATTTGATTCTGCTGTGTTGATTTGTGATTCATCAATAACCCCGCCGTGGGTCATTGCTTCGTTTCTGTTCCATCTTCTTCCCTGCCTTCCCCCCTCTCTCTCTTTTCGCTTCTTCTTATCAGTTTAATCTCTTTGTCCGAGCTCATTCCGCGGTTTTGCTTTAAACTACCAGTTAGCCGCGCCCTCTCGAAGCGAGGCATTACCCCATCAGCGTAAGCGTGGTTACGTCATCAGAACCTCCCCTCACGCTTCACGTAAATTGATAGACCATACGTCATCGTAGCGGCCATCTTGGGAGGGTGTCGGATGACTGGGCTGTAGCTTAGCTGATAGCTTTGTAAGGCATCAAAGCGTCCGGTAGGACTCCCACAGCTGCTCTGTCTGTCAATGCTATGTCAAATGCCGATGTTCTGAATGTGGTTTAAACAACCGTGAGCTGAACTAAGAGTTGCAACCGCTCATTTTAATCCATTTGTTTTTCTTTCCTTTCGTTTTGTTTGTTTTGTTTATTCTTTTATCTCCATATATATTTTGCGTGTTAGTTAGTAGTGAGTAAGATTTCCAAAGTCGTTGAATCAGAGAATTACTGTAACAGGGAATTGCTTTTGGTTCAATAAAACACCACTGCGGAATAGACATTGTTTTGTGTTCAATCCAATTCACAGTTGCCTGGTTATTCAGAAATCAGAGCTAACCTCCTTTGGAGTTAACATCTGACATTAATACAGAGACAATATCATTGGATGGTGATAGACGAATAAGGATTTAAACTCTAATTGCAGTTACATTGGGGTTCTCACAGCCTGCCGGATAAACCTCGTCGGTCACAAGTCCGACCAGATCATTTATCCCAGCATAAATGAGTTCATAACAGCAAATTAACTAATGCATTAATGGTATAAATACTTACAAGCTTATAGCTAACATCACCACCATTTGAACTATATTTTGTTGTAGCGGAATTTTGAGTTGAATGATTTATTATTTAAATTATAATGCCAAATTATAATTAATAATAATAATAAGCATATTCAACCATCTTCTGGCATAACATTACCTATGCCTTTCTGGGCCTCTGTCATGTGTTGATCCATGTGCCCACTTGTCTTAGCTACTATGATGCCTGATAGGAGCTTCCATGTTGTGGAGAGACAGGTTATTGGCCGATAGTTGGTAGGGGCCATCCCCTTCTGGGGGTCTTTCGTTATCAGGACTGTTCTGCCTTCTTTCAGGTACTCAGGGTGGGTCCCATTTGTCAGCAGTTGGTTCATTTGTGCCGCTAGGCGATATTGGAACACTGAATTACTAGCTGTTTTACTGTTAGTTTATGCTGTGGGTATCAAAGCATCCATGTTTACTACAGTCTTTTCATGTAGCCTTATTGACTAGGATTACTGGAGTAGTAGCATTCCAATAGTGCCTTATTGACTTCTCGAGTCCATTGCATTTGTGTTCCAGTAGCCCATTTGTCATCAAAGTGTCCTGGTTCCGCAACACTTGACAGACGACTGAGACAGTTTTGTTCTCTGTTTATGCACTGTTATCATATATATGAGGTAGGCAGTTAGCCTAAATGGTCTTGCCCAAGGATGAAAACTGGGTATGCGGTTTGCAAAAAAAACAGGGGGGGGGGGGTCATTTCAAAAGTTTTATTAATGAATAAAAGTTTTATTAATATTGGTTAGCTAGCAGGTGCTCTTTCAGGTAGCTAGCTAGATCCAGTAGGTTAGACTATTGTTTTTAAACTTGCGCCATCTACTGTCGGGACTCGGGAGTGGTTATTAGTTTGCTTTAACCGCTTTGAGCAGAAAACGTAATAATACTCTTTAAAACCAAACAAAAAATGAAATTTACAAATGTGAAGGACACAAGACATGTATTAATATAAATTTTGAAAAATCCATAATATTCAGGAGTTAAAGCAAAAATAATCAATTTGACTGAAATTTCTTTCTAGTCAGCCCATATATTCCCGGGGCCGTGGACATCATGCCACCTTAGTAACCTCATTTGCTTATTGTGCAAAGTCCAATTTAACCAAATCTGGTAGTTCCATTGACAATTCCTGTATCTCTCCCACCTTCCAGCTTCAGAGCCTTGGCGCCATCCTGGACAGCCCTCTCCATAACCTCCTTCACTTTCCACATCCATAATATCACCTGGTTAACTTTCGTATTTGCAGCATCAAGCAAGTTCTTCCTTCGCACTTTCGCCAAACTGGTCCACAGTCCACTCACCAAACCCTCCATAAACTGCAGCTAATTCAAAAGACAGCATACATCATCTTCTTCACACCTGTACATTAACTCCACTGTCACATTCAATATAAATCAATCCTATGATCATACAAGGCCAACAACAGCCATGGACAAAGAGGGACACATAACCAACACTATCATGACATCATACATTTTAATTTGACACAGATCGCACATTACAATAATCAGTCTCTGCTTTGCCCATTATTGCTCACCAATTAATTACCACAACTCATGAGTTTATAAAAAGGCATTAACTTTTTTGAAGTTTATAAAAGCGGTTATATTTTAGCCCAGTGACATGTCCAGGATGGACTCTGTGTCCCCACCTCTCGCTCATTGACTGCTGGAGATGGTCAACAGCTCCTCCACGACCCTGTGTTACGTCAAGCCGCGTTTTCCAATCAGATACGGCATGACGTAACACCTGTACGGAAAAGCAGGTATAGAAAATCCATGGATGGGAGGTTACATTTTTAAAAAGTTTTGTAAAATTGCTTAAAGTTTATCAGAAAAAAAACTTAACTTGCTATTAAAGATGAACATTTTTCATTAGAAAAATGTTATTAAACTTCTGCGTTAAGTTAAATATTGTTTAAGGTAATCTTGACTGGTTTAGCTTGTCTGTCTGGCAGGTGTTTTTGGGTTGCATTAAAATGAGTCCATAGTTCCACAGGAGGCTTTTTCAGCTGGTTCTAGTGCGACTCGCTTCTACAGTGTCGCTTCACATCGCGCTCCACTCCGTGTAAAAATAACAAATAACTACAAAAACTCTCTGAGAATCGCCTTTCTCTGGTCTCACGCAGTTAGAACCCGTTCTCCAGTCCATGTTGTAGCTGCAGTTTATTTGTTATATTTTTGATGTAGTTTCCTTAATAATCCGTATGCATCAAAATCCTTGTCATTTTATTTAACGAGTGTCCTGGTTCAGCTCCTCATGAGGTGGATACTGCTGCATATTGACTGACAGCCGCTCTGACTGCAGCTCTGCCTTCTTTGTTACAGAAAAGCGCAGGTGGAATAATATTTATGATTTTTTTTACTTTTTCCGAATCAGACCCAGTCAAACCGGGACATCGTTTAACATTCCGACCCTTCTTCTCCAGTGAATCATGGGGAGATCCCTGGTTAGTCGCCGCGTTTATCAGCTAAATTACTGGAAACGAGGGAATAAACGCTGAAAGGTGACAGGCCACAGGTGGAAATAACTCATCAATTAACTGCAAGAGCAGCGACAGACACACTTACCGAGGGAAGTTGTTGTCAGCTGTTCTATCCACTGAACTTTCTGACCTGCTGGTTCATAAATCCAAAGAAACCTTTGACCACCGCTACTTTCATTCATACCACCTGTGGTCAGTTTGAGATGCTCTTCCAAAAGTTAAAATGATTGAACACCAATAAACCTCAGACTGGCAGATATCCGCTTTGCAAAGACCTGCCCTAGTCCTCAAAAAATAAACTTCTTAATCAATCACTTAATCTGGATGGCATTAACTTGGCCTCTGGTAATAAAGTTAAAAACCTTGGTGTTGTTTTCGACCAAGACATGTCATTTAAATCCCATATTAAACAGGTTTCCAGAATTTCCTTTTTTCACCTCCGGAATATCGCCAAAATTAGAAACATTCTGTCCAGGGGTGATGCTGAAAAACTAGTCCACGCATTTGTTACTTCAAGGCTGGACTATTGTAATTCTTTACTATCAGGAAGTCCACAAAATGCAGTTCGAAGTCTTCAGCTGATCCAAAATGCTGCGGCAAGAGTCCTGATGAAAATCAACAAGAGGGATCATATTTCTCCAATTTTAGCTTCCCTTCATTGGCTTCCTGTTAAATCAAGAATAGAATTTAAAATTCTTCTTCTAACGTATAAAGCCCTTAATAACCAAGCTCCATCATATATCAGAGCTCTGATTACCCCGTATGTTCCTAACAGAGCACTTCGCTCTCAGACTGCAGGTCTGCTGGTGGTTCCTAGAGTCTCTAAAAGTAGAATGGGAGGCAAATCCTTTAGCTATCAGGCTCCTCTCCTGTGGAACCAACTCCCAGTTTTGGTCCGTGAGGCAGACACCCTATCTATTTTTAAGACTAATCTTAAAACTTTCCTTTTTGACAAAGCTTATAGTTAGAGTGGCTCATGTTACCCTGAGCTATCTCTATAGTTGTGCTGTGATAGGCCTAGGCTGCTGGAGGACATCAGGGTCTAGTTTTCTCACTCTACTGATTTCTACTGTTCTTCATTCTACGGTTCTCCAGTTTTGCATTGTATTACATTGAAATGACTGTCGTCATTTCAGCTTTTAACTTTTTGCTCTCTCTCTTTTTCTTCATAGTAGGTACACCTGGTCTGGCGTTCTGTTAACTTTGACATCATCCAGAGAAGACGGCTCACCCGTTACTACCATCTAATGTAGAACAGATTACTAGATCAATGTGTGCTTCTGTGCTTTTTGTCTCTCTTGTTGTGTCTCTGCTCTGTCTTCTGTAACCCCAGTCGGTCGAGGCAGATGACCGTTCATACTGAGCCCGGTTCTGCCGGAGGTTTTTTTTTTCCCGTTAATGGGTGGTTTTTCTTCCCACTGTCGCTTCATGCTTGCTCAGTATGAGGGATTGCAGCAAGCCATGTACAATGCAGACGACTCTCCCTGTGGCTCTACGGTTCCCCAGGAGTGAATGCTGCTTGTCGGGACTTTGATGCAATCAACTGGTTTCCTTATATAGGAAATTTTGACCAATCTGTATAATCTGACCCAATCTGTATAATATGATTGAACTTGATTTTGTAAAGTGCCTTGAGATGACATGTTTCATGATTTGGCGCTATATAAATAAAATTGAATTGAATTGAATTGAATACTCTCTTTCTGATTGGCTAATGTCCTGGCTCTGCCAGATTTCATTGGTTGAGCGCAGCTTCTGTTTAAAATCTTGAATAAAGATTCTACACGGACCATTTTGCGCTCATTTTCCAAATGACGGAAATCCGTCGCAGCGACGGGGAATTTTAACCCCTGATAATATTATTTATTCAGATCAGAGGGGAGAGGAATGTATCCCCCCCAGGGATAAAACATGGATGACCATAGGGGGAGACATCACAAACAGAGGGGGGGTAAATCCCCCCCCCATCCCCCCCAGTAAATATGTATATATATATATATATATATATATATATATATATATATATATATATATATATATATGAAGAGTTAATTTTCAAAAACAGATAACTCCGTTTTTAGCCAAAAAAAATTAAATGTAAGTGGGGAGTGGGGTCCTTTTAATAAAGGTATATTTTTGAGATGCCATTGTTTTGTTATGTCACTCTTACTTGATCAAATTCACCAAACTTTAGTTTGACTGGTCACACATTAAATAGTTCTTTCGTAGGAAATGACTCTGGAAACAGAAACTATTCTTTAACTCTTTTAATCTAAACTAGCCAGAGAAATGGTACAGCTCAATACTGAAGCTCTATTAACATGTATCAACACGGGAAAAAGGATTGAGCAAGAGCGAGCCCCAAATGCTGGTCTCATGAGTACTGAAGACAATCGCTTCCTTCATGCTCCTCCCATTGACATCAGTAGAAAATGTGTCTCCAGTCAGGTATCTGCCTAAGTGTACATAGCGCCCCAAGATAACTGATCGTTTCCTTTATCGGTCCCATTGTCCATGTCTATGTATGCCACATCTGTGACATCCACAATGCCCGTGAATTATGTTATTTTCCCAATAACTGCTTTCAACAGCTACAGCAACCGCTAGCTTCATATCATATCTAATACTTGTGTGATGGAAAATTTTATTCTACTACTGTTCTTAGTTTATCCGAAGAAAGATAACTAAAGTATGTGCAGCCTATTGTTTCACCTTATGCCTGCTACCTTACAGGTCTGTTAATTACATTTTGTCTGCTACTGTTTAAGTCAGTGTTAATTCAGTCATTCCCCATGTGGCCCACCCTTCTTCCTTGTGTCTGCTATTGTGAAAACTGTCTTGTGACAAAGTTAATACAATCCCTAGGCCACCTGCTGTGAAACTGCTGTCCTATAAATACCGATGTAAGCTCCATTGCTCCTCAGAGTAGCTGCAGACCTCAGGGTCTGATCAACCTGGGTATGCCTTATCTCTTCCATCTGATTTGAAGTTTGAGAGACGGGGATCAATGCTGAGATCATTCCACCTGCAAACTTGTTAAGTCATGCCACCTCCCTTACATAAGGTTAAAGAACGATTAAATATGGACTGTATAAGGAGAAATTTAGAAAGGAGCATAAAATAGCATAAGAAATAAGCATAATAAATTAGATGCAAAAGTGGGGGATGATGGACAGAGTGACACTTCTGAACTATACAGATTTTTTGTTTGTTTGTTTTGTTTCTACACACTCACACACTGGATGTTAAGTGCTTTCCCTATGTTGGAAATAGACTGAAAGCCATGGTAGCCCGATACGTAACCTACTAGCCCCTGGCTGCTACAGTTAGCTGAGGGAAAAGAAAAGATCAGACAATATGTCACTTGGAAAAGCCACACTACAGATTTGTTATTTCATTTTAACCCATTGAGCTGTGAGCAAAACACCCAGCTACTAGCTGCAACCACCAGACTCCACTCACAAAACCAATCAAGCACATTGCAATTCGAGCAGGGGCAGATCAATGAATTAGTGATTTAATTCAATGATCTGCGATTTAATTAATCAACAATGAGTTAATGATTCAACTTGACGCAGCTCGGATCGAGACAAGTCATTGAGTTATGGTTTATGGTGTTATTTTTGTGCCACCCACTTGAGTGCACAGGCACCAATCTGAGGGCGCAATGAGACTGGTATTTAACATTTAAATCTCATACACATGCTAAATACAAGTCTGGCATGTGCCAAATTCTGAAAAACTCTTCTCCACCAGCAATATGTTTTCTTATCCATAACATCCCGGTTAAATGTCCCTTGAAGATAGTCATAGGGTTGGCAAAAAGCTAGCCAGTGTTTCGAACGTAAGTGCTGAAAAAATAAGAGTCCCGCCAACCCAAAAGCCCAGCTCAGAGTCCAGTCTTTTTCCACCTCATGTGGTGCCGGTAACCAACCCAGAAAGCTTGGTAATTGTGGTTCTAACTTCATTCATTGTTCATCACATTATCATTCATGCTAAGTTCGGAAACTGTCTGCAGACAGGTTAGTGTCCATTTTCTTGGGTCCCTGCGTGTGCTCCAGTCAGTTTCCAGATCCAGCTACATCAGCCTTTTAATAAATCTGTTAAAGCTACCCTGGCTTTTGACTGAATTAGCGGGTCTCCCGTGAGTCATTACTCTGTAGCTCTATTGCATAAACTTTCATCAAAGATGGAGAGTTCATTGGTGCTACTTTTCATGTAGTGGTAATAGTGTTTCATGATTGAGTCCTTATTTTAAAATTTAACTGCCTTCAGAAGTTGCCTTAAAAGTAAGTGAACATGATCCTCACAATGCATCAAAGGCTCTCCAGGTGGGTCAGAGCTTGGTGCAGGAGGCAGATTATGGCATCCTCCACCTTGATGCCAGGCTGGTAGGCGAACTACAGTGGCTTAAACTAAGACCTCACCAGTGGGTGAGGATAATTAAGAGCCAACCTCTAAAGAGTCATCATATGTGACGTCAGTGCTACAGTCACTGGTACCACACAGGAGGTCTTCCACAGCAGTGGTACTTTCCCCAACTTCAGGCTCATGGTGAACATGTATCCTATAATGCCACACAGTTGGTTTAGGTCAAATACCTAAGAATTGCTTAGGTTTATGACCTAAACAATTTCAGGTCGCAAACTAAACACTAAAACAAACTTGTTCTTATCACTCCGATAACAAAATCTAATTTCTCTGTTCTCAAGGGTTATGCAATAGGTTTCAATCTCCGACAACCTGGGTTGGTGACCTGAAATTGTCAGCAGGGTCTTCCAGGGTTGACAACAGCTTGTTATTGCAGAAACACCAGTCTCATTTCCGTGTGGAATCTATATTCGTCAAGCATAAAGCAACCTTAAATGAAGTTCCTAAGGAGCACAGAGCTCTTCCAAAACAGTTCCTCAGGGCTTGTTCAGTTTTCTCAGACCACCTCTTCACTGTGTGTCTCCCATCTGGTTACAGTACAAAACACCATCAACTTAACTTTGTATTTTGTTGATTGTAAGATAGTCGTTTTTTCTGATTGTAGGAGTGGTGGCCTGGTGGTGCAAGAGCCGGGCATTTGTATCTTGGAGAGGCCCCCAAGAGAGGTGGTTCAAAACTCAGTCTGTCATTTTGGGTCCCTGAGCAAGACCCTTGACCACAGATTGTTCCCTGTGTGCCACTCAGTGTTGGCGGCACACTGCTCCCTAAGGGACGGGTTAAACACAGAGACAAAGTTCCCCTCTGTGGAACTATAAAGGGAAATATTTATTTATTTAAGGGTCACAGTTGGTAGTTATATAATCACCCAGTCCAGCAGACTTTGTCACATCCGTATTTAATTGGCTTTCACTAATGAAGATTAGAGTGCCAGTGTACTGACACCTTGAGCATAGCTATCGGCACGTTTAGAAAAAAGCAATGGCAATTTTTTCCAAATAGAAGTTTGTGAAATACTCAGCCATTTTGTCATTGAATAACCTATATAATGTTTGCAATGTTGAAGAGCTTTGAAATATCTGATTCCTCTGTACATAATTGTGAATACTGTTTTTTCTTCATTTGCCATGAAATGAGAGTAACAAATGGACTCGGCAGTGAAAACTGTGTGTGTGTGTGTGTTTATTGATTTATGTGCTAAAATCAAACACAGGATCCTGTTGCACAGATAGCTGTTTGATGAATCTGATGAACAGTAGATTGACTTTGGCAGTGGCGAGAACACAACTGAGAAATGAAGAACTCGAAACTCTAAATCTTCCTAAATGATGGATGTGCAATCCTCTTGAGGAAGCTAAATTTATAGAAGTGTGTCAGGTGCTACATCATCCCCACTTCAGCATACCTGTAGTGCTTGAGAGGACAGTGGCAACTTTGATAAGTGGGGTAGACTGGGCTGTACTATAAGCATAAATTAGCAGAGAGCCTGAATAAAGCTGGAGTAAAACTTAAAGCAAAACAGCAAAGTGGTTAGATTTGCTTCCCTTCAGTATCCAAAGAGATATGCCGAAGAGGCTGGCATTTCTCATTGAAAAACACTGTCTAAAGTTATGCATTTAAAAGAACCTGTTGTGAAAAAAATTATCATTGTCAGTTAATGTGATGTGTTAACAGAGCCTGTGATGAAATCTGGGTGCATTCCACCTTTCGCTCCTTTACTGGAGAGAGGTATCAGTCCCTGTGTGCTAATAAAAACAAACAGACTGGGACTAAAAAACAGCTCTAGGGTCTCGTTTATAAAGCTTGCATATGCACAAAATAGGGCCTGAAAAGCAATGGAACGCTGACCCTAAGCATACTCCCAAATAGATTAAATAGTGGTTTCAATCTCACAACCCGTCTACAGTACCTCTGCGACCCCACTAGGGTTTCCGACCCCCATGCTAAAGACCTCTGCCCTAAGTCACATGTCTGTTTATTTGCCTTTTTTCTGCAAATGAATGTGCACTTATATAAATCCTGTAACAGATAATGTTTGTCTCTAAATTAAGTGAACACATTGGATGCTCTCATCATAATCTCAAAATGTATTATTTGTTAAATTTGGAACTATTTTGCCATCTTGTTAAGTGCCTATTTTCCAGAACTACAGGCCCATCTCAAACCTCCCCTTTATCAGTAAGATTATTGAAAAAGCTGTGTTTCAACAATTAAACACCTTCTTAACAACGACCAGCCGCTTTGATGTTTTCCAGTCTGGCTTCCGTGCTCACCACAGTACAGAGACCGCCCTTATCAAGGTGTTTAATGACATCCATATAAATACAGACTGTGGAAGAACCACAGTGCTGGTACTATTGGACCTCAGTGCAGCATTTGATACTGTCGATCACTCCATTCTGTTAGAACGCCTGGAGAACTGGGTCGGCCTCTCTGGTACAGCTCTCAACTGGTTTAAATCCTACTTAAAGGACAGGGACTTTTTTGTGTCAGTAGGTAACTTTACATCCCAGACGACAAAAATTACATGTGGGGTTCCCCAAGGGTCCATCCTGGGTCCCCTCCTTTTCAATATCTACATGCTCCCTCTAGTTCAGATAATAAAAAACAACAACATCAGCTACCATAACTATGCAGACGACACACAGCTCTACATCACCATGTCACCAGGTGACTATGAACCCATTCAAGCACTGAGTAAATGCCTTGAAGAAATCAATACGTGGATGTGCCAAAATTTTCTTCAATTGAATAAAAACAAAACAGAAGTAATAATATTTGGACCAATAGAGGAGAGATCGAAGGTTAGCACACAGCTTCAGCTACTTCAGCTAGGAACCACTGATCATGCCCGAAATCTGGGAGTAGTGATGGACTCAAACCTGAACCTCCAAAAGCATCTAAAGACAGTAACAAGGTCGGCTTTCTATCACCTGAGGAACATTTCCAGGATTAAAGGACTAATGTCTCAGAAGGATCTGGAAAAACTAATCCATGCGTTTATTTTTAGTCGAATTGATTACTGCAACGGTGTTTTCACAGGTCTTCCCAAAAAGTGGATCAGACAGCTACAGCTGATCCAGAACGCTGCTGCCCGCGTCCTCACTAAGACTAAGAAAGTAGAGCACATCACCCCAGTTCTAAAGTCCTTACACTGGCTCCTTGTATCTCAGAGAATAGACTTTAAAATACTTCTGTTAGTTTATAAATCCCTAAATGGCTTAGCACCTAAATACATCACCGACTTGTTATCAGTGTATAAACCATCCAGACCATTAAGGTCTTCTGGCTCCAGCCTTCTCTGCATACCTAGAACCAGAACTAAACAAGGAGAAGCAGCATTTAGTTCCTATGCTCCACTTATCTGGAACAAACTTCCAGAAAACTGTAAAAGTGCTGAAAGCCTGAGTTCCTTTAAATCAAGATTAAAAACGCATTTGTTTAAAATTGCCTTTGACTGTTCTAGTTAAACAGTTTTACTGTTTTTAATGTTCTTTTTTGTTACTACATTCTATCCCTACTTGCTTTTATTCTATTTTCTATCTGCATTTTATTATTATGCTATATCTTAATCATGTAAAGCACTTTGTATTGTCTTGTACTGAATTGTGCTATATAAATAAATTTGCCTTGCCTTGCCTTGCCTTGCCTATTTTGTAATGAATGGTGTGGAGCAGAACCCAGAATTCAGCCAAAACAATGTTTTTCCTTTTGCTGGATTTTATTAAAGGGCAAATGAACAAAAAACGGATCCAAAAAAGGGGGTAAGGCAGACATCCAATACACTTGACAGGAACAGAACTGGGGTCCGTTCTTCGTACGTCGCTAACTCAGTTAGCAGGATTTCATTGTTGACGATTTGGCATGATCTTGGATCGTTTGGTTCTTCCAAAGACATCCTGCACTTGTTGTCATAGCAACATGTGCGCCAGTTTAAGCCTGCTCGAGAGCAGGCTTATTTCATGTAAACAAGATTAGATCACGGCTGTATAAGCGGAGGAGATGGGAAGTCTGCCATAGCCATGTCCATTTTTACGACTGCAACCTGTTGCGGAAGGTGCAAGAATAATTTCAGAGTTTTTCGAATTAATCGCGTATTGCGCAATAGACAAGATCCTTGAGCGCAGCGCGACAGTGTAATTGTAGAGAGATTTTCTTGGTGGCTGTTATAAACAGACACATCATTTAACAGTGGCTTTTAAAGAGGAAAAAGTGGTGTTGGAGCCATAAATCTAAAATATTTAAGTTATTTGTATGATGGTTTGCTTTTTATTTTTATCCTATTCAGTAAGAAGATTTGTTCGGGCCATTTTATTGTGAAGTTTAGTTTACTTTGAAAGGCTTGCTTCCTGTCCAGCCGTATATTGGATTAGAAAAAACTATGGATGGATTATCTAGCCACGGAGCAATACAGTTTTACCATGTAAACTGTGGATGACTTGGAAAAGGAAAATGTTCATTTTTTATGTATAAAGATTTTTTTTGGTTAAAATTTCCAGTTTGCACATGTCCTTTACTTCCCGTGTCTAAGGAATGACACTGAGATTTGGATCTCTTGACATAACGTGCCTTTTTAAAATAAAGTATAATAATTAAAGGCTACCATTTTGTAGAATATTCTTGTATTTCACTTTTACTTGTCCCCATGTTCTAGTGGGTCCCGTGGAGGCTCTGACATAAATGAACAAAGTAAATATGAGATTATTAAAATGCAAAAATTCATACTGTAGAAAGTGATAGAAACATCTACCATGGACAGTATTTACGCATTAATTTGTCTGCTGCTTTTTGCCAGCCCTCTCTCCTGGCTTTAACAGATTTTGAGGTGTTTTAATTAATGACTCAAATTCAGCATAACCTTCCATTAAAAGCTCTTGTTCTGCTTGGGAGAAAAACTGTGGGCGTTCTTTGGCCACGCTGAACAGCCAATAGCAGCGTTGCTGATCAATGTTTCTACTATCGATACATTTCCCCTTTGAAACAAACGCATGAACGCGCAGTTGTCTCAGATAACTCAATCCAGCCATACTAATCGTAAACAACAGGTGTGTTCGAAGAACCCAATTAGCCGGATCATGATTAGCCGGATGAAATCATCTTGGATGTCTCATTTGATCTTGGATGTTTTAAGCAATGTACGAAGAACGGACCCCTGGGCAGAATAAACAGAAGCAGGTTAACCAAAACAGGATCAAGGTGCTGGGGCTCTTACCGAAAAAGACGAGGAGGAACAGACGCGTGAGCATGAAGTGTGATGAACCGACGGGGAGCAGAGAACTAAGGCAGGTTTAAATAGGCAGATAGACAGGTGAGTGGAGGGAAACTAATCAAGGACAGTTGGGAGTGATTAAGGGAGCAGACAGGACACTAGAAAATAAACCTAAGACAAAACCGAACAAACCAAGCACAGAACTAAAAACAGAGCAAAAACAGGGACCAGATAACTAACACAATAAAGGGGCTAAACTAGAATCCAAAAACGGAAATAAACCCAAAGGCGGAAAGAGCTACTTAACCACATAATAAACGTAAGCCAGAACAGAACATGACAGAGCCCCTCCCTCAAGAACGGATTCCAGACGTCCTTCGAACCGAAAATAAAACAGATTAGACCGGGTGGGTGGAGGGGGTTACCGGATGGAGGGATACAGTCCATACAAAACAAAACAACCCGACACGGCGAACAGATGAAACAAAATCCAAAAATGACCAATCAAAATCTGAACCAAAAACAACCCAGACAGGGTGAACTAACTACTAACAGAAAAGTCTCAAAAAACAGTGTTTTAGAAACAATACTCTGGTGGGCGGCCCGGAGGATGACCCCCGAGATTCAGAAGCTCCGGCGAGGGTCCCGGAGGACAGCCTAGGAGGGCCAGACGGTCTGGCGGGCGATCCGGAGGACGGTAACGGCGAGTCAGATTGTTCATCTCGGAGGACGGCCCCGGCGTCTCTGGAAGTCAGGCGGACGTACCGGAGGACAGCCCAGGTGAGACACGATCTCCGGAGGACGGCCCAGGCGAGACAGGCAGACAGGAGACCGGCGGCGGAGCAGGACTTCAAACGACCGTCGGCGGAGCAAGGCTTCAGACGACCGCCGGCGGAGCAGGACCCTCAGAGGCCAACGCCTGGAGAGGGAGAAAACAGAACCTGGCGCCGTACTAAAGGCTAAGGACGGCGCCACACTAAAAGCTGGGGACGGCGCCGGACTACAAGGCTACAGGAGGCGCCGGGCTACAGGAGGCGCCGGGCTACAGGCTACGGGCAGAGGCGCCCGGCTACTGGCTACGGGCAGAGGCACCTGGATACTGGCTACGGGCAGAGGCGCCTGGCTACTGGCTACTGGAGAAAGTGCTTTAAAGCTACGAGGAGCTGGCATTGGAGACAGTGCTTTAAAGCTACGGGGAGCTGGCACTGGAGACAGTGCTTTAAAGCTATGGGGAGCTGGCACTGGAGACTGAGTCTTTAGGCTGCGGGGAGCAGGCACTGGAGACTGAGTCTTTAGGCTGCGGGGAGCAGGTACTGGAGACTGGGCCTTTAAGCTGCGGGGAGCCGGCACTGGAGCTGACATTGAGGACGGGTCCTCCAGGACCCCTACTTGGGGCTTGGGCGGAAGCGGTTCCTCCTGGACCCCCTCGGCGCCCGCTGGTGGCAGACCCTCCTGGACCCCCTCGGCGCCCGCTGGCGGCGGACCCTCCTGGGTCTCCTCGGCGCCCGCTGGCGGCGGACCCTCCTGGGTCTCCTCGGCGCCCGCTGGCGGCGGACCCTCCTGGGTCTCCTCGGCGCCCGCTGGCGGCGGACCCTCAGGGACGGGTGCTGGTGCCGAGACGTCGGCTGGAAACTCGGGGACAGGTCGACTATAGAAGGCTTGGAGGGCCGATCTATAGTGCCCCTCTACCTCCTTTAATTTAGCCTCCAGCTCCTCTGAATAATGGCAGAGAAGAGCCTCCCTTAGATGTATAATTATGGGGGCAAATGTCCTTATCTTATTCTCCAGAGTCAGATACTCGGCATCACGGGCGCCACCAGGAGGCGCTGTGGGCTGCTCAACTCTGGGGAGCACAGTACTCCGGTCCACTGGGCAGGAAGTGGCAACGGACGGGCGCTGGACTGGCTCGACTGTCAGCCGAACAAAATGGGTGGGGGAGCGACCCACAGGTCTCCGTCCCCTCCTCCGACGGCGGGATGGCAGGACTTGCTGGAGGTCTAACCTTTTCAGTAGAGCCGGGATCGGCGGAGCCCACAGCGTTCCCTGCGTCTCCTCTTCTGGAGGGAGAGAGAGAAAAAGATCCGGGCGAAGATCCCGCACCACCTCCGCTTTGACCTCCATAAAAAAATCTGGATCTGGAAAACACCGCCGCGGAGAAGTGCTACTGCTGCGGAGGTGACGTCTGGGACCGACACCGGGAGGACAGAACGCTAATCTGGTTCCCTTGAAAGAAGATCACATTATCCATCCTTCATCCGCCCCCAGGAAGAGAGCCGGTGAGCGAACAATGCGAGTCGGCGAGCTGGGCAAAGTGCCGGCTTCGCATAGCGCTGCTCTTCCAGAGAAAGAAAAACGAATTGGCGACGGGTTCTTATTTCTTGGTCGGTTCATCTGTAATGAATGGTGTGGAGCAGAACCCGGAATTCAGCCAAAACAATGTTTTTCCTTTTGCTGGATTTTATTGAAGGGCAAATGAACAAAAACCGGATCCAAAAAAGGGGGTGAGGCAGACATCCAATACACTTGACAGGAACAGAACTGGGCAGAATAAACAGAAGCAGGTTAACCAAAACAGGACCAAGGTGCTGGGGCTCTTACCGAAAAAGACGAGGAGGAACAGACGCGTGAGCATGAAGTGTGATGAACCGACGGAGAGCAGAGAACTAAGGCAGGTTTAAATAGGCGGATAGAACAGGTGAGCGGAGGGAAACTAATCAAGGACAGTTGGGAGTGATTAAGGGAGCAGACAGGACACTAGAAAATAAACCTAAGACAAAACCGAACAAACCAAGCACAGAACTAAAAACAGAGCAAAAACAGGGACCAGATAACTAACACAATAAAGGGGCTAAACTAGAATCCAAAAACGGAAATAAACCCAAAGAAAAAGAGCTACTTAACCACATAATAAACATAAGCCAGAACAGAACGTGACATATTTTTAAGATTTAAGGTATATTTTAAGATAGGGGTTATCTGTCTTTGTATATAGACTGCTAATAGTTTCAACATGTTGTTTATTGCAGTAATATTATTGATTCTCAGGTTTTCTAGAGTACAAAAAATCAGTTTATCTCTTAAAATGTGTTGAATTGTGTGAAATGACAAGACTTTTAGCAATTGCCGTTTTCTGCTGCAGCAGTCATTTCATTTCATTTTGATTATTTTTTGCTATTTGTTAGATGTTGCCTTATATCTTTATTCCTTTGTGCTTCCTTTCTAGTTTATTCTGTTCTCTGTATATTATGTGTTATTTCTGTTACCACTCTGTTACTTTTCCTCTTTTGATTGTTTATCTCTTTATGAGCCAGCTTAGCTCCCCTGTAGCTCCTCACCTGATATAAATTGCCTCTGATTACTTATTCTGGCATTTCTTTATCCTTGCTTAGATGTATATTGGTTCTTCTTGCTCACTAGATCCTCCTGTAATTTTACCTGTTTCCGGTCCTTGGTTCTAACTCTAATGCCGGGTTCACATGGTAGGATCATTTGCCCAATATTTGCCTTTATCTTCCCCTTCTGACCCGCCTCTTTTATCGGGATGGCTCTTTAATTAATCTTAAAAGATATTCCTGCCATGTGTGGTGGATTAAGAGTGATCTAGTCTACTCAGAAGGACGTCGGGAGTGCTCCTACCTATGGCTGGATGATACAGAAAAAAAAGCGTAAAAAAGTGTTTGTGATTGGTTGGTAAGATGTAATGACTGCAATACTAACCAACATGGATAGAATGCAATAGGAGCGAAAACTGTTATTCTATTGAACTTTTTATTGACCTTTTTTTCCTATCATCGATAAACTTCTATTGATCGATATATACATTGTTATTGAATTATCGTCCAGCCTTACTCCTACCTCAAATCGGGGTTACTCAACATGTTGGATTGTCTTAGCCCAATATCCTACCGTGTGTGGTGTTCCCCAAGGACAAACAAGCATGCAGTCCGTTGAATGTGACGCATAGCCAATCAGAAAGCGAGGTGAGGGAAACATAGAAAACAAAAAACACAACAACTCTTTTTGTCTCAAACTACAATTTAATTTAATTGAAAAAAAAAACTTATTGGAAGCTAAACTCTCTGATGACCAGACGTTATATTATTACCTACAGCTCTCTAAAAATAGTGAAATAACATGAAACAAGCGTGTTATTTGTGACTGTAACTAACTGCAGTTGACATGTAAGGGAAAGATGCTGGAAATAAAAAGTAACTGTATGACTTACCCATGAACTGGGTCCAGAACAGGCTGCTGCTCATCTTCGTCCTCTTCGAAATCCGTGCAAGAGTCAGAAGATTCCTCTAGTTTAGCATGACTGTCCCTCATAATTTTTCCCAAAGCCTCCTGAATTGAACATTTCCTCTTCTGTGCAATCATTATAGTAATCCACACCGCCCAAGACATAAGCAAAAACAACAAGCCAGCTGCGTGTTCTGCGTGCGTAATGCAGCACGTGTGCAAAGCAGTTGTGGCTGTGAGTTGTATAGTCTCCAGTATGCACAGCAATTATGTCACCGAGACACATTTGACAAAGACGTGCTATACTTTGTTGGAAAGGTACAGCACATATAGTTGGAAAGAGTTGAATTTTTCCAGAAACACCTTTTTGCACTTTAGTGAATCACTAAGCAAGGTTGCCAGTCCTCCACCTTTCCTTTGCTGTCTGCTCACATAAAGAAAATTGTACTTTGGAGGAGTCAACTGTCAGAACTGGTGCCTCATTAAGTTCATGCAACCATGTTTCTGTTAAAAACAATAACATTGTTTGCATGTTTTTTTCAGCCATTTGTTAAGCATCAGAACTCTTGAAAAATTCTCATCACCACAATTAATAGGCATGTGAGGGTCTCTGAGAAACCCCTTAACACTAAGGCCATCAACTAAATTTAGCAGATGAATATAATCCTCCTTCAATACTTCTGATTTTCTTATCCAGACAACGTCTCCCAAGACTTCACCTTGTACTATGAGTTTTTCCAGGGTCAGGGGCTCTTTCATGATTGTAATGACCAGAAGGGGACCCAGAATTCAACCAGACAAGATCAGTTTATTGAGAAGTAAACTGCTGCAGGTCGCGGGTGAATCACCAGCGTCAGGGACAGGAACCCACTGGAAGCGGAGACAACAGGTTAGTGACCAGAAAGAGACTGCGGGATGAAACATTCACTGAATCTACAGTCACTAACCTTCTCACAATCCAGGAGTGGGCTGGGATGGTGAGTGCTGTATGCTGCTGGTGATGCCCTAATGCGATCTGGAGTCCGATCAGGGAAACTTTCAGGGTTTTACTCCTGGGACTGGCAGAAGCTCGGTGATCAAAAAGCAGGCACAGGGTCAGAATCATGATGGCAGAGTCAGGCAGGATGATTGGGGAGAATAACCAGAGTCCGAGAGCAGGTTCTGGGTCAGAGCCAGGTGATCAAAGATCCAGGGAAAATCCAAAGCAGAATCCTGGAGCAGAGTCAGGGCACAGAAGCAGGTCAGAAATCCAGGTAGCACAGATAATCAGGTCCGACAGGGGTTAGGCAGGCTCAGAGAATCAGGAGGGAGAAAACAGATCAGGTAACAGGCAGGCAGGCAGGATTCAGGTAACGCTGGATTAAACTCACCAATGGCTCGTAATAATCTGGCACTAGTGACTGGTCTGAGAGCTGGTTATATAGTCAGAGGTGCAGGTGGATCTGGTGAAAGCTAATGAGAAGAGGGAGAGCTGCACATGTGTGGAGAATCAGACCAGCACTAGTGCCAAGAGCATGACAATGATCCCTGGAAGGATCTTTTTAACATTAGACACCAGGCCATAGTTCAAAGAGTTATAGATCAACACCTCTGTGCTCTTCTTGTAACAGAAGTGTTTAATCCCAATGCTGCATTTGATACAATTGATAACAATATTCTGCTGGAAAGAATTAAACATACAATAGGGGTTAAGGGGAAAGCATTAGGCTGGTTTAAATCGTATCTGTCTGACAGATTCCAGTTTGTTCATGTTAATAATAAATCGTCTTCAAACTCTAGGGTTACTTGTGGAGTACCACAGGGTTCAGTCTTTGGACCAATTCTCTTTACTATATATATGCTTCCGATTGGTAAAATTAGCAGACAGAATGGGATTAATTTCCACTGTTATGATGATGACACTCAGCTATATTTATCCATAAATCCTGAATAATCAAATCAACTACTTTGACTACAGACATGTCTTGATGACATCAAAACCTGGATGACTTTAAATTTCCTGCTTTTAAATTCTGACAAGACAGAAGTTGTAATCTTTGGACCAGAGTCCTCAAAAAATCTGGATGGCATTAAATTGGCCTCTGGAAATAAAGTAAAAAACCTTGGTGTCATTTATGACCAAGACATGTCATTTAAATCCCATATAAAACTGGTTTCTACGGTTTCCTTTTGTCACCTCCGGAATATTGACAAAATAAGAAATATTTTATCCAAGAGTGATGCTGAAAAACTAGTCCATGCATTTGTTACTTCAAGGCTGGACTATTGTAATTCTTTACTATCAGGAAGTCCACAAAATGCATTTCGAAGCCTTCAGCTGATCCAAAATGCTGCAGCAAGAGCTTTGATAAAATAATTAATTTCTCCTATTTTAGCTTCCCTTCATTGGCTTCCTGTTAAATCAACAATAGAATTTAAAATTCTCTTTCTCACTGATAAAGCCCTTAATAATCAAGCTTCATCATATATCAGAGCTCTGATTACCCCGTATGTTCCTAACAGAGCACTTCGCTCTCAGACTGCAGGTCTGCTGGTGGTTCCTAGAATCTCTAAAAGTAGACTCCTGTGGAACCAACTCCCAGTTTTGGTCCATGAGGCAGACACACTGTTTACTTTTAAGACTAGAATTAAAACTTTCTTTTTTGACAAAGTTTATAATTAGAGTGGCTTAGGTTACTCTGAGCTATCTCTGTAGTTATGCTCCTATAGGCTTAGGCTGCTGGAGGACATCAGGGTCTGTTTTTCTCACTCTGCTGAGTTATCGTACTGTTCTCCAATTTACATTGTTTGTTGTTGTTTCAGCTTTTAACTTTTTGTTCTCTGTCATTTTTTTCTTCATAGTTGGCACACCTGGTCTGGCGTTCTGTTAGCTGTGACATCATCCAGGGGAGACAGATCATCCACTACCCTATACCTATAACACCCGCTACCCTACCCTATAATATAGAAAGGATTCCTGGATCAATGTGTGCTTCTGTGCTTTTTGTGTCTCTGCTCTGTCTTCTCTGACCCCCAGTCGGTCGAGGCAGATGACCGTTCACTTTGAGCCTGGTTCTGCTGGAGGTTTTCCTTCCTGTTAAAAGGGAGTTTTACTCTCCACTGTCACTTCATGCATGCTCAGTATGAGGGATTGCTACAAAGCCATCGACAATGCAGATGACTGTCCAATATGGCTCTAAGTTCTTTCAGGAGGAGTGAATTCTGCTTGTCAAGGCTTGATGCAATCTACTGGGTTTCCTTAGATAGTAAACTTTTTGACCAATTTGTCTGTATGATTTGATTGAGTTTGACTTTGTAAAGTGCCTTCAGATGACATGTATTGTGAATTGGCGCTATATAAATAAAATAAAATTGAATTGAATTCTATATCATTTTTATTCTGTAAAATGTTGAGTCACAATGTATTGTATTGGTCACAATACAATACATTGTTCATGCAACTCTTGCAACGGCCGTTGTGGTCAAAACAAGCAGCTCATTACCTTCTCCAGTTTATTTGGCTTCAAATTCATGTTACTTTGTTCTGAACATTTAAACGACAGGATTGTGATAAATAACTACCTTTAATAATGTTATTAGATGCATTATTTTAGCTATAAGACTTTTTTTCTTAATGAGCAGATATTTCTATGATTTTAGTTTTCCACCACATTGTACCAACACAACTGTACTTTTTAAATTATTTAAAGAAGAAAATTCCTATTCATGTGTTTTATTCATAAAGATTACTTCAGGATTACAATGCAAGGAGTTGGGGCTTAACATGTCAAGCAGTGGTTATTGGAATTTTATGGTTTGACACAGCAAATCTAAAACATTTATGCACCTGAAACTCTGCTAATTTCTGAAAAACAAGGTCCATTCAGAGGTTCGGTTTTTATTCGTAAACTTTCAAAGGATTAATCAGACTTAGCTAAAAAAAATGTTTTACACAGAACTCAAAGACTCTCTTTACTTGAGTTCTCTTTCAGGAAAAAAAAGTGATCAAAGCTGGGATTGTGTTGACAGGATTTCTTCCAGAGCATGAAGTACTTACACTAATCCACCACTTCATAGATAAATGGAGCTAGCTGTGAGGGACTAGGATTTTTTTTAAACTGCTTTGACACTAGGAGCTTCAGAGATTCATGGAGCTTTGTTACAGTATGAACACCAGTTTGGTTAAAGTCTGGAAATGGTTTCTGTGCAAAATTACCAAAACCTATACTATACTTATACCATCTATATTAAAGGATGACAGAAGCATTGTGATGCAATGGTTCCTTTACAGAGGTCCTTAAGTTATAAATTGGCTTGGGCCTTTCTTGTGTGCAGCTTGCATGTTCTCCCTCTGCATTTGGGAGTTTTCCTAAGTGTCTTCCCACAATCCAAAACCTTACGTTTTAACTAGTGGTTCAAATTCACATTGTCATCTATAAGATCTGCTTCCAGGTTTAAGGGATAAAAAAGAAAATAGGATACTGACATTCAAAAGCAGACTGTAGCATGTGTCCCCTCAGTTTATAATTTGGCAGACTTTTATTTTAAACACATTTGCTTAAATGTATTAAAGACACTATAACTCCAGAAGAATACTTTTATATGACGGTCCTTGTGTCACAGTGCACTTTTTCCGTTGATGTGCCTAAAATGTGGATAAGAGCCTGGAATCTAATTCCAAAAAAGACAATTTGAGTCTGGATAAATTTCAGTACGTTTGAGCTTTGTTCTTGAGTTTTTGGCGAAAGTAGCCATGAGAAAAAGAGTAGATAGGTATTATGTAAAGCATTTCATACACAATATCTCAGAGCTGGGCCTTAGGCAAAGCTTTGAGTTCAACAGTCCCTTCTAATACTCATCCAAGGAACAGAACATTAATACAAACAAGTTGACAACAGGTTTCTCCGAAAGCTTGCTCTTCTTTACCTTCAGGAGCCACTGAGAATTTTGGAAATCCCATTTCTCTCAGAGGTTTAAGGGAAACAACACAAAGGATTTATTGTGGGAAATATGCCTCTGCTGATCAGCCAAGGGCTGTGAAGCAGAAGGGGATGTCTTTCATACAGCTGTGGGGCTTTTTTGCAACCAGAGGACGACTGGTGGAGCTGGTGGTTGTGATGTTACTCTGCAGTGGGTCTGTACTTTGTGCAGTTTTGAATAGCTTGAATACCTGCAGCATGTGTGATGACTCTGCAGCAGGAATAATGGGCAACTGTTAGAAGACAGATAAATGTATGTTATCTTAAGCCCTTAGGTTAGGTTTTCAAAGGCTGCCTTCAACTAAACACATGTTTCCTTTCTTATTGTCACCTCTATGTAGCTGTGGTACAGTGTGTTTAATCTAGAAAGATCTGAGTCCAAGGGGGTGATCAGGTGATCTGTTTCAAAAAGTGGTAGTAATCAGGCTTTTTTTTACTCAGCATCAGTTGCAAAAATGCTTGGAATTGTAAAATACAACCACAGAATATTAGTGAAATCTCACAGCCAGAATACCAATGTGCATGTCTGACTATGTGCATGAACAGGAATTTATGCATGAAACTACAAGAGTGCTTGTATCTGTTTCCTGGTCTCTTTTGTAACATGGACCTTGAGCACATTGGGCACAGATGTGAGTGTATGTATGTGTCATGTATGACTTGCTTTCTGGTAACAGAGAGAAATGTTTTAAAGTAAATACCCCCAATAATGTACAGACTCCGCATGAAACAGGCCAACAAACATAGGTGCCTTCCACCTCTCATTGTTTTTAACTTTGTCTGCCTAAATTTGCCCTTCAGCTGATGCCGTTCCATTTGCGCACCTGGGAATTCACTTTACTCCAAGATCTTTCCCTCCAAGCAGAGCCCATCAAAATACTGTGAGCAAAAAAAAAACAAATAAGGAAAGTTGCAACTTCCAGGCACTTCACACTCAACTGATATTGTCACCCCATCTACAGATCTGCTTCCACATTTGAAGCAGTCTGAGACTGCATACAAGAATACCTGTAAAACTGGCATGCTCTATATGCATTAGCTTGAGAGTGTGCATTTAGGACATGTGCAAACATTGTTTTAGGTTTTGCCAGAATTGGATAAATATGTCCCTTATTCCCATTAATGGTTCTCGAGTCTACAAACCTTTGTTAAAATGCCAAGGTTTTGTGTTATAAATAAGCTAGATCACGAAAAAGCATTGTAAAAAATGAAATATTTGCATTAACCTGATTGCATCTTTTTGCAATCTCCTTTTTAATCACTTTCTGATTCAATTTCAGCAGAAAGTCTTGAGTTCACATCAGATATCAAAATGTTGAATCATATTCACCCAAAATAAAGTTCTGCTCCTCTTGTTGAATTTTTTCTGGCTTTTTATCGTTAGCTTCCTTTAGGTGAAAGCCATAGTTTGCAGAAAGGTTACAGAGGATCAGAAGCCTTACCGTCTGTCTCACCCAAGCCTTGGTAAACTCTAAACCTGAACATAAGGGCAATAATTCCAAATGGTAAGATCAAAAGAAAACCATACCTACAGTGAAACAGGCTGGTGTTGGTGGCAGCATCCTCTGATGTTATTTATTTAGGTGAAACTTGGTTTCTTAATCAAGGTGAATGACATTATGAACAGCCTCAAATACCGGATAGATTTGATCATAACCATTCAGGTAGCTGCTAGGGAGATGAAGTAGAAGATCACTTTTATTTTTTAAGATCCCAGCATATATCCAAAGGAATGACATTATAGAGGACTTTATGAGAGGAAATAGTAAAGATTTGGAATGGCCTACACAACGTCCAGAACTAAACCTGACAGAAAATACATGGATTCTGATTTGGATTACTTTTAGAGTGGATACCTTTTCATTTTTTTCCTCTTCCAGCAGACTAGATTTTATTTTGGTTGGTTTATAGAGGATTAAGAGTGTGTTGGAAAATCAGCCAAGACAGAATATAAGATCAGACTGTAGGCTGACGCTATGAGAAATAGGAGACTGCTGCAGTCACCCCTCTCCAAGGGACTCACAGCAGGGTACCAACAGAAAATATAAAGCCAGAACCCCCGGGCTTATCTTCCTCTTTGCCCGCTGCTTTGAGCAGCACAGGAGAGACATTCTCTTTTCCCTGGACCATGGCACTCCAGCCAGGGTGGACCAAGAACCTGTTGGTCCGCATGGGGTTCAGAGACCTGCCATCATGTGCAGGCTTGATCAAGCTAAGTAAAGTCTGTTTTCTTTTAAACCAATATCAAACTCAAAGCAGCGTTGATCATTCTAAGCTGTGCAGAAGAAAGCTGACCTGGGAGCTGAGCCATGCATCAGCGGGCCGGGCAGAGATCCCCACGCTGCAACCCCCACAGCCCAAGCGCAGCCCATCGGGAGCCCATGTATAGCTCACCCAGGTCCGGTTCCCAAACGAGAGCTTTCCGCCTGAGCAAGCTGCTTGCTCTCTGCCGGCACAAACTGCTTTCTACAAGATGCCCCGAAGTCAACCAAACGGACACAGAGGCATATGACAGGGAAAATTAGGATGGGATTAATCATTTAAGGTGTTTTACTTTTAATGTGTTTTACTGTGTTTTAAAGCTTCATGGAGGTTTAGACCTGGAGCTCACAGGCTAAGCTACTTTCAAAACAATGCTATGCTGATGTGTTTCGGGTGTCTTTTAACAAGGACCGCGGAACGGGTAGGGCCAGTAGGGCCACGGCCCTACCTACTTTTGATGATCAAACATGTAAAATAATATATATAAATAAAATTAAAATATTCAATAGCTATTTTTTTCAAATGCACAGTAGTCTATGGCAGCAGCATCATTCTCCAATGAGAAAGCGATAAATCATCCCATCTAAAAATGTATTGGCTGATTGTGTCATGTGATGTAAACAAAAGTTTTCCCACCTCTGCGCTGCTTATGACTGCCGCTACTTCGTTAGCTTAGTTAACTGTGTCCACTGCAAGTGCTGAGAGGTGTTTCTCGTCCCTCCGTCGTATCAAGACCTATCTGAGATCAACAATGACCCAGAAAAGACTAAATAGCTTGATGTGCGCCCACACACACACACACAGGGATCTTTTGACCACAGTGGATGCTTTGAGGATAGCCAGGGACTTCTCCAGCATAATGACAGACGGAGACACTTTTTCGGGAATATTTAGAGCAGGGGTGAGTTTGACTTTTCTTTTTAAAGTATTTTTATTCTGTAAATATTGTGTTAGCTGTAATATAATGATTGTAAGTGGAAATAAATCCGGGGCGTGTGTGCTGGAACGTCAGAAAAAAAGTTAAATAAAAATTCGGTGCCGATTTTAATTATAACATGGCAGACACATTTATCATGCTCAGGGACCACAGCCTATGAGAAAGCAATAAATTCTGGTGTCTAAAAATGGATTGGCTTGTCTTGTGTCATGTGACGCAAATCAGTTGCGTGATCAAGGGGATGCTGGTGTTTATGTGTATGCGGGCGCGTGCGTATGTGATGGGTAGTGGTATTGAGTATTGCCTGATGGGCCCGACCAATTTGAAATGCGTTCCGCGGTCCATGTCTTTTAAGGTTATGCCAAACTTTATTTCCATAAAGATTTTGAACACCAATGGGACTATGAGTGTAGTGCTACGAGGGTAGAAAAAGAAACACGATTTCATGCGTCTTATGGGAATCTGGGAAGACGCTGACAGCAGAAACAGCTGATCAGTCATGTGAGGTAAATGGTTGCTTTGTCAGAACTTATTTAGAAATGTGTTTCCATCTCCTGTTATGCGCATTCATTCTTTTTTGAAAAAGCATAAAACCACCTCAAGCAAGCAAAAAAAACGTGCTTGAGTCCTGCTGATAACCCAGTTTTATTTATTTAAGTAAATAATAAAACCATTGATCAACCATGGCAGGAATACTATAAAATATTTTGAATTATTTTCTTATATGTATCCTATTATTATATAATTCATAAAAAGAGACTGAAATCAGTCAAATTTAGCATCGGCAGACCAAGTTTTTATAAAACTGAGATGGGCAAATGTCAGTGTTGTATGGTCTTTCTGTATGCACACCAAATTATGTCCAGATTGGGCCCTTCCTTCTTACTCCTCAAAGGTTTTTTTCAAGGACTGCAGTAAAATACTTTTATTCTCGGCAGCAAAGAGAACAAAGGTTATAACAAAAAAGAAATTTAAAAAAGCTACTTACTTAAAAAAGTTACAACATATGACTTGAGATCTGTTTAAGGTAGATTCAGACGCTTGCAGTGATAAGGCCACCATGGTTCTGTTAAAGTTAACAGCCTGGTCTGAGCATTCAAGGCACCAGCAGAGGACCAACTGTTCTTAGTGATTATTGTTTCCAAGTTGCTAATTAAAAGTGCATTCCCCATGTGACGATAGAGAAATGGGCCCTGAGCCACTCAGTAGCAATATGTTTCTGCCCTACCCAGCTGCATTTAGGAGCCAGGGGAAAATTTGCTGCACAGTGCTTACCCCTTGGGAGCATTAAGAGCCATGCAGGACAAACAGTACAGGCAAATCTGACTGATAGCTCTATTGTTGTGTTTAAATTGAATGTAACAATAATCCAGTTTGTTTCCTTTCTATTGTACTTGCTTTTGGCTGCATTTTCTTTATTTGTCATCTTCCTCCTTCCTTTCTTGTACACACCATTAGTCCTGCAATAAGGTCCCACTGAGACTGTTAATATCATAACGACCAGCAGAAATAAGGGCTCCATCCGAATACCCTTATTGGGTAAGGACTCTTTAGCTAAAGTGGAAGTGCGTCAGCGGTCGCCATCATAAGTGCTGTCCGAATAGTGCAGTCAGTAAGAAAAGAGGTAGGAGGTTCCTCTCATAGCTACTTTAGCATAGGATCCTCACAATGTCCCTTACCGGCACTAATGAGCAATAAGGAATACCTCAATCCTATGCGTGATATGATGTATAAGCACAATCCACCTCACGGAAATGAATGAAAATGTCTGGAGAGCAGAGAGTGCGTACTTTGTAGTTTAATTTCAGAAGGCTGGATGCCTGGATTTGCCTCGCATCATCCATGTGCGTTTCCTCCACGTGAGCGTGAACAGGTGAGGACTTTGATGTACAGTGAGGATATTTTTTGGTCCTCACTTTTTTTCTGAGCTAGGGGTTAGGTTTAGTACTAAGGTGTCAGTTAGGTTTAGGTTAGGGTGAGTTTGGGTAATTACTGATAAAGGTTACGGTTAGGGTCAGGGCTAGGCCATAGACAAGCTTGAAAATGAATCAAAGTCTATGGAAGTCAAGACACGTTCCTTACTTTGTATTTTAAACAATGAGGTGTGTGTGAGTGTGTATTTGCTCTACCTGAACAAAAAAACAATGTATGGGGTCTGAAGAGGTCCAGATGTTGCATAGAAGAACCTTGGTGAATAAAAGTGTTGTAGTGAATGTTTCCTGTTTGCTGTCATGTGTATGTAATGCTGTAATCCAATTAAAGATTGTTCCACTGTGGCCTTTGCTACGCCACTGAGTATGACAGAAAACAGGCACAAGGGGATGACCCGTGTATTGATTATGAAATATCGCCTTACATCATCTGAGCTGCTTTCAAATATACTTTGCAATGTTTTCAGAGGGGAGTGGAATAAGTGTGTGGTTGGTGATAAAAATATTACAAAATGATTGGTCTGAATCACTGGATGAACAATAATTTTGCAAAAATGAGCCAGGCTTTTAAATAAGTCTTTGTACAGAAACAGATCCCTTTTAAACCCTTTTAAAGAGGAAAGGCAAGGAAAGTTTATTGCTAAAGCACCATTCCTACACAAGCAATTTAAAGTGCTTTACGGGATATCAAAAGAAAGACAAGAAAATAACAGAGATTTAGGGATTTTCTTAAAAAAAAACAATTCACGCGTGACGTCACGAGCAACATCCGGGTCACGCTGGTAGGCGAAAACAGTACTGTTTTCGCCTACCAGCGTGACAAAACGGGTGATTTAGAGCGTACTTTTAGTTAGTTTATTTTTGGAATCTAAATAATGTCTATGACTGGTTGTGCTCCCGGTTGCACACAGAGGCTTCCAAATCGTCGGATGTACGTTTCTTTCGTTTACCGAAGGACGAAGAAAGAAGAAAGAAATGGATAATTTCAATGAAAAGGACGCAGGCAGACAATCCCAATCGACTGTGGGAGCCATCATACCACGACAGAATATGCAGTCTACACTTCTCCGCTAAATACAACTTAATTTTGCACTAGTCATTGTTCTACTTAAATAATTATCTAAATAAAAATTAGGATATATACTTAAGTCAAGACGTAAACGTTCATTTCATAATAATATACGTACATGTACAAGTATGCAAACCCTCTGGCATGAGTCTGTGAAAAGGATTAATAAGACAATATATCCAGTAACGGAATATATATTCAATTGTTGATTTAGAGCTACTTTACAGTGACTACTCTAAAAATATTTAGATCTGAGATGAGTCATTGCCCATTGGGATGGGGATACCTTGGCTTTCACAAAGCACACAGTCGTGTCCTTCTCCAGTATGTTACACAAACATGTCTGAACATGTCCCGATATGAAATAGTTGTAGCCGTCAAGTGATTTCATGGCTTTCATGCTCTCTCGTGTGTACTGGCCTGGCATGTTGATAAGGTAGCTGTACTGTATATGTCGCCATACGGAACACTTGGCTAGCATTTCACAGACTCGCTCCATCCCTTTAGGCTTTTGCTGTATTGATCTGGCAATCTGATACCATCAACCATCAACTTATTCTTATAACGATCTTGTGATACGCTATCTAAAGAACAAAAATACGTCGAGAACTCGTCATTTCCTTTGTTTTCGTTCGCCATTGTGTTCGCCTTTTGCCTACCAGTCAGGTGCGCATGCGCGAAAAACCCGAATCAAAACAATAACAATGAATTGGTCTATAGAGCTAAATATGCCATAAATCTGAAAGCATGGCATAAAATAAAAAATCATAAATACATATATAATTTACAGGAGCTATAAGTAATACTGACACCTTGTGGCTGAAATCGGTACAACAGCGTGCCAATGATAATCTAATATGCCGTTTTTATATGGTGTGAAACCCTTCGGAATTTTTTCAAACACAGGATAGGTCTATGATGCTGTATCTTTTTCTGGTCTGCTTCTCTTAATGACTTCCATGTTTGCAGGCTGCTGCTCTTTTGCCAAAATAAAATACCAAACGATGCACACTGTTCTGGGAACTCTGGGAAATCTCAGAAGATTGGCTCAGGAACCAGGAAGTAAACACGGGCTACACTCTGAACCGAAGTAGTTCTGGACCGTACCTCTAGGTTTGAAAGGAGAAACCTAGTTTCAATTCAATTTAGTTTATTTATACATCGCCAATTCACAATATATACCAAAACATATACTAAGATATTACATAAGTATTTATATGAATGAAAGCAACAAAAGAAACAGTGGTCTATTTTTTATACATACATTTTTATCGGGGCGTAAAAACTCATGTTCAGAACCAATCTCTGCTAAAAATGGTGATCTGCTCTACCTAATCTACTTTCAGCAGTTATATCCAGTTATTGCAACCGTAAACTGCATAAAATACGTGCAAAATTGATCCCCCTCTGCATTTACTCCCTTCATGTCAGCCTAGAGTAGAAAAGACCCAGCCATGGATGCATTCCAGAACATAATGAGGCGTCTAGTATATTTTGTCTATGGGTAGGAGTGAGTGGACGCGGAGTGGCCATGTTGCCCCATGGCAGGAGGGTGGTGGTATGCAAATCAAGCTGCATTCAGCTCTGGGTGCAGGAGAGGTGCACCACAGGCTGGTCCTATTTCTTGTATTGAAGAGGAGCCACTGCGCGTGTACAACTTTTAACGAGCTTATGGGCAAAGATTTTTGCGCCCCAGTGCGAAAATATGTCACCAATCAGACACTGTCGATGAATTAAACAACTTTACTCTCATTAACTTTAAAATATTTATTTTACACAACAAAAAAATACATGTTAAAATTATAAAATATTTTCATTTAATTTTTTTGTTATTTTATCGTCTTATTTAAGGTAATGTGGTGAGTGGTGACTGGTGGGGCAGCGCTCTTCTGCCCTCTATTGGCCAGCCACCACTGCTTAACTGATGATTTCTCGTAACTTTTCAAATCAGCATGCTTATAGTGCATTGAAACAAACAGTGATTATTAAAACTTTTCCACGTCAGCCTGAGCCTCGTTACTACAGCGTTCGCCTACAATATACAAGCACAGAAATAGATCCATGTTCATTTAATGCAAACTCTTCTTTTTTTAAGCAGTAGTTTGCTACAATAATATGATTATTGTTGGTGATTATTTTAAATGTGGCATGACTTGTCAACATTTGAAGATGTTTGTAAATAGTGGAACTATTTTATAAATAGTTTGTGTTATTACAGGGTGTACCCCACCTCTTGCCCATTGAAATGCTGGAGATAGGCACCAGCACCTCTCGTGACCCCATGAGGGATAAAGCAAGTAAGAAAATGGATGGATGGATGGATGGATGGATGGATGGATGGATGGATGGATGGATGGATGGATGGATGGATGGATGGATGGATGGATGGATGGATGGATGGATGTTATTATTAAATATGCCCTGAGTTCTGCCTGCAAAAATGGTTCAGTCCATTTAGTGGAATATTCTCTAATTCTCTAATTATTTAAATTCATCTGTTCCATTAAGTCATGAAGGGTGTAGGGTGGTGGTGTGAATAGTGTCTAGGATCAGAGTGTGGCAGAAATAAACCTGTGAAAGATTATCTTGATTCTTTGGTCCTAATGTTGGATGTCTGCCGCTATGGCCACGCAACCAAGGTAACAAACCAAACTGTTTTCAGTCTTGAAGAAAAAAAAAAATCTGCCCATGTTATGTTTTCAGGAGGTTTATTCTTAAGTTCAGAGCGTATAAACTAAATGTTGTCTCACCTTGTTTGATTCTAGTCCTGGGGTCACTGAGTAAGCAGGTCTTTGATGACCCAAGAGTTCAAAGTAGTTCATACTTGACAAGCAATTCAGAAATGAATTTCAGCCCACGAATTTAACCAAGTTGTTGCCAAAAAGAACATAAGAAAAATTACACAAAGAAACGTAGAAGCAGAACACAGAAACTGGATGTAACTTAGCATGAAGATGTCTGTAGCAGAGATTATACAGAGCTTCAGAGAAATATGCCAAACAAGCACCAGCGAAGAGGTTTATGGCCAAGAAGAGCCGACTCTTGTACATCCCTGGCCGTACCTGCAAGAATGTTCCAAGATGGTTTGATGCAAAGTTAAATTTGACATTGTTGCCATAAGCTATAGAATTGAGCACTGTATGTATCAGGAAGGTATCACTAAGAGTTATTAGTTATTTTAGATTTTTTTAATTAATATATTTGATTAATCATTAATTTTGACAGCACTGTAGGGTTCTTAACAATATTTTTTTACTGCGTAACAGTAAATGCCAGGTATGGGGGGCGGCAGCAGGGTGCACTGGTTTATTTTTTTGTTGCTTTAGTATATTCAACCACACAGTGGAGCCCTGCATGGTGCAGCTCGAAAGAGAAGCTCAGACCAACCAAACCCTGCCATTGGGCTTTCCTTTAAGCTAATATCAGCTAGCGTTAGCGTATATTGTCCAGGAAGTTTACAACTTCACTGATGCAGATACAGGAGCTTTACTGACCTTTTTATTTTGCTCTCAAACAGAGCTCCCAAGCTTTCCTGTGGTCCCGCCTGCTGGTTGGCTACGCAGTTGTGCCAAAGTAGTTACCTCACATAGAATTAGCTCCCCCTGCATCGGGACTGCGGATTTGGCAGGAAGAGCGTATTAAGTCAACTCTGTCTCTTTTTTAAGAGTAGAGATGTTTGACTTTTGTTAAAAAGTGAAAGAAGAGTGTTGACACTTTATTATTCAGTTAGTGGGTTAAAATGGAAAATTACACAAAATTCTTCTCCTCTGATTTTTCAACATACCAAGACTACCCAATATGAGGATAATCACATCTGTTTAAACTCCATTCACAACATTAATGCTCAATGTTGCCCCTTCTCAACAAGTAAATTGCTCTGTGACCAGATCTCATATAACAAAATGTGGGACAATATGATGCTTGTGAGGGACAATGTGGGACACATAACCAACGCTATGATGACATCATACATTTTAATTTAAAACAGATCGCACATTAGAATAATCAAGCTCTGATTTGCTTGTTATTGCACAACAATGAAGTATCACAACTCACAAGTTCATAAAAAGGCATTACTTAACTTTCTTGAAGTTTAATAAAACGTACATTTTAGCCCTGTGACTGGCCACCTGTCCAGGATGGACCCCACATCTCTCCCATTAACCACTGGAGATAGTCACAAGCCCCGCCACGACCCTGTGTTACGTCAAGCCACGTTTCCCCATCAGATACGGCATGAAGTAACACCTGCACAGAAAGGTGGGTATAGAAAATTGATGGATGGATGGATGAGATATTAAACTTTAAAAAACTTTAATAAAATAGTTTAAGTTTATCAGAAAACAATTTAACTTGCAAATTTAAAAAAAGCTCTCTGAGAATCACCTCTCTCTGGCCTCACCCAGTTAGAAACCGTTCTCCAGTCTGTTTTATAGCAGCATTTTCTTTTATGTGATGTAGTTTCCTTAATAATCCATCCATCCATCCATTTTCCGGATGGTAAATGGGGGGGCATTCCATTTTTTTAGGGGGGCACACTTTTAAAAAAAAAATATATATGTTTTTGCTTCAGGCTCAACAGTGGCTCTGTGACTACTCCTACAGTGCTGAGAAAGAAATTCTTAATAAAATCCCAAAATCTAAAAAAACTAACAAACAAAAAGCAATAGTGTAGTCAGTGTTGACAGATTAGGCAGGTTTTCACCCATTCAGGCTTCTTTTGAACACATTGAGCTGGAACAAAAATAGTTCATGGGCAGGTTGTAAAAGATTTGGGAAGCTTTTAACAACATTTGTTGGGCTTTTAGAAATAATTACTAACAAAATATATCAAAATAGTTGTCAATGTCATGAAGAAAACTAAAACCATTTTAATAAAATGCCATCTCCTTCAACTCATTTTACTGGTCAATTTATTTTTAAATAAGTCAAATCTGTTGAATCTGATATCATCAATGAATAATAGTTATAATGAATAATATTGATTGTTATAATAAAACAAGAAAAGAATAATGGTTAATCAAGTGTCACTATGAAATTGTATTGGTCAATGTAAACGCCCAAGAGGAGTTGAGTTCTACTGATCAACTTCTCTCACTTGCTTCGTTGTCACTTCTTGTAATTGTTTGGTAATAAGACCGAATTTCCATCCCGAACTACCGACACCGACGGTGACCACAGCCGAGACGGGGCGTCTCTCAAGGCTATGAAGGTATGACTCAGTGTCCCGCCCCTCTCCAGCTGTGACTGGCTAGCATGTTGCCTTTAGTCATTGATTTGATTGGTTGAATTGTATGATTGACAGATCAAAGGTAGTACTAATAGAACGATGGCCACTCCGAAGTAAAAAATAATAATAAATCAGCTTCCAGTCCAGGGCGGGCACGGCTGGCTCAGTGGGTGGGCACGGGCCCCCAATGCCCGCCCATGCCGCCGGGTCTGTGTGTATCTGGTCTACAAATAGGGTTGCATGTTTTCTTCTGTTTTCCACATGTTAGCAGACTTTAAAACTTCCAGCAACAGCTCATTATTTTGGGTCAGGTGTGAGGCTGCAGGGAGGATAAAGGAGTGTCTATGTGCTGCTATTGGAAGAAGTGTGACAATTTGGGCAGATGTGAATGGTTCAGTGGGGGAAACCCTGCCGAAAGGGAGGCCAATTATCAGCCATAGAGTTGTTACGCTGATTGAAAGTCAGAGTAACAGCCTAATTACAGCCTCATTTTGACAACTGAAATACGCTGCCGAGAACCCTGCACTGTCTATGTACATAGAGAAAGATACGAGTGCAATGGTTACTAAGCCAGCCCTGGATACAGAAATGTTATTGTCCAGTTTTGTTATTTTATATCCATTGCCCTTACAGAGTCCTGCAACCAAGCGTGGGTGTAAATTTACAATCCAATGAAGGTTTGTGATAACATGCCTCTGAAATTTAAATTTTTGCACCAAGCAAGCAATTATCATACAGTGTTTGCCCTAGAAATGCTGTCTTTCTTACTTCTATGTCTTGATTGAATGAAAATCTCTTTCAAATCTAGATCTGCCAGAGTTTATAGGATTTTTGAGTATAACTTTATTCAATTCTAATTTTATTACATTTAGAATCTGTTTCTGATCCATTCATGGATCTATCTAGCAACAAAAATGTCTTTCCCAAGTATAAAGCAGCCATCTGTTTTCAGGGATGGACTCAGGAAGGAGGATTATTGTTTCCAATAGACAGACTTTTGGTGATTTGCTACAATCAAAGCAAAATGTATTTTTGTAGGACATCTGAAAATTACCATAGAGACGTTTACTTGTTGAGAACGGGTGGCATTGAGCGTTAATGCTCAATGATCATCATCCTCGTATCAGGCAAACGTTTTCAGTATATTGAAGTAATCAGGGCACCACGTGAAATAAACAAATGCATCCCTTTTAAGTTGTAACACAACAGAAAAGAAACAAAGACAAAGGATACATTTATCCTGTTGGATCCCGCGCTCCCGACACAAGCGATACTAATTCTGTCGGGGATAACTACTTGGTTACTTCTAAGCATTTCTCTTAATACTCGCCCCATGTACCCCAATCAGAACAGACTCCACCGACATCTTCATGGCCAGAAGGCACTCAATGCTTCCGACTCTGTGGGACTTTTTAGTGCAGCTATGCTCAGAAATTGAACCCGACAGGTGTGCGGTGGGTTCCTGCTGGAAAATAAACAGCTCTGGGCCCTTACCTCACTAATCAAACATTTTACCACCCCTTGCCCCGCTTCTCCCCACTGGCAGAAAGATGGGGAATTGTAAGAATTTGTCACAAGAAATGTAGGCAAAAGGTACGCTCGACTATGAAGGGTAAAAAGTCCGTAGAGAGTCGGCGCGGAGTCCACGCGACTCGCAGTATGCACACAGTTCACCCGAGTACATGGGAGCCTTAAATTAAAGCTAACTTCTTATTCATCCTGCAGGATGTCAGGTGGAGGATTAGTGTTTTGACACTCGATATTGAGAAGTAAAACTAAATTTCATCAAGCCATTCTAATAAAAATGGAAATAAAATGGAAACTAATCCTCCACCTGGCATCCTGCTGGATGAATAACAAATTAAACAGATGTGATCGTCCTCATATTAGGATATTAGGCAAACAGTGTTTAAACAGTCACGTAGGCTGCAATGCCACGGGAGAGCAATAAAGTGTAATTTTCTGTTTTACCCTACTAACTGAACGATGAGGTAACAACTCTTTCTTTAAAACTTTTTTAACACAAGTTCAACATCTCTATTTGCACAACTAGATGGCTGGAAATGAGATGGAGCCGATTGGATCCGCTGCTTCAGCCCAAAGTGGACTTCGAGCACAGGGGCTATAGTTTCTGTCAGGAGAACTGGCCTGACACCTGCTGACATCTGGGTCCATGTGATCAGTGGCAGCAGGGTTTTAAATTCTGTCTACAGAAGGCTGATGCTAACCAACAAATAGGGAGCAGTTGTCCCCTTAAGACCGCCCCCTCCTTGTTTGCATAATGAGGCGGAAATGCATACAGAAATGGAAAAAGGAAAGGCATAAATAAATATGGTTGAAGAAATAGATGGGGTAAAAATATAGAAAGGAAGAATAAAACAGACGAAAATATTAAAACAGAGACAGAAATAAATACATTTAAAAACTAAGTCATTAATAAATAAAGTTGGCAATTATAATGAAAAATAAATAAACGAGGTGATTATTAAACTAATTAAAGGAGCTATTTACATTTGTCTCATTGTATAATTTAATTGCAGCTTACATTCATTTATTTGCTGTATTTTTTTGCATTTATTTTCTGCTTATATATTCATTGAGCATGTGTTTATTTCTATATCTTCTATATCTAGTTAGCAGGAAGTAGCATGCATTTCACAATTTTTTTATCCTGGGGACGAGTAAATCCTTTATATCTATACTACTATTATTTGCAGCATCAAATTTCACTGGACCCTCCTATCATAACCCTGGACCCCCCACTCCCCCTCCCACACACACACACACACACACACACACACACACACACACACAAACACACTCCTGGTTCCACCACTGCTTGGAACCAAATCGATATGGTAGCTACATGAACTTAACTCAAATTTTGACTCTCTTAGCAATTTATAGTGTAATACAGAGAGAGTTGCCCAGTAAATCTTCTTAATTTGAGTTGCAAGATACATCCATGTTCTAACACTTCTATCCCTTGTGGGGTCACGAGGGGTGCTGGTGCCTATCTCCAGCTGTCAATGGGCGAGAGGCGGGGTACAGCCTGGACAGGTCGCCAGTCTATCGCAGGCAATAAGATACAGTGCATCATAAATAATTTAGGCATTATTTGATTGTAAAACTAAATTGCACAAACCTGTGTAAATCTGTCTTAGTATTTATAGTTGAACTGATTGCAACAGTTGAGTTGTTGCCAAAAAGGTGTAGTATTTTTGAAATTATTCTTCCATGGTTACAGTACCTACGTGATATTAGAGGAGTTGCTGTGCATAATTAGCCGTGTGCATATAAATAACATAACATTTAAAGAAGTGTAAAAAGGTCATTTATAAAAACGTAATACAGTTTGACACCTTACATTTGACTGCATTATTTAGGTCATGTTTGTTTTGAAATCACTAATTTTATACTAACTTGTTATTGTCAGGATAGATTTCTGGTTATTTTCAGGGAGAAAATCATGTCACATAGCACAGCAGATGAAAGGAAACAGCTAATAGGTTTTATAACGGTCCACAGGACTGTTAGCAGAGTTTCTCTTTTTGATTATATTCTGGAGTGTCAATGAGTAATTCAGCACTTTTTTCAGAGTCCTATTCTACATGTTAGAATGTGACAGAGACCAGCAGAAAAAGGCCTCATTGTAAGTCCTTCACGGAGGCAAAGTCCTCAAAACGTTATTTTTCAATCTCTCTGATAAGCTGCAAACAGTGATTCATAAACCTCCTGTTTGTTCTACCCTTTTGTTTCCCCCCGCGCCAGTCTGTTTATCAGTGCCCACGACAAACTGAGGAATTAACAGGCAAAAAAACAATAACCAGAGGACGGTGAACAAAAAACAATGTAAAGAATCAGCTTGTCAAGGACAGAAAGTAGCCCAGGCTGGTGGATACAAGCATAGAGGGAAGTGATTCTATTCCCCACCCTGGAACTGTTTCTGTTTATTGTTTCACATGTTACTGGCTGGGAAAATGTGTTAAATAAAGCCTTTTTTCACCACTGACTGTACTCCCAACAAGGAATTTACTAGAAAATGAAAATCCAAAGCTTATAGAAGTCCAGAGTACAATTACATTTTGTCCACTAGATGGGGTGATAATGCAGAGGAATTACTCCCATCTCCTGCGTAAAAGCACCAAGAAAGACAGCTTGCCCTCAGAAAGAAAAAGAACAGCCAGGCTGCCATTCAGCAGGTGAGTAAAGCAGCATAAAATGTTCAAAAAGGAGAATACCAACATTCCTTACAAAAAATTGTTAGCAATATGAAACCTAATCAGTTACTTTATTCCTGGAAATAGCTGCAGTTTTATACAGAAACACGCAGCTTGTTTTGTTCTACGAGTAACCGCATGCAGGTCAGCAACAAAGGAAGTATGAGCATTTTTAGGAACGTCTGCATTGTGTGAAGTTTCCCATAATCCGAGCTCATGATTCAGAGCTGGTCATGACAGGCTTTAGCTTTGTTTTAATAACGTTATATTAACCGGTTTTACACTATAGATCATTTGGATCATAAAATTTGGCTCAGCACAGGAGTCTTTTTAATAACTAATGAAATAATATCATGATAATGGATATGTTGCTATAGGTAGCTGTATTGTCCCTCTTCACAAAGCCCATATAGTTAGCATTTATTCTAAAAAACGTTATTCTTCCATTAGTTCTGAACATTTAAATCATAGTATCAGGTTAACTCTTACCACCAGATGGCACTTTCAGCATCTCATCAATATAGGTGTCTAGATTTTCTCCTGCGTCTGAATGCCAATTAGATGCTGCAGGTAAAACTCTCCACAAGCACCGTATATACGTCATTCACCACGTCAGCATGTGGGGTGTGATTTATTGGGGGAATTTGAATGTTCTTCAAAAAGTCATAAAACAGTACACTTGAAGGAGTAAGTGCTGTTTAATTTCAATTACCCCCCCCCCCCCTTTTTTTTACCTGTTACATTGTCTCTTTCACCCAATGGTTTTTATAGTCCAATGATCAGGTCCATTGCTACAGTGGCATAGTTGTCTACAGACACTTCTTCTCACATTTTGCAACAAAAATGTCCTATTTTTAAAATCAGCTCAATGGAGTTTCATTGAAAACACAAGAAGAGTTTTAGTGGGGGTGCTCAAAAATCTACTTGAGTCTTTTTAAAAATGATTTAGTTTGATGAATCCATTGCATGTATGCTGCATGTTTACGTTCCAAATATCCATGCACTAAAACCCGGAGAGGACTGGGATATCATTGCTATGAAAAAAGCTATTCCACGTTTACAAATTTAGTTAGAAAGCTATTGTGTGACATGAACATTTGTTACTTTATCCATGTTCAGACCAGTGCTGGGAATAATGTGCTCACCAAGTGGATAAATGTTTTATATTTGAAAATTCCTTTACTTTATATAGTACTAAGTACTTCATACCCAGGACACTCTGGGCGCAGACAAGTCGTCGGATGTTATAATTCTTTTTTTCTCAGTGTCTGTACAGGAAAAAGGATATTTGGAGGCGCCAGAGAATGCACTTAATCAGGAAAAGGATTTTGGGGACATATCCACCCTGATGCGCTGTGGGTGTAACTTGCAAGCAGGGAGTGAATTTGTCATCATAGCCTACTGCATCTGTAAAGCTTGGCAAGCTGATTTGTAGAGCTGTTTAGACTGTAACCTTTCACCTTTAATGTGATTTATGACTCATTGTTGCGGCCCTTTGACCCAGCTGAAACCAAATAAGCTATTAACTGCAATAGCCAACAGGATCAGGAATTTTTGTTCTGGAAATCAGAAAACACAGATCTAAGGTCGAGCTTAAATGTTATTTTGCTCTCTCCCTTTCCTCTCTTCTTTCTCTTTCACCCCCCCCCCTTTTAGCGCTTTGTCTCATCTATTTCTGTTCTTGTTTTACTCCTCTACCTTCCCGTTTCTGTGTCCATTGAACATGAAATAGTTCCAGCATAAAATCTAATAAAGCTTTTTGCATATATAAATCAAGCGGAGCACTATGGCGAAAGCAGTAAGGATCCATTTGTGAAAATAAAATCTGTTGGGCTCTCTTTGGCATTAAGACAACAATTCTTAATGCTACATTGCCAGACAGGACACAATTTAAAAAACGGTTGAGCTTAGTGAATGTCTAATATCCTAAATAACCAGTTAACACCAGAAACATTATACCCCCAACGAAACTCAACATGCTGTGATCAGCAGGGCCGAGACGGGGAGACGGGAGGTGGACTCTATATAATTGCTTATGCAGGTTACATAATAACAAAACTGTTCTTTAACTCAACACGACAAGAACAAGAATAAAGTTATAAAGCGTAAAGTTCCTGCCCAGGTTTTGTTTCTCCACATGTTTAGCCACCTCCTGAGGAGGTGATTACCTACATGTATAAGGGCAGCTTTGCAAATGGATAATTTAAGACAATAGCCTAATTCAGTGAATGACTTTATTAAATCAAGACTGAATCTTTTTTTTCTTTTTGATTAATGAAGCATTTTTGAGTTGAAATGAACTGAATGATATGATGGCTGTAAGGCTGCAGTATTTTGCCCTTTAGCTGGATGGCTCTCATTCTCCAGCTCTGACATCACAAGAAAAGTATGAAAACTACTGCAACACCATAATCCAGCAAGAAAAGTAAAACAATCAAATGAAACAATCAACAGATGTTCTATAACTTCTACTTAAAAACAGAGGTGACCACTCTTTGCTGCGCAAATACAGTATCTGTGAAATAACTTGCTGATTCACAGCAGAATTCATCCAAATGCATTTTCGGTGCATCATTATGCCTCCTTTATGCTGCATGAAGAACACACTATGATGTAAAAAAAAAATTTCTGCAAGAATGCTGAGGGTCTTTTGAGGGGCTTGGTGTATCAATCACTTTTAAAAATGCTTATGGAATCTGCTATTGACATCTTCGGAGAATTATTCTTTCAGACAGCTATAAATTATTGTTTTCCTAGTAAGACGGTGACAGTTGTAGGTCAAGGAGAGGGAGGCTTTTTTGGCTGCATACTCAACAACAACAGTGATTAAGCTCTACAGAGCGTCCATCTGCATGTGCTGAGACCAGACTGCTCAGGAACCGGTCTCAGACCTGTTCAGATTAACCCTGTGGGTCAACTCTGAGGGAGCTGGAGAGAGTCACAGAGAGAGCGGCGCTGCTCTAAACAGGCACCTTGGCACCGACGGTAAAGCCTATTAGCAGATCAGCTGTCAACTCACCAGCAGAGACGCACAACAAGATATGCAGAACGTTAGCAAGCTCTGATTGGGCTATGTTTTCTGTTGCAGAGCTAAACCCTTTGCATAGTGTCCATCCCAACCAGAAAACTAAGGCAAAAGGAAGTCAGAGAAAGCGAGCAGAGGAAAAAAAAGACTCATAACTTAGGATTCTAAAGTTATAGATCAATATTTGTGGTCAGATTCCAAATCCTAAAGTTGTCCAGGTGCCACAATAAGAAAAGAACATGTTCATCCCCACAGTAGTGACTCATTTATTTACTGGAGTCATGACAGAAACATGTCAATCCTATTTTTCCTGTTTACTGACAATCTCTCCCTGCTGATCCAAGCTTCAGGGAACTTTAACAGGTGTGGTATCAAAGAGTGTTAACTGAGGCATGACGCAAGGAGACAGAGAGAGTGGGTTTGCCAGTGATGACAGATGGGAGATGACTGGTGCGGGCAGTACAGCTCCTTTGTATTAACAGAGGCCTTTTTACTACCTGGAGTGGATGAGCACTGAGATCAGATGGATGGGATTACGGCCTGTATTCACGTGAAGCAGCGAAAACTGGCTTTGACTTGATTTCACTGCTTCTTTTGTCCCAAGCTGCTGTACCAACCTCCTGCAGTGTTTGCTCCCAGTGTAAATGATCTGCTCTTGGACGGCTGGTTCAGGGCCCAGATGACGTCGAAGTTGCTAATGACCTGCTGTGCTTCTCATCTGGTACATCTCTTTCTTTTTACAGGGAACTTCCATGGACCTAGGTGTGAGAAAATGTCAGCATATACCAGCACTCAAGCTGTAGCGATCTTGGACCACATCCACTTTACTCCACAGTGTCTCCAGATGAAAACAGCTTAAATAAATAATTCAGTAAAAGCGATGCCCAAAGTGAACTTGAAGGACTCCAACATCCAAAAACTTTTAGAGCAGGCGTGGGCCAGGGGAAGGTTGTCTCACTGCAATAACCTTGAATAAAGATACCAGGATTTTACAGCATTGAGGTATTAACACAACTCCATCTGACTGTAAGGGCACAAGTAAAAGTGGGCAGGAAAAAAAATGTTAGAACATTTTTCTGTCCCCTAGTCATAAAGGTCTTTAAAGAGTAGAAACCATGGGACAGAAAATGTTGGTGGGCCAGGTACAACATTTATTAGACATTACAGGGTTTGAACTAGTTTGTCAAAGGCTTCTCGCACAGCATGTTTGAAATAACAAGGGATCATTGCTGTGTCCCTTGACCTTTGAATTGTCATGCAAACAAACAATATGATATTTTAAGCTCTTAAAATTTCTTAAAGCATAGGGTGCCATGAAAAAGTGTCTGCCCTGACCGATTTCCCTTTTAATGTTTCATACTATCAAAGACATTTTATTATCAGAAAAAAGATAACTTGGATAAATACCATAAACATTTTCAAATGTTTTATTTGCAAGCCAGACCTGTACAATTAAGAAATCCCTTCAATTGAACTTGTCTGACAACATGAAGTAGGCTACAAGATCTCTGATAGCAAATCACATCATGCAACAATCTAAAGACATTCATGAATAGATTATAAGAAGAAAATATTTTATTAGTCTGGAAACTGCTAAAAAGCCTTTTCTCACGCTTTGGGACTGCGGTGGACCATAATGAGATACATTATCCTCAAATTGAGAAAGCATGAAACTGTGGTGGACCTTCCTAGTGGTCGCCAGCCTATTAAAATTACTCCAGCAGTATCGTGACGACACATTCAGGAGGTCTCTATAAAAAGAACCCAGAACATTTGAAGCACTGCATTCCTCATTTACATCAGTTGGGGTCAGTGTCCACGATTCAACCGTAAGAGAGAGACTGGGCAAAACGGCATTTATGTGACCAACCATCACACATAGTCGTTGTGTGATAGCGTTGTGATGCTTTACTGCTTCGGGTTCTGCATGATTTGGCATAATTGATGGCAGGAATTCAGCTTTCTACAGGAAAACTTTGAAGGAGAATAAAGTGTATAAACTATAAGTTTGGGACCTTAAGCTCAAGAACATATGGATTATGAATTAGAGCAACGATTCAAAGCTCCCCTGCAGGTCCACCTCTAAATTGCTACAAAAAGGTTTGGGAGTAGCCTACTCAATGTCCAGGACTTAAATCTGATAGAACCTTCTGTGGTATGACCTTAAAGAGGCTGTTCATGCTCAAAAAACCTTTCATTGTGGTTGACTTTAATCAATTATATAAAGAAGAGTGGGAAAGATTTACTCAAAAGCAACAAAAACCATTACTGTTGGTAGGTTTAAGGGGGCAATTACTTTTTCATACCGGTTCAGACTGGTTTAGAGAATTCTTTGCCTTAAAAATCAAAATCCTCCTTTAAAAAACGAAGTCCGTATTTACACAAGTTGTCTTTGTCAGATTTTTTTTGAAGATGTGACTCATTTAATGTGACACAAAGGCAAAAACAGAAGAAATCTATTAAGGGGTGAATAGTTTTTCCCAGTGCCGTAGTCACAGTTTAACTGACAAACACATTCACAAATACAGGAGCCTTCACTACTATCCTCACAGCTACTGGATACATTGCACACATACAGAGGTGAGTGTCATGCTGACTTAATCTTTGAACGCATATTAAAATGTTTCTGCGCTAATCTGCTGGAGTTCAGAAAAAGGGTGGATGAAAACCAAAACAATTGGCTTCATGTTTTAGTCCAGACAAGAAACCTGCTGCTTAAAGGGGTTTCCTCCAAACTATTCAAAACTGAATTATGCATAAAGGATAGAGGTGAGGATAAGTATGGGTCCCTACGAGCTGAACTTCTCAATTGATAAACAGGGTAATGAAAAGGAAAAAGAAATATTTTGAGACCATGATCACAGAAGGCCAAAGGGATGGTCATTAGGGACTGTTTTTTTTTTCTGAAAAACATGCTGTGTTTATAAAAGGCTTGTCGGAAGGAAAGCATAAAGGCGTGATTTGGGGAGCACAAGGACAGGGCACATGTTTCCATAGGGAAACTTAGGACCACATTTTATATCTCTCACTGGAGGAAGTTGTCACTTTTTATTTTCCCACATGAAAGAATCTGCCCTCTGCGTGTTTTGCAGAATTCCTTTAGTAGGGTGTATATTAGCCTCTTTTGCAGAGAAGGTGGGCAAACATCTGCTATGTGATTGTAATGGTGGTAACTATATGAGTAGGCAGCGGGAATCGAATGTGATTGTGATTCAAACAAAGTTCATAGTAACTGATTGAACCAGTGCAACATATAACCTATGCCATAAAAATGTATACAGTGCAAAAACGTCACACCTTTCTTACAGTCGCATATTTCAATGCATTCATTAGAAACTTTATGTAACAGACCAACACAAGGTAATGCATAATGGTAAATTGCCTGCACTTGTATAGCACATTATCAAGTCCTGGGGAGCTAAATTGTAGCCACAGCTCCCCTGGGGCAGACTTAGACTTAGACTTAGACTTTCTTTATTGTCATTTTGTATACACAGAGTGCATACAGAACGAAATTTCGTTTTCAGACAGCTCAGAAAGATTGCAGTAACTCTACAGGATACCTTGCAGTGAATTACAGTACAGGATAAAGTGCAGTGATCAATCGCAGTCACTTACAGGATAAATTTCAATTGACTTCCGGATAAAGTGCAGCAGTGAACAGTAGGCAGTTGAAATGTAAACAATGTAAACCAAATGTAAACAAATATGCAGTAAGGTGCAGCAGTGATTTAAAAGTAGACAGTTGCATTGTACACAGTTTTGCAGTACGTTTCCGGTTAAGGTGCAGCAGCAATTTTGCAGGATACGATACAATGTGCAAATGTGCAAATCAGCAAATCTAGTGTGGTACACAGTCCGTTTTTATACTTCAGCAGTTCAGCAGTTCAACAGTCTGATGGCAGCAGGGAAAAGGCTTTTGCAGAACCTAGTGGACCTGCAGTGGATGCTGCGGAACCTCTTTCCAGAGGGCAGCAGGGAGAATAGTCTATGGTGGGGGTGTGAGGGGTCCCTGATGATGTTACGGGCTCGAGACACACAGCGCTGCGATGAAATGTCTTTAATGGAGGGAAGAGGAGCCCCGATGATCCCTTCTGCTGTCCTCACCACTCTCCTCACGTTCTTCCAGTCGGAGGCACTGCAGCCTCCACACCACACAGAGAGACAACTGGTCAGAATACTCTCTATGGTGCTTCTGTAGAAGGTCGTGAGGATGGGCTCTCCTCATCCTCCGCAGAAAGTACAGTCGCTTCTGTGCCCTCTTCACCAGTGACGTGGTGTTCACAGTCCAGGTGAGGTTGTCCGTGATGTGCACCCCCAGGAACTTGGTGCTGCTGACCACCTCCACCGCTGAGTTGTTGATGAGCAGTGGAGCATGGTGAGGCTGGTTTTTCCTGAAGTCGACGATGATCTCCTTCGTCTTCTCCACGTTCAGGATCAGACTGTTGTCTCTGCACCAGCCCACCAGCTGCTCCACCTCCTCTCTGTATTCCTGGTCGTTGTCGTCTCTGATCAGGCCCACCACCGTTGTGTTGTCTGCAAACTTCACGATGTGATTGGTGGTGAACCTGGGGACGCAGTCGTGTGTCATCAGGGTGAACAGCAGGGGGCTCAGGACGCAGCCCTGAGGGGAGCCCGTGCTGAGGGTGATGACATTCAGAGGTGTTCTGTCCGACCCGGACTGACTGAGGTCTGTTGGTGAGGAAGTCTAGCAGCCAGTTTCGTAGGGGTGTGTTGAAGCCCAGATGCTCCAGTTTTCCCACCAGATGTTGTGGGATGATGGTGTTGAACGCTGAACTGAAGTCCAGGAACAGCATCCGCACGTGCGTGTTCTTCTCCTCCAGGTGTGCCAGGCTCAGGTGAAGAGCAGAGGAGATGGCGTCCTCAGTGGAGCGGTTCCGTCGGTAGGCAAACTGGAACGGGTCGAGTGTGACCTCCTCTTCCTGATGGGGAACAGCTTTCACTGCTGGAGTGCTGTTTAGTGCCTCAAACCTCCCAAAGAAGTTATTTAGTCCATTGAGGAAGTCAGCATCAACTTCACCCACCGGGGTGGAGGGCATGTTGTATTCAGTGATCGCCCGGATGCCTTTCCACATACTCCTGGTGTTGCTGGCGTCATGGAAAAGCTCCTGGATTTTCTGACTGTGGTTCCGCTTTGCTAGCCTGATGGCACGGTTCAGGTTGGCTCTCGCTGTCCTCAGTACCTCCTTGTCTCCAGACTTGAAGTCTGAGTTCCGTGCTTTTAGCGCTTGACGGACCTCCGCAGTAATCCAGGGTCGTTGGTTGGCTCGGGTGATGATGGTCTTGGTGGTGCTGACGTCCTCAATGCATTTGTTGATGTAGGCTGACACAGTCATGGCGTACTCATCAATGTTGATCTTGTCCTCATAAGTTGCAGCAGCTTTGAACATGTTCCAGTCAGAGCACTCAAAACAGTCCTGGAGCGCCTCCATGGCTCCCTCAGTCCACACCCTCACCTGCCTCGCTGTTGGTTTTGCTCTGATCAGCAGGGGCCTGTATGCTGGGAATAGCATCACGGAAAGGTGATCTGAAGAGCCCAGGTGGGGGCGGGGGGCTGCTCTGAATGCTCCTTTTATATTTGTGTAGACTAAGTCTAGAGTGTTCTCTCCCCGAGTTGCAAAATCCACGTGTTGGTAAAAATGAGGGAGAACAGTTTTCATATTTGCCTGGTTAAAATCCCCAGCAATGATGAAAACCCCCTCTGTGTGTGCAGATTGCAGCTCAGAGATAGTCCGATAGAGAACACCCATAGCATCTTTAGTATTAGCGCTGGGAGGGACGTAAACCGCTGCGATGATAACAACAGTGAACTCTCTAGGCAGATAAAATGGTCTGCAGCTAATAATCATAAGCTCAATGTCCGGAGAGCAGAGACTTGTGACTAATCTAGCATTTTTACACCAGGTGTTATTGGTGTAAACGCAGAGTCCGCCTCCTCGGGACTTACCGCAGAGTTCTGTTTGTCTGTCGGAGCGGAAAGTAGCGAGGCCCTCCAGGCTAACGGCGTTGTCTGGGATTGTTGAGGTGAGCCATGTTTCGGTCAGAATGAGAGCGCAGCAGTCCATGAGCTCCCTCTTTGCAGAGAGCTCGAGTTGTAAATGGTCCATTTTGTTGTCCAGTGAGCGAACGTTGGAAAGCCAGATGGATGGTAGCGGCGGTCTGAATGGGTTAGCCTTTAGCCTCGCTGCTAAGCCTCCTCGGCACCCGCGCTTCTTCGGCCGGCTACACCGCTTCCGCGTCGCTCTCCTCCGGCGTGAGCTGCTCGTCGAGGGGCCACCATGCCCAATGACCACTACCAGCAGGCAAAGCGGGTGAAGTGTGACTAAAACGATCAGCGCGGAGGTTCTCTCTCATGCTCCTGCGCCAAGGGGCAGGAAAGTGGCAAGGGGAAAGAGAAAGACATTTTTACAAAAAAAAACTAAAACTGACGGGCATTTGTTTTCAGCCCACTTTATAAATTCCTAAATAAAATGTATTTGAACTAGGTGGCTACATTGTCTGCAAGTAATCTAACCACAATATAAATGCAGCTTTTCTGTGAAGGCCTCAGTTTGCTGGAGAACATCAGGATCAAGAAGAACACAGCAGACAGGACAGGGAGGGTCATGTTATAAAATAATAGCCAAAGTTTTGAACTTACAGAAGACCAAATCCATCCTCTGCTGTTAGAAACATGACACGACTGCCAACATGCAAATACATAAATCCACCTAAACACAGAAGGCTGGCCAAGGAGACTAATTCAGTGGCCACATAATTTGTATTCTACATTCAGCCCTGCCTGCAGAGCATCCTCACAGCATGATGCTCCCACCACCATGAATCACTGTGCAAAGCCTACGCTGAAGGCAATTACATTTTTGGAAACATTGTCTTGTGGCTGCCTGTCATGTGGATTTTGGGTTGGTGTCTCATTAAAATTTCATTTTGGTAACACATGACAAATATTCTTTATTCTTGAAAGATTTTAGCATAGCAATCAATATACCAGTTGACGAGTACCCTAATTTTACCCGTTGAATCCCTTGCTAGTTGGTCTGTGCAAGGACTAACGTCAATCCTAATTTCTGTGCAGGGCTGGTGTTCACTCTGGCCTTTTACATATTTAAGAACTTTAAAAAAAAAACACACACACGCTTATTTTCAGAAGCAAGGGAGTCTGTCAGCCTAAGAAATCTTTGATCCCTGAAACTGTTTCCAAAAGGACAGTCACATTAATGTCTCCATGGGATTTAAGGGTGTGCAATTAAATTGCCTCACCTTTTGGCAGTTTGTTATTCTGGTACACTCCACATATATCTTGACACATTGTGGGCGGCGTCACTTGACACATTGTGGCTCCTTTGTTGGGCCGGACACGTGTTTCCCATGCAACCTGCGCGTTTTCTGATTTCCTTCATGGTAAGTCTCTTGGTTCTCATATCGCACACTTTCATGAAGGTTGTGGAGGAACAAAGATTTAAAAGTGTGGTCTTCCTCCAAGCCGGGAGCATTTTGTCCCTGGAACTAAGCAGCTCTCAAGCGACGGTAATACTTCTTTGGTGCTTCAGTTCTCTTCTGCTGAATAGCAAAAGCTCCAAGAGTCGCAGAGGCTGGATCTGTGAACACAGAATATTCTTCCCTTAAGGCCTGACAAAGGGCTGAATAACGGTCGCGCGTAACTGGGGTGAGGCTTTCTATGAAAACATGGACACTTCTGGATGTGGTTTTCCAGATAAGCCTCAACTTTTCCCGAGCAGAGGGATTGTATAAGTCTAACAGACAGTGCTCTACCTCTCTTAGACAGTCATCAATGGTGGATTCTGTATTGCTAAGATCAAAACGCTCTATGTCTCGGGCCAGAGACTCAAGCTGACGCATCCGCAATCCCTGTTCAGGGATTGGGGCCGGTCCATATGAGTCCTCCTCCGACGAATCCTGCATACGGTAACCACGGTAGGAGGGTGGCTCCAGTTCTGACCTCCTACCAGGCATCGGCGGCCGTTCGTGGGATGCTGGTGGATCCCCTCCGTCATGAACTCTTGTCCGTGGATGTAGTTCAGTGAGGTGAGGTTCACCTGCGTCCCAGGAACGGTGCTCCCGTCGCCTTGGTGGGGAGGAAAGATCATAGCAGACAGTGCTACGGGTTAGGTGGGAAGCAGGTGTTGTCCCATGATTTACCTCATACGAATCAGTCCTGTCTGCTACCCTAGGTTGTTTAGGCACTTCCTTCCATACCACGCTGCTATATCTGTCCTGACCTCCTAAGCTTTCCTTTGGTTCAGGAGACACCTGAGGGCCCAATTCATCCAATGTCTTCCAGGTGTGACCCCTATGCTTTCCCTGCAGGTTCCCACATTCAAACTCTTTTGTCTGTAAGCTAGCGAGATCCTCCTCTCGCTGCTCCTCACCACGATGACAGCTTCCCTGCACATTCCCCTGTTCTAACTCCCTAATTCTTTCCTCAGCTATGGCACGCCTCTCAACCTCTCTGTTACGCAGATCAGTCTCTAGCATTAACCTTCGGTGGTATAATGCAGTGAGCTCACCTAGCATCTGTTACCAACATATCCTTCGGCTTGTTTTGGACTTTGTCAACCAATTCCTTAATCCTTTGTTCACAAGCCTCACTGTCAAGACTGTCCAGGCGGTTGTGCTCCTCCGGGCTCATTTTTAGTAATGAGCTAATGACACCTCGGGCCTCCGGTCCAACGGAGGGCTCTGAGCCTTGAGCTCCCTTGGCTAGAGAACCTGCGTTATCCATTCTTTGTCACAGCTATGGATAGCAACACAACAACTGTAGCTTAGCACTACACAACAAATAACAACGCTGTAGTTTAGTTCACCACTTAACAACAACGAACACAACACTGTAGTTTAGCTCAGCGCTAAACAACAACTGCTAACCTGTTAAGTGGTTTCACTTAACTGTTAACACGCACTATGACTGACACTTTACTGAAGTAAGTGTTTAAATATGTGCGTTTAATTCGGCTGCGCAGGGGAAAATCAACCCTGTGACTTACAACTCATATGTTTAGGAATGTTTAATATGCTTGTTTAACTTTCAGAATATTAACCATGGGTGACATGAACCACTAACCTTTCGGCCAGTAAATAAAGTGATAATGTTGTGGTTTTGTTTGTGAACGTTTCCTTAATCAATAATGATTGAATAGCACTTTTGGCAAGGTGCTGCAATCAAAATGAGCTGAAATATGGATTGTGTTTATTTAATTCAGAAGTTGCTGGTCATTCAAAGAGTCTAGTCTAAAGGTAACATCAATAAATTAGATGCCCACCCAAGGACGCCAATTAATGTTATGCCAGAAACCTGTTTGATTATAATTATTATTATTAATTATAATTTGCTATTATAATTTGAATAATAGGTCATTCAAACTCAAATGGTAGTTATAACAAATATAGTTCAAATGGTTGTGATCCCAGGGCTATAAGCTTGTAATGATCATCTCAATAATATCAATAATGCATTTATTAATTAACTGTTATGAGCTTATTTATACTGGAACAATGTGATCTGACCGGTTTCTGACCGATGAGATTTATCCAGCAAGCGTTGATAACTCAATTATAACTGCAATTAGAGTTTAATGCTTACTCCTTTACCACAAACCAATGAAAATGTCTCAGTTGATTTCAGTTGTTAACTCAAAAAGAGGTAATTATGTACTCTGAGAGACCATGCAGCTTCATCAAAATAAACACAAACAATTACTATTCCACACGTTATTATTTATTGAACCAAACAATTCCCTGTTACAGTAATTATTGTAATTCAACAACCTAGGAAACTCTACTCACTACTAAAATAAACATGCAAAAGAAAAATAAATGAAAATAAACAACTCAAAATGGATTAAGTGAGAGGTAGCTATTCTTAGTTCAACTCAGTTGTTTAAACATCGCATTCAAGACGTCGGCACTTGACGTAGCAGCATTGAAAGACAAAATAGCTTTGAGAAACTAGATGGATGCTTCTGTAGTTCACAACAAGCTAGCTAACCGCTTAGCTACTCGGCACCTCTCCAAGATGGCAACTATGACGACATATAACCTACGACCTTGCGTGATGCGTGAGGGGGAGGTCTTAATGACGTATTTAGCGCACACGCTAGAGTGGGGCAGGCTTTCACCAGAGAGGCGGTCTACTCCTAAATAAGGGATTCAAAGAAAGTGTGCGAACTCAGAAATTGCAGACAAAGAGATTGAACTGAAGATAAGGGGAGAATGGAAAAGGAAGATCGATCCTCGGCGGGATCAGCTTATAAAAACCACAAACCAAACACAGCCAAAATCACTTACAAAATGCATGCACATACATCAGAAATATCCAGCAGTTAAAACAAACCCCGTCTCGGAGTAATTAAGCATTAAACTAAATCCTAATAGGCTCTGCCCAGGCACAAAATATATCACCTTATGGGTGAGAAAGAGAAAATAAGAGTAAAATCCTTTCTTTACTCTGACGTTGCCTCAGTGGGGATGTCCGGCTCCGGGTCTCTCGGCGTCCTGCAGCTGCTGTCGGCGCGTCCGTGAGGGGGGCAGAAGGAGCGGGGGAAACCACACAGTCTCTGGTTCCTTGACGATCACTGGGAGATAAGCGGCTCTCAGTCTCTGATCGAAGTGAATTCAAAGTACGACCTCCTGCATAGGAAAGCAGGGGTGAGTTTGCTTCGGAAGTTCTCGGTCCAGCGAGAAATCGAACACGTGCCACGTGGGGGAATATCCCAACGGGATGAAACAGCTGTATGTCTTCCCAGTTGGCACGGTGCCAGTGAAGAAGAATGATTTGAGCGTGCCAAGCGCTTATATATCGTCTCATAGCAATGTTATCTCGTTGCTAAGGCTGGTGTCAGGATGACCATGATGCATGCTGGGAGTCAGCAGACATTTTGACCATGTTGCATCATGGCAGTTGGAGTGTGTCACGTTGTAAATGGCATTACATATATATGTTGCACAGTGGCGCAGTGGGTAGTGCTGTTGCCTTGTAGCAAGAAGGTAAGAAGGTTAATTTCAAATCCAACCCTGGGTTGCTTTCTACATGTAGTTTGCATGTTCTCCCTGTGCATGCGTGGGTTCTCTCCGGGTACTCCGGCTTCCTCCCACAGTCCAAAAACATGACTGTTAGGTTAATTGGCTTCTCTGAATTGTCCTTAGGTCTGAGTGTGTGCGTGTGCCCCAATACCTAATAGTCAATGTGCTGACGTCACTTCCTGTTTGCGGTAAGGCGTATTGCATCACTTCCTGTTTTCACTGCGTGAGCAACGGTTTGTTGCTCCAGATTCTCTCGCTTTTATCTTTAATCTCTTTGCTGTAACATCTGTTTCTAAACACATAAGCACTTAAAACATTTTCTGTTGCTGCACATCACGCTTGGGAACTCCTCGTGTTTCACGGTTTGCTCTCTTGGCGTGGTAGAAGGGCGCTAGCCTAGCTTTAGCCTAGCCTAGCTTTAGCTCCACAATGGCTTCCTCTCCTACTATTACTTCAGCTTCTCCGTCTCTTACTAAGTCTCCCCTTATCTCCTGCTCTCTGTGTCAGATGTTTAGCTATTCCTCTGCCTCCTTTAGTGATAATGGTACTTGTAATAAATGTAGTGTTTTTGTAGCTTTGGAGGCGAGGGTGTCAGAATTAGAGACCCGGCTCCGTGCTATGGAAAGACCAGCTGATAGCCGCCCCTTTGCTAGCGCGGAGCCACATAGACCTAGCGTTACTTCACTTAGTGGTCCTCCAGAAGCACCCGAGCAGCCGGGTAAGCAGGCCGGCTGGGTGACAGTTCGTAGGAAGCATAGCTCTAGATTTCAGCCCCCAGTTCACCACCAACCCGTCTGCGTTTCTAACAAATTTTCCCCACTCAGCGACACACCCGCTGAGAAGCCGACTCTGGTGATTGGGAGCTCAATAGTCAGAAACGTGGCACTAGAGACACCAGGGACCATAGTTAAATGCCTGCCAGGGGCCAGAACGGGCGACATAGAATCTTACCTAAAACTGCTGGCTAAGGATAAGCGTAAATACAGTAAGATTTTTATTCACGCTGGCGGTAATGACACCCGGTCACGCCGATCGGAGGTCACTAAAGTTGGTGTTGCTTCGGTGTGTGAGTTTGCTAAAACAATGTCGGACTCCGTAATTTTCTCTGGTCCCCTGCCTGATCTGACCAGTGATGACATGTTTAGCCGCATGTCATCATTCAACCGCTGGTTGTCTAGGTGGTGTCCTGAAAACGACGTGGGCTACATTGATAACTGGCGAACTTTCTGGGGAAAACCTGGTCTGATCCGGAGAGACGGCATCCATCCCACTTTGGATGGTGCAGCTCTTCTTTCTAGAAATCTGGCCGGTTTTATTAGTTCTCCTAAATGCTGACAACCCAGGGTCCAGACCAGGAAGCAGAGCCGTAGTTTAACACACCTCTCTGCAGCTTCTGTACTGTTACCCACCCATTATCCTATTGAGACGGTGTCTTTCCCACGGCCAAAACTTAACAGATCAAAAACTTATCTAAAAGGAACAAATCATAAAAACCTAATAAAAATCAATACGGTTCACCTTGAACCTAAAAATAAAACAATTAAATGTGGTCTATTAAATATAAGGTCTCTCCCTCCAAAGACTTTGTTAGTTAACGAATTGATTTCTGATAAACAGATTGATTTGTTTTGTCTCACAGAAACCTGGCTACAAGAGGACTACGTTAGTATAAATGAGTCAACTCCCTCCAATTATTCAAATTTCCACATTCCCAGATCTGTGGGAAGAGGAGGAGGAGTGGCAGCCATCTTTCAGTCTGATTTATTAATTAGTCCCAGGCCAATTAATAACTACAGTTCTTTTGAACATTTAACCCTCAGTTTCCCTCATCCAAACTGCAAAGCAATAAAACCTCTTCTGTTTATTGTTTTGTATCGTCCACCAGGCCCTTGCACTCAGTTTTTGGATCAGCTGTCAGACTTCTTATCTGATTTGGTGTTAAATACCGATAAGGTTATTATAGTGGGTGATTTTAACATCCATGTTGACACAGAATGTGATAACCTTAGTGTAGCCTTTAAAACTATCCTAGATTCAATTGGGTTTGCTCAAAATGTGCATAAACCGACGCACTCTTGGCTCCATACTTTAGACCTTGTGCTGACATATGGCATTGATTGTGAAGAATTAACAGTATTTCCTCACAACCCTGTCCTATCTGATCATTTTTTAATAACATTTGAGTTTAATCTAACGGAGTTCTCCACCCCCAAAAGAGGGTTCCATTATAGTAGATCTTTATCCGATAATGCTGTATCAAAACTTAAAGAGTCTGTCCCCTTTTTAATATCCTCCGTATTGCAGAAATGCCCTGTAGATGGCAGCAATGTTGTTTCTTCCAATTCACAAATAGATGTCTTTGTAAACGGTATGACTTTGTCATTGCGTTCTGCATTAGACAATGTAGCTCCCTTGAAAAAGAAGGTGATTATTCACAGGAAGCTGGCTCCTTGGTTTAATTCAGAGCTGCATTCCTTGAAGCACAATGTTAGGAAATTGGAGAGAAAATGGCGCTCTACACACCAAGAGGAATCCTACCTAATCTGGAGGGACAGTCTATTGTTGTATAACAAGACCATTCGCAGAGTTAGAGCAGCATATTTTTCATCATTAATTGAGGAGAATAAGAATAATCCTAGATTTCTCTTCAATACAGTTGCCAAACTTACCCAGAGCCACAGCTCTGTTGATCCAGCAATCCCCTTAGCTCTTAGCAGTAATGATTTTATGGGATTCTTCATAAATAAAATTGATTCCATTAAAAATAAAATAATTGGCATCCTCCCAAACATGATTACCTCGTCCTCAGTAAGTGAGGCAGCATTGGAGGAATCCTTAGCACCTGCCCAGTGTCTGAACTGTTTAAAAGCAGTAGAGCTTTCTGAGCTATCTAAAATTTTAGCTTCATCTAAATCTTCTACCTGTATGTTAGACCCAATCCCAACCAAGTTGTTTAAGGAGGTATTCCCTCTGATCAGTGGTCCTATTTTAGACATGATTAATCTATCCTTAGTAAATGGATATGTACCAAAGGCTTTTAAAGTAGCTGTTATTAAACCTTTACTTAAGAAACCTTCTCTTGATCAAGATGAGCTAGTAAACTACAGACCTATATCTAATCTTCTTTTCTTATCTAAAATTCTTGAGAAAGTAGTTGCTAATCAACTTTGTGAACATTTACAAAGTAATGACCTACTTGAGGAGTTTCAGTCAGGCTTTAGAGCTCATCATAGCACTGAAACAGCTCTGGTGAAGGTCACTAATGATATTCTCATGGCCTCAGATAATGGACTTGTGTCTGTACTTGTCCTGTTAGATCTCAGTGCTGCATTTGACACAGTTGATCACAATATTCTCCTACAAAGACTTGAGCATACTGTAGGGATTAAGGGGAAAGCATTAGGCTGGTTTAAATCTTATCTGTCGGACAGATTCCAGTTTGTTCATGTTAATAATAAATCTTCTTCAAACTCTAGGGTCACCTGTGGAGTACCACAGGGTTCAGTCCTTGGACCAATTCTATTTACTATATATATGCTTCCGGTTGGCAAAATTATCAGACAGCATGGGATTAATTTCCACTGTTATGCTGATGACACTCAGCTATATTTATCCATAAATCCTGATGAATCCAATCAGTTACTTCGACTGCAGTCATGTCTTGATGACATCAAAAGCTGGATGACTTTAAATTTCCTGCATTTAAATTCTGACAAGACAGAAGTTGTAATCTTTGGGCCAGAGTCCTCAAAAAATAAACTTCTTAATCAATCACTGAATCTGGATGGCATTAACTTGGCCTCTGGTAATAAAGTAAAAAATCTTGGTGTTATTTTTGACCAAGACATGTCATTTAAATCCCATATTAAACAGGTTTCCAGAGTTTCCTTTTTTCACCTCCGGAATATCGCCAAAATTAGAAACATTCTGTCCAGGGGTGATGCTGAAAAACTAGTGCATGCATTTGTTACTTCAAGGCTGGATTATTGTAATTCTTTACTATCAGGAAGTCCACAAAATGCAGTTCGAAGTCTTCAGCTGATCCAAAATGCTGCGGCAAGAGTTCTGATGAAAATCAACAAGAGGGATCATATTTCTCCAATTTTAGCTTCCCTTCATTGGCTTCCTGTTAAATCAAGAATAGAATTTAAAATTCTTCTTCTAACGTATAAAGCCCTTAATAATCAAGCTCCATCATATATCAGAGCTCTGATTACCCCGTATGTTCCTAACAGAGCACTTCGCTCTCAGACTGCAGGTCTGCTGGTGGTTCCTAGAGTCTCTAAAAGTAGAATGGGAGGCAGATCCTTTAGCTATCAGGCTCCTCTCCTGTGGAACCAACTCCCAGTTTTGGTCCGTGAGGCAGACACCCTATCTATTTTTAAGACTAATCTTAAAACATTCCTTTTTGACAAAGCTTATAGTTAGAGTGGCTCATGTTACCCTGAGCTACCTCTATAGTTATGCTGCTATAGGCTTAGGCTACTGGAGGACATCAGGGTCTAATTTTCTCACTCTACTGATTTCTACTGTTCTTCATTCTACGGTTCTCCAGTTTTGCATTGTATTACATTGAAATGACTGTCGTCATTTCAGCTTTTAACTTTTTGCTCTCTCTCTTTTTCTTCATAGTAGGTACACCTGGTCTGGCGTTCTGTTAACTTTGACATCATCCAGAGAAGACGGCTCACCCGTTACTACCATCTAATGTAGAACAGATTACTAGATCAATGTGTGCTTCTGTGCTTTTTTGTCTCTCTTGTTGTGTCTCTGCTCTGTCTTCTGTAACCCCAGTCGGTCGAGGCAGATGACCGTTCATACTGAGCCCGGTTCTGCCGGAGGTTTTTTTTCCCCGTTAATGGGTGGTTTTTCTTCCCACTGTCGCTTCATGCTTGCTCAGTATGAGGGATTGCAGCAAAGCCATGTACAATGCAGACGACTCTCCCTGTGGCTCTACGGTTCCCCAGGAGTGAATGCTGCTTGTCAAGACTTTGATGCAATCAACTGGTTTCCTTATATAGGACATTTTGACCAATCTGTATAATCTGACCCAATCTGTATAATATGATTGAACTTGATTTTGTAAAGTGCCTTGAGATGACATGTTTCATGATTTGGCGCTATATAAATAAAATTGAATTGAATTGAATTGAATGGTTGTTTGTCCTGTTTGTCTCTGTGTTGCCCTGCGACAGACTGGCGACCTGTCCAGGGTGTACCTCGCCTCTCACCCAGTGAACGCTGAAGATAGGCACCAGCAACCCCCACGAGGGATTAAGCGGGTCAGAAAATGGATGGATGGATATATATATATATATATATATATATATATATATATATATATATATATATATATATATATATATATATATATTAGGGTTGTCAATCGATTAAAAAAATTAATCTAATTAATTCCATACTCTGTAATTAATTAATCTAAATTAATCGCATATAATTTTTCCTGTGAAAGTATTTAAAATATTTAAATTCAAATGTTTCAATGAATAATCAGCATTAGATACATTAAAGTGCTGTTTTCAACAGCAGACAAACTGAACTAAACAGATGCCAATGTCAAACTGAACTCACGTCAACAGGAAACGTCAACTGAAATGATAATAAAAAAGATAACCTGAATTTAACAGACGTCAACATATTCCATATTCCAATCTACTTTTTAGGCTAATTATACATAATTTAGACCTAGTGCTTGTCATGGTTTTCAGGTGACGAGTCCACATGCAGATACGAACGGGAGGCAATGCACAGTTTTAAGATGTTTATTTTGGAAACAGGCAGATCTACGGATGGAACTACAGGCGATTCGGCTGGGTCAGAACGTCACAGCTGGAGAGTCTGCAAGAGAGAGGGAGTGAGTAACTCTGAAAGGAGAACCCGGAGAATTGCTAGAAGTGGCGCTGCTTACCATTGGGCTGGGCGGACCTAACCGGGAAGAAGTAGCGTCGGGAGGACTCTATGACTTTACGCTGCTGGAGATCGGCAGCTAGTCGCTGAGGTCAACAGATGTAGCTGGCGAGGGATCCTGAGCGAGCCTCATCGGCAACGGTTGACAGATGGATTGACCAGAGTGAACACAGAACCAACAGAACCCGGGAAAGGGGATCTCAGGCCTCGCTGGGTAACATCCAGGAAGTATGAGGGGAGCGCCAGAGCAAAATCTGAGCAGACAGGTTCTGCTGGTCTGTTTCTTCGGACGTCAAGACAGGTGAGTGCATCCAAGCACCAAAATCTGAGGTGAAAACAGAGAGATCCAAAAATTAGTCAAAAAACGAAGAGTAAAAAACTCACAAGATGGTTTCCGAGAGTTGGGACAGAGGCCACGTCGTACCACGACTGGTTAAGGCTCTGGCGTCTTCCACCTGTCAGCGCTCTGCTTAAGAAGCCAGAGGAAGCCGCCTGCAACGAGCTGCAGGTGTGGGCCACGCCTCCTCAGCCAACTAGACACACCTGAGGAGTAGAGTTAGAGCAGCAAGACACAGAGAACCCTGACACTACCCCCCCCTCAACGGCCGCCTCCTGGCGGCCCAGATGAAGAAGTGCTGGGCTGAGTAGACCAGAAATCCAAAATCAAATCCTTATTCGAGATGGCAGCTGCAGAAACACATGAGCGATCCCCAGAGCTGCGACCCTCCCAATCGACGAGGTATTGGTGACCCCTACCTAGTCGACGGGCATCCACAACCCTGAGGACGCGAGGGTTCTGACTGTCCTGGGAGGGTGGAGGGGGTCCGGAAGGAGGGCACAAGTTGCTGTCCAACACGGGCTTGATCTGGGAAACATGAAAGGTAGGGTGTACTCGAGAGTGAGGGGGTAAACGTAGGCGGACGGTGGTCGGGTTAATAACTGTCTCTATCTCATAGGGACCAGTGAACCGCGGAGCAAGCTTCTTTGCGGACGGGTTGGACAAAACATCTCTGGAAGATAACCAAACCCTCTGACCGGGGCAATAATGGGGAGCTGGTCTGCGGTGCTGGTCAGCGAACCTCTTGCTCCGCTCTGCGGTGCGAGTAAGTGCTGTAACCGTTGTTCTCCATATGTCCTGGCAGCGAGCAATGTAGTCATTGACGGAGGCGAAGGGAATCCTGAGTTCGTGTGTGGGTAGGAGTGGAGGTTGATATCCTAAAGCTACTTCAAAAGGTGAACGTCCCGTGGCTGAGGTGATGTGTGAGTTCAAGGCATACTCTACCCAGGGCAAAAACTTGTTCCAGTCAGTAGGTGAAGATGACGTGAGGCAGCGGAGGGTGGTCTCTAGTTGTTGGTTCATACGTTCCGTTTGGCCATTGGTTTGAGGATGGCATCCGGAGGTGAGTGTGAAACGAGCACCCAGAGCAGAGCAAAAGTGCCGCCAGACCTGAGAGATAAACTGAGGACCCCGGTCAGAAAGAATGTCAACTGGGATACCGTGGAGTTTGAAAACATGTTTTATGAGGAGCTGGGCAGTCTGGAGAGCGTTAGGTAACTTACGGATGGGGATAAGATGACATGACTTCGAAAACCGGTCAACCAAGGACCACGGAACCGGTAGGGCCGGTAGGGCCGCGGCCCTACCTACTTTTGATGATCAAGCCTCCCCCCCCCCCCCCCGCGAAAAGCGTGTCTATGCCCCGCCGCAACCAACCCCCCCCCCCACCCCCACCCCCCCCCCCCCCCTCGGCCGCGTTTGTCCGCTCGTCCGCGTTTGTGTGTCTCCCCCCCGCCCCCCCGCTCGGCCGGCCGCGTTTGTCTCACTCGACCCCCCCCCCCTCCCCCCCCCCCCCCGCTGGCGTCTCCATGCGCCCGACCAACTTGAAATGCGTTCCGCGGTCCATGCGGTCAACAACTGTCAAAATTGTTGACATACCTTGGGATACAGGGAGACCTGTAACGAAGTCGATGGCAATGTGGGACCATGGACGTTTGGGGATAGGAAGAGGATTTAGCAACCCAGAAGGTGGCTGGGTCGAAGACTTATTCTGGGCGCAGACAGGACAGGCTAGAACATAGTCTCTGACATCTTTGGTCCATGACGGCCACCAGAATCGCCGGGACACCTGAGACTGGGTTCTATAAATACCCGGATGGGCGGAAAACTTAGCATCATGACACCAGCGTAAAACCTCAGGGCGAACAGACTGGGGAACATACTTAAGTCCAGGCGGACCCGTACCAGGGTCCGGGTCTAATAGTTGGGCCTGGTTGATCCTGTCCTCCAGATCCCAATGCAGACCTCCAACAGTACATGTGGGGGGAAGAATAGGTTCCGGCTCTCTCTCCTGTTCGAACGGGGCAAATTGACGAGAAAGAGCATCCGGTTTGACGTTCCTGGAGCCAGGTCTGTAGGTAATGGTGAGGTTGAATCGAGAGAAAAACAAAGACCAACGGGCTTGTCTGGAGTTGAGTCGACGGGCTGACTGCAGATAGGAGAGGTTCTTGTGATCTGTCCATATTATGATGGGCTGCTCGGATCCCTCTAGCCAGTGCCGCCACTCTTCCAAAGCTAATTTAATGGCTAGTAGCTCACGATCGCCTACATCATAGTTCTGCTCAGCGGGGGACAAACGACGGGAGAAGAATGCACAAGGGTGTAGTTTACTATCAACCTCAGACTGTTGAGACAAAACCGCTCCCACACCTGTATTAGAAGCGTCGATCTCAAGAATGAACTGCTTGGCTGGATCAGGGTGAACGAGTATGGGAGCCTGGGAATAGACTTAAGTCTATTAAATGCCTCTTCTGCCTCAGGACTCCAGACGAATGGGACCTTGGTGGAGGTGAGAGCATGTAATGGGGAGGCTATCTGGCTGTAGTTCCTGATAAAGCGCCTATAGAAATTAGCGAAACCTAGGAATCGTTGGAGCTGTTTGCGCGACTGAGGAACCGGCCACTCCGTTACTGCCTTTATCTTCTCCGGGTCTGACCTCACTTGTCCGCCTTCTAAAACAAGACCAAGAAAAGAAATAGAAGTCTGGTGGAAGTCACACTTCTCGGCTTTAACAAATAAGCGATTCTCTAATAATCGCTGGAGAACAAGACGAACATGTTACTTGTGTTGTTCTAGGTCACGAGAGTAAATCAGGATGTCGTCTAGATAGACGAAAACAAAAACATTCAAAAAGTCCCGCAGGACATCATTTACCAGTGCCTGAAAAACTGCCGGAGCATTGCACAAACCAAAAGGCATGACTAGGTACTCGAAGTGACCTAAAGGAGTCTTAAAGGCCGTCTTCCACTCATCCCCCTGTCTCACCCGAACCAAATGATAAGCGTTGCGCAGATCAAGCTTAGTAAAGATCTTGGCATTCTGGACTGGCTCGAGGGCTGAAGATAATAGAGGAAGCGGGTACTTATTCTTCACGGTTATTTGGTTAAGCCCTCGATAATCAATACAGGGTCGAAGGGTCCCGTCCTTCTTGCCAACAAAAAAGAAGCCGGCGCCTAATGGAGAGGAAGATGGACGAATTAACCCTGTAGCCAGAGACTCCCCTATGTACTTCTCGAGCGATTGACGTTCTGACCTGGAGATGTTATAAAGCCGACTCACCGGTAGTGGAGCCCCAGGCAACAAGTCAATGGCGCAATCGTAAGGGCGATGTGGAGGTAGTGAACAAGCCTGAGTCTTACTGAATACCCGCCGTAAGTCGTGGTATTCCTCCGGAACGCGAGAGAGATCAATAACGTCTCCGGAATAGGTCAAGGTGGTATGGGGAACAGATACGGGGCGAGCGGACTGTAAACAACGGGAATGACAAGCTGGAGACAGTCGGGACTCAGCCCAGTTAAACTGCGGGCTGTGGACCTTTAACCAGGCTAACCCCAAAACCACGGTGTGAACGCTTAACCGGGAAAACAAAAAATGATAGTTGCTCACGATGGTTACCGGAAACTATCACTACTAGTGGTCAGGTGCGATGGGTGATCAAAGTCAACTTCTGCCCATCTAAAGACGAGACCTGGAGAGGCTCGGGTAATGGATCGACAGGTACACGGAGCTGGTCCACTATGGCTTGGTCTATGAGATTAAAATCAGAACCAGAGTCTACTAGAGCCGAAACATCAAAACTATCCTGGTCGAACATTAAAGTGACTGGCAAACATAAGCGAGAAAGTGCAGACGCCTTAACGGCTACCCGGGGAATAAATCCAAAACCGTCCACCGTTCTCCCCGTTACGAACGGCGGACTCGGTCTTTTGGCTGAACAGGACAGTCTCTGAGGAAATGACCTTCACCTCCACAATAAAGGCACCCTGACAGTGCTATTTTAACAAACAAGCATTTTATTAGTTGTTATCTCTTATCTGATGTATTTCTGATGTTTGGCACTTTGTTTTACCTCGTGTTAAAGTGCTCTTTAAATAATAATGACATTCATGATGATTATGATCACAATAAACTTTTGCATCACCTCCCAGAAGCTGGAAAGAAAAGAGACAAAAACATTTTTCACAGCTCACTTAGTAACTCTAATATTTTAGTCTAAATACTTTAGCCTAAATATTTTAGGCTAAAATATGACACTTTTTATTTGTTTTTCTTCAAACCCTCGGTGATGTTTAGTCATTTCTGCCAAAGGCTGCAGCATTTTGATTTAATTCATCTGAATGCAGTATTTGCAAGCCATACTCTGACTGAATGGGGAAAAAAACTGTCTGTAATTGGCTTTAACAGCCGAGCGAGTGCACAGCTGGTGTTGAGTGTGAAACGAGCAGGTGTGCGCGAGCAAAGTAGCGCGCGAGCAGAGATGGAACTCACCGCAAGGACAGCGGGTTGAGAAGAGTTTTTCAGACCGTGCCAGATCGGTTTTGAGCGTTGAGGTGTTTCACTGCGCGCTTGGATTGGTTCCTGCGCGCTCAAACAAAAGGCACGAATATCGCTACATAGGCCGTTTCTCAATTCACGAGAACGCGATTACGGACTCGCGTTCTCGTCAAGTCCGGTCTTGGCGAGAACACAGGAAGATCGGACTTGACAAGAACGCGAGCACGCAGCACGTATGGTGTATTGGAACAGAAGCGTACTTGTGACGTCATGAGACGCACAGTTCTTTAGCATTTCTTTAACATTCGAAACTATTTATATACTACACCACAATAAATCTTATTGAAAACTTTTTTAAAACAACATTTTTAATTTCTAAAAAGCCTAAAAATTATTTTGCCGCGGTGCATTCTGGGCAAGCGGTCAGTCTGAAGAACGCACAAGTCTGCTCTGATGCATGCTCGATAAAGAGGGCGGGCGAGAACAACATCCGGGGAATTCGGCGCGTTCTCGGTTTGGCGTTCTCGGCAATCGGAACAGTGCTCGGGCTGAGGCTGATGACGTGTCACGAGCACACGAGAACGCTCAAGAACGCATCTTGAGAAACGGCCATAGTTTCACAGAGTTGAGCGGCAGCGCTGTCTTCTTCTCTGTCTTCATGCGCCTCCCCTGTGAGTCTTTGGCGCCCCCCAGGGGAGGCGCGCCTCACCTATTGAAAACCCCTATACGACATTGATTAATCTGCGTTATTTTTTTTAATCCGTTAATTTTTTTTAAATTAATTAATCGAAATTAACGCGTTATTTTGACAGCCCTAATGTGTATATATATATATATATATATATATATATATATATATATATATATATATATATATATATATGTGTGTGTGTGTGTGTGTGTGTGCAGAATGTGAGATGGGTGCAAGTGTGCATACATACTTGCATGTATAGCATATGCAAATTCTCAATTAGAACCGCAACTCTGTATATCATTACATACACACACTGTGTATGTAATGTATAGACATACAGGTACACTTGAGTGTGTATTTTTAAAATTTATGTGATTTTTCTAGTGTAGAAAAAGTGTAGAAACAAACTCTGTGGAGTGCTTAAATTAGTTAATTAATTTAGCTCTATTGTAGATAGGCTAATGCACAGACACAGCATAAAAGTATATGGCATTTGACATTTTAAAAGTCTTAAGCCCCCTTGAACATGATAAAATCATCGTTGTTCGATACTGTAGTGCGTGTATTCCCTAGTTACTGGAGGAAAATAGGGAGTACCAATATGACGGCTGGTGGCTTCACAGCGATGTGTACTACCAACGGGCAATCAGCAATCCAGTGAATAGAGATCAGAGAGATGACTTGATGTTAACTTTGGTTGTTTTAAGTTCAGTTATAATCTGTTGAGCCATGTTAACCTGTGAGTTTTAGTTTTTTTGGGGGATTTTTCCACTATTTGTCTTGTAAATAAACCACCTTCTACCCTGGACATCATCTGCCTACTGCCTTTTTTAGCCACTTTGGCCAGGCTATCTCACATGGTTATAAAACCTTGACAACCGTTTGTTTTTCTTTCACCTCATAACTAGCCACTACTTTGGAAGAACTTCTTTACACAGGGAAACATGTTTGACTTTGTAGATAACAATAAACGTGAAACTGAAGCTGATATTTGGAAAATAACAGACCACAGGCATGTAACCTGGTCTGATGAGGCTCAATTGCAGATTCAGCATTCAAGTGGCAGGGTCAGATTTTTGTGTAACACTAAAGCATGGATCCATCTTGCCTGGTGTCAGGGGTTCAGGCTGTTGCCGGTGGTGTAATGGTGACATGCTTTAATCTACCCTAGTCAAATGCCACACACTACCTGTGTTTTGTTGCTGACCAGATCCTCCCATTTATGGCCACAGTGTGTTCATCTGGTGATTTCTACTTTCAATAGGAAAATGCACAATGCCATAAAGCTCAAATCTTTTCAAGCTAGTTTCCAGAACTTGACAGTGAGTTGCCTGTACTCCAATGGCCTCCATTGTCAGTATCAAATTAATATGGGCCAAAATCTCTGAAGGTTTCTGGCCACTTATCGAATTTATTCTACACAGCGGGGGGGGGGGGGGGGGGGGGCATCCTGATAATAGCCTGGTGTGCCTGGCTATTATCGGTCTTAGATATGACATTACCATTCCAGTCAGTAAAAGACTGATCATTGTTGAGTACTTAGGGTAGAGACAAAGGAACTGTCATTGCCGTGGTAAATATTGTTGTGTTAATATTGCAGATGAAGGTCAAAAACTTTAAAACTGCTAAATATATATGGGATTTAATTTATGATGCATTCAACTTTGTTTTTCATTCTAACAGACTAACCTGAGACTGATGACATTGCAAACACCATACAAGTCGAACGACAACAAACTGAGACTATCACTGAGCATGTTGCCATACCGATGCAAACTTCCATCCTGCATGCCCCCCTGGGAACAATTATGGCGTCATTGCATAACCAATATGCCAGCAGACTCTTTGTCCTGTTGATGGATAAATAGATGGAATTCTAAATTACACACCACAGTGTAAAATGCTGAAAATCTGAAAATCTTTAAATTGTCTCCATCATTCTTTGTTTGTTTGCAAAGATTCAAATTTTGTGCAATTTCAGCAGAGAGGGGGATTTTGCTCAAATGTCTCCCACAATCAGATGCTGACAGTTTTAACGAGCCTCATAAGGTTTAAACTGAAAGAATTGATGTCCCTCAGAGAGCTGCTATTGGTGTAAAGGCATCTGCCAAAGGTCTACCACTGAAGTCTTGTAACACCTGATCTTATATCAAGATAACTTTGAGGTAGTAAATGATACAGAATGCTTAACCTGTGAACAAAGGGCATTGTTTCTTTCTCCTATACAACCCAATTAACAGACCGCAGCAGCTGCACAACACATTATGTGCTCATATAGACTGTAGACGTAAAACACCAGCCCAGGCGAAAGCGTGACAGCGGCAGACGGACTCCATATCCGCTCTTTTAGGAGCGTAACGCTTGACGTTTGCACGCTTAGATATGGATCAGCTACAGAGCAATTCAACCTTATCTGTTTCCCTTTGGTGCTATCAAGATCCTGTCTGAGCTGATGAGTGTCAAGCCAGTTTATTTGTTGGAGAATGCCTATTGTTGGGGGCGACTCACAGTAACTGAAAGTGAACAATTGTCTGGGAGGAGTTTCCAGCAAAGCAACGGATATGGAGCAATTCACATGTATTTCTTGGTAACTGGTCTAACTGCTTGGAACATTAAATAGTTAATTTTTACTCCATTTAAGTCTGTAGATAATGTCCCGTAAGATGCAAAGCAGATAGGTTAGCAAGCTTCAAACTCCTGTATCACATTTAACCTTAATTTTTCTTGATGCTCAGAGCGGAATAAAAAAGCACTATGATGAAAAAACTTAACTTTGTAACTGCCTCATAGCAATATTAAAGCTTTCTCACAAATCTTAAGAGAACTTTCTGTTACAGTAATATTGTCACTGAAACATACACTACAATGAAATTTGCTTTCTGCATTTAACCCATCCCCTTGGGGAGCAGTGGGCTGCCATGTGCAGCACCCGGGGAGCAATCTGGGGTTAAGGGTCTTGCTCAGGGAGCCAGAGTGCCGGCACTGGGGATCGAACCAGGTACTTGCATCCTTCTCTGAGTGCAAGCACACTGCTCTAACCACTCGGCCACGACCAAAAACACCCCGTCCCTTTGTGGGCTCGAACCACCAAGCTTTCGGTTAACAGCCGAACACGCTAACCAATTGCGCCACAGATTTGATAACATAACGCAATTGTTATTTTATGACAGAATTTTCATTTGCTATCGCCATTCTGTCCTGTCATTGTTTTTAACTAACTCTTCTGTTTGTAATTGTGCATATGACAGAAATTTGTGGCTGCGCGTCTAGGTTGCCAGGGGTGTGACTTTGATAGACATACCATGAATTAATCTGATTGGCCTATGGTGCAGCTCTCTGCACCTCAAGGAGAATCTTTGAGAGACCAGCATGAAGTCACATGGAAGGCAAAAAGGTTAGAAGCTGACGAGGACACCTCTCGATCTCCCTGTTTCATTCACTGAGGCCCGCCTCACCCAGTTCGTAGATTTGGCAGCAAAGGAAGAAAACAATTATCAGAGACAAAACACTCGGCATATACATATATTTATTACAATTGGAATTTCAAGGGGAGACACACACAACTTTATCCTAAAGCCTCATGTAGTAAACCACGGAGTCCACCCTCCCGTGTCGGCTGCAGGCATGTGTCAGCCGGAACCAGCCCAGGGGCGCACTTCTAATAGCCGGGGCCCTCACCGTGTACGTGACTGAATGATGTCGGGGGGGTGCGTACACACTCATTCTATCTGTGCTTGTGTTCGCACAAGCAAAACAGATCCACATTCCAATGGCAAACGAGGAGTTATCTTTTAATTAATTGACCAGGTGTTTCTAGGATTCTACAAAGATAACATTGAAGAACAATAAAAAAGCTTTTACCATAAACCCCTTTTGACAGGTACCCAGCATAAAACATCATGTGACTCCCACTTGCCTAGTCTCCAGGGACGTGCAGGGGGGGAGGGGGCGGAGGGGGCTTGAGCACCGCCCCTTTGCCCCTTGATGCCCAAAGTACCCTTTTGTCAGTGTTTTTTTTTTTTGTTTTTTTTTTTTGTGTGAGTGTTTGTGTGTGTCAGACCCGGCGGCATGGGCGGGCATTGGGGGGGCGTGCCCGCCCTGTGAGCCAGCTGTGCCCGCCCTGGACTGGAAGCTGTCTTTTTTTTTTTTTTACCTCGGAGTGGCCATCGTCCTTTTAGTACTATCTTTGATGTGCCAATCATACAATTTAACCAATCAAATCAACGACTGACGGCAACATGCTAGCCAATCACAGCTGGAGTGGGGCGGGACACCGAGTCATAGCCTTCAGTCGCCGCCGCAGTTCGGCTGTGGTCACCGTTGGTGTCGGTAGAGCGGGATGAAAATTTGGTCTGATTACCAAACAATTACAAGAAGTGACAACGAAGCAGAGAGCGAGCTGGAAGGAGCGCTATTAGTTTCTGTTTGAAATTCCAGCACTGGCGTCTAAACTGGAGTAAACATTAACGCTAGGAGGGTTAGCTAGACAGCTAGCAGGGTTAGCTAGACAGCTAGCAGGGTTAGCTAGGACAGCTACGAGCACAAGCTGTTCTGCTACTTGTTCTCATAGCTGCTGTAATCATAGACATTTATAAAGAGTAGACCCCGCATCGACCGCTCTCGCCTATAGGCGCGGACGAGATTTAGGGGCGCCATCTTGGGGCGGTCGAGAACTCAGCTCAGTGTAATGTGTTAACCAGGTGCAGAATCAATTTAAGTCAACTATACTTGCTGATTATTGAACTAATATTCACATTGTTTTTTTTCTGAAAACTTTAAAGCTATAGCTATTATAACAAATGATTCAGTGCAGTTAAATGTTCTTAGTGTGGTTAAAAGTAATTGAATATTCTGACAGAATTTATGTATGCTGCAAAACACAGCCACTCATACACTTTAATAATTTTTTGTTATTACTATATACAAAAACATACATATATATATACACACACATATATATCACATATATATATATATATATATATATATATATATATATATATATATATATATATATATATATATACGTTCCAAAAAGAACCCGTGGTAGGCAAAATCCGTGAATTAGTAACCTTTATTTTCTTTACAATTATTATACAATGAAATACTCCATAGTACATTGAAACCAAAGAACAAAACCTTTTTACAGGCGCAAGTATTTGTTTAACAAATAAAAGTACTGTATAAACGTTTTTTGTTTTTTTTACAAATAACTACTGTGCTTTAAAATACTAATTTGATCATCAATACGAACTGAATGCTTCAACCCGCGACCCGAGTCATTGTATTAGAACGGGAGAAAATGAAAAATGATTATGAAAAAAATACAAAGTACAGTAGGACAAATAGTGACTCACATGTATTTCACTGCTCTTCTCACTGAGCCGCTGCATCCTGACTCCGCCCTGTAGCGTTTTTTTTTTTCTTCTAAAGCCCGCGGTGCAGGTGTGTGTTTTTTAGGGAGAAAAACTATAAATATATATATATATATATATATATATATATATATATATATATATATATATATACATACATGCTGTTTATTCACTAATGCATAACAAAGCTCTGATGCCTTCACGGAGCAGATGCGGTTTTGGAGAGACTAAGTCACAAAGACTTGGACGTGTAGACCTGTATCTCTCTGCCTAATTTTAGAAAAATCACATTCTTATCAAAAATATAAACGATATCTGTTCATCTTACTTGTGAAAAGGTATTCCTCGAGCCCTGACGTAAATAGTCCCTCAATTTAAACAAAAATGAGCCGCACAGTGCTGAGGCATCATTAGTGTGTTCAGCTTGAATCAGCAGGTTAGGGTAGCAAGTCGACCGCCCCAACATGGCGGCCGTAATTCCTGCGCAGCGACAGTCAATGCGGGGTCTACTCTTATATTATGTCTATGGCTGTAATTACAGAACCTGTTCTAGTCAGAATTGTTACTTCAGTCAGTGCTCAGCCTGACACCAGCGCTCATGTTTATTAGCGTGTAGCTTATGCTGGACTTTTAAGTTAAGACACAGCGCTACAGGTTACCCTATGTCACTGTTAGTTTCCAGTAACCCAAACCAGCATAAAACCTGCCCAACTTAAAATAAAAAAACAAGCCCAAATCTCAAACTCTCTCATGTTAAAAGCACAGAACTATTAAACACATCAGAACATGCCATTAGCACACAACTGCGCCGAAGCAAAGAAAAAAACTGCGCATATGGGCTCCAAAAGAAATGTACAATCAGACAACCAAATAACACACAAGATCTCTTTAACAATCAGGATATATCAACCGGAAAAAAATAAATTATAAATAGCTTCCCAACATGAGTTGTAAATCTACCTTAATATAAACGTAATTTCTCTCAGTATAGCTCAATTAAACATTTCTCTTACACGCAGTCATGAAATATTTTTAAGTTGATAAGTAGAACTCAACCCCTCTTAGGCGTTTACACTGACCAAACACTTGATTAACCATTATTCTTTTCTTGTTTTATTATAACAATATTATTCATTATAACTATTATTCATTGTGTCATGATTTGGGTTTTGTTTTGGTTTATGTTTATCATTTGATCAGCTAGTCTTGTCTTCCACCTCAGGTTTTGTTTCTGTTCTGTCTGGTTTTAGATTCTTCAGCTTCTGTACTGTTTTAATTTATCCGGTCTTTGTATTTAGTTCTGATCTCCTTTCGGTGCTCTGTGTAGTCTTAGTTTATCTTCTATCTTAGGTTCGTTCTTCATGGTTATTTATGTTCTAGGGTTGGTCTAGTGTCTGTTCCTTTCCACGTGTTTTCTGTCAGCTTGTTTCCTCCTGCAGCCTCTTTCCCCCCTCTGATTACATCCACCTGTTTATGGTTAATTGGCTCACTCTCTCTCCTTTGTTCTCCTGCCTTTTTAAGCCTCCCTCCTCTGCCACTTCCCTGCCAGTTCATCGTCAATTCTAGTCATGTCAGTTATGTCTTTCCATGTCAAGTCTCCGGTGAGTTTAAGTTCCACATTTTATCCTGTACTGTCTACTTCTGGACCATTTAAGTTATCCACCTCCCGGTATGAGTTTTATGGACTGCCATTGTTTGTATAATTTTTGGATTAGGATTTTGACCTCTGTTTTTGCCTTAATCTAATCATTAAATCCTGCTTGATCTCAAAACCTCTTTGTCTGGTCGAATTCTGGGTCTTCCTGTCTCTGAGCCTCATGACACATTGATGATGTCAGATCGAGAGATTCAACTTATTTAAAAAATAGATAATGATTATTTTGATATATTTTGTTAGTAATTCTTTCTAAAAGCCCAACAAATGTTATGAAAAGCTTCCGAAATTTTTTATCTGCTCATAAGCTATTTTTTTTCCAGCTCAATGTGTTCAAAAGCCTAATTGGTTGGAAACCTGCCTAATTTGGCAACACTGACTACACTATTGCTATTTGTTTGTTCGTTACAGTAGTCACAGAGCCACTGTTCAGCCTGAAGCATATATATATATATATATATATACAATATATATTTTTTTCTTTTTAAAGTGTGCCCCCCTAAAAAATGGAATGCCCTCCCTGTAATTTGTTTCTGCAGCCGGGTCTGGTGTGTGTGTGTGTGCATGTCCAAAAGCAATAATAATTTAGATCTACCGTGCCACGGTAACCGTGGCCGGTTACATGATCTACAAAACGTGCCCTCACTCTGCCCTTCTTTTCCTCTCGCAGCTCTGCTGCCTCGCACTGCCGCTCTGCCCGGTCTGTCCTGCCCCTTTAAATCTGCAGCACACGTGACTGTGCTCTGTGCTGTTTAACTCCACTGTCACTGGATTTCTAATGCGTGCGTGTGCGTGCTTGCTAGGAGCGCGAGATTTAAGTTTCGATTCACACTGGGATACTGCAGTTACCACAATTAATACTAGACTACGAAACTAGTGCCAGTTAAGAAACTAAATATTATCTGCACTAAAATAGGGGAAAGCCGCTGAGTGCAGTTCTTTAAAGAAGCAGGAGAGACTGTGTTGATTTGTGGAACTTGAGAAATGTAAGTAACCAACGGTAGCATCTCAAAATAGCATCTAATTCTGAAGTATAATACATTTATTAACAGAAACATAATCTGTTTTATAAAACTAAATATTCTGTGCCAGGCAGGAGTTCTGAAGACTGCTGGAAAGATGAAAAAGCAAAGACTGTAGGCTATTAAAAATGCTGACTCTTAGCCACAGCTGCCTGAAAAAAAAGGTGAGGGTTTCCTTTTACCATATTATGTTGCTATTATTGCTTTAATTTTTGTTGACCCTTTGATGCAGTTCAGGTATAAATAGCAGGTGATATTTCTTTTACATGATATATAACACAACAACACTAGATGCTGCCTAAACAACTGCTATATTTTGTTTAGACTTTTGCTTATTTATAATAGCGTAATTAGGATTCCAAAAAATTATAGCGATATTTATTTCACTATTTCTACTTTTAGAATTAGAATTAGAATTACGACAAATACAACCGAGGAACACCATTTGCATTGTTTTTGTTGTACAAAGGTTTTCACACTGTCCATTAGTAAATTAGTACAAACCAGGGGTGGAGTTAGACATTCTCATCACCAGGGGCTTAGCCCATAAAATATTACATCAATATGAGGGTACACCGAAAAAGTAAAAATTATTTAATCTGTTGATGTGGTCGTAAAATTAATTTAATATAGGCCTTTACATATCTTAAATTTGAATCTGCTGTTATTTAATAGTATTACTAGTATATCCCAATAGTATATTAATATGTTCTCATTTCAATGATAAAATGGACAACCACTCATGTAACAATTCAATCTTGGTGTCACCAAACTTACTAAAAGTACAGTATTAGGTCCTCCATGCTCCTTATGTATTAAGATTTACTGCACATTTAAACATTGACATCTCACTATTGTTAGGGAAATACTTAGTTGTCTGAGAGGATGTAGATAAGGAGATGCTGTTATCTACACTTTAGATATATGATGTAAGAAATGTGTTTGGAATGTTAAGATAAATTACATGAAATGGGCTACACAGCCCAGTTGTACATTTGTTGAAGTTTGAATTTAATATTTGTAATGCTGTCAGTGTCAGTGACACTTCTACTTCCAGTGCAGAGTAAATACAAGAAAGTTACTTTCAGTCCCTTGAATGTACAATTTTGCTGTGTTTTATGATGCAGACAGAGTATCTTAAATAAAAAAAATAAGGGTGGGGTTTATCTCTGCACATTTCTATATCTTCTAAAGAAAATACAGGATATATCTAGACAACAGACATATTTTGAATATATTTGGTTTAATTGGCACGTTTTTACCATCTGGCTCTGTTGCTAGTGCAAACTTTTTCAAAGTGGGGAAAAAAGTCCCAATTCAACATTCATCACATCGGGAGCTGCTTTATAATTTATAATAATAATTGAACTTTATTGATCTCACAATGGAGAAATTCACTTCTGCATCTTTACCCATCCCCTCGGGGAGCAGTGGGCTGCCACTGTGCGGCGCCAGGGGAGCAATCGGGGGTTAAGAGTCTTGCTCAGGGACCCAGAGTGGTAGTCTGTGGGAGTTGAACTCAAAACCTCTGGGACCCAAGCTCAATGCTCTAACCACTAGGCCACCAGATTAACAAAAAGCATCTAGTGTGTGTCGTGCTTATAAAATTTGTATAAATGTAGCAAGAAATACTGCTTTTCTCTTTAGACAGAAGAAACGCGTCCTGACCACTGAGCTATATAATACACTGGAGTGCTGATTTTGCCGAAAAACTGAAGTCACTGGCCGCCATCTTGCTACTCCCTACTCTCACAGAATCCCATAGGATTTGGTTGCAACAACAAGCAGTTTTCTGGCTGAGTGAAAATATTTCACAGGTAATTCTACAGTCAGTGGATGTACTAACACTATTAACTACTAGGAAATTAGGTGCTGAAATATTTTACATGTTATTCATATTAATATATATATATATATATATATATATATATATGTATATATAAGTTTGTGTATATGTATATATGTATATATATGTATACACATATGTAAATATATGTTTTTGTACATTGTTATTTATATATTTATAAATGTTAAACATATTATTTAAATGAATAAAATGCAAAATATTTCAGCACATGACTTTCTCAGTACTTGATATTTTTAGAACATAACATAAAAGTATATGGCATTTGACATTTTAAAAGTCTTAAGCCCCCCCTGAACATGAGCAAATCCTCGTTATTCGATGCTGTAGCGCACATATTCCCTAGTTACTGGGGGGAAATAGGGAGTACCAATATGGCGGCTGGTGGCTTCAAAGCGACTCGTTCAAACAGACGGTGATTATCACTCCAGTGTATTATATAGCTCAGTGGTCCTGACGCTCAAGTCAAGCATAAAGAAATAGGAGCATGCATATTGCGTAGAACCAATGACGCTTTGGGCTAATAGTGTCCCTAGGGTTAAAGTTCAAATCAAACCTACGCCCTTGATTCCATGTTACATTCTTTATAGTATGGGTTGGTACATTTCAACCGGTTGTATAACAAGGTATGTTTCTGTATCATGTTTTAAATCCGTGCCCCATGTGCCCTCTTTTAACTTTGAACACCTGCCCTCCAACGGTCTCTGCATGTCCCTGCTAGTCTCACAAGAAGGCTGGGTGAATTTATAGCTTTGAGTGAGCCTACAGACCCCATCCTATGTAGGCTCGAGGCCACAAAGTTTACAATAGTAATTAGAAATTACTGCTTTAAGATAAATACATGATTAATACAAAAACTGACTATATATTTCCATAACAAAGCACATGTACACACTCATTTATCTGGCATCCCACGGCACTGAAACATTAAAATTAGGGGGCCTGCATAAAAGATGACTCCAAATAAACCCAACATGGAATGGGAATGCTTGAAAAACAAAAGCCAGACACATTTCATGAGGGAACAGATGTGATAATTACTTTTTATGTCATAATTTATATTGACTGTATCAACATTTACTGCAAATTTGATGGGGGGTGGTACCCAAACACCCCCTATTGACAAACCGCCACTGGGTAAGGGTTGGCATGTTTAAGTCGGTGTTTCTTTAACCTAAGATTTTACCACAAGCCAAAACATGACATTTTGGTCTCAGCTGACCAGAGCACCTTCTTCAACCTGTGTTGCCTGTCCTCGTCTTGGCTTGTTGCAATCAATGACTTTCTTCTTTCCATTCTTCCATACAGACCAGATTTGTGGAACGCATGAATAATACATGTCCTGTCTATAGATTCTCTCACCTGAGCTGGGGACATCCCCGCCAGAGTTAACATGATCCTCTTGGCTGCCATCTGCAACAAATGTGTTATACCATTGCATTTTCAGATGATGGATTCAATTGATCTCTAAGAGATGTTCAAATCTGAGATCATTGTATTATGACGTAAACCAGCTTTAAAATTCTCTCCAGCGTGTGTTCTTTGGTCTTCATGCTGTTTGATCACTGATGTTTCTGCCAAATCTTCAAGGCCCTCACAGAACAGTTGCATTTACACTTTTAAATTAAATTGCACACTCTTTCCCACATTTGTCAGACTTTCTTTTTCTTTTACAGAAATGTTGAAAACTTTTTTCTTCCAATTCAGAATTCGGCTCAACTTTGTGTTGGCTTATTGAATAAAATTCCCACCCCAAAATACATTGCATAATGAGGTTGAACTGGGGGGAAATGTTCAAGACACACCAATAACATTTCCAGGCACTGTACCACACTGTTGAACATATTGTGCTTGAGTATTCAACCTAGGTAGCATGCAGCCCGCTGGGCTCCATTAGCCGTCTGTTTGGACTGGGTCATGTACAGTTCTGCCTAGCAGGTGTTCACATTGTTCAGCTTACTGTACGGTGTAAAATGACTGGCCAACACGTTTGATGGAACTAAACAACTTTATCAACCCTGATATGGATATTTTAGGTGTATTTTGGATGCACTTTTACAAACTTGACAGGCGTTTATATGTGTTCCCTGATCTTCTGTTTTGATAAGCTCATGTTTGCTTTAACTTTAAGTATTTTAGGAGGCAACCTTTCACGACTTTAACATATGTTGTTCCTTAGATGCAGAATTGAACAATAAATAAATTAAACAGAAAGCGAAAATAGAAAGTGAAAAAGGATAACGCAATTGTATCTACATCCAAAAAATAGATATAGTAAAAATGAGCTACTTATGGATATTTTCACTCTCAGGCAGCAAAATGTCTGTGTTGTTAGTGTCTTCAGAGGTCAATGACCACTTCCTATTTGGGCTTTTGACTGCAGTAATGTGACTTGTTCACTGACAGCAATTTAAGTCTGAAGTCCATTTAGTAAAACCCTTCAGAAGTGATGTGCTTCCTCCAGGCCATGCACTTGATGCCCTGTTACATGTTATCTGTCTGCCATACTAACCACGTACTTTGATCTGCGTTATACTGCTGGTGTTCACCGTCCTACACTATCACACAGGCACTCCTGGGACTTTCACATGGGTGATATAATCCACTCAGTGCACTTCACCGGAGGAGATAACCTAAGTGCAACGGCATCGTTGTATTATATCACATTGTAAATGTGTTGCACATACTGTAAACAGATGCCAGCATGGTTATGGTGTTTCCCTACCTTTCCTCCAGTTTTTGCTGAGGCTTATGCTATAATGATTCTTCTGTAGCTTGAACAAGGACACAATGCAGAGAAAAAAGTAGATGCCTCCTTGCATGTTTCTTCTGGTTTGTGTCTCACTTGAATGTTTTAGATCCTACAATAAATGTTAATGTCTAAGAAAACCTCAGCAAATACGAAAAATAGATGATCATCAAATGAAGATTTTATTTATGAAGAGGGAAAACATATCAAAACCAACCTGAGTTACCATCCCCCCAATCCTTCCTAAATTATGATTAACCACAAAGGTTGAGTGCAGTTTCACTTGCCATGCCCTGGCCTGATTATTGCTAGACCAGTACAAAAGTACTTAAAACCTGTCTGACAACATGAAGAAGGTTAAACGATATCAAAAAGTAACACATCATGCCCCACTTAACAAGACATTTTCTGTGGTCTGACAAAAAAGTGTCTGTCTTGTTACATCTAGTATAACACTAACGGTATTTCAGAAAATTAATATCCTAACTATTGCCAATAGTGTGATCGAAGCTGCTTTGCTCCTTCGGGAACTAGATAACTTCGTGACTGGTGAAACCATGAATTCTGTTCTCTAGGAAAATATTCTGGAGGCTTATATTGGTCCATCAGATCATCAACAATGATGGACCAATATAAGCCTCCAGAATATTTTTATACTAGATGTAACAAGACAGACACTTTTTTGTCATTTTTCATGTTATACTGTTCTGGGATAAAAGCAAAACCCTGCAAATGAATCCGTAGTTCTGTATTGATGTTCAGACAATGAGTACAAATACAGGAAATTCTGCTCCCCATTTGGCCCAATGTTGCAATATTACATTTCTGTAAAAACTTACTAAAACATAAAATTTTTGAAAACACTTCATTTTCAGCCTCAAAAGCCTCCTACAACAACATCTGAGTGGTTGAAAAATTGTTTTTTAGTGTTTTTCTATATTTGGGTTTTACAGGGTTAAACTCAAGCAGACTTGGTTTATGCAACAGGACAAAGCCGAGCATTAATTCCAACTCAGAACAACTCAAAAAGAAACCCAATGGTTTTGAAGTGGCCTAGTCAAAGTTCAGACTAAAATCCAGTTAACAGGCAGTTTGTGCCCAAAAACCCTCCAATTTAATGAAGACCGGGCCAAAAGTCCTGCACATTAGAAGACTGGTAGTTTTGCTTGATGGAAGCTGTTGCTGCAATCGTTGACACAACCAATTACTTTTCCACATAGGAGCCCATTGGTTTGGATTCTCTTTTTCTACTTAATGAATGAAATTTTAATTTGAAAAATGCATGCTGCATTTGCCCAGGGCAGCTTTGTCTTATATTTAAATTTGCTTCATGATCTGAAATATTTCAGTATGATAAAAAGCCAAAGCAGAAGAAATCTGTAAGAAGGCAGATGCATTTTCACAGCACTGTAGTTATAAAAACAATTATGGGTGCTTTTCATCATCCATGCCGATATATTATACAACCAGTCAATATGTTGTATCTGTGGTTGATAATAAGCATGAAGCTCTGCAAGGATATGAAATGGACCTTAAACTCAGGGGGGGGGGAGTCCAATTGACAAACAGGTTGAGCATGTTTATATGCTGATGCAGGGGATTTCACATTCCATCAAGATTACACAATTCTACAAACTGATGTCCAAACCCTAAAATAGAGGCTCAAATGCATAGATAAAACAAAGATTTAACATATAAATAGGAGCTGGAGGATGCCATTGTTTCTGGAGCTGCACTTCCTCTTTCTGACGGCCACCGATCAGCTGCACCTGCAGGGCAAGAGACACGACAAAAGGGTGGAGGTGTTGGAGAACAGACATGGGGGTTGGCAGGCTGGACAGGACAAAAGGGAGTGCGAGGTAGAACAATGGCAAGGCCCTACGGTGGAACTGAAGCGAGACAGCAAGTCTGCTGGGCTGCCGGCGACCCAGCCCTGTAAGGAGCCTCCAGCGCCACACAGGAAAGGGCTTTTTCTCCAGAGCTGCCTAGAACTGACACACAAACACACACACACACACACACAGTTACACTCTGATACAGGCAAACAATAGAGGCCCCCATCCTGACAAAGCCCTCGACTTGACTCTGCTGTAACTCCAGGGAGTCATCTCAGATAAACCCAGAGAACACATTGTCTTGTTGGGTGGACAGTAACCGAGGCAGAGGTTAAAAGGGTCCCATTCTTTTAGGAAGGATTCGGCACTCTCTGCTAACACAGCTTCAATTCCTCAAGGTCCACAAATAAAAACCCCAGTGACGACAGTTTCTGTCATGCCTTTTAATTAGAAGTAAAACATGCAATGAGCTGCATGGCTGCTGTGACGTCCAGGTGACCGTAACAGTGACCCCTTCTTTGACAGAGTGGTTCAGTTCTTTGTGTCATGTTAAATGAATGATGGAAAAACAACACTAAAGCCAACTAAGAACATTTCGATTTTTTCTCCTTAAACCTGAACCTTGAACTTGATGTGTGCAAAAAAAAGTTTGCTTCTGCCAAGTACTTTAGGTCACTAGCACAGAGGTTTCAGTGGGTGCCAGCTATGCTTGGTAAACAGTATCAGTTTATTGGTTTAGAATTAAAAGTTATAGTAAGAACCGACAGTGTTATAACAACTCTTTTTGTCTAAAGAGTCCATGATAAGATGTCAAGAGTCCTGCTTAGTTAATTATTTTGTTTGTTCATTCCTTTGGTTGTCCCATGAATACAGATTAATGACACTGCAAGGATGTGGAGAAATATGCTTTTCCTCTGCTCCCATGCACGTGCGCAACACTGGTGTGATTTCAACTTGTCGCCAGACGTGCTGATGTCGGCAAAAATCCTGGAACTTACGCTGTGCTCCTTTAATGTGTTTCAACCAAAGGCACCATTTTTCTAACCTGACTCTCGCCAGATGTATGTCGCTCCGCCTAGCTTCACTCACATACATCTGGGACTGATCCATAGGAATTGCTTTTACTGAAGGCTGGGCCTTATCAAAAATCGTTGCATATGATTGGATAAGCCACTTGTCTGTCATCATTATCGACGTGCTATTTCAACCACTCACACCGAAGCTAACCCGTGACGCTGTGAGAGCGACGCAGGAAAAAACAAAACTTTTTTTTTTATGTGTTTGCGGCTCTAGTGGCACGCGTTTTATTGACAGTCAGCTGACAAGAAGAGGGGGGAAGACAGGCGGCAAAGCGCCGCGGGTCGGAGTCGATCCCGGGCCAACCGCGTTGAGGACTAAAGGTCTCTTAATATGGTTCGCGCTAGACGCTAACCGCGGACGCGCCCCGGAAAACAAAACTTGCCAAATCCGGTCGGGAGAAGGGCGAAAACATCGTTTCCACCAACAAAAGCCTTCAGAGCCGTTCACTGATGTTCTTTTAATGAAACAATACTAGGTAGATTGGACAACACGGAAGAAACGCTTGCTTCCTCGATGCGAGCCGCCATTGCGAATCTCACGGTCACTTCTCCACTACGTCACATCCATGAAACTTCCGCCCTGCGTCCTGATTGGCCAGACCATAAAATTGGTTGGAGAAATCACTCTCTATGGGAGATGTCCCAGATGTATGTGAGTGAAGCTAGGCGGAGCCACATACGTCTGGCGAGGGTCAGGTTATCATTTTTCTGCTTCTTGATAATAATAACTGATAATTGTTTCCTTCCTGTTTGGATGCTGTGCTGTTTACATTTTTTTGTCACTCTTTGTTTCTTTTGCCACTTATGGTGTGTAGTCATCGCAATGTAAAAGTTGTTTACAAGTTGGAGTAGCTGGTTAATATCCAAAAAGCTGAAATATCTATCTTGATTCTCCACAGATTTGAGGTACAGCTGAAGCAATTATTTGGCCTATGCCTCTTGTCAGTGTAAAACACTCTGTAGAACCCTCCTCTCCTGAAGTTCCCCTGCCTTCTTCACTTGGAAGCTCCAAGCATGAAGAAAAGATGTCATGGATGTTCAAAATCATCTCTTCCCTTCATTGTAAAGGGGTATGTAAGATTTCTCTCAATTACGATGGATAAGCTTGATGCACTGACCAGGAACACAATATTAAAAATTGGAGTATTATATGTTTCATTTAGACATGGCTGCAGAATCATATCCCTGATGTCTCTCTTCCTTAGGAGAGCTCTGCCTTAGAAGATTACAAGAAAAAATTCAGAGGCAATTTGCCTGCACAGCGGTGCAGCTGTTAACACTGTTCTCTTGTAGCAAAAAGATCCTGGGTTTGATCTCTGGGTTGCCATTTTTCTTCATGGAGTTTGTATGTTCTCCTTCCCTGCGTAGGTTCTCCCTGGGTGCTCTGGATTCCTCCCACTATCCAAAAACATGACTGTTAGTTGAATTAGTTTGTGTAAATTGGCCTTAGGTATCCTGGCTACATGGCCTGGATGTACCTGCCTCTTTACCTTTGACCACTGGAGATGTGCACAAGCCCCTCCATGGCCTTGAAAGACATACCAGTACCTGTTTCTTTAACTGCTTTTCTCCTACCCTGACTGTGAAGCTAGTCACTAAACAAATTCAAAATATTTAAGAATTTTGCCAGATGCCGCTACAGTTGGTCCAAAATCCCGTGGAACTTGATTTTTCTCCATGAGTGAGCAGAAACCCAAAGTTTCATCCGTACATATTGAGAGATCAGCTGTGTTCAAACAGTGGCAAATGGGACTGGACAATGACTGAATTGATGATTTAACCTCCCAAAGTTCAAAACCAGTAACGACATGCCGGAATATGCCAGGTTTGCAACGCACTAGTTGACTCTGCCAAACACGGCACATGAAAAATGTTTCCTTTGAACATCAGGATGTTGGCCAAATACGGTCATATTTTCTGTTAAACACACATGGTCACCTCTAACATCCATTCTGTGACTGTTAAATCAACAAGCTGCCACGCTGAGAGGAAGGATGGCTGTCGCAAGCCAAGGTGGGATCCCTAGCCACCATGTTGATTTAATTGTTTTGTTGAGGACGGGTGTCTACACAGTAACTCTTCAGGTGCCATCTATGGGACGGGGTCACTATTTACGCAGCTTACTGACGCAAGGTGAACAGCAGTGTTAATATGAATCCACAACAAGTTACGTATTACAGCAATGGCAGCAATCCACAAAGGGCTGATTCATCCAAAATCAACACGGCAGCGTTGTCCCTGAACAAATGACACTGGTCCAGAGACAACTAGAAATTGTTGACGTGCCAAATTCCTGGAATTCCTCTTGCATTGTCTGCTTTATGTTTCATTTTAAGTCTGTCACCTAAGTATTCCAGCGACAGGCTACTCCGGATGATGGAGCTGAACACATGGGGCCCCAATGTAGGAAGTATAATGAGTCAGACAGACTCTCAAATACCAAGTGCAGATTATTTGCCTGCATTTTTATTTTCCCACATTTGAACCATTTCCTGGATATGTCTTACATCACTGTGACCTTCTGACTTTTGCTTCATCCTGAGCAGCCAGTCAGGCAGCTGCTTGGCACACACATGGTGCAAGAAGGGGCAGTGCTTCCAGGGGATTTAAGTTTTTCTCCTGCAAAAGGTCAGGAATCTAAGTGTGACAGACTAATCTTCTCTTCCACTCACAATATCAAATTGACTGGAATGTCTTGATTAATCTTTTGGAGCTTTGGACATGTACTGTACTTGGAGCACAATTGTGTTTTGTTTAACTAATGTAAAGTTTTCTGTTCAAACAACAAACTTAAGTAAATGCTGTGCTTCATTTAGATGGCCATGTGAGGGGCCTTAGTTTATGATGTGCCATCTAAGCAGGTAGAAGTCAAAGCAGATTATTCCAAAAAGTAAGTCTTGGGTAAAAATTGCAATGACTGAGGGAATAATTATTAGGCACAAGAAGAAAAGAACGTACAAAATTTCATAAAAGCCAAGAAACTTTGTTGAAATCTGTTTGTGTTTAGAAAGCAATTCTCCTGCAATGTGCAAAATAATATCAGTCAGTTTAATATTAATTGTTGGACTACGAAAAGTTTTTTCAGTACCATAGTCTTGCACAATGTGTTGCCGTTTGGTTAAACTGTAGAGACCTTCACCTAAAATATTGTTTTGCCAAAAATAAAAATGTTAGGGTTGCATTTCTAAACTACTGAATGTTTCAGTGAACACTCCAGGAGCTTCAGTTTAACCTGAAAGTAGAAAGAATTCTCCATAAACTGGCCATGGCCAGGTGCCTGTCATAGGTTTTCTGATGGAGAAGTCTATATAATAATCAAGGGTCGATCCAAGAGCCAATGAGCTCTTGCAGACAGTTTTAGAGACACCCGGAAAAAGCAAGTAGCAACTTTTCTGTGAAAGAAATAAGTAATGCACTCAACTGCAGTGGCCTCTCTGCAGACTCACTGTACAAGACCCCAGTACTGAAGAAAAAGCATGATAAAGCTTGTTTATAGTTTACTGCAGAAGATATGGACAAGCCAGCGAATTACTGAGAGAAAACAGTAGTCATATGAGGCATAAGCTGATATCTTTGTTGCACACACCACATTGGAGGAAGAATGTTTCTTCACATCGGTCCTTAAACACGACACCAATAGTGAAGTTTGCTGGTGGGAGCATCATGGTGTGGGCTGTCTGACAGCATGTGGTACTGCTAGACTTAATATATTTCAGAATCAACTTTAATCACCCAGTCTTTGGAAGTCCACCATCATCTCCACTGTCTTGAGCGGATGAGTTTCACAGACGGGTCCAATTGTGTACAGAAGAAGAAGAGGATTGGGGAGAGGAGACACCCCTGGGGGCGCTGGTCCCAATGCTTCTTGGGTGGGAGAATATGCTCCCCAGTCTCACCTGCTGCTGCAGGTCAGTCAGGATGCTGGTGGTCCACTGGCTGGTGGAGGGCAGCACTGTAAGCTGGTTGAGCTACTAGTGGAGGATGTCTGGTTTAATGGTGTTGAAGGCCTAGCTGAAGTCCACAAACAGGATCCTTGTGTTACGTCCTTAGGTGGTCAAGGTGGTGCAGGATGAAGTGTAGACCCAGGTTGACTACATCATCTGCTGCTGCTGACCTGTTTATCAAGTAAGCAGACTGCAGGGTTCCAGAATGAAAAAGGTGGTTATGAATATACAGTCACATTCAATAAATTAAAATATGCGTTCCGATGAGACTTGTCTTGTAATGTTAAAATTACCTTTTGAAATGAACAACCTATAAGCAGGTGTTAAACACACTTTTCATTAAACCCATATTTCTGTATAAAACAAATTTTTTATTGGTCTGATGCAATTTTCTAATCTTAAATAGCATGTTTTCATTAGATATAAGCTCACGATCATGATAAGTAACAGAAATAAATCTAATTTAAAAAAAATTAAAACTGAAAACTAGCATGTGCATATAAACATCCAAATATCCATCCCTTTTACCATGAAGCCCCTAAAATGTTTTGGTGCTGTCAATTACCTTCAAAAGTCCTAGGATTACCGAAATGAAGTCCACCTGTGAACAACTTCTGTGTCACATGATCTGTCAGGATAGACACACCTTTTCTGAAAGGCACCAGAGGCTGCAGCACCACTAAGCAGGAGGCATCACACCATGAAGACCAAGGAGCTCCCCTAACAAGTCAGGGACAAACTTAGAGAGAAGTACAGGTCAGGGTGGGGTTATAAAAAATATCCAAATCTTTGATGTTCCCCCAAAGCACCATCAGATCCATTATCTTCAAATGGAAAGCCCATAGTAGAACAACAAGCCTGCCAAGAGAGGGCCGTCCACCAGAGCTCACACGCTGGGCCAGGACGGCATTAATCAGAGATGCAGCACAGAGAACAAAGACAAAAAAATAAAAAATAATTTGTAGGCCGTTCTGTAAAAGAAATGGAGTAAACTGCAAAACAATCCTTTTTAATTCCAGGTTGTGAGACCACAAAACATGAAAATGGCAAGAGGGGTGAAGACTTTTACAGGCCACTGTAGTATTTGAAGATGTGGTTTTTTTTAACATAATTTAAAGCCAGTTGATATGATGGATTACAGGCCTTTCACAATAAATGAAACAAATCCCACAGCTGTGAGCGTATTTCCAAAGAAGTTCTATCAGCCATGGGTGGGCGGCTGAGGAGTTGTTTAAAACGGCTTCTCAGAGCAAGCAAGGGGGGTTAAATTTGGATCCAAAGTGGCTGATATACGGACAGAGCAATGTTTTGGTGTGTGACTGTCCAATTCTGGATCCAGCCTCTCATTCCTTGCTCAGGAAGGATCCAGCAGCCTTACTGAGTTCATGATAAAAACAAGCTAAACATAGAATCAGGAGAAGCCTTTTGTTAATGTGAGAGCAGCCAAATGTCACATCCCAAACCTGTTCATCAAAACAGCACAAACCTCTGTCAAGAGCTGTTGACTTTATTTTTATTCCTTTTTCTCTGTCTTCCAGCTAAATGCTGACTAATCTTAACCGTGAGGGCAGTAGATGTTCAGTTCCTCATCGCCGACGTTGGTGTGAACCGGTCTGTACTGGAACTGAGTTAACGGCCCCTCCCTGCCTGCAATCACTAATCCGCCACCTCTCATTTTTGCTTGTTTGTATCTTGTCCCGTCAGCCCAAACATGGAGAGACTGCTGTAACTGTGTGCTGTTCCTCATAATGATAGGCTTTCTGACTGATGTGGGACGTCACCGTCTTTAATCAGAATGTTTCTCTGGAAAAGAGGGAAAATAAGCTCGTTTCAAGAGTTCTTTGGAAGGCATACTTTCTTTTTGAACTTATTCCTCTGGGAGGCACTTGGCTTTTATTATTGTCATTGTTCGCCTGCTTGGCCGTACTACATCCCCGTTACCGGATGAGTTCACTAAAGGGCATACCAGCTAATTTAGATAATAAAGAACATTGGCACATCCTGTCAGCAAAGAGCTCAGACAATAAACCGAGGCTAGTCTCTGTTTAATGTCACAATCTGAACGTAAAAAGCTGCTGTTGTTTAAACAGGTTGGAGTTCATCTAAAGCAAGAACTTTGATTATCCAGATATATTTGTTACCTGACACGTAATACTCAGAGCACGTCAGCATTCTATGTCAGAACCTCATTTATTGAAGTATTTTGTTTTCTTTTAGTTGCTAACATTATTCCCATGTTTGTAAGTTAAAGAAAAGACCAAAAAAGTAAATTCACAAGAGCTGTCAAACTTCTGATCACTGGGATCTTTTCTGTTACTGAGGACCCCCATGAAAACGAGATGCTTCATCTCATGGGGCTGATCCTCTAATAAATGTTTATAAATAAATAAATAAATAAATGTGACAGACCAACACAATGCTGTGAAGTGAAAGGAAAAGGACACATAGTTTTGGAGGTTTTCCAAGGTCAGCCCACATTACTCTGATGTGCCTAAATGAAATCCCTTCTAACCAACTACCACAAATCATGTGATTAGAAAACAATCAACCTGAATATAAATCCAGAACAGTATAAGTCAGCTGTTTTTTTCAGACAACATTAGCGAAAAAATGGGATCATGAACGGTATGGAACACGGCAGACGGGTCAGGGAGAAAGTTCTGGATAGGTTTCAAACCAGATTAGGATATAAAGCTACACCCCACACCTCACAGGGCACCGTTCAGTCCATCCCAGAATGGAAGGAGTGTGAGTTGAGTGGGAAAGGTCAATCATCTTGGAAACGTGTGGGCTTGACTTCAGCCTAACTAACCATCCCAATGGTGGAAATAACGGTGGCAGCATCATGCTGTGGGAAGGCTTTACTTTAGCAGGAACAGGGAAGTTGCTCAACCCTGATGGGAGGAAGGATGGAGCTTTATGCATGGAGGCTGTACGTGCAGCGAAAGGTTCTGTGCTTATCAGATTTTTATTTGCAAAACCAAGTATCATTTTCTTTTCACTTTATAATTCTATATTAGTCTGTGTTGCTCTATGACATAAAAGCCTAACAAAAGTCATGGAGGTTTGTGGTTTGTATCTTAGCAGAATAAAAAAAACTCAAGGCATTGTGAATACTTTGGCCATGGGCTAAGTCCGTAGCTCACCTCCATTCTGCACCTTCTCCTCCATCTCTCTCCGCTTACTGTCCTCCAGGCTCAGTCTGTCTGCCACAGTGTCTGTTCACATCAAAGCATTTGCCGCGTCTCAGTCTGATGAAAGGCAGGAAGAGGGAGGGAGAGGACAGGCCTGAGTCCAACGCTGTAAACTGCTGCCAACAAGGGAAAGATGGCCAGGATAGCAACCTGGAATATTTATCTTTCGTTTCCCAAACAATTAGATAGCCTTAAAAGCATCAGGAAGCCAGGGGAACAAACCGCTTGGCAAGAGCTACACCGGCTAAACATAAAGGCCAGATGTAAAATTAAAAAAAGTCAAGAGAAGCTGCAAACTAACAGAAATAAACTTTTAACCCTGAATCGTTTTTTTCTTTTTGCCTGTGCTAGGTCAGACAAGGAGACCCATGTTTGTGCAATAGACTTGCAGCAATTGGCACGGCTGATTGGCTCAGCATAACAACGGTGAGCAGGCTGCCTGGTTCTGAGGTTTTAACATTCACTGAGCAGTTCTTCACACTTACTTTTTACACTCTTTATTTAGGCTTCTTTGGATTTTTATTAAGTTGTTAAAACACTACAACAAACCTAGAATTAAAGACGACTAAAGGTCGATATACAATGCAGTAACGTTGCTAACAACGTTACTGCACTGCTGCTCAGCATGCAGCAGCTTAACTCCACAATCAGCCTCTGGATGCTGCATAAAATGAACCCTGCACAAAATTAGGCCTACCTAGGCAGCGGCCGCCTAGTATACACTACACATGTGCGGCAGGATAGTGTGTAAAAGTCTGATGTAACCGTCAGGCATTAGAAGAACTATTGACCCAATGAGGACCAAAATGTTACAGAAATTTTTCTCTCAGAATATTTTATTATTATTATTATTATTATTATTATTATTATTATTATTATTACCTTACCCTTTTTTCCCCTGTTGTTAATGCTGCATATCTGGAATATATTATGTCTGCCTATAAGGAGGCAGTAAATTACATGGGCATTTCTGGACAGTGATGCGAGAGAGTAATGTAATAGTGATACTCAAGTGGTTTCATTTAGAAAGATTCATAAAAAGGAGGGAGTTAATTTTCTCAAATTAGACGGGTGCGGGTTGAACAGTTGTGGACTGTCTTCAGAATTAGGTTAGGATGGTACCTCTGGTATTTATGTTTCAGATTTGCATGTTAGACTTTCTTGTGTTTAGCTGACCTTTAAGCTCCTTGAAAAATTTTGTGTGAAAAACTTCCTTCACCTGTGCCCACCTTTATACTTTGTGACACACAATTACAACTTTCTCGCTGTTTTACAACTTTTCATTCTAAAATAACCCCTTTGATGCTAAAGGTCTGGCACAACATTTTAGAAGTAAAACATCTGTCTCCTGAAAGCGATAAAAACAGATTATTTAAACCATTGGTGTAATAATTGAAGGGCTAAGAAGGTATTTAAAATTCTTGAGTTTTTAGGTGCCCTGTACAAAAAAGCTAACACCATTAAACGTTGCGCATGAGTAACACTTAAACAGTGAGCTGCTTTCTCTATGGTGACTAATTGGTTTCCTTATTGCGTTAATACAGGAGTATCCTTTGCTAAGGTCCCACCTGAAACTCCCACACTTTACTTTACCTGATAGAGTTTCCTGTAACTCTAGGCACATGGGAGAAGCGGCTGCAGTCAGATGTCATCATGCACAGCACACCCAGAACCGGTTTGAGCCGGCAGAGGAACTATCAAGGCAAGCAGATAATCAGGCATCCACAAAGCTGATCTGTGCGTCTGCAGCTAAGCCATCCAGCACACCCACTCACTGACAAAAAGCAGATAGAATAAAAGCTGTTGTGAAATGTGGGGTTGTTGCTTTGGCGCTCAGCCACCAGAGGGTCATTTTTTTGCTTATGGTGGAGAATCAGACGATGACGAAGCATAGCCTCCACGTGTCTAAGCCCGGTAACTCTACTTAACAGGCTCTTATCTGGAGAGCGCTGATGACTATTAAAGAGACTCCAATGCAAACACGCTTGGCTCCACTTCACTCCACCCCATCCTCCAGGACCAGCCTGAGCCAAACTGGTTTGCGCCGGTCTGATGAGGCGTACAGCGCTGTGGGGGAAGCCCAGTAAATATTAACCACATCCTCACATGAGTAACTCTGTCCCTTCTGAACGTCTTTGTCTGCGCCAGAAGGAAGAAAGAAACAGACAGAGATGAACTCACTCAGCCTCTGTTTGATCCATTCCCCCTAAGAAACTATTCTTTGCTTTCATGACTCAGCACGATATGAGTAGTAACATGCGTTATCCCTTTGTTTCCAACCTTAAACCCATTAGGTCTGGTTACCGTGGTGATTTGAAATGTTTGGTGTTAGGGATTTCCCTGTGTAAGCTTTACACACCGGTCATGCTGCTGCATGGCAGACGGCTGGGACCTATGCTTTTCTCTGAAAATTCAACCAGCAAATGTAGCTATTTTCTAGTCACACAGACATTTTTTTTCCTGATTCTGTAACTTCTCACCTACCATGGACTCTTAAAGGTCAGCATTGCTGTTACTCCTAATGAATTATTGTTTCCTACGGGTGGTTTTATGCATTAGCACACACGAAATGTTATCCCTAAGCTGATGGTTGTGCAAAATAGCGAAATGGAAACCATGAGTGATGTTGAATGAGGACAAACAAGCATTCAGCTTTAGTACAAAGCAGTCATTTATTTAAAAAAAAGGATGATCAAAGGAATGTCACATAAGTATAAATCGTTGTGCTATCACATTGTCGTCACACATAGTGTCCAAACAGTGGAGTTCATACAGCAGAATAAAAGTCAGAGACAAGGCATGTGCTCAGGGAAGGCATTTATAGGCAAGTACTTCGGCACCATAGAGTCTCATGCTGCAGCTGTGATGCGCCAGCATCAACACAGTGATGCGCACCAGCAGGATGCTGCTCCACCTTCACGCATCCACGGGAATGCACGCATTCACGCATGGGTTCCAGTGTGAAGGAAGGCATATTCCCTTCATATTCCCAGTCACTACATGCTGCCCCACCTGCTTCCAGACAGGGCTAGGCTGCTGGCAGGTCCTCCGTCCATGAGACGCAGCTGCCGCTCGCCGTCCTTCAGGCGGCCCGCGGCGCCTCCTCCTGACGCCGCTTTCCCGGGCGGCGGGCGAGTCGCCCCTGCGGCGGAGACCTCAGTCACATCGTTTGTTTTCTCACTCGGCTCATCAGAGCCGACAGATTGAGAGACAGAGACACAGGCGGTGTAAGATGGCTGCGGGGGAGTTCAGCGCAGTTGGAGCAGCTGCCGGACCATGCCCGCGATCCGGAGGAACTTGTCCTTCTTTCGCTTCTTCAGAGCCATCAGCGCCCGGGCCGTCTCCTCCGGGTCCTGCGTGTAGGAGAAGATGCTCCGCACCCTCTCCTCCGCCTTCATGTCTCCCGTTTTCTGGAAGAGTCTCATCAACGCGTCCTGGTTGACGTTCTCGAAGATGTTTGCCACGGCCTTCTTGCGGTGCGCCGTGTCGAACTTGTTGCCGTGGACAGAGGGGCTGACCCGGCGGGACTCGGAGTACACGTAGGAAGACATCTGGACTCTTTGTGTCCTGGTGGTTCACAGCCCAAGACGTGGCGCTCCAACTCGGTGATGGCGAGCTGCTCGGTGCGCACTGCTGAGCCGGAGCGGCTGTGGAGACTTTAGCTCTGGAGCGAATGAGTGCAGAGGAGCGCAGCCCTCTGCTATTTATACGTCCGCAGTGGGCCGTGCTCTGCCGGGACACGCTTCCAGCGGTGACATCAGCTGTCGGGGAGCAGAAACAGGCGCCGCCTTGGATGCGCATCGAAGAGCCAGCGGGGCTCAGCGTGATGAAAACAAGAGCGTAAAATAAATACCACTGCATCACTCCAAACGCTACTTTTAAATAAGCCGACCTTATTCATTGGATTGAATCTGCGCATGCAGTAGGCTATAGACTGCCTGTAGAATTCAGACACTAAATATGAGAGTTTTAAGTTGTCTTTTTGAACTTAAAAGCGCCAACATATTTTTACTGAAGATATTTTTTCTTATAACAGAAATGCACAAAAAAACAGATATCTGCAACAAAGTGTGTATCGTTTTATTTTATAGCTATAAGCATAGTGGCAGTACTATGATTCTCTCTCAATAAAACTAGACTTCTGTGTCTAATGACAAATGTTTTTGTTCAGTGTAGTCGTATTAAAGATTTGTCTTATAACAAAAATGAACAAAAACCATCAGTGTGAAGAAATTAAATTTCACTGACTTTGAAAGGGGCAGGTTTGTTGGAGCTAGTTTGTGTAGTTCAGAGACTGTGGGTGTACTGAGATTTTAGCATACAATCATGCTGTGGATTTGCTGGCAATGGTCCCGAAAATATCCAGTGAGCAGCAGTTGTGTGAATGAAAATGTGTTGTTAATGTCAAAGGTTGGAGGGGAAAGGGCAAACTAGTTCAAGATAACAGAGATGCACCAGTGGCTCAAATGCCTACTTGTTCCATTAGATTCAATTCAGCTTATTTATTAAGTAATCATTTACACAACCAGAAAAAAATGTCAATCCTATCATACGGACAGATTCTATGTCAAGTACATACATTCTAACTGATCCTGGTTATCAAGCAAGTTGGATTTACTATTAAATTTGGTTAAAAAAAGTTTCCTATCTAAGTAAACCCAGTAGACTGCATCGAGTCATTGTCTTGCAGCATTCACTCCTCCCGCAAGAGCACATAGCAACAGAAGACTGTTCCTTATTGACTTTGGAGCAATCCCTCATACTGAGTGTGCATGTAGCGACAGTGGTGAGGAAAACTCTCCTTTAGCAGGAAGAAACCTGCAGCAGAACCAGAACCACGCTAAGTGTGAACAGCCCTCTGCCGTGAACGACTGAGGACCATGACAGATGACTGAGCAGACACACACGCACAAAAACAAGGAGCTAATACTGCAATTACCTTTTTACTTTTCTTTACCATAGACAGTAGACCTAGATCAGTACTGGCTTCATCCAGGAGACAAACACAGCTAAAAAGATCAGCTCTGAGCCAGTTTTCAAGCTTCCCAGAGGCTGAAAGAGAGCACATACAGTTAGCCAGAGTAAAAGCTCAGGCAAAGGTATGTAAAGTCTAGTAAAGAGAGAGGATTCAAACGTATGAGCATGTACAGCTCTCAATACTTAGTTGGGTCTCTTTTTCCCTGCATTACTGCAGCAATGCAGCGTGGCATGGAGTCCTTCAGTCTGTGGTGCTGCTCAGGTGTTCTGAGAGCCCAGGTTGCTCTGATAGTGGCCTTCAGTTCTCCTACGTTGTTAGGTCTGGTGTATCGCATCTTCCTCTTCATAATACCTCAGATTTTCTATGGGGTTAAGGTCAGGTGAGTTTGCTGCCCAATTAAGAACAGAGATGCCAGTACCTTTTTTGTATTGATCTTTTGTATTGATCAAGGGCTGGGCAACGATTAAAAATATTTAATCGCGATTAATTGCATAATTTGCCTGATTAATCATGATTAATCGCATTGTATTTACAAACTCCAAGAATGAATTCAAAAGTAATGTAAAGAGCACTTTTATTTTAATGTTCTGCTGCCATATGAACAAAAGGTTTGTAACATTTGTAGCACTTATCAGTAACACATATTTAGTGTAAAGCTCAACTTAAACATGTAAAACAAAGAATAGCAATAATAATAAATTAAAGCTTATTGCCACTGACAGGAAATTCTCTTTATGGGAAAAAAATCTACCAAAAACAGGCAATTTCTGAGGTAACCGCAGGGAGCAGCATTACCATTTTATGTTCAATACCAAAGTTTAACTTAGCAGTGGTTACAACTAACTTGTTTCTGTCATATTCGTTGCTGGAAGAACTTTAAACTGAAATGCTTGCTAACTCGATATGCGTGCATGTTTATTTGACGTTATCACGCGGTTTTTTGTTGTTGCTTTCTCGCGTGCATATAGTGAATGGCAGGGAAAAAACAGGCAAAAACACATGGATACTTTGAAGCGAGAAGCGACTTCACCGTCGGCGTCGATGCAGACCCCCGCTCCGCTCCGCACAAAACTTGTTCCGTTCGCCAACTCACCGCCTCGCCTAAGCAAATTCCTGCGGGAAACACCGCCTTCCGCATGTCAGCTTTGTTTTTTTCCGGCCAGCACCTTTCTTCCTCTTTGAATCCGAGGCTGGGCTGACAGCGAGGTTATTGGCGCATTATCGCCACCTACTGTTCTGATTCAAACCCCTACACCGCAGCAACAGACCTTCACAAAATAAAAGCATGTGAGCAACATGCGTTAATGCGCGTTAAAGTAAATATCGCCGTTAATAGTCTAATGAATTAAAGCGAAATTAACGCGTTAACTTGCCCAGCCCTAATATATATATATATATATATATATATACAGTATATATATTTATTTCTGAGACCTCCCCCTCTGCCATAAACTCAGTATTTTTCTGAACATACAATTTGCATCATACAAATGAATATATTTACACACCCTACATAAAAATGTTGAAAACATGAAGATGTCTTTTTTGGTCTAACGTATCAATTACGATACAAAGGAAATTGGAAAGCTTGACATTTTATATTTCATTTTTTTTTTTTTTAAATGTGACGTTTCCTCATAATCGCCTGTTAAGAAGGGTTAAGAGACTGTGCAGTAAGGACAGATATGCATCATTACAAATATGAAATGAAATTATACAGTTATTAGTTGTAAAAAAAAACAGCTTAATCAACTGAGTTAGTTGATGTTATTTTATTTTTTTAAACGTGCTAATCTTGCATCCGTTTATACATTAACACCAACGGACTATTTACAAAAATGAAAAAACTGTGACAAAAACAACAGACATGATAAACACTTTTTGAATTTGTTGGGGTCAGTGATGGTTGTAAAGTATAACCGCTGCTGGAAAGAAGGATCTGCGATAGCGCTCCTTGGTGCATTTAGGATGCAGCATTCTGTCATGGAAGGAGCTCTCAACCTCTGCAACAGCGTAGACTGCACATCACGAAAATATCATCTCTACTGTCGAACATGTGGGTGGCAGCATCATGCTGTGGAGAAGAGGGACTGGGAAGATATTTAGAGTTCGGAAAGGTGCATGGAAAGAACACAGAACAATCCCAGAAGATAACCTGTTAGAGGCTCCACATATCCAGTAGGATAAAAACCCTTTATTATACAACCAGAGAGCTATATTTATACTGATACCCTTCGCCATAAAACACTCTATTTGTAAACACCCTCTCCCTTCAAGACTTAATTTGAAACCATTTTTAGTTGCAGTTTGGTTTCTACTATTCACAAAATGGCCCCAGAAGATTTTATCTTTCCTTCCCACCCAGCAGTGGGCTAAAAATATTTGCCTTAGATTTTGGACTGTAAAAGGAACCCTTCTTGAACTTTGTTTACAGCTGGAGGTGACCCATGGCCCGTGCAGGGAGGCTGACCCACACTGATAAGGCAGCGAGGCGTTCCCCCCACTTCAGACCGTGCTCATAAACAACAGCGAGCTCCAGTCTCATGTTCGTTGCACTTCAGGTCTCCCTCCTTCATGTAAAAGTGTGTCCACAAGCGCGGCCACATGCCAGTGCCTTATATGGACAAACCCAGAGGAAGTGCCATTCTTTTTTTGTTCTCCAGAATGGCGGGGTATGCCAAGCATGTGTCAGGGAAACTTGTTTGCTGACTCGAAAAATAAACTGGGTCCGACGGGGGAACAATGGCCAGACTCATACAGACAGCTGTTTGCCAGATCCGTCTGAACAACGCGTCCCCACGGGATACACGTCTTGTCTCAAGGTGGCACAGCAGTTTCATCAGAATACAAAAAAACCTGACGTCTTCCGTTTCATGAGAAATAAAGCTGAACTGGCACAATTACGACCTAACAGAGTCGCTAGGGGCCGCTGAGCTAAGATTCTATTGGGGCGGGGGGATGGAAACTGAAGTCCTCACCCTGTTCTCATGGTCGACATCAGCACTGAAACATTCCAACAAATAACACATAACATTTAACTGGGGTCATATGGATCTGTCAGCTCGATCGATGCATAGAGGTTTCACTGCCTCCTATCTGTCCAGATCACTGATAAGACCCTTCATGTTGAAAATGTCAGAGGCTTGACGCCTCCTGATTAAGTAACAGGGTCAGTGGCTGGTGTTATCTTTCAGGAGATAGCAGCAGTGTTTTCCTGCTCATTATCTGTGTTTATGCTTGTACTGTACATGAGCCAAGGAGATGTCAAAGTACTGCACTTGTCTTTTGAAGCAGCCAGGGAATAATTTGTTAGCTCGTTATCGTCATTGTTAGAAGTCTCAAAGGTTTGAAATGTCTTCTGACCATCAGGGGCTCTGCAGTAAAAGTTAGGAAACAGGTAGCAACGCAGTAATGTTTTACATTACCACATGTTACTGTGTGGTACTCATAACTATAATATGTTTTAATGCTTGTAAAGTGAGGACAGTAGGGTTAATGCGTTGAAAGTAGTTTTGGATTGAATGCAGCTCTTGCCTTCTCTACCATATAGAGAAAAAATTTAATCTGGTTTATTGGGAATTTATGTGAAAGGAAATTTATGTGAAAGGAAAACCGAAACAGGGCAAAGTTGTGACATAGACTCAAAATGAAACAAGATTTCAATGCTTTTTTTTTTACAATCAAATCTTAAAAGTGTTGCACACTTGTGTCTTCTGCCCCATTTACTCTGTTCCCTCTACCTAAAATCCGACACAGACAAAGTCGCCTAATTAGTGAATTAGATTCCATCTGTATGTAATTTAATCTCAGTATCAAGGAGAGGAGCTTTGAAAGGTCCTAAATTGAGACCCAGGCTCCATCTGAATACCCTTAATAATAGCTCCTAGCTCCTGCTCCTTGACCTTTCACAGGGTCAACAGTAAAAACTCATCATGGATAGAAAAAAAGCTTCAGACTGATGTGCCGATTTCAGACAGCCTTTCATTCCCACGTCATTAAATGAGGTGGTCCAGGTGATTAGATGCATTCTGGACTCCTTCCTTTGGATGTTTTCCCATGATGTCCCACTTAAAGGAGACTCCGGGGCAGACCCAGAACCCACCAGAGGGACTATTCATGTCACTGGTAAATTTGCCCCTCGGGCTTTTTGTGCTTCTGCAGATTCGGTCTTCATCGATGTTTTATTCTGTTAATTCCCACCTTGGGGACAACAGATGACTTATAGTAATGTTCTAGAATCTACCCATAGCGGATTGTAATGTTATGCGACTTCAGTATATCTGACATTAGGAAGTCAAGGTTTGAATTACTTTAAAATTAAATACTACCATATTGAATTCAACCATCCATCCATACATTGTCTATACCCCCTTATCTGTGCAGGGTCGCGGGGGGCACTAGTGTCTATCACAGGGCATAACATATTGAATCCCAAAACTAAATTCTGCCAGTGCAGTTATCCGTGTTTTCACTCTGCAAAGTAAGACAAGCTAAGCTAAGGACATTCCTTTAAAGGACACTGAATTATCTTTAATTTCCATCTGATTCTTAATCTCCACCCAGCCTCGTTATTATGACACCATGGCATGTAATGTAGAATATAACATTTTAACCATGTGTTTGGTGCAATTCGAGTTTAATTGATATATAAACAGGAAACAATGTGCTAGGTAATCCCGCAGAACACTTTAATTTTCAGTCAGTGAGTGATGCAAGAAGACTGCTCTAAATCCGTTGTAACAGAGATACCTAATGATTTTTGGGTGTCTGTTTTTTTCTTATATGGACTAGCAGGGTTTTGCCAGAGCGTCACTTCCTGTTTTTGCTCTTTGCATGTAATCTCTTCTAATAGCCCCACATGTTTCAAAATGTTTCAGCATTAAACAGAAAAAAGCCCCATGGAGACAACTGTAGACGGAGCACTGTAAAAAACAACAACAAAAAAAACATTATTGGCAACACGCAGCTGTTTCGGCCTCAGTGATGGTAAGTTGAATTAAGCGAGCCATGTGGCATGTGGGTGGCTTTGGGGAAGCATGCACAGTTAGTGATGTTGAATAATGAGTCCCTGCCGGCTTTGTGGCTACAGTGGCAGAAAGTATGTCTTTATTCAGGCCTGTGTTTACATCTCACTGAAAGATTTTACTGGAATCTGTTGCTGGCAGCAAACACACTGCTTATGTAAGACCATCACAGAAAAGGAGGGACATCCGGAGCAGGTGGGAGTCTCAGGAGACGTGTGTGTGTGTGTGTTATAGGGACAGTCAAACGCACCTCCTTGTGTCTCCAGAGGTAAACAGCAGTAGGTTCCAGAAGAATTCAGTACGGTGGCACAAAGAGGTGACGCAGATACATATTACAGAGCGTTAATTTAAAAAATAAGTAACGTTCCAGCCATTTTCTTCCATTTAAATGTATGTGGCACAAACTAATAGAATCAACAGGGCAATAAATGTTTAAATTGCAGCCTAAGAAAACTGTCCTTTTTATTTGAATGTTTTTCTTATTTAAATAAACGGAGCCACATCATATGCCTCCTGCTCGTTTTATTGTCTGCTTTGTTTCAACATTTCCTGCAATGACAATATGGACTATAATAAACTATGTGATAAAAAGCTGGATGCAAAGCCCAGTTCACGTTTCCTCTTCTCTCTGCACCCCACCAGCCCTACTCTCCGTCGAAGGGCTGGGTGGTGCGTGCAGATTAAATGTCGGCGAACACCCAGGCAGGGCCGAGAACTATCTGTTAACCGGCTCAATCCGGCTACCTCACCTTCATGGTTGAGCGCGCTACGAGCGCCTAGGGCCAAACCTACTGTTCATCTGTCGATATGACGATCCCTTATCAGGATCCTGAACTGTGCCTGTCCTGGCCCCACTGGATCAGTTGCATCACATTAAGGTCACATGTCTACAGGGTGGCTGTTAATAGACAGAGCACTTTCATAGCTTTTTAGGCAAGACAGCTTTATTTATATAGCACATGTCGGTAACAAGACAAAAGTGCTGTACCCCAAACAGAACATAATAAAGGAAAACATACAAAGGAAAGCACATTGCAGTGGAATAGTAACAGTAGGTTTAGATAATTGGACTACAAGCTTAATCTAATGATGTTTCAGTGAACTACAACAGTTTAAAATATTTAGAGATGCCTTTAAATTAACATTCAAAGGCAACACTAAACAAATGTATTTTAACCTTGATTTAAAGGAACTCAGGGTTTCAGCACTTTTACAGTCTTCTGGGAGTTTGTTCCAGATAAGTGGAGCATGAGAACTAAATACTGCTTCTCCATGTCTGGTTCTGGTTCTGGTTCTGGGTATGCAGACTAGACTTAAGCCAGAAGATCTGGGTGGTCTGGAGGGTTGATACACATTTGAGGATTAAAACTCTGTTTTACAGCATTGCTTGATTTCACTGATGATTTTAGCTACTTATTCTGCTCTGTTAAGGCATGACCACATCAAGTCTCGACTTTGCTCATTTTGGTGCTTAGCTTGGGAACATTATGCATAACCAGATTTGGGACAAGCTTTTCTCTTTCTGAAACTTTGAACAGGAATTCATGTGAAACAAGCTCATGTTGTCAGCCCCTGTTACACAGTGTCTGATGGTTGGTATAACTGCTTTATATTTGTTATGTTTTGTTTGGTTCGGGTTAAATGTCATGCTGGGCAAACCTCTCCAGTTCCATCGAAAGGTTCCAAGAGTCTTTTACTGAGTTCGGCTGTCTTGGCAACCTAAACCCTGATGCCATGTTCTTTGCTTTCCCCTGGGAACCCTTCCAAACAAGACACAGTTGTTGAGAATTGTTCCTATTCTGCTGCTAAGAACTTGAACATTAACCAACCCTAGTAAGGGCCATGGAGTCTAACGTCTTTCCATTGCTTGAGGGATCTTACACTTTGACCTTGACAGGAACCAGCTCAGAATGTTGATTGCTGACTTTCATTTGGAGTCCAACATTATGAAGTTAGAAATATCAGAACTCAGGACTCCAAATGTTTAGAAAATGGCCTTGGACCCCTCCTTAGACTGATAGCCAACATCCGTCCCTTCTCTAAAGTGACTGTCAATGTCTTTCTGTCTTTACAAAACCCTGTTCTGACTTGTTTTGCTTTGAGGGGTTTTCATCAGTTTAAAACCTAATGATGGCCAACTGTGGTTGAATGTTTTGGTAATAGCTGTACAAAATCATTATTTTTGATGGTTCAAAGCTTAAGTCTCCCCCTTAAGCGTTAAACTGCCATGAAATAGTCATTGCTCCAAACACTGAAATAATTTCTGTTTTCTGAAAACAGTCAGCACAGGAGGCGAGCACAGTAAATCACTTTCCACATCTGTATGAGGATAAACTGCTGTTGGAGGCTTAGCAGTAACTCAGATGCTTAACTGTCTCCATAGTGACACAGCAGTGGACAACAAGAGTGTGAGTGGGTGGAGTGATGGGGAGGACTCTGTCTGTGTCACCATAACATTGCTCCACCAAACAAGCAGTGACTCAGTGCATTTCAGCAGCTCTAATGGTTTGATAAATCGGAGGCAGTAACAGTCTTGGAGGAAACTAGATCAGTCTCATGGTACTAGCATGCAATAAACCTGGAAATAGTATGATAGCATGTGAGCAGCTGTTTGCATTCTTTGATATTGGTTGGGTTCATGGCTTATTATTTAACAGATCCCTGGTCATTGCAGTTTAGTAAGAGTAGTGTACCAAACTTACCCCCTGCTGTAACACCTCATTGTCTTATTTTGCCAAGAAGCACCAGAGAGCTCATCCTGATCTCAGGTACTCACCGCTTTCTACATGGGCCTCTTCACCTCTCAGTACATGAATGGAAGGATATGGAGCTGATAACCGTGCTGACTCTGTATTATCAAGTGAGGCAAATAACCGTATGAACGCATGGCGCCTGGTCTGGTGCCAGGTAAAAGAAAGTGCCGAAACAGGTTGACAGAGGGGACTATTGTTCCTTGAGGAGGGAGTGCAAGGTCATATCTGAGACTGCAGACGGCGGGACACTCAGAAAACATGCCCTTTGATATGAAGAGTTAGAGTTGTGTTTTATTAATTGCGCCAGGATAGTGAACACGAAGCTAAGTAAGAAAAGCTTGTACACAAACTGGAAACAAGGGGGAGCAAACACTTAGCTTAGGTCCGGGTTAAAGATTATATGAAAAATTATGTGACAGTTAAAGACATAAGAATTGGCATCATGTGTTTTACACATTTTGTTCCTATGGACACCCAGTTAGTAGTCTGAGCACGCCCGCCGACAGGGGGGGACAAACGAGTCAGTTGTCCCGGGCCCAGGATAGACGGGGGGCCCAAAACTGACACTCTGACCATTAAAATGGTCAGAGTGTCTCTATTTTATGCTCTATTTTAATACCGTAAATGAAATCAAGCTGTATGTTTTGTAAAAAGCTGGTTAAATTCAGTGGAAACAAAAACTAATTTATCTAAGCACGTGAAAAACCATGAGCAAGAAAACGTCGAGCGACAAACGGAGAGAGGAGACGAAACTTCTGTCATTGCCCCGACAGACCCAGACCCACAGACTGATGCGTTTCAGTCCTCCAGAGAACATTCAGGTAGATCAGAGTGGTCATCTTCAGCAGCAGTTCATGTTAACTTTCAAAGTAGATATTATCTATCATATGTTACTGGAGCCCACAGAGAAAATGTAATTAAGACCTTGAAAGAACCCAGTACATATATCCTATTAAAAAGTGTTATTTAAGATAAGAAAACATTAGCTAATGATTTATTTTTCCCACCACGCAGAAAATTATAGGATTAAAGCAACAGGCAGGTGCACACAATACAGACAAAATTACATAAGGATTGAAAGATATAAGAGGTGGATTTGGAAAAAAACACTATGAACATAACATTATTATTATTATTTAATTGTAATAATAAAATAAAAATCACAAAACCCGAAAGGTCAACAGTTTCATGATATATCAAGCTTAAATGTGAAAAGTATCGGTTTCGATATCGCCGATACTCACCCTGTACTTCGGATCGGACCGAAAATTCCCGGTATCGCACACCTCTAGCGGGGAGCTGGGGGGGACGCAGCGTGTGTTTGAGGAGGAGACAGAGAGAGCCATCCCTAGCGATAACAGAGACAGTGCAGATGGGGGGGCTTGCTGCACGATTGGATAGTCTGAGCATAGTCGCTCAGAGATGGATCACACCGTTAATTTCAATGATCCTGCGTTATGGCCAACAAAACTGACTGATTCTGATCGAATGAATGTTGTGCGTTTAATGGCAAAAAGGAAGCCTTTCTCAGAGATTCAGAGGGCAGAGAATTCCCAAAGTATCTAACATATTCTACCTCCTGCAATGGAAAGGAAAACATTTGTTAGGGACTGGCTAATATACAGCAGGTCAAAAAAGGCCATATTTTGGCTGCATTGCTTGCTGTTCTCTTATGAAGAAAAGATCATCTAGTGCACTAAATTCAATAGCTAGGTTGAAAATATCCAGCAGCAAAATACAGAGATTTCCAGGGCGTGCGTGTGTGTGTGTGTGTGTGTGTGTGTGTGTGTGTGTGTGTGTGTGTGTGTGTGTGTGTGTGTGTGTGTGGTGGCGGCAGGTGTAGAGGGGGGGGCCCAAAAAGACTGTGTTGTCCCGGGCCCTAGCAAAGCTGTCAGCTGGCCTGAGTGTCATGCTAAGCTTGCCAACCAGTTCCTGTTTCTTGCTTAGTCAAAACTAAACATAGAGGCATTGCACTGCTGATGTTCTGAAGACCAAAGCTAAAAATTAAAGAAGTGTAGTTCACAAACACATTGCAAGCAGTTTTGTTGAGCTCAGAGCAAAACGCACATTTCTGCATCAAGTTGGCTACCCAAGCTGTCATGATCTTATGAGTTGGAGTTGAGAATTCTCTTTTTATTCAGTGTTTTCTTGTTTGCAGTACCACTGATTTCGGTGTTTTCTTGGATTTAGTTTAATCAGCAACTTTCATCTATGAACAAGTATATGCCCCTTCAGAGATTTATTCTGTTCTTTTTTTGGTCAAACTCAGATATTTCAGATCAAACTAATTTTCACATCAGATAAAGATAACATGAATATGTATGAAATGTGATTTGTTGCAAATGATGATTCCATTTATTAAAGAAAAATATTTTCCAAACCAACCCTAGCCCTATGTAAAATGTCATCACTGGCTTGGTAAATCATGAGTTAGCCATAACCACATTTTTGCCATAACCACATTTAAAAAAAACAAAACGGTGTTCTTTTTCACAAACTACATCCTGCTTAATTTTAACCAGTGAAAGATGAAATCACCAAAATATAACTTTTCTGACAACATAGAGTAGGATGAAGGATCTCAAAAAGCAATACATCATACACTGATTTAAAGAATTTCAACCACAGCTGAGAAACAAACTCGGTAAATGTCCAAAGGGTCACACAATCATTCTATAAGGCTTTGGGGCTCAAAGATGTTCACACATATTTTTTTACAAGTCCAAGTCAATTCCCAAGTCTTTGCCCCAATGTCAGAGTCAAATCCCAAGTTCTTGGTCCCATGTCAGAATCAATTCTTTAGAGCACATGTCTAAATTGGGTCTGAATCTAATATTTTTGCTACTTAATTGTGACACAAGTTGGATTCTCAAACTCTAGTCACTAATCTCTGTTGGGACGACAGCAAAGCACTAGTCAGAGGCATTATCCATAAATTGAGAAAGTGTGAACTATCGGGGAACCTTCCTAGGAGTGGCTGTCATATCATAATTACTCCAAGTGACCAAGGTAGATGCATGGTATATGACGATGAATCATCTCTGTTTGACCGGTGCAAGATGTAACAGGCAGACAGAAGGGGAAACGTCACTTATAAGAAACAAAGTACCTTTCATTTACTGTCATTTGATATTTAGAAGATGGGAGTACTTGTCAGAGTTGTTTTCTACAATATAAAACCACAAGCACAGCTCAAAAATTATTTTGGGGTAATTTTCAATAACAGCAGCCAAGGTACAAAGGAAAGGAAAGGAAAGCAATATGATTAAAATTTGCTCTGAAATCAGAATGACAGAAAGCAAATCAATCAGCTGTTTTTCAAGAAACTCTATGAGCTCAGATTTAAAAGTGCTTAGTGAGGAAGGCTGGATGTGGAACTGAGAGCCGTGGCTAGTTTCAACGACAGGCTGGTTTGAGCCGGTCTGCGCGTAAGATTAGTCAGCCTTGTAGTAGACTTCTGTCTCCTGTATCGGTGCTTAAGGCGGATAACAGGCGGAGCAGACAGCAGAGCATGGATGCAGAGAAGAACAGGGGATGTTTATCTGAGTTAAATCGGAAAATAATATTCAAGAAAAATCAAAGAGTAACATGAGGAAAAGCAGAAAGCGGAGGGAACAGAAAAGAAACTAGACAGAGATTAAAGCAGTTCTTCATTGCATGTGCACCGACATACTCAGGCATTATAGGAGTTATTTGGGATTCAAGTAAAGCACTGCTTAGTGTTTTTTGCTGCAAAAAAAACTGTTGGGAGGGGATCATCCAACGTGCTCCGTTTTTTTTAAGTCTCCGGCACGTGGCGTAAATAAATACCCAATCGTGTGGAGCTAACACAACTCAAAGTCTGCAGCCCATCAAATACTGCATGAAAAAAGCCACACATACCATCTTCAGACACTGTTTAGTGTAGAGCTTTGACAGATTGCTTGAGAACATGTCATAAATACACAGCCTCTCTCCCGGATGTTTGAGATGTGGACGATTTGCTCAGAGACACATAGAGTTACAGAGGAACATGTCAGATCAAAGTAAAACAAAAAAGGATGAAACTGTGTAGAGTGTGTAATCACCAGTGCTAGTGTTTTGATTTGCAAAGGACTGTTTGGGGGGGGGGGGGGGGGTTTGCATATGCTTTGTTTATTTCAGGCAGCTTGTGTTGCAGTGCAGTGGTTTGAAAATGACTCCGGGTCAATATGTCCTTATTTCATACCCGTTTGTTGTCATTCTGTCCTTTTCATGTACCGTTTCACATCCACGTTCTTGAAAATTGAATATGGTGTTTTATTCCATTGCATATAATTTTCTAAAGATTTTATCTCAAAATCTTCAACCACTGATTGTAGCTCTGATCCATGTTTGGGTTAATCGATTCATGAAAAATTATAGATTATGATGCTGGATCCAAGCAAAAGAAGAGTGAGTCAGCGTGTGCTGGTTGCAGCATTAATATGACAGAACCACAAATGCATCCAGTCGCGCATGGATTAGTGTATAGGTTCTCCAAATAGGGTCCATGGTTGGATATGAAGCAAAACATGGGTAGTATGAATCATCCCATGGCAGAAGGGTTTATTCTGTAAAAGTACAACCTGAAAAGGGCTGAAATGAGCAGCTCCTTTTCAAAACATGACATCGTACCTGGCTGTCATGATGTTTGGGCTATTTGGGCTGAACAAGAAGTATCTTGTTGCTAGACACACCTTTTGAGAAGAAGAGCTGAAGCAATGTCTCTTAGCCAATGTAACTTTGAGAAGGTACCCCTTTTGCCACCAAAAAACTGTGTTTGATAACGGTCAAAGGTTAAAAGGGGTATCTTACACCTGGAGAAGGGTATTTGGTTCCCACATAGGCTAACCCATCCCTATTAACTAGCCAGTGGAAGAGTCAGGGTACAGCTGTGTTGTGCTGCTTGAAGCCTGCTGCTGCCCTGCGTGTGGAGAGCTGCTCATAGCCCCAACCCACACACTAATACACTGTATGGTTCCTCATGTGATCAATATTTCATATCGCATCCTCACACATCCAATTCACTTCATGTGGCAAAAATGTTTTAGCATGTGTGTGATCCACTGCTTCAGTGTTGTATGCAAACGTGAGCAGAGGTTCTTTAAGCATCGACAATGATCCAATCATCAACCTGCTCAGATGCCTGAAGTGGCCCCAACTGGCCTCCAACGGCCTGACCTACTTTCTGCTTACCCCATCCAATGTTTGACCACCAGGGGGCACTCACAGACTACTGGTTTTACTGTTTCTTTTAAGTGTTTTCATGCATTATCTTTTTATTTTATTGTTTTTCTTTCTTTAATGTATAGGTTTTAGCTTGTAGCAGTGTACAGCACTTTGTTTCAGCTGTTGGCTGTTTTTAAGTGCATTATAAATAAAGATGGTATGGTATGGTGTGCATCTCTGTGTGTACAATATACAGTTGAAACCAGAAGTTTATATATAAAGAGACACTGACAGACATGAAAAATGAATAACATTTTCCCTTTTTAAGTTTGTTAGAAGTACCAAAAAATATTTCTATTTGCTAAATACCAGAATAATGAGGGAATAATTATTTTTGACAATAATTTATTACTTTCTTCATACACTAAGATCAGTGTGCCTTTAAACACATTTCGGAACTGCCAGATGATGATGTCATGTCTTTGGAAGCTTCTTATAGGTTTATTGACACCATTTGAGTTGATTTGAGACACACCTGTAGATCTTTTAAAGGCACACCTAAAACACTCTTTGTGTGACATAAAGAAATCAGCCAAGATCTTGTGGACTTGCACAAGTCTGGTTCATCCTTGGGTGGAATTTCTAAATGCCTGAAGGTGCCACGTTCATCTATTAAAACAAACAAGTATGAACACCATAGGACTGTCCAGCCATCATACTGCTCAGGAAGGAGACGGGTTTGTGGCCCAGAGGGAAATGTGCTTTAGTCCAAAATGTGCATACCAACCCAAGAACAAAAGTGAAGAGCTTGTGAAGCTGCTGGCTAAAGCAGTGTGTTATTATCCACAATGAAGCGAGTTCTGTAGCGACATGTGCTGAATGGCTACTCTGCCAGGAAGAAACAATTACTCCTATAGAAACACATAGAAGCCAAATTACAGTTTGCAAATGCATACAGGGACAAGGAAATCCGTATTTGGAGACATGTCCCGTGGTCTAACGAAACTAAAATTTAACTTTAATGGCCACGGTTACACTTGAAGGAGGAAATGGGAAGCTTCCATGCCTGAGTATTTCCCAACTGTGAAATACGGGGGTGGCAGCATCATGTTTTGGGGTTGTTTTGCTGCAGGAGGGACTGCTGCGTTTCACAAAATAGATTTCATCATGAGAAAAGACCATTATGTGAAAATTCTGAAGCAACATCTCAAGATATTAGCAGGGCAGTTGAAGTTTGGGCACAAATGGGTCTTCTAAATGGACAATGACCAGAAGCATACAGCCATACTGGTTATAAAGTGGCTTAAGGATAACAAAGTCAATGTTTTGGAGTGGCCATCACAACACCCTGATCTCAATCATATTGAAAACTATGGGCAGAGCTGAAAAGGTGTATACAAACAAGGTGGCTTACAAACTTGGCTCAGTTACACCAGTTATGTCTGTAGGAATGGGCCAAAGTTCCTGCCAATGTTTTTGAGAAGCTTGTGGAAGGATATACAAAACATTTGACCCAAGTCATACAGTTTAAAGGCAACAGTACCAAATATTAACAAAAATGTGTGAAAACTTCTGCCCATCAAGAAAGTAATAAAATAATGTTTAAACAATGATTGCTCTCATTATTCTGGTATTAAAAAAATTAAAATAATTTTGGTAATCCTGATAAACCTAAGCCAGCAAAGGTTTATTCAGATTTCATGTCTGCCGGTGAGAAAAAAAACGTCTCAAACCTGCTCAGTTTCTTCATGTTTAGAGGCTGAAGTAGAACATGGCTTTAGATACACAGACTTACATGGCAGGATAACATGGGCCTGCAGCCTGCTTAGATGGTGAGTATCATAGAGGCATCTCTGGAATTAACAAAAGTATAGGCTTTTTCCAACTGAACATCATAATTACGCAACAAAAAACAGATGCCTGGTGATTTTATGAGGCAGAAATAGTACATTCCATGTAGTCTTTCTTTAAAGGGGAAGTCCGGTCAACAAGGAAAAATCAGTGTATCATTAGCTATAACTAAAACTAATACATTTGTGGTTATTTAATGAACTTATCTTTAATCAATAAGAAAATAAAAACATAAATTGTCGTCTGAATCACTGTGTATGGGGGCTGACATGACTGCCCAAATATGGGCAGTAAGGGGCGTTTGACATCACATCCTGCGACGTGGAAGAGCGGAAGCGGTGACAGCATTTCTCTCCGCTTTCCATGCAAAGTCAATAGGAGCCGTTCTACACAGCTGCGATCATCAATAATTATTTCGGATTTCCAGAGGACTTCACCGCTGACATTCCCAAGAGCTATTGCTGAAGCAACAATGCCCACGTGCATGGCCATCGGATGTTCCAACACAACTGGTAAAAGAGGAAAAAACATTGCTTATTTCAACACAGTCACTTCAGCGATCTCTCCTCCGCTGTGTGTGTGTGTGTGTGTGTGCGCGCGCTCAGCTGCAGCGCCGGTGCAAAGCCGTGCTCAGCCCAGCATGTGCTGGAATGCTCTTATATTTTAATACTTATACTATAATAATCAGCTAACTTAAGTCACTTCAGCGATCTCTCCTCCGCTGTGTGTGTGTGTGTGTTCGCGCGCTCTGCTGCAGCGCCGGCAAAGCCGTGCTGCGAGGAGCGCGCACACACACACACACACACACACGCGTGTATAGATATATACTGTAGGACCCGACTGAGTTTGATCATGGAAAATAGTGCGCCGTGACAAACAGAGCGTTGAAACTTGCTCAACAGCGGGTCCGCCGAGTGACGTCAAAAAATGGGAGGTGACAGTACTATTCTTGACCAAGATGGATTCCTCCACATAAACATGATTAAATGAGAATTATTATTAATTAAAAAAACTTATAATTTTTTGCACAGTATGTAGTAGTTTTATATTTAAAGTACCTTCAACAGTTTGAATTCTGATTTTGACCGGACTTCTCCTTTAAAAAACATAATGTCTAAAATCCAAAAAAAAGGTTGAAATATAAAACAACAGGACTTCTATTCTGAAGACATTTCACTTCCCATCCAGGAAGCTTTCTCAGTTCAAAATGTCTGGTGTAGTGTGGAGGTCAAAGCTTTATAGACCTGCCGGAAAGGCCTCGATAGAGCTTAGATTCACATGTAGATCCACCTGGAACTGATCGCCCCTCACAATGGAGAGTCGTTAGGCTGATCGTTTGCCTGGTTCACAGGAGAAATGTTGTGGTCACATGCATAGTGGTGAGAATTAACTTGGCAGGAAACAAGCCCAGTTCTGTTGTAAGTTTTTGAAAGTTGAAACCTGACTCCTCCTCCTCTGTTTAAAGTTGCTTTTTCTCGCTTTATGTAAATGGCTTCCTTCACCCCTCTCTCAAATCATCTGTCTACTGCTCTGTCCAAAATGTGAACATTCTGGTCCTCAAAAGAGTGTCCTTTGTTCTTGAGGTGCAGGTGGACAGCTGAGTCTTGTCCTGAGGAGGTAGCTCTGGGAAGCCAAAAGTCTTCATCTTCAGAATAAAACTAGTTGTTTTATTTTTTTTAACCTTTCATTGGATTAATCATGACCTGGATGATCTAATCTAAAAGATGAGGGTTAAACTCTTTTGGGGGAAATAGCTTTTTGAGAAGGGTTATCAAAGATTATTACCTCTTTATTTATGTTGCACATTTTGCTTGAGGTACTTGATAAGAATGAGAAAAATGATAATATTAACTCGATGGTTCATTACTGAGCCTGGATCTGTTTTTTAATGCATATGATATGCATTATCCAACTCTGAACAACCAGGCTATGTGTCAAGTCTGACAACTGATCTGCACTTGTCCGCGCCCTGCTGATGAGATATGGATCTTAGCCTGGAGGGAGATGGAAAATGTTGCGGCCTCTGATTGTTTACGTCCATCCTGGTAGCGGGGAAGAGAATGCAGTGTCCCTGGCAGGTTTCCATCAGGACAGTGCAGTTGTCAGAATCACTACAAATCAATTGAGCTGCATTGAATTCCTCAAAGGCTTTAATGCAGCTGTACCTACTGAGAGTGAAGCATAATAAGCACCAGAATCAGCATCCCATATAAAATGATGGGATATTATAGAGTTAAGAAGTTTGAAGAGCAGATGCAGCAGCAGGAATCACAGACACGCTGAAGGTGGAATATTGTTTTTGTTGCATTAAAACTGTCATTTACCGATGAGATTGGCAGTGGTAGATGTTAGGCTAGAGCCCCCTGCAGGAAGCTGTTGCACAGTGCAGTTCAGATGTTGAACTATAATACAAGAAAGAGGCTGCCACCTGCTGTTCAACTGTAAACATGTTAAAACGTCATCAGTTGTAAAAGACATTTATGTCTTTTTCTCATAAAACTGTGAAAGAAGAACATTTCTTTTATGCTTCATTTTCGCTTCAACAGATTTTCAATGCAGACAGGTTTTAAAAGCATTTTATGTTTACACATATTTGTTATTTCAGATTTTATTTCATTAGGTGATTTATTTCCTTTTCCTTCAGAGATACTTGATGGTTCTGTAGAGGTCTCCACCCCATGAAGTCTGACAGCAGTTATACAGAAAAATCTAAAAATTTTGATTGAGGTTCATCAGATTTCTTTTCAAGTCATTGAACTTGATCCTTTCATGAGTAAAAACTAAGGTCTCAAAGCACTTTTACCAGTTCTGTGTCAAAACACACCCGCCACACAGGGTGCAGAAGGGGGAGGAGATAAAGTCCAGCAGGTCTATGTGACAATCCTCAGGCATTTGAGTTTTGGATTTCTTTTTGTCTCTGTTTTATCAGTTTTGTATGTTCTCTAGTTACTGCTGTTTCAGTTCATCCATTTGTGGATTAGGTTCTTTGAACATTCAGTTTTCTTTTAGTTTTCTTTTATGTGTTTTTTCTCTTCATTACATCCCTTCCCCTTGGCTCATCTGTCTTCCTTAGTCTCAGCTTTGCCTTATGCTCTATTGTTCTGGTCTGGATTCCGTTGAATGCTTATTATTCTCCCCATTCTCTAATTTTTGTTCATATTACACCCCTATTTTTAGGTTTTTCTTTTTTATTAATAAAGAACTCAGTTTTTCACCTCAGTCAGTCTCTGCATTTGGGTCCTCTACAACCAAAACATGGCAGTGTAGATTAAGTATTATCACATGAAACTGGTAGGGCAAGAAAGGCTTCGGAATTAACAATTATTTAAAAATCTCTGTATTTGTCAAAGTCATTGAATAATGGAAGGCAATAATGTAAAATAAATTAATAAAGTTAGATTTTAATTCATTTTGTGGCCTCTTTTCTAATTATTTTGTAAATATACGATAAAAACTGAACTCATGACACAATTTGCTCCTAAATTAATTGTATTTTTTTGGACCATAAGGCGCACTTAAAATCCTTATATTTTCCAAAAAAAAGGCGTGCCTTATAATCTGGTGTGCCTTAGATATGATTATTTGTGCTTTTATGTGTTACAACGCGCTCAAAAATCTGTTAAAATGTGTAAGTACGGATTTAGTTAGCAACGAAGCCACTCCGTTCAATAGATATTACGGTACACTGTTTCACTACCTGATCGACTCCCTGAGCTGTCTACAAGATTGCCTGACAGTAGTACAAGGCAGCCTGCACCTGGAATGTGTGCTTGCAACAATAAACCGAGTAAGTTAATTCAATATAAAAGTTACATTTATTTTGGCCTTATGTTAGAAACATAGCAGTGTCATACAACTACTCTGTCCTCCCGGCAGAGATGGATAGCTCTCCTTCTCAGGAGAGATCTGTGTACGCGGAGGGGCGGAGTGATATTACACCCTTGGGAAGAATATTTAATGCGCCTTAGAATCTGGTGCGCCTTATGGGCCAAAAAATGCGGCAGTTCACAGCACAACAACTGGCTAGGATTACTCATTCATTCTTGCTTGCAAACCATAATAAACTGTATAATAACAAAGGCAAGTGTGTGTGGACTTGGTCTGAGCTGCTTGTCTTCTTTACTCTAGAGAAGCACTGATGAGAGACTTTCTGAAAGGCTTTGATCTGCCGCTGCAGATTTCAGTTATTAGAATCCTGTACCGAAGAACCGAAACTTTAATTGTTTAATATATGTCTCTCAATAGCTATGTTTACATGCACAAAATGTCAAGATCGGATTAAAATGTATTCATATAAAATATTCTGATTGTACCATTTATATGGACATACAATCAATTAATCCGATCAGAATGTGCGTGTATATGCACTTGGCTTCATTCAGAATAGAACCACTCTAATATGCGCAGTCATCAAATTCCCCTAAAAAAACACAGAAGAAGAAGTACTTCCATCTTTGCTCAACAACAAAAAATAGTAAACAAAGCAGTATTATATGAGTTTGTTTGTCTTCCGAGCGCCCAGGCTGGACGTGCACAATGTTCTAATTATGGTTCAAACGTTACTGAGTATCAATTTTGAGTGCTTTTATTTTTTCGAACAGAAAGGTTGTATTGGGAGCCCCATCAGTTTTGCATCCCAATGTATTTCCGCCACTCAACAACGCAGAAATAAGTTACGTTTACGTCAGGCGCACATGCACAACAGGGTCAGTTTGCCACATTCAGAATAACTTGAGCCTTACAAGCGTTCGTATGCACGCTGATAGGATTATCAATCGGCATAAACCACCCCTCTCATTCGGTTTCAAATTCCATTCCGATTGAGCTTAATCCAATCATAATATTCCGATTGGATTTTTTACATGACGCACTTTTATTCCAATCGGCCCTTTATTCTGATTACTTTTGTCCATGTAAACGTAGCTAGTGTCATGTTTGAGGACATTGGATCGAAGTGCAGACACGAGTTTGGAAGTTGCATGTGGAATTGTGGTGAGATGTATTGAAATAATTCTAAAACAAGGCTTAAAGAGGAAAAGAGAAACAGGAATCAGGAACACAGCATTGACAAAAACCAGATCAGGTAGATACACTGATGAAGACGGAGGACCTGACAATGAGTCTGACAGAGTGGGCTGAAGTTAAAGCGGAAGAGACGGAGGGAAACAATAGGGTGGTGATTAGACACAGGTGAACTGAGGGATGCAATCAGACTGAAGAAAAGGAGGGCAGGTGCAGGGAATTAACAGAACCTAGCAGGAGACGAGATAATGGGCAAGCATAGGAAGAATCTAATCAAACTAAGAAGGAACAAATATAACAGAACTACAGAAATAAAGGACCATAAGCTACCTGAATCTAACAATACACAAATAAAATACAGCACAGGAACTGATTTAAAGAAAAACAAGTATAAATAAGGATCCAACAGAATACTAAAATAATAAGAACACAAGTTAACAGAAAACAAAACACGTAACACAAATAAGAATCTCTATCTAAACTAATACTAAAAAAGGACATATCTACGGTGGCCCTAACCAATACCCGAATCTATGATAAATTAAACCAGAAACTAAACAGATGATAACGCGAAGGATCTAGAGGTGAATAATACAAAAGTGTAACAAAAATCAGACTGCAGGATCCCCAGGGAGCTATCATAAGTAATCACATCCCTGGGGTTTCCTGTCATGACCAGTCACTAATTATTTATATTACAAGCAGAGGTGACGTCTCACTGTGTGTGAGAGAGAACAGCTGTTGTGAAACAGGGTTTTACTAATATATTAAATCAAAGGCAAAAGATTAGGAGATGCAAATTTAGAGTGTCTTCAGGATCTTATCTACCTTATTCCCACAAACCATGATTTATTGAGCAAACTATGGACCTAATTTCTATTAACCTTGATTCACCATCATCTTTCAATGATTGGGAGGATAAGTAGAAGCCATTTCCTCCAATTACGGTTAATTACATATTTATGTGCTTCCCCAACCCCACCTTTAGGAAGGGAGAAGCTATCAACAATTGAATAGGTTCTTACACTCAGCCAAGGTTGCTCCCATTTTGGTAAAAATAGACAAGGAGCTCAGAGATGAGGCTCTTTTTTTTCAGATGACTAATAAAAACTTATCTGCCAACCTGAGTAAACGAGACGGAGCATGTATAGGAAGCAGGTCTGACAGATACTGGAAAGCAAGACCATGAAGATATTCAAAAACAAATAAAAGAATGATAAAAATCAATCTGAATGTGCCAATGAATTACTGCCAAAGCTGGAGAATGTGCTCTCATTTTCTGGTAGCAGTTAAAAGAAGAACAGCAGCATTTTGTACCAGCTGCAGTCAAGCCACAAGAGTTTTGTTAAGAGTAAAGTGAAGTGCAGTAATCTATAGGCCAGTTGAAATTAAAGCATAGATTCAAATTTTTACTCACCTGTCTCAGTTTGAAAAAGCTGGACTGGACCACAGTGTAATGTTCTGTTGTTGTTTAGGTTATTTTCAGTTAGTCAACTTTTCTGTTTTAGGATTTATTTCGGTGTTGTGTTGTTTTGATTTGTGCTTAGTCTGTTTGTTGTCATCTAGTCTTGGTTTTATTTGCTTAGGGTTTTTCTTTATTAATCTGTAGGTTCCTTCTATTGCTTTCACCTGTTTTGGTTAATTAGTTCCGCCCTGTTCTCCTTTTCCGTTCGCCTATTTAAGCCCGCCTTAGTTTTCTGTTTGTTGCCAGGATGTCTTGCTTTGCCTCCACTCACTTCCTCAGTGGTAAGAACAGTCCAGTATTTTGTTCAGTCTGTTTACCTGTCCGTCACCTGTTTTGACCTGTTTCTGTTGTTTGAGTCTGCCCAAGATTCACCTGTTTACTTGGATGCCAGCTCTGTACCTTTTTGTTTTTACCTGGACTGCCCATCTTCTGCTCCAATAAATCTTTAGCATCAGCTCCGTGTCTGGCTCTTATAGGATTCCTCACAGAACGTTACAGTACATCCTGGCCAGTCAAATGAATCCTAAGCCGACACGTTTTTTCCGTTCTGGAGGAGCTATGCTATCTCAGACAGACTCTCCACCCCCCCACCCCTGCCTCATAAGTCACTCACCGGAGTTCTCCGTTCGACCATCTTCACCGCGGTGCCTTCCAGATCCGGACATCTTCCTGGAGGTCGACGCGGAGGTGATCCGGAAGCTCCGTCCGGACTTGTTTCTGGACTCGATTCAGTTCCCTTCTCTTGACGATGAGGCGCATGAATCGCCGCGGGCGTCGGCGGTCCCGTCTCGTCAGGAGAGATTGGAGTCCCCGCCAAGCCCGCCATCCCGCCACCGGAGGAGAAGACGGCGACCTGTTTACCAGTCCTCCAGCCGCTCGGAGCAGCGATCGGCCGTAGCTTCTCAGCTTCTGCCGGCTGCCCCGTCGGCGTCCTCGGCCGCTTCCTGTTCAGTGGACCGGGGTCCTCCACTTCCCTGTCCGAATCCGCCCACAGCTCCTCCTAGTGGCGCTGAAGAGGCTGATTACAAAGCCTTGGAGGACAAGATAAGGACGTTTGCTCCCCTCATTAAACGCCTAAGGGAGGCTCTCTTCAGCCATTATTCGGAGGAGCTGGAGCAGAGATTAAAGGAGGTGGAGGGGCGTTATAGGTCAGCCCTCAGAACATTCTACTGCCGACCTAAGTCTGTTACCGAGGGACCGGCTGACGCCTCGGCTTCTGGGTCTGTCACCGAGGGACCGGCTGACGCCTCGGCTTCTGGGTCTGTCACCGAGGGACCGGCCGACGCCTCGGCTTCTGGGTCTGTCACCGAGGGACCGGCTGACGCCTCGGCTTCTGGGTCTGTCACCGAGGAAACGGCCGACGCCTCGGCTTCTGGGTCTGTCACCGGGGGACCGGCCGACGCCTCGGCTTCTGGGTTCCTCACCGTGAGTCTGACCGACGTCTCGGCTCCTGTTAAGCCCTGTGAGGGGGTCCAGGAGGACCTGATTCTTCTGGCCAGCGACACATTGACCCAGGAGAATCCATCGCCGACATGCGACGTAGGCACCCAGGAGGGTCCGTCGCCGACCTGCGACGTGGGAACCCAGAGGGGTCCGTCACTGATGTCCGACGTGGGAACCCAGGGGGATCCATCGCTGACGTGCGACGTTGGAACCCAGAGGGGTCCGTCGCTGACGTGCGACGTTGGAACCCAGAGGGGTCCGTCGCTGACGTGCGACGTTGGAACCCAGAGGGGTCCGTCGCGGACCTGCGACGTTGGAACCCAGGGGGACCCTTCGCTCTTCGGGCACCCAGGACCTCAGAAGGGGATTCAACATTCGGGACCCCCTGGAGACCTAGAGCCTCATGGTACTGTTTATAAGTCCAGACCCCTGATAGCCCTCATGGACAGCCAGCTCTGGGAGAGACTTTATTGGACGTCTCTTTCTGAGACCCTCCAGGAGTTGATTCTGAGACTCCTGGTGGCTAAGGGTCTGACTTTGGTACCTGAAACCTGTACCCCGGGGCCTCCTGAAACCTGTACCCCGGGGTCTCCTGAAGCCTGCGGCCCGGGGTCTCCTGAAACCTGCAGCCCTATGGCCTCTGTAGTCTGTAGCCCTGTGGCCTCTGTAGTCTGTAGCCCTGTGGTCTCTGTAGCCTGTAGCCAGTCTCTCACCTTAGCAGCCTGTAGCCAGTCTCCCACCTTAGCAGCCTGTAGCCAGGCCCCCACCTTAGCAGCCTGTAGCCAGGCTCCCCCTTCAATCGCCTGTGGTCAGGCTCCCCCTTCAGTCGCCTGTAGCCAGGCTCCCCCTTCAGTCGCCTGTAGCCAGGCTTCCCCTTCAGTCGCCTGTAGCCAGGCTTCCCCTTCAGTCGCCTGTAGCCAGGCTTCCCCTTCAGTCGCCTGTAGCCAGGCTTCCCCTTCAGTCGCCTGTAGCCAGGCTTCCCCTTCAGTCGCCTGTAGCCAGGCTTCTTCGTTAGTCGCCTGTAGCCAGGCTCCTTCGTTAGTCGCCTGTAGCCAGGCTCCTTCATTAGTCGCCTGTAGCCAGGCTCTTTCCTCCGTCGCCTCTAGTCAGGCTCCTTCGTTAGTCGCCTCTAGTCAGGCTCCTTCGTTAGTCGCCTCTAGTCAGGCTCCTTCGTTAGTCGCCTGTAGCCAGGCTCCTTTTTCAGTCGCCTATAGCCAGGCATCCCCTTTTGCCGCCTGTAGCCAGGCTTCCCCTTCGGTCGCCTGTAGTCAGGCTCCTTCGTCGGTCGCCTGTAACCAGGTCCTTTCCTCCGTCGCCTGTAGTCAGGCTCCTTCGTTAGTCGCCTGTAGCCAGGCTCCCGCACCGGGAACCAGTGACCAGGCGCCGCCGCCTGTAGCCACTAACCAGGCGCCGCCGCCTGTAGCCACTAACCAGGCGCCGCCGCCTGAAGCCACTAACCAGGCGCCGCCGCCTGTAGCCACTAATCGGGCGCCCTCCTCAGTCTGTAGCCCGGCGCCTTCCGTACCCTGTAGTCTGGCGCCTTCCGTACCCGGTAGTCCGGCGCCAGGTTCTGTTTTTTCTCTCTCCAGACCTCGCTGCCAGCCTCCTAGATTCCTGCTCCGCCGCCGGCCTCCGAGGTTCCTGCTCCGTAGACGGCCTCCTGGACGCCTGCCGGAGAGCCTGTCACGCCGGGGTCGTCCGCCGGAGAGCCTGTCACGCCGGGGCCATCCGCCAGAGAGCCTGTCACGCCGGGGCCGTCCGCCGGAGAGCCTGTCACGCCGGGGCCGTCCGCCGAAGAGCCTGTCACGCCGGGGCCGTCCGCCGGAGAGCCTGTCACGCCGGGGCCGTCCGCCGGAGAGCCTGTCACGCCGGGGCCGTCCGCCGGAGAGCCTGTCACGCCGGGGCCGTCCGCCGGAGAGCCTGTCACGCCGGGGCCGTCCGCCGGAGAGCCTGTCACGCCGGGGCCGTCCGCCGGAGAGCCTGTCACGCCGGGGCCGTCCGCCGGAGAGCCTGTCACGCCGGGGCCGTCCGCCGGAGAGCCTGTCACGCCGGGGCCGTCCGCCGGAGAGCCTGTCACGCCGGGGCCGTCCTCCGGAGAACCGGTCACGCAGGGGCCGCCCGCCGGAGAACCGGTCACGCAGGGGCCGCCCGCCGGAAAGACCGACGGAGAACCGGTCACGCCTGGGCCGCCCGCCGGGAAGACCGCCAGACGTCCTGATTCGCTGGGGTCGTCCGCCGGGAAGACCGCCGGACTCTCTGTTCAGGGAACTGTTTTGAAAATTTTCTGTTAGTTTGGATTCGCCCGATGTGGGTTGTTTTCTGTTTTGGACTCTTGTTTTGGTTGTTTTGTCTTTTTTCTGACCCTCCTGCCTGTAGCCCCCTCCACCCGCCCGGTCAGACTTTTATTTAGTTTTCTTTGTAGAGACGTAAGGGCGTCTAGAATCCGCCCTTGAGGGGGGGGCTTTGTAATGTTCTGTTGTTGTTTAGGTTATTTTCAGTTAGTCAACTTTTCTGTTTTAGGATTTATTTCGGTGTTGTGTTGTTTTGATTTGTGCTTAGTCTGTTTGTTGTCATCTAGTCTTGGTTTTATTTGCTTAGGGTTTTTCTTTATTAATCTGTAGGTTCCTTCTATTGCTTTCACCTGTTTTGGTTAATTAGTTCCGCCCTGTTCTCCTTTTCCGTTCGCCTATTTAAGCCCGCCTTAGTTTTCTGTTTGTTGCCAGGATGTCTTGCTTTGCCTCCACTCACTTCCTAAGTGGTAAGAACAGTCCAGTATTTTGTTCAGTCTGTTTACCTGTCCGTCACCTGTTTTGACCTGTTTCTGTTGTTTGAGTCTGCCCAAGATTCACCTGTTTACTTGGATGCCAGCTCTGTACCTTTTTGTTTTTACCTGGACTGCCCATCTTCTGCTCCAATAAATCTTTAGCATCAGCTCCGTGTCTGGCTCTTATAGGATTCCTCACAGAACGTTACACACAGATTTTAACTGTGCATCAAAATTGAGATTATTCTTAAGTCTTAAGCCGGCCGTACACTGTACGAGTTTTTCCCCTTTTCGGGCCGATTCTTCAGTCGTGCGGGCATTTTTGAATCGGGGTGAATTTCAGCTTGATCGTAGAGGGGGGGAGGAGGGGGGACTGGCTTCTCACGACTACCTCCCGATCAGGAATCGGACGATCGGTGAAAATCAAACATGTTTGAAAATCAGTCGGCTGTCGTGAGGTTTTCGTGAGCGCATCCTGCTGTTCAAGCAGAGCTACGAGGGGGCGCCCTCCCCTCCTCTCCGTCCCCACCAGCGGAGGGAGGGGAGCGGGCGTCCCTGAAGCGACCTCCGCCCGGCCCGCTCGCGGGGGCGTTGGGGAGGGCGGCAACGCGCTGGCCGCCTGTTTCGGCACTCCTCCGCGGTCCGCGCTGGCCGCCTGTTTCGGCACTCCTCCGCGGTCCGCTCTGGCCGCCTGTTTCGGCACTCCTCCGCGGTCCGCCGCCTGTTTCGGCACTCCTCCGCTCGCGGGGGGGTGCGGGCTGGGCGACCTGCCGTGCCGAGCGGCTGCCGGTGCGTCTCGTCCCTCCTCTCTCCCCTCCGTTCCCCCGACGCCCGGTGCCTCCTGCGGGCCTCGCCAGAGCTGGGCTCGAACCCCTGCTCTGGGTCCCTGTCACCTACCGTCGCTCGCCTGCCTCTGCCATCACAGCGAGCGGTCCCAGAGGGGGCACGACGTACAGTGTGAGCAGTCCGGTCGCGTCCAAGCGCCGCGCCGCACAGATCGTGAGCGGTGAACTTTTTAAAACCCGCGGTTCCGTCGCACAGTTTGAGATGTATATAAGTACCACGACTGAAAAACTCGTACAGTGTACGCCCGGCTTTACACTCAGGTCTGTAGCAGTATGTGTCAGATACTGACTTTAAAGTCCCAAGGTCCCAACTTTTGAGAAGTTGATTTTTTTAGAGCAACTATTTTTCTTTTTAGTGTCACAAATGTCTATCTTCTGCCTAAAAAAAAAAGAAGGCTAAGCAGGGTTTTCTCATAACTGACTTCTAGGAAGACCTAGGGTTAAAGAGAGAAGAGAAAGAGGCCAAAAATGGAGCCTTAAGGCACTCTGCATGAGTGGTACTCTTTAATATAATAAAATAAAAAAGCAATTCTCCATTCTTAAAAAAAGGAGTGCAATAATACTTTATTACACTTACTTTATTCAGTGACTATTTGCAAATTTGGGGTCTGTTTCATTTGATCATTTGATCCATTCATGCGGGTCTATCTAGAAACTAAATGTTTTACAAGAATAAAGCAGACAGCTGGAATGGACTCAGGAAGGTGGAGTTTCGGTGGCAGCAGAATTCCTGGAGATGAGCGACAATCAAAACAAACTGTTTTCATCAGAAATCTGAAAACGACCACAGAGCCGTTTACTTGTTGAGAAGCTGCAATATTGAACGTAAATATTGTGAATGTAAATTAAACAGATTAGGCAGTCTTGGTATGTCGAAACGATCACGGGAGAACAGTTGTGTTTTTTTCTATTTTAACTAGAGATTGAACAATACAGGTTTTTTAAAGCCGATACCGGTTATTCTGACATCAGTCAAACCGATACCAATATGTGCTGCAGATTTTCTGGGGCGATATTGCTTTTTCTTCCTCCATTTAAATGATAAAAATGACAATGATAACAAATGCTACACAAGTCTCAAAATTTGCATTTAAACAAGCTAATATAGACAATCAGCTTCAGACCGCAGTTTGAAAGTTACACAGAAAAAACAAAAATTACGACTTTTATGGCAGCGTTTGCTCGCACTTAATGAAAGTGTGACAACGAAAAAAGAGCTTCTTTAGTTCAATGGAGAGAAGGAGGAGAAAAAAACATGACACCGCTGCAGTGTATAGACATTATCTTATGTAACGTTAGATGCTGTACATGTAAATATTGGTAATTATTTTTATGTGGATACATAATTCTCCATGGGAACAAACACGCACGGCAGTGGCAGCTCGCCAGCTGGAGATCAGACATGGGGTTTTAGATAGAAACAGAAACAGACGCCCACTGCTCTTTCTTCCCATTCATAATGAGAAAGAGACAGACTTTCAAAGACCAGATCAGCTGAATTAGACAGCTAAAACTACATCAAAAGTTGAAAACTTACCCTTATTGTTGGTGGCACTCAGTCTTGAAATATTACCAGCCAGGCAATGTATGTGCTTCATCAAGGCATGGCTGCTGAATATGCTAATGAATTGGTATCTGCCGATACCGATACAGGAGAAAAAAAACAAATATATCGGTCAACCTCTAGTTTTAACCTACTAACTGAACTGAAAGTGTTGATACTCCTCTTTCACTTTTTAACTAAAGTAAAACATGTCTACTTTCATGTTGAATGGGTTGAAAATGAGAAGTTGACTGGATCTGTTCTTCCAGTGTCCAGCTACCCCGCCCCCTCCCCCATCTGAAAATTAACATAATCTCAATCTTAATTTTCCATCAAAATTGAGAGGTCTGCCTTGGAGTAATTCACTGCAACTGGTTGCCCCGTCTCCACAACCAGAGACAACAGCAGAGGTTTGGCAGAGAATCAACAGGGAAAGTTTAGAATGGTATACTTAATGTGTTTTCACTGTGTTTTTACGGTTATAACAAACTTTATTTCCAGAAGGGTTTTAGCTTCCCAGATAACATCAATGCTACCACCGAGTCAACGCAACTACCCTTCATTTTAAAAGTAGTGCTTGTTTTCATTTCACTCCGCATCGTTCGATAATGCTATGAGGGTTAGTACATCTTTAATAGGGAAGATTATTGTCAATTTAATGGTGTTTTGTATTACTACAGGATTAACCCATCAAGCGACCGATCGCTACAGCGCCACTAGCTTCCCAGAGAAATAATTGCATTAATAAAATCAAGTGTCCTAAAGGCTACTGATTTTCACTGAGGAAATCATTATTTAAAATGTTCTTTTCTTGAATAGTGTTTTGTTTAATTCAAGATTTGCATTGTGAATGGGTTGAAACACAAATGTTGTTCTAAATTGGTTTAGCTAATTTGATCTCATTCCACGTTCCTTAAGAAGAACTATAATTCTCCAGGATTCACTGAATCATTCTGATGATGGTTTCCCACCATTTTATTTGTCTTTTGGTTTCTTTTGTGTACATAGTTCTTTAGCTTCTTTTACCTTAATTTTGCCTAGTAGTTTTGTTAAGTTTCACTAGCCTAGTAGAGAGGATTTGTTTATTGAAATATAGTGTTAATTCAGATAAACAGCATTCTATTGTGGTGTTCCCTGGATGCTCATTTTATTTCTGTTAATAAATTATTGAACTTGAAGAGAGGTTGTCACTCATTTTTTCCATTTTATGCAGGGTTTGCTGTTAAAAGAATGCCAGTGCTCAAATAATTTCTTTCAACTAGTGTCCTATTATCAGCTGTTTGGGCTGATATTCACCAAACAATACCCAGCAGACAGAGAGTTATTTAATAAACATTAAATAACTTAAAACAGTGCGTAATGGCACAACACCTACTTGGCTTTTTTTCTCAAACACCAGAGCCAAACTAGATTTATTCTGCCAGGTGTGCTTGGTGTTGCCTTGGACTATGAAATGTAGGCAGTTTCCAGAGTTTATCAACATTTAGTGAAATGTTGCATAAATTTGAATGGTTAGGGTGATCAAGTTTTCTTTGAATCAGTAAATTCTAAGGAAAAAAACAATTAAATGAATGTAGTGTTCCTGTTGAGTTCATTTGTTTCTTCTACAAAGAAACATTGTTATCTCAACAGATGGTATCAGTGAGTCACTCCCTGGGCTCGGTAGGAATTACCCTCAGCATGACCCAGCATAACAGGTTCATCAATCAATCAGTACATTTCACCTATAAATACTACCTCTTTTGAGTCTTTTACCTTAACCACAATCAGCCGCAGTGAGAAACATCTTTACTGTTGATTGAGAAAAAGAAACAGTGGTGTCCAGCTGGTCCAGGAAATGGGTAAAGCTTTAAAAGGGGAACAGTGGAATTTAAATGTGGTTTGAGTGGGTGTGATAAACAGAGACACATCATGCTGATGTACCTCGCCATGGCTTTTTAATACAGCACATGAAACAACATCTCACTTATGAAGCAATCTTTTATGAATTTCAGCTTTGAAAGCTCGTATCCATGTATGTTTTTACTGATTTCCATATGTATGGAAATGTTCTCTTAAATCAGGTATTTGTCTAAATAAAATAAAATAATCATGAAATAATCATATTGACAATAACCATCACCAAGGATCAAACACAATCGTCCTGATGTGTTGCAATATCCCTGTAAACAAGACTCAACAAGGGTCACGGCACTGAAAAAGAACAGCAGGTATGTAAAGCAGGAGGAAGCACTTCACTCAACTAAAGGTCATGTAGCACTGAATAAGCTTTTCATTATTGAACAAAATAAACTGAGGTCTCTGCAGGACTGCGTTGTTCTTTACAGTTCCTTACACAAGCAGCAACAGCCCTAAGGTCACTCGGTTTGGTGGGGAGCACCTGTAAACATCAGTTTTCAAGTCTTGCCACAAATCATCAACTGAATTCAGGAAGAGACTTTGATCACATTATGTTTTGATCAAAATCATTTTGTGGCAGCGCTGGCGTTATGTTTAGGGCCGTGTCCTGCTGGAAGTTGAACCTCTGCCCCAAGCCTTTCACAGACTCAAACAGGTGTCTTCCAGGATCGCACGCGGTTGAGCTCCTTCCTCCTATCTTCTCATCAAATCTCACCAGACTACCTCTACCTGCTGGAGAAATAATCCCCACAGCATGATGCTTCCATCGCCATGCTTCACCATGGGGTGGGTGTGTTCAGGCTGATGTGCAGTATGAGTCGTCCACTATATACAGTGTGGCATACCGACCAGAAAGTTCTACTTTGGTTTCATCTGACCCAAGAACCTTCTTCCACTTGTTTGCTGTGCCCTCTACATGGTTCTAACGGTTTTCTTCTTGCTACTCTGCCATAAAGGCCTGATTTGTGGCGTGCACAAATGGGTGCACGGGTTGTCCCGTCAAAAGGTTAGCCCACCTGAGTTTGGGATCTCTGCAGCTCCTCCAAAGTTGACTTCTTGCATATCAAGATGATGAATAATGCATAATGTCAGGCTTTTCAAACATGTTACATGCTAGCTAGCATCAGCGAAGCACCACAGTGTAATGATCTTGGATCAATTATTACATGCATCACCTGTTATCAAGCAACTCAGACCGTTTCCACCCCAGGAAGATCACTTCATCAAGCTTTGAAAGTGCTTGTTTAGAAATCACTGCGGTGGTTGTGTTAGCATGTCAGGCTTCTTTGTAAATGGGTTCACATGTGAGGTAATACAGAGTCAAGAAATGACAAGGAATCCTTCACATGGTAAAACATAGAATCTGGGCTCAGACAGCCATAACAGACCCCTGCTGCCCTCTGGCACAAGGTTCAGGAGCTACAAATGTAGAACAACCTGATTTCACATATTTTAAGACTGCTAAGATATCAATTAATTTGCTGATGCATTTCTGACAAACGACCCAATATTTTTGTTAGCTTCTGTTTCTTTTATATTTTTGTATTCTATTCCTTTGTTTTATATTGCATGTACTTATATTTATTTTTCTCTTTCGTCTTCTGTTGTTACTCAGAGCCTCGCAAAAAAATTTTGCTCAAATGTACATTATGACTGCGCAGCTGAATGACAAGTCTGTCTATGTCTAAGTCTGGAGTCAAGCTGCTATTTAGAAAAATAGAAGAGAACTTCATGAAAATCCGTTCTCTCAGTTTACAAACTGGTAACTTATTTATAGAGATAATGGCCCAGAAAATTGTACACTCACTGATAAACACTGAACTATTGTTTTAATTACCCATGCCTACAAAGTAAGGAAATTAACTTTTTGAATTTGGTGATTTTTGCTCCTGGGATCCATCTAGAAGAAGACTTTTTAAGCTAAGCTGCCCTCAGATCCTAGAGCATAGGCACGTAAAAGTCACCTGGGAGGTCATCGCATTGGGCAGTGGTGTCCAAACTTTTTGTCACATGGGACAAAAGAGTAAAGCAGGTAGTACTTACATCTGACAAAAAATTTAGTATTTAAAAAAAAATGCAAAAAGTAAGTTCATTGTGATTTGTTGTTTTTACTTTCACATGCTCAGCGATAGAGCTGCACAGTAGCATAATTGGCAGCACTGTTGCCTTGCAGCAAGGTCCTGGGTTCACCCTGGGGTCTTTCTGCATGAGCTTTGCATATTCCACCTATGCGTGTGTGGGTTCTCTCTGGGTACTTTGGTTTCCTCCCACAGTCCAAAACCATGACTGTGTCGTCTCTCTAAATAGCACTTACCTTACTTACCTACCTTAGGCACAACTGTGTGCAAGCATGGCTGTTTGTCCTGTATGTCTCTGTGTTGGCCTGCGATAGGCTAGAGACCTGTCCAGGGTGTACCCTACTTCCTGCCCAGGAGCTAGGCACCAAACTCCTTCACTTGACCATGCAAGTTTGGTATAGAAACTGGATGGATGATGGATGCTCAACAATAAACTAAACAATGAATAATCTAACAAATGAGACAGTCTATTGTTTGTTTGCTTTTGTAGAAAAGTCATCTGTAATTCAAGTCACATCTGAAAGAAAGTCTCTCACACTTTTACCTTTTTAAAATCAGGCATAACATATCAAGTATTTTTGGTTCAGTCATTATAGGATGTTCTCAGCAGGATATGGGTCAATCTTTCGTCAAAACCAAAGACAAAAACAGTCGGTCAGATATGTACTAGTCTTCCACAAATGCCCCCCCCCCCCCGGCCTCATCATGGGTTTGGGGACTGTCTGCAAACTGTAACTTCTGTTTATACATGTTCAGTAACTTTATCAGGACTTACACATGGGACCAAAAACTCATCCTGATGTCTTGTAATCATATGCAGGTACATCTGCAGATATTCTGACACAAAACACAAACAAAAATATTTCGTAACATACTCAATAGCATTTTTAATCAGGGAAGAATGTTGTTTCTGAGCCAAAGGGCCTCGGAGTGGAAGAATGCAGACATGTTTATACCAAACCTGTCTAATGCAGCCAAAACACTGTTTTTCATACATCTTTGCACTCAAGCATGCAACCGTCGCTGCATGTTCTGTGATTTTATTTACTTTTTTAAACTCAAGTAGCAGAAAAACCATGAGGAGATGGCGAGACCTTTCTAATACAAGACACACTGTACACACAATCCTGACAAAACAGGGAGAAACTCTGAAAGACCAACAATAACAATGGAAACCCATCCATCCATTTTCTAACCTGCTTAGTCCCTCATGGGGTCGCAGGGGTTGCTGGCACCTATCTTCAGTGTTCACTGGGCGAGAGGTGGGGTTCACCCTGGACAGGTTGCCAGTCTGTTGCAGGGCAACACAGAGACAGACAGGACAAACAACTATTCATGCACACACTCACACCTAAGGAGAATTGGGGGTTTTCAGGTGACGTCACGCTCACGTGACTACTCTGCGCGTCCGCCATATTGGGTGTCAGTCGTTTCGCACCGTTGACCTGCATTGTATGACGCCTTAGGCAGTATTGGAAGTGAACAATGGGGAAAACGTGTTTAATGGTTGGTTGCACGGCCCGTGGAGGTGGAGATCAACGCTCTTTCTATCGCCTACCAGCCGTAATAGTGAATCAGTGTGAAAAAACAAAACAGCTCTCTGAACAACGCCGTCACCTATGGCTGACACGGATATCCAGGTCCGATTTGGACGGTGTTAAGCTGGAATACGCCAGAGTCTGCGGTGCTCACTTTGTCACAGGTAATTAACTGTTAAGTATTTAAAACATGTAAACCGTTGCTGTATTGTGGGCTGTAACAGCGCAACACATGATCGCCATTGGAAAAACATAGAAACGGGTTAATTTTCCACCGCTTTCCTGCCTGGAGGCGCAACCACGGAGAACAACTGTTAGAGATAACAAAGAGTCGTCGGCTCGCTTGGATCGCGGCTGTAAGACGACCGAACATAACTTTCCACAGTATCCCGATGTCAATGAGAGTGTGTTCTAAACGTTTGAAACACATAGCAGCTAGTTAAAAGTACATTACATGCGTGAGTGGTTGTTAGCACTAACGGTTAGCAGCTACTAACCTAGCAGGTGCCAGAGCCCGTCTGAGCACAGCTTACCTTTGTACGAGTTACTGTGTTCCCACTGTTTGCTGGCTTTAAGATCTGCCGCTCCTGAACCCATCCATTCGTAAACTGCACATGAGACTCCAAGGACTTGTAGCTTCAGAACTGTTCTGAAGTATAGGCGCTCACACCACAAACAAGGTAACCGAAGACGTCCGATATGGAAAGTGACGTCCGCGCTACTTCCGGGTTACGCCGGTAGGCTTTTGCCGGCGTAAATACGGTAAATACAACTTAATTTTGCACTGGTCATTGTTCTGCTTAAATAATTAAAGCCGCGAGCGGCGTCGAGAGGCCCTGCAGCCAAGCGCCTTCGCGCACCGCCTGTCGTTAGCCACCGCAGAAGCATGCGACGCATTTGCGTCGGATTGTTTACATTTTTACCATCTTATTAAAACTCACCCGTCCACGTATGATGGCGATTTCCTTGATGTACATAACTTCGACATCTCGTACCCAACCAGATGTGAACTGGTTGTGAGCCTCTAGACCCTTGTAAGCTCTCATTTCCTCAAGAGTGTGCAGAGGGTTTTCACTGAACACCAGGTAATGCACTATGTCGCCGTGCTCTACATTTGGCCAATCATCTGGATTACGGCTAAACAAGGCACCGTGGAGGGCATAGGGGTCCATATGGTCGATCACGGAACATTTCCTCAGATATACGTCCTTATCTGGTCGCTCTAGCGTGCTGGCGTACTTATCCATTCGCGATACGAAAATATGTGTACGACAACTAGAGTTAAGGAAGTGTGACACCCAATATGGCGGACCGGAAGTTGGCCAGTGACGTCAGTGAAAACCCCCAATTTAGAGAAGCCAATTAACCTAACAGTCATGTTTTTGGACTGTGGGAGGAAGCCAGAGTACCTGGAGAGAACCATGCATGCACATGCAAACTACATGCAGAAAGACCCAGAGTTGGACTTGAACCTAGGACCTTCTTGCTGCAAGGCAACAGCGCTACCCACTGTTCCACTGTGTAGCCCACAATGGAAATCACCAGGCTTAATTATGGGGAAATAAATTGTGTTAATGTCCCATTTTAAGTTTCTCTTACATAGTTAATCTTTGAAATACTAATATTTGTCAAAAAATAAAAGCAAAGAAACAGGAAAAGCACACTAAAATATTTTAAAATCTAACAGATATCTAACAAATATTCTATATAAGTAAAGCATATATCCAGCATCTGCTCAGTCATATTCTCTAACTAAAGCCAAGAAGCCTCAAAGCATAAAAAGGATAAAGGTATCACTCAGGAAACAGTTGAATATTCCCTAGGGCAAGATAGAGTGCAGACATTCATCAGATACTGGAGAACATCTGACAAGGACTGAAATGGCGATAAGAGGGTGCATGGGTGTAACAGACCCAGGGTATACATATATATATATATATATATATATATATATATATATATATATATATATACACACACCAAATGTGTAGAGCGTAACTCTCCAATTTCCTAACATTGTGCTTCAAAGAAACCAGCAGTTTCAGGTAGGATCTGATGTCGCCCGTTTTCTGATTATGGAGCTGGAAATTACCAGAATCTGATTCTCAGTGGGTGTGTCACTTAGTGGGGAAAATCTGTTAGAATTGGCTGGAATCTAGAGCTATGTTTCCTGTGTATTGTCACCCAGCCGGCCTGGTTACCCAGCTGCTTGGGTATTGCTGGGGGACCGCAACCTGAAGCTAATCTCTGTGGCTCCACGCTAGCTAGGGGCGGCTATCTGCTAGTTTTTCAACAGCACGGATTCAACAACATACATTCCAACGAAATCTGTTCTCTGCATTTAACCCATACCCTTGGGGAGCAGTGAGCTGCCACTGTACGGCGCCCGGTGAGCAGTCTGGAGTTAAGGTCTATCTTGCTCAGGGACCCAGAGTGGCAGTCTGTGGGAGTTTAACTCAGAACCTCCAAGCCAATGCACAATGCTTTAACCACTAGACCACCACTCCCCCATAATTCTGACACCCTCGCCTCCAAAGCTACAAAAACACTACATTTGTTACACGTATTGTTATCACTAAAGGAGGCAGAGGAATAACATCAGACACTGAACATCAATTCTAGTTTATTTTCTAATCTATCAATCTATTTCCTAAATCTCTATCCACTAGCTTCTAATTAGCTCCAACCTCTTAATGTTTTCACAAGTTACTTCTTTAAGTCCCAAAAACCTTTCAGCTCATCTTGCAGTAATTCTTATTTTCTCTGTCTTATGCTTGGCTTGATCGGTGCAGCTGATGACATAGGCTATGAATAAAATGAGTTTCTCCAGTGTTGGAGTGAAGTTTTCTTCTGTTTCTACTTTACTTTCTTTTGGACCTTGATTCTCTACCTGATTTATTTCTCTTGTCCTTTGTCCTTGAACTCTCCTCACTGCTTTTGCGGAGCTTATATTTTTGGTTGTTTTAATTTGTTGTATTTCCACTGTTTTTTTCCTCATCTCACATCTTTGTTAATCTTTCTTCCATCCATGTTTATTTTTAATCTATCTAGATCCTCATTAGTTGATATTCCTGTAATCACTCCTTTAACTGTTCTCTCCTATGACTTTTCTCTCTATCACCTCTTTTTTCCCCATGTGTCCAACATGTAATGCTTTGTTTTTTTGCTTTTCAGTTTTGCAAATTATCAACAAGTTTCCATCTCTCAACATTTTCACCATTTCAACTTCTCCATTCTTCTTTTTTAATTTTCTAGAAATCATAATGGGGCTCATTTGACCCTGTTGTTCCTCATTTCTGAATCTAAGTATCATTTTGAACTATTCTCTCACAACTTTCCTACAAACAACCCTTTCCTCATCCAAACTGTTTTCCTCTAATTCCCGTTTACTTCCTTGATTAAGAAACCAACTCCTATCCTCCTCTTTTTCTCCTCCTTGACCTCTACCTCTTCCTTTCCCATTCAAAACTGTTGTCCATCCTCCTCCTCATCTACCTCAGTAGCTATTCTGTTCCATTCACATACACCAGGCAAGGTTTCGAGCCGCACTATTGTCAACCTGTTCAGCGTACCTTAACAAATATATATATATATATATATATATATATATATATATATATATATATATATATATGTGTGTGTTTTTGTATATACTTTCATATTGTGTGTTTATCTCTAGGTAGTTTTTTCTTCCTGTTTCTGCTGCTCTTACTTTGTACTGCCCACTTTCAGTCATAACAATCAAAATGTCCCACTTTTAGGACTAATAAAAGATTATCCTAACTGATTTTAAGTGTGTAAATAGAAAAGGTAGAGTGCAGAGAAAATTAAAATAAACCAATCTCATATTCACCCATACACACGTTGTTCTATTTAAAGACTGTTGGGTGATTGGTAATGATGATGAAGGCCACAATCCAAAACGTATTGGGCTGTCAATAAAGTTGGTACGTCAAGTGTTGCTAAAGTTTTCACCTCTTGGGTTTGTTTTCCCTCCGGATCTGTTTATTAGTTGCTAGTTTTGTGGACTGTTTGTATATTCCGGTCACTTTCTTACTCATTTGATTAGACTTCCTCCTGTCAGCCCTGCTCAGCATTCCCTCTTCCCCCCCAGCTGTTTGGTATTCTGTTGATTTGTAGGCAGTAGATACTTCCCAGTTGTTTTCAGGTTCTTGCTTTCTTGTTTATTCTGTGCCGGATTCTTTGTTTTTCCCTGTTGGTCGCTCTGTTGTTCCTGGCTGCTGTGTTCCCTGTTTTTGTAAGTTTCCTTCCAAGTTTTTGTTTTATCATTAAACCACCATGGCTCTGCACCGTCCCTGCTGCACTTTGGGTCTGCAAAAAACACTCATCGTGACACTTACCTTAGTTTATTTCCATCCATCCATCCATTTTCTGACCCACTTAATCCCTCATGGGGTCGTGAGGGGTGCTGGTACACCCTGGACAGGTTGCCAGTCTGTCGCAGGGCAACACAGAGACAGACAGGACAAACAACCATTCACGCACACACTCACACCTAAGGACAATTTAGAGAAGCCACCTTAGTTTATTTTTAAATGATTTTTTTTTTATTATAAAACATTAACCTGAATGCACATGACTAGGTGAGTTTAACCAGACATTGAGCATATTTTCTATGTTTTAGACTAAAATCAGATTTCATGCTACTTCTGAGTTATAAATACTTCCAAAAATGCCCTTCATCTCTTATATGGAAAGTCCTTTTAACAGACTAAAGGTACAAATCTGCCCTAGCTGCTGCACTCCTTTCTCTAGTTATTTATACCACAAATGGGGAGATTTTCTTACACATGCTGACGGATTATTCCAGACTGAGGAATAGCACTGTCTGTAAGGGCAGACTCCATGTGTCTTGTGGGCGTTGGTTCAAGCCTACTGTGAATGCTGCTGTATTGGGTTTTGCTGTCGTGAATTGATAGATTTTTCTTAAGAAAATTAAGTTTTGGTTTGGTCTTGCTAGTCCAGAACAACGCCCAATGGAAAATCTTTGGGATCACCTGAGATTGTCTGTGGACAATAGGTGTCCTCACAGCATGTTAGATTTGGTGAACTTTACAGAGTGGAGAAATGTCACCAAGTCAAAATGTGGCACGTTTATGGAGTCCAACCAAAGAGGACTCAATGCTGAAACTGAATGATTCTTCAGTTACAGATGAATTGACAGATCTCAGACTAACCTTCAGAACTGACATTACAGAATTTTTGAAAAATATATTCTATTGTTAGCTTATTTCTGTCTGACGTTTTTGATCTCAAATTTTTTGCTGAGCTAAAACGTCTTTGGCTGTTTTCACTGTTGGTGCAGGAGGGTGTGGGTGATGCAACGTCAAAGATCCATTTGTGTTGAGTGTTCTGAATCAAAGCATAAAGATTTCCACCCCTGGAGGAGACTTCTTTTTTGCACAGATCTTGCTTCTACAGCATCATAAATAACTATTTCTACTCCCCGCAGATGAGAGAAATGCAATGTAAATTCTCCTTTGTTTTGTCAGGCCAAATGTCCCTCATCAGTAATATCATTACTGTACCCAGGGTTGGGTACAGTAATGATATGCAGCTCTACCTAGTTGACTTCACTCTGATTGGTCAACCATATTTGGAAAACTAGTCAAACGCGCCCCCACACCCCTTCCCCCCCTCCAGCCACACCTCTCTCCTCTCCCCGCAACACTCGTCACAAATCAATATTATGATTTTTATGGCTAGTGGAAGTGTTGCAGGACACTGGACAGGCGAGGCCAAGCTGACCAAAGGCTGTTACCTGGCGGCGCGATTTAACACAGTGGGACTGAAATACAACTCCACATAGAGCTTGGTGTATTCAGCCAGCTCACCACGGCCAGGGAAGTGACAGGAAGTCATGCAGCTGGTAGGGGTTTAGCTCATCAGTCACACACACACCTTCCTTACATTTGACCAGTGTTGTATAAAGTACTGAAATCACGGAGTCAAGTAAAAGTATAAGTACCTCTCCAAAATATGACTTTGGTAAAAGTCCAAGTCACTGACTGAAATGTTACTTGAGTAAAAGTCTTAAAGTATCTGAAATGTCTTGTACTTAAGTATGAAAATTACTGTAAAAATAGATGTACTCAAGTAATGTAATGAAAAGTACAAGTAAAAAGTAAAACAAAGCACATGCAGTTTGAATGACATTTTTTAGATTTTGGTAAACTTTGAAAGTCAAATTCACTTAAAATAATATAAACAACCAAGTGCAGGAGAAATTTAGACCAAGTTTAGACAGAAAATACAACCTTTTTGTAAGCTTTCAGTTTTCCTTCTTCAAGTAAGGTCAGTGCTAAGCAACCAACACACAACCAAGTGCAGGCAAAGGGGGTGTATACTAAGAACATGGTGAAGTGATAAACCAGGCTTAATTAACCTACAGGAAGTGGTAAACCTGCTAATAGATACACCTGCAGGCCGGCCAGCTGACAGTTTTGCTAGGGCCCGGGACAACACAGTCTTTTTGGGCCCCCCCTCTACACCTGCCACCAACACACCACACACACAAATCTCTGTATTTTATACTGATTATTTTCAACCCAGCTATTGAATTTAGTGCACTAGATGATCTTTTCTTCATAAGAGAACAGCAAGCACTCAATAACTCAACAAAATGTGGCCTTTTTTGACCTGGTGTATATCAGCCAGCCCATAACAATTTTTCCCTCCCATTGCAGGAGGTAGAATATGTTAGATACTTTGGGAATTCTCTGCCCTCTGAATCTGCTAGCTCCGGCCCTGGTTTATACTAATTTATTAATGGACAGTGTGGAAATCTATGGACAATAAAACCAATGTAAATTGTGTTCCTCTGTTTTATTTGTCTTTATCCTAATTCTAGAAGTAGAAATAGTCAAATGAATAACACTATTATTTTGTGGAACCCTAATCATACTATTATAACTACGCAAAGGTCTAAACAAGAGTAGCAACTGCCTCAAATGGTCGAAAATAAATGAAAGCAACAATAAAAACGAAATAATGGTAAAAGTGACACTCTCACCTTTTTCAGACGGCTGTGGCTAAGAATCTGAATTTTTATGACCTACAGTCTTTGCTTTTCCATCTTTCCAGCAGTCTTCAGAACTCCTGCCTGGCACAGAATTTAGCTTTATAGAGGTTATTAGGTTTTTGTTGAAAAAATGTGTTATACTTCAGAATGAAATGCTATTTTGAGATATTAACGTTGGTTACTTACATTTCTCAAGTTCAACAATTGAAAACTCTCTCTGCTGCTTCTGATCAGAACTGCACTCAGCAGCTTTCACCTATTTTAGTGCTGATAATATTTAGTTTCTTAACTGGGACTAGTGTCGTAGTCTAGTATCCCAGTTAAAATCAAGACTGAAATCTCGCGCTCCGAGCACGTACGCATATGCACGCACACACACGTAATACAAAACAGCCAATAAGGAAGAGGGAAGGCGGGATTTAAGAAAGCACAACCAATGAGAGCGGAGTTAAAGGGGGGTCTCTACCTTGTCAATCAAAGGCCAGGCGCGTTAGTGATTGGCTGCGTGGAGCGCCAGGCCCAGCCCCCGCTGGCGCACAGTAGCTTTGAAATGACACGCCGAGCGCTTCAAACGGAGGCAGTGTATGCACGTCTGGCAGAGCCGAACCGACACTTTTTTTGTAACGAGTAACTAAACCAAACATTGAAAATGTATCGGAGTAAAAGTATGCAATTAAGTACGGAAATATAGTGAAGTAAAAGTAAAAGTAATCAAAAAATGTTATACTTGAGAAAAGTATAAAGAACTCCAATATATACTTAAGTACAGTAGTGAAGTATTTTTACTTCGTTACTATACAACACTGCATTTGACAGCATTCAGAAATTAAATAAACTTGCGGGTAATTGTGGGAGAGTTTAAATGAGCTATTAGTAATAGTGACACCTTGTGGCTCAAATCGGTACAACAGCTTGCCAATCACAACTATCTAATATGCCGTTTTTAAAGGCATACTATGCAACATTTTTCAGTTAATTAATGTGTTCCATACCATTTTGGATGATTAAATGAGTCATTTAAGGTTGAACAAAGGTTTTCTTGGCCGCCCTGGTGGTCTGTGGGGGAAATACCGCACTTGCAACTGCAGGAGCCCTCGGCCCGCGCCCACAGGCTCAGAATCTCGTGCAAGATCGCGAGAGTCGGTCTTGCTTTACGGCGAGAACATGTTTGTTGCTAGCGCAGTGGCGATATCTGTGCAGTTATCATGGCGGAACCAGCGATAAAACAGCGAAAGCCCATGTCGGAGCAGGCAAGAAAGAGGAAAAGGGCTCCGGAAAGAGAGAGGAGTCGTACACGGTGAACATCGGGCAAGCTTTTTCCGAATGGCGAGAGCTAAAAGAAAGAGAAGGCTGCAAGGCTGACGCGGACCTCGCGTTTCTGCTGATGCGATTGTAAGTAACATTGTAGGGTTTCCCTCACGCTACCGCCTCCCAACATTCCAAAAAAAAAAAAAAAAAACTAACTCGATATGCGTGTTCGCCCACCCGCTCGCTCTGCCGGTCGCTCCACCGGTCGCGCAAAGCTTGTCTCTTTCCCCCGCCCGGTCGCTCCGCCGGTCGCTCTGCCGGTCGCGCAAAGCTTGTCTCTTTCCCCCGCCCGCCTGCTCCGCCGGTCGCTCCGCCGGTCGCGCAAAGCTTGTCTCTTTCCCCCGCCCGGTCGCTCCGCCGGTCGCTCAAAGCTTGTCTGTTTCCCCCGCCCGCCCGCCCGGTCGCTCCGCCGGTCGCTCAAAGCTTGTCTCTTTCCCCCGCCCGCCCACTCCGCCGGTCGCGCAAAGCTTGTCTGTTTCCCCCGCCCGCACGCCCGCTCGCTCCGCCGGTCGCGCAAAGCTAGTCTCTTTCCCCCGCTCGCCCGCTCCGCCGGTCGCTCCGCCGGTCGCGCAAAGCTAGTCTCTTTCCCCCGCTCGCCCGCTCCGCCGGTCGCTCCGCCGGTCGCGCAAAGCTTGTCTCTTTCCCCCGCCTGCCCGCTCCGCCGGTCGCTCCGCCGGTCGCGCAAAGCTAGTCTCTTTCCCCCGCTCGCCCGCTCCGCCGGTCGCTCCGCCGGTCGCGCAAAGCTAGTCTCTTTCCCCCGCTCGCCCGCTCCGCCGGTCGCTCCGCCGGTCGCGCAAAGCTAGTCTCTTTCCCCCGCCCGCCCGCTCCGCCGGTCGCTCCGCCGGTCATGCAAAGCTTGTCTCTTTCCCCCGCCCGCCCGCTCCGCCGGTCGCGCAAAGCTTGTCTCTTTCCCCCGCCCGCCCGCTCCGCCGGTCGCTCCGCCGGTCGCGCAAAGCTTGTCTCTTTCCCCCGCCCGCTCCGCCGGTCGCTCCGCCGGTCGCGCAAAGCTTGTCTCTTTCCCCCGCCCGCCCGCTCCGCCGGTCGCTCCGCCGGTCGCGCAAAGCTAGTCTCTTTCCCCCGCTCGCCCGCTCCGCCGGTCGCTCCGCCGGTCGCGCAAAGCTAGTCTCTTTCCCCCGCCCGCCCGCTCCGCCGGTCGCTCCGCCGGTCATGCAAAGCTTGTCTCTTTCCCCCGCCCGCCCGCTCCGCCGGTCGCGCAAAGCTTGTCTCTTTCCCCCGCCCGCCCGCTCCGCCGGTCGCTCCGCCGGTCGCGCAAAGCTTGTCTCTTTCCCCCGCCCGCTCCGCCGGTCGCTCCGCCGGTCGCGCAAAGCTTGTCTCTTTCCCCCGCCCGCCCGCTCCGCCGGTCGCTCCGCCGGTCGCGCAAAGCTAGTCTCTTTCCCCCGCTCGCCCGCTCCGCCGGTCGCTCCGCCGGTCGCGCAAAGCTAGTCTCTTTCCCCCGCCCGCCCGCTCCGCCGGTCGCTCCGCCGGTCATGCAAAGCTTGTCTCTTTCCCCCGCCCGCCCGCTCCGCCGGTCGCGCAAAGCTTGTCTCTTTCCCCCGCCCGCCCGCTCCGCCGGTCGCTCCGCCGGTCGCTCCGCCGGTCGCGCAAAGCTTGTCTCTTTCCCCCGCCCGCTCCGCCGGTCGCTCCGCCGGTCGCGCAAAGCTTGTCTCTTTCCCCCGCCCGCCCGCTCCGCCGGTCGCTCCGCCGGTCGCGCAAAGCTTGTCTCTTTCCCCCGCCCGGTCGCTCCGCCGGTCGCTCCGCCGGTCGCTCCGCCGGTCGCTCCGCCGGTCGCGTAAAGCTTGTCTCTACACCCCCCCGCGCCTCTGCCGGTCGTCCAGTAAGCAAATTCCTAGGGGAAACACTGCATTGGAATGGTTTCTCTCTCTCTGTGTGCATGTTCATACTTTCACTGTGTTAGTCATTGTTTGTACTGCCGTTTTTTCGACTTTTGTATTCGTTGCGTTCGCCTGTCTGCTAAACTCAAAACAACCGCGCCTGGCTTGACGGAGAAACCAGGAGAACAGCTGAGCATCTTTACGACAGTGCACTTTTACTTTCGCCCTCTGGGGGGAGCCTCGCTGGAAAATCAATTCCGGTTGCATAGTATACCTTTAAACTGTGTGTTGCTCTTGTGAATTTTTACTAACACAGGATAGGTCTATGATGTTGTATTCTGTATCATTTCTGGTCCGCTTCACTTTCTAGCTTCCATGTTTGCAGGCTGCGGCTCTTTTGCCAAAATAAAATACCAAATGTTGCGCTCTGTGTTGGGAACCCTGGGGAACTCTCATATTATTGGCTCAGCAACCAGGAAGTAAACACGGGCTACACTCTAAACCGAAGTAGTTCCGGACCGTAACTCTTGGTTTGAAAAGGAGAAAAATGTGACTAGGACATTGTTATGGAGAGGACCGGTTGTTAACAGAGAATGTTACTTACATCCCCGGTGACAAATGAGAAGGCCTCATCAGTGCATAAAAGATCATATTATACCCCCGAAACCTCAGAAAAAGGAATTTTGTTGTCAGGGTTCCTATTAAAGTCTGCAGGACATTCTGTCTCTCAGTACATTTGGTATATTTGCAACAGCTAGAGAGAAGAAATTGTTCAATTACATCACATCCTGTGAAAACAGAGAAAAAAGTGAGCGCATCTTAAAATTCATTTAACAAATCTTTATGACTGTCATTCATACCATTGTTTAAAATCGAAGCATCTTATTTTTATCCCACTTTCAGCCGATTCCTGATTGTCGCCAACCTATTACAGCCGCAGCCAATTAAGGCATGGAGCTGAAGGAGCAAGGAAGTTCCTCATATGCCTCTTTGAATGACTGCTGCGTTCCACCAACGATCAGAAAGCATACTGACACTATTTGTAAATCACTGCCACAGAGATCTTACAGTGCCACACATATTAGAACCCTGTGTCCTGAATTGTCCCAGTCAGGAGAGAGAGAGAGCGACACATTGGCCTCATTGTCTCCAGACAACTTGTCTTTGCTATGACTCCAGGCATGTGTTCAGTGGGTGAGGGTCAGATGCAGAAAGAAGGAAGAAGTGCCTAACCATTGACGACTGAGCTCTCCACAAGTGTCTTCTGAATACTTCACCAACGCTGAGACACATTAGGATGTGCTGATGACGGTGAGAAAAAAGGATGTGTGGAAATTACCATATGGAGTAAGTGATGGACCTGAGTCAGACGGTCACAGCATGGAATGATTCAGGCTTCTAATTTATGGCATCAACTGAAACCAAAAAAAGGAACAAACTTCGAAAATAGATTATTATTATATAACTACTGTTAAAAATCGACTAAATCTAAAGAACACTGGTGTCGTAATCTGCTGAATGACACTTTAACTGACCACAACATTCGGCTGGATTCTTTCACAGAGCCAGGGGCGTGTTCAGGCTGGCTGCTTGAGGTAATGTTCTTGTCTATAAGGAAGTGGCTGTGACGGGTCCAGGAGGGCGGGCGGAGGCGTTCCCCTGCCGGGGAGGCAACGCAACGTGCAGGTAGGCTGTTTAAAGCTTGATCAGAGCACGGATCAGCAACTGTTTGGACTGGGACAATGACACGATCACTCCTACTGTGGGTTCTCTTCCTAAACGCCTCGCTCAAGCCCTCAGGTAAGTGACTGGATACTGTTACCTCTATTCAGCACAGGGGCTAATTAATAACTAAAGCCTTGCCTGTTTATTCAAAGCATTTCAGGATGCAGGTTTCTGGTCACGAGGGACAAGTTGTGCCTTAAAACTTGTGAGGAGGTGGTGTATATGACTGGACTCAACACTATGATAGTTGATAAATGTCTGATTCTGTGCATACATTTGGCTGATGTACCTCTAGATAAGGCCCAAAAAGAGTTTTAGGATGTGTGATTAGGTAAGAACTGCTCGAGCCAAGAGACTGTGTTAACATCCCGCTGAATGTTGCAACTTAACAGCAATTGTTGGGATGTTGCACGCTTGTTTACGATCCTACAACTGAGTAAACACAGCGATGACACGCTGTAGGAGGTGGACTTTGGATCGCAACACAGCCACTGCCCTCTCAGGTGTTACCAGGTCCTCAGGTAACCGTGACTCAGAGGCTGTTAGTCACTAACTTTAAAGCTCTGCCCACGGATGGAAAGTACGGAATCTGGACAAAATATTCACGTTTCAGTCAGTAAGAGAGTCTGTATTCAATGCGATGTCTGCCTCTACCAGCTGTAAGATTCTCTGGGCTCAGTTGCCTTGGGGAATTAACACAATTTCACTTTGCAAGGGAAACTACATCACAGTTTACTTTTAGCAGTCAGAACTAGATGAGGAAAAAAATAGAAACGCTATGTCAGGCTCAGAAGAAGTTCCTGCACCCGCTGTATGTTTGATCGTATATGGTCATCTTCTACCAGAATAGGCTTTCTGGTTAACAGTCTGACCACTACAAAATAAGTGAGGATTTACTCTTGAAAAATGTCTCCATTCTTTTGAGATCTTCTATCTGGTCTAACAGGGAAAAAAACTGGACATCAGTGTCATTTTTACCATTGGTTTCTATATAAAACATTTTTTTTCTCTGACCCAAGCATTACTTTACAAGTTTCTGGGCAGTACTTTATGCACATAATATGTCACTGATTGTCCAAAAGAGACAACAGAGATCCCATGATTGCCGTATAGGTTCGTGTTGGAGCTCCGTTCAGAGAGCAGAAGCTTTTGTGGTAATCTGTTCAACAACTCTAACTGGTGCATGAAGGTTATCTCCTTCCCAGTGTTTTAGTTGTTTCATGTGTCCACATTGGAAGTAGGTATGCATCTAAAACTTCTGTCTTCTGATTACTGATTACCTGCGTCCCAAACACTGGATCATAACACACTTGCTGATTAGAAAAGTGGATGGTGGTAGGGAAATGCCTCATTAGGGCACCTTTAATATGATGTGCACTGTCTAGTCTAGTTATAAGGAAACGTTAGTAAATGTTTAAAGACAGTTAAGTATTAATAAAAATCAATAACTTCTAACAGAACCAGCTGGAAACCAGGAGCTAATAACCAACAACAATGGTAGCAGTGCTGTAGGCCTGTGGGCCTCAGTGTGTCAGTCTGGACAGATTTATTTCCCTGTATAAATGTCACTAAACAGATAAACTTGCATTGCTTTCTAAACTTGGTGTCTGTTTGTGACTGAACAGATTCGGCTGAATATGAGCCCATACAGTGGAAATGTAGAGATTCCCATCGTTTTCTGTCTCAGGGATGTAGCGGCCATTTCCCAGAACAGTGATTGCTTCCATAATGTTCTAATTGTAACTCCTGTCCCTTGACCTTTTGAGGTCACCAGTAAGAGCTCTATTGTGGGGAGGACAAGGAGCTTCGTTCGGACTGCTGCGCCAATTCCGGGCAACCTTTTAACTCCAACGTCATTACACAACAGAAACAGACATAGATGATGCAAGTCAAATCCAGGCCTACAGCCTTCCGAAAGAGAACTACAAAAAATGCAAGTTAGACAAATATATAAGAAAAATAAACAACATTTACTGCTAAGTGATAATCAGAGTCTAATTTTCAAGGTTAACATGTATATTGTGGCGGACCACTAGGGGGCTCCACTCTCACTCAGTAGAGAGATTGGAAAATATGTTTGTTCGGTGGTGTGTGTATATATATAGGGTTTCTGTACAGTTGCTCTTTGTTGGAGTCGAGTAAAGAACTGTTCAAACCTACATCCTTTGTGTCGTCATTATCACTCCTCCACATTGGTGACCCCTGTGAGCCAACATGTCCACATCTGATGGCCTGCCCAGCTCCTCACAGCCGATCGCTGTTTCTGGTGGACCTCCACCGGCTTCTTTTGCTGTGGCCGTTAAGATCCCGGATTTCTGGCTACATGATCCGCAATCATGGTTCTTCCACGTCGAAGCACAGTGGTGCTCTTCGTGGAATCTCATCGGACGACACAAAGTACCACTATGTGGTTTCATGCGCTGGATCCGCCTTCTACCAGGCGCGCAATGACCCTGCTTCGCAACCCTCCGGCGGACGGAAAGTACAGCGCGCTCAAACACCTGCTTCTCCGCCGTTACTCCCTGTCCGACGCAGAACGCGCCGAAAAGTTGCTTTCTTTCCCGGGGTTAGGGGATGGCACGGCTTTGGAGCTCATGGAAAGTATGCTGTCCTTACTTGGTGACGATGAAGGCGGGTTTCTTTTCATCCACCTGTTCCTGCGACAACTCCCGGCTCCGGTGCGGATCGCTCTGGCTAACTCGTCCCTGCTGCAGGAGAAGGATTACCGCTCGCTGGCTGAGGAAGCTGATCGCATCCTCCTGGCTTCCAGGACCTTCACGGTCCAGTCGCTGGCCAAGGAACCTACGGCAGCTTCTTCCGAGCCTTTGCCGGCTTCAGCGGTCGATCAGCCGTCGGTGATGGCAGCGATCGCTACCAGGAAACGCCAGAAGCCGGCTTTTTGCTTTTACCATCAGCGCTTCGGCGTCAGGGCGTGGCGCTGCCTCCCGCCCTGCAGCTTCAAGCCGCCGGGAAACGACCAAGCCGACGCCTGCTAGCAGCCGCGGCCGTCGGCGATAAGGAGAGGCTGCTCTTTGTTGAGGATTCGCGATCAGGCAGACGTTTTTTGGTGAATTCGGGTTCGCAGAAGAGCCTCGTTCCCCCGGCGGGCTCTGACATGCTTGCTGAGGGCTGCGGTCCCCAGCTGACTGCCGCTAACGGTTCTCCCATCACAACATTCAGAGAAAGGTTGGTGACTGTCTGTTTCAATGGACGTGACTTCCAATGGAACTTTGTAGTAGCTGCGAGCTTTGTCCCCATCATAGGGGCTGACTTCCTCTGTGCTCACGGCCTGCTGGTGGACGTTGCAAACCGGCGTTTAATTGACGCTGTGTCTTTTTCTTCACTGCCTTGTATAACGCGAGGAGCTGGGCCGTTAGTACATACAAATTTTTTAGCTTCAGGGGACGCGTTCCAGCGTTTATTGTCGGAGTTTCCTTTACTGACTCTCCCCGATTTTTCAAACACAGACACAAAGCACGGGATAGAGCATTATATCCCCACGACTGGCGCTCCAGTGTTTGCGCGCGCCGCCTTGACGCGACAAAGATGGCTGTTGCGCGGGAGGAATTTGCCAACATGGAGCGTTTAGGGATCGTGAGGTGCTCCAAGAGTCCCTGGGCGTCACCGTTGCACATGGTGCCTAAGTCGGACGGCCAGTGGCGGCCTTGTGGGGATTTCCGTCGTCTAAATAACGTCACAGAGAATGACCGTTATCCCATCCCCCACATCCAGGATTTCTCTGCCCATCTCTCCGGGACATCCATTTTTTCTAAAGTGGATTTGGTGCGGGGTTATCACCAGGTCCCCGTGAGAGCTGAGGACATTCCTAAAACCGCGGTGATCACTCCGATTGGCCTGTTTGAGTTTTTACGCATGCCGTTCGGCCTTAAAGGTGCAGCTCAAACATTTCAGCGGTTGATGGATTCCGTTCTGCGAGGATTGTCTTTTGTTTTTGTGTATTTGGATGACATCCTTGTGGCCAGCAGCTCGGCCAAACAGCACATGTCCCACCTACGTCGGTTTTTCAACGTTTGGCGGCACATGGCCTGATTGTCAACCTGGCAAAATGCCAATTTGGGTTGCCGGTCATTGATTTTTTTGGGGCTCCGCATTTCTGCCAGTGGTGCGGTCCCATTGCCACAGAAAGTTCAGGCGGTGGCCAATTTTCCCCGCCCTCAGACAGTTAAGGCCCTGCAAGCGTTCTTGGGGATGGTTCATTTTTACAACCGCTTTATCCCCAAAGCAGCACAACTTCTGCAGCCGCTTTACAGTGCACTCAAACAAAGAAAAGCCACCGACAGCATCGACTGGGTCCCTGAACGCCTCCAGGCGTTTGGTGGCGCTAAGTCTGCTTTGGCCGATGCTGCTCTTCTGGCCCACCCTTCCCAGTCAGCACAGATCGCTCTGACAACTGATGCATCTGACGTGGCTGTGGGGGCGGTTTTGGAGCAGCGTGTCTCTGGTGTTTGGCAGCCACTTGCCTTTTTCAGCCGCACTTTGCGAGACAATGAACGCAAATACAGCGTTTTTGATAGAGAGTTGCTTGCTGTCTACCTGGCTACACGCCATTTTAGATATTTTCTAGAGGGGCGCTCATTTACTGCCTTTGTGGACCACAAGCCCCTCATCTTTGCCATGTCCAAAACATCTGACCCCTGGTCCGCACGACAGAAACGCCACCTTGCTGCCATTTCTGAATTCACGACTGACATTCAGCATGTTGCTGGCAAGTCCAACTTAGTGGCTGACTGTCTGTCTCGTGTGCTGATTTCCCCAGTTTATGTCGGTATCGATTTTTCTGCTATGGCTGCAGACCAGCGCAGTGATGCAGACATCCTTGCGCTACAGTCTGGGTCCCCGGGCCTCCGGCTGGAGGAAAGACAGATGCAGGAAGGTGGTCCTCCTCTGATCTGTGATGTTTCTACTGGGTGTCCCCGCCTCCTGGTTCCTGTTTCGTGGCGCCGCCGGGTTTTTGACACGCTACACTCCCTCTCGCATCCCGGCATTAGGGCCTCCGTTAAACTGGTCGGTTCTAAATTTGTTTGGACTGGACTGCGAAAAACAGTTAGAGAATGGGCTGCAGCCTGTGTCCAGTGCCAGCGTGCTAAGGTCCAGAGGCACACTACAGCACCCTTGGAACCATTTCCCATCCCTGACAAGCGGTTTGATCATGTGCATGTAGACCTTGTGGGTCCCCTTCCCCCATCACAGGGTTTCACACATCTCCTGACCATGATCGATCGTACCACCCGGTGGCCGGAAGTGGTTCCGCTGTCATCTATAACGTCAGCATCGGTGGCCCGGGCTTTTCTGTCCACCTGGGTTGCACGTTTTGGCCCCCCCTCTGACATTACTTCTGATAGGGGCCCACAGTTCATTTCAGAGCTTTGGTCCGCCATGGCCGATGGTCTGGGGGTCAAGATCCACCGCACCACTGCGTACAATCCGCAGGCTAATGGGTTGTGTGAGCGGTTCCACAGGTCATTGAAAGCTGCGCTCCGTGCTTCTTTGACTGATGGCAACTGGGTTGACCGCCTTCCATGGGTCATGCTTGGTTTGCGTTCAGCTGTTAAAGAGGACCTTGGTGCTTCCACAGCTGAACTGGTTTTCGGTCAGCCCCTGCGTGTCCCTGGGGCGTTTTTACCTGATTCCCCTACGCCACAGTTCGGTCCACTTGGGCAACGGTTTTTCTCTCAGGGAGACTCCTTTCATGTTCCTACCCCTGTTCACCATTGTTTGCCCCAGTCCTTTGTTCCTGAAAACTTAAAGGCCTCTAAATTTGTTTTTGTTCGACACGATGCACATAGAACACCACTACGACCTTTGTATGACGGCCCTTTCAGGGTCCTTGAACCAGGGCCTAAACATTTTCTTTTAGATTTGGGAGGGCGTAAAGAAACTATCTGTATCGACAGGCTAAAACCCGCTCATGTGCTGGCAGACGATCAGGTGGTGACGGCCCAAGCTCCTCGCAGGGGAAGACCCCCCTCCACTGTTTTAATGGACCGCTGTCCTCCCTCCAGAGGTCCTCAGCTGTCGGAGTTCGACCCCCCTGCAGCCCCTCCGTGTCGCCCTCGTCCTCAGGCACGGATGTCCCAGGATCATCCTTCAGGGTCCAAATTCAGCCGTTTTGGACGTTTGTTGAAACCCAAGGATCTGGATTAGCTTGTTGTTGTTTTTTTTTTTTTTGTTTTTTTTACCCTACTGAGTGTTCGGGGGCGAACATGTGTGGCGGACCACTAGGGGGCTCCACTCTCACTCAGTAGAGAGATTGGAAAATATGTTTGTTCGGTGGTGTGTGTATATATATAGGGTTTCTGTACAGTTGCTCTTTGTTGGTGTCGAGTAAAGAACTGTTCAAACCTACATCCTTTGTGTCGTCATTATCACTCCTCCACAATATATGCATTATATTTCATCACATCACTGCTGCCGATTTCCTTTTTGGATGCAGCCATAGTCCTTGTCACCTGATGGAAAGGCGTAGAACACTATGTGGCCCTCAGTGTTAGTAGGGGGCACTGGGATTTTGGCCTAGGCTTTTATTCTAAATATGTTTATGTAGTTTATACTGCTGTTTCTACCTTTACTAGGTAGTGTTGCCATAGGTATAGGAGCGATTCATACAAGGAGCTGCTCTCACCACAGGGGTAGCGTGCAGAGCAGGAACTAAACAAGATCAGTACTGATTGTGGAGGCCCCAAAACTCACATAAATCCGATCATGGTTGTAAATGTAAAAAAAAGAATTAATGAAGCCCAGAACCAGAGTTAACACTTGTTAGATGCTACATCTAGAAAAAGAACAAGTAGTTAGTATGAAATAAAGGATAATGCAAGATAAGAGATTATCATAGAAGTCACAGAGAAGATGTGCTTTCTGTTGGCCATCAGAGGTTTTTCTTCCTTCGTGCTTTGTCCAGTTCCTGTATGTGGTCCTAAGAGTATAAAATGCAGTGAACGCTTAAAAAAAGAGGAAAAAGAACAAGTAGAAGTTAAAAGGAGAAGTGATGAAAAATCTGTCTAGAGCATTTAACCATAATCCACAATTTACGTCTTCAATGAAAGGGGTAAAAAAAAAAAAAACAGCAAAGACCTGCAAGAGACCTAATATGTGGCAGGTTTTCAGCCGGAAACTCTTTATGAATCACTAGTTTCACATGATGAAAATGCTTTTCACCCACAAAGCGGTCACACCTAAATGTTGAGCTAGTCTTTACATCATGGAGACCACAGACCAGAGCTTTATATGTCTTTCCTGTTCAATCTAAGCAGCAGTGTTTAACGCTACTGGGCGTTTGACTGCTTGGACAAGCTTTCACATACAGTTTCCAGAAATCCATGATACTGTTCACCCTCATGTAGTACGAGCCTGTGGGAACATCTGCAACATGATACTTTCAAACAGCTGGATGGGGATTGATAAGGTTCTAAGCTCTGCAAAGCCAGAGAGAGGAGAAGCTGGTTGGGTTAACAAATGGTTGGACTCCAACTCTAGAAAATTACTAATTCACTTCATTTTTACATCCATCTGTGTTTATGAAACCATGACTTTCCTGTAGTATAAGCACTTCTAAAAGAAGGCAATGAATTTAGCCTGGTCTAATGGAGCCCAGGGCTATTTCCAGCACTGGAGTTGCCAAAATGGATGGAAATTATTCTTCATCCCCCGTATGTTACTCCTGGTAGTTCTGGTTGTGGTGGTTTATTTTGTGGTGGCAGAGCATCACGGAGCCAGGTGCAACAAAGGGGAGGGTGGGGGAAAGATGTGGCAGCAATAGCGGCATATCAACCAACCAGCAGTCTCACGCCAGTGTTGTCCAAGGGCCTCATTTCTAAAACATTGTGGAGAATCCACACTAAAAGTGCACATGCTCCAAAAAAATTTGATTTATAAAACCAGGTGCATGCCCACTGGCAAGTAATTTTCCCTTATAGATCACAGCTACCTTAAGAACCAGGTTCCTCCTCATCTGACATTCATTCCCTGTCTTTAATCCAACAAACAGGATTGTGCCAAAATGTAGCCTCACAGCTGTTTCATCTAATTCACACCCCCACAAAAGTAACGCTTTCTGTCCCTTTCAATCAGGGTTTTTCCCCACAACGCCACCTAAAAGGAAATTCTGTAGGTACGTCCTGACATGGTCCAAATAAGTAGTGCCATCTGGACTGGGCCTCAGTGCATCCATAGACATACAGCATGCATCAGGATGGGTGGGTGCCGGCGCAGGATAGTATCTCTGTATTGGCCAAACAGGTTTTTCCTGCTCTTTTCCATCTTCCAAAGAGCACAACAGCCCCGTCTTAATCCTGAAGGGCGTTTTCCTAGATTTGCCAGGATCGAGCCACATTATTCTAGGTTTTGTAGGGTCTAGAGAGCGTAGTGGACTAGGGCTGGATGATATAGAATAAAAGCATATCGATAAAATAGACATCATATTGATCGATATCGATAATTATCAAAATAATTCAATATATACATTTTAAGTGCAGCCTTGGCCATTTTATGCTGTTGCTTAATGGCCTATTTTTAAATAAATGGATTCAAACACAACCCTTTATTCAACCAACATTTTACAAAAACTGTAAGTGTTAAACAAGAAAAAAAGAACACGTGCTCTCTGAAGGCTGATGGAGCTTTCCTGGGTTTGTGATTGGTTGGGAGGATGCAATGACTCTAGTATTAACCTACATGATAGGCTAAAATGCACTGTTCTTTTATTGAACTTTTTATTCATCCCTGATTTTTATATTGAACCATACGTCTATCGATCGATATATATCGTTACTGAATTATCGTCCAGCCGTATAGTGGACTACAGTGTATTGCCTAAAGCTGGGTTCACACTGTGTGATTACTTAGCCAAAATCTTCTGTTTGGAAAAAAAATCGTTGACCTCTCTCATTGAATGGACCCTGATTCAATGTGATGTGAGCCAGTCACTAATTCAGCTCTCCTCTCACCATAGAAGACCTCTAACAGATGTAAAGCAGTGTCAGATGTTTTCTGGGAAACGTATGTAGGATGGCTGCTGCTGTGACCAGGGCCTTTTTGTCCTCCTTAGCTCAGCTTCTACCACTGTCTCCTTTGTCTTGCGCTCCTCTCCCTCCGACTCTAAAAAATAAATGCTGTCCATTCATTGAAGGGCCGAACTGGCTGACGGACAGAATTCAGCTGCAGCGCGGCATCCTCTAATATGCAGAGGAACAGGAGTTACCATCCTATGCAGCTTGCATACTGCGACATGTTCAAGTCCTGTATGATATGTATGTGCACTGGGCTTAAAGATGAGGCACTGCACACTGCAGATGTTCTTTCACAAAGCACCGACTTGTTGATTTGCTTTTGATGGCTTGAGGAGAACTTAATCTACACTAGGCAGAGATTCAGGTATTGTGTATATTGTGTGAAGAAAAATCTCTCTGATCTCCCGTTGTGTGTTCACAGAAAGCCACAATCCAACCTTTGAGGTGGGGAAGGACTATGAGGTGGTTCGACCTGTCAGACTTCATGCGCTAAGGAAAAGAAGTGCAGAGGTGCATGTTTTTGCTTTAAATAAATTCACACTGATTCTTATTCCTATGTAGGTTGTGACTGTGAAGGTGCATTTGAGAATGAAAAGATAACTGAAAGCATGATTTTCCTCCCCCGACAGCACCTCAGACCAGAGACTGTTAAATATGCAATGACTGTTGGAGGAAAACCCCTTCACCTGCAGCTTGAGAAAAATAAGTATGTTCTCACCTTTCTAAAAGATTGCGTCTTACGTCCCTAATGTGCCAGAAAAATGACCGCTTGTGGTAAAAACTACTAAATAAATACGGCTTACGTCACAGAGGGGAAAAACTGTGACGCAGACGCACAAACCTTCTTGATTACATCTTCTCAAAATCAAAGATTAAAATGAAATTTATTTTCAGTTCCTCAAAGAGAATAACGATATGATTAAATGGTTTCCACCCCCAGTGAGTTACTAACCCAGGACTACACAGAAACCTTTTACCAAGAAGATGGAACTCGGGTCACCTCAAATCCGCGAGACGTTGTGAGTGTTTTTAAGCGACTTTCAGATCTCTGATTTAAAATGTGACTTACCACAACATACAGGTGGCTGTGTTTGCTGTGCTCGGTATTTTCATAAGAGGCTAAAAGGCAGAAAAGGCCGTTTTAGGCCATGTATCATATTGTGTTTTGTATTTTAGATACAGTATGTACGTTTAAGGAAACTGAAATAGTTAAAAATGCCAAAGTTGACTTACATTCAACCCGTTAACCGTATTCTGTCTCGGTCAGGATCACTGCTACTACCATGGAACGATTGTGAATGACAGTGAGTCATCTGTTAGCATCAGCACGTGTGATGGACTCAGGTGAGGCCCTCACGTTTACTTATCATGTCATGTGTGTAAACGTAAGCCGCTGATTTGGTGGATGCGATGCAGACCTGTTCGGTTTCAGTTGTATAGCAGTGCCATTTCGCTGGGATGAGTCACTGACGCGTTCACGCTCATAGCTGTTACCAACGATTGTAAGAAATCAGCAATAACCTGAAGAGGATTGTTGGTGCTATTATCTACCACACGCTTTTATGTTTTTGGTCATATTTCCAATCATCCGCCTTTTGCCTTTTATTTACTAAGGGCAAAGTGTGACAGAATTCCCCTCCCTCAGCCAGCTGACCGACAGGGTGCAGCACCAGGATGGGGAGGTGGAGACATACATACTTGACAATACAGCATGAAAATCACAAATCAAAGTTTCTCCAAATTGATCACAGGTGATTGGATGAATAAGAATATTGGATGAGGCATTCTGTTTTACATGTTTACTGAGAAGTGTGTAAATAAGTAATATGTGAATAATAAAGTCACCAGACAGCAAAATGCAGAAAGACTTTGCCAATTTTAAACAAAGATTATATATTAATTTATCCAAACCCTAACCACCTTGTTCTGTCTCTTTAAACAAACTTTAGATGCTATGTACACACAAGATTTTGTGCAGAGTCACGTGGTATGACATGATTTACCTCGAACTGAGAATAAAACCACACAAATTAGACATAAAACCTGGGGGGAAAAAACTAAAACATTCAGCCTATTCTTAGCCAGCATCTCCACTGGCTTTGCTTAGTGAACTGTAGTGAACGATTGACTAGTGCCTGCTCTCAGATGAGGAAGAGCATTATCAGTCTGCTCTGCTCTGATCAATGGCATATCTTACTGCTTTAGGGGTTACTTCAGGACATCAGCCCAGAGGTACCTGATTGAGCCTCTCTCTGGTGGCGATGAGGGCGACCATGCTGTGACACCCGTTAATGACAAGAACTTCACGCCTGCTGTGTGTGGCGTGACCAACACCTCCTGGAGCGACGACATGGAGCCTCCTACAGGCCGGAGCCGGTCCAGAGCTGGGGTTGGTACATCCTTACTCAACATCCTGATCACAAAACCTAAGGTCAAAGGTGACTTAGGACGTTGGAGGGGCATACAGAACCCAAATTGTCATTAAAAAAAATAGTGATGTGATAGAGAGAAGTGATGTTCTGTGAAGAAACTAAAATGTCTTTGACCTTGTTTCAGGGTATTTCGATCCTCCAGCAGGAGAAATACATTGAGCTCGTCCTCGTAGCTGATAATCGAGCGGTAAGGATTTGAACAATTACACAACACTGTCAGTGTGAGAGTGCTATTACACATCTTGCAGGTCATGTCTAATCGTCCACAACTAAACAGCACATCCATCCATCCATTTTCTATACCCAGTCTTTCCGTGAAGGGGTCACGCTGGAAGGGGGGGGGGGGGGGGGGGGCAGGTTGGTGCCAGTCCCCAGCAGTCTGAACATCACATATATACTTTACCTACAGTTTAAAGTACTGTGTGTGTGTGTGTGTGTGTGTGTGTGTGTGTGTGTGTGTGTGTGTGTGTGTGTGTGTGTGTGTGTGTGTGTGTGTGTGTGGATAGAAATATATGAGCTGCACCACATATTTTGTGTCCTTGTGAACCAACCGCTGTGAAACAGGATGTAACTTTGCTGTTATGCAACCAAATGTTGTTTCAGTTCGTAAAGATGGACAGAGATCTGACCAAGATGAGACAGAGGATATTTGAAATCGTCAACTTCGTCAACATGGTGAGTCAGTGTTATTGCCTTTCTTGGGACAACGACAAATCATTTAATGGTTTACAGTCAGCTTACATCACAGTCATGGTATCCAGCCTGCTGCCTTAAACAGTTTCTCTGCTTTCAGCCATTTTCCATATTTTGTTATCATCATGCTGGACCAGCTGTGTAAGGCTGTTCTTTGCTGAATGAGAAATGGAACAGCTCACAGGCTTCTGGTTTCTTTCTTGCCGTCTCCTGCAGGCATACAAACCCCTGAGGACCTTCATCGCTCTGGTGGGCCTGGAGGTGTGGTCTAATAATGACTTGATCTCTGTGACCAACCCTGCAGGGGCCAACCTGGATGCCTTCATGAAATGGAGAAACTCTGACCTGGTGAAAAGGACAAAACATGACAACGCACACCTCATCAGGTCTGACTAAGTACAATTTGTCCTGTATCTAGTCATCCGGAATTAAGTAACATCCCTTTCTAACTGTGCAGGGATTTTGCAACACAGAAGACATTGCGTGAAGACAGGTGTATCTCAATAGAACGGATTATCATCAAAACGTTCCAATCTTTCAGTAATTTAAAAAATTTTTGCACAATGATGGCTCATTTTTATAGTCATATCTTATATAATGGCCATGCTGAAGCCTACACAGTCATGGGGAAGACTGCTGACTGGACAGATGTCCAGAGGACAGTCATCCATACCCTCCACAAGGAGAGTTATTCACTACTGGTCAATGTTAAAGAAACTGATTGTTGTACCCCAGGCAATGTGCTTCAGATATAGTTTTTATTTCAGGAGTGACAAACCAAATGGAATATGAGAGTTGTGGCCCATGTTCTGGGTACACCTCTGTGTGGTGGGTCTCAAATCACCATCACTAGCCATAGTCCGTGACCTGTGATTCTCCCCCAAATTCTTGAATGGGTTTTACTTCACAGTAGACTCAAGGCTTTAGATTGGACTGTTGCCTTTGTCAGGTTTTCTAGCACACCTTTTCCTTCCACTCAATTTTTAATCACTATGCAATGCTAAGGACAAAAAGGACTGAACTGTTGCTCGGGATCCCTATTTTTTTTTTTTTTAGGTAAAATTAAGGTCCCAGAGTCTGGAGGAAGAGGGGAGTAGCACAGAATCCATGTTGCTTAAAGTCTGGTGTAAAGTTTCCACAGTCAGTGAAAGTTTGGGGCGCCATGTCATCTGCTGGTGTTGGTCCACTGAGTTCTCTGAAGGCCACAGTCAACGCTGCCATCCAGCAGAACATTGTAGAGCACCTCATGCTTCCTGACGAAGTTTCTGAAAATTGCAGATTTCATTTTTCCAGCAGAAGTTGGCTGCTGACCACACTGCCAAAGGTACTGAAAGCTGCTCATAGTGTTACTGTACTTGATTGGCCAGAAAACAGAATCTATGGAGTATTGTCAAGAGAGAGGCTGTGAGACACCAGAACCAACAATGCAGATGACCTGAAGGCTGCTATCAAAGCTAGCTGGGCTTCCATCACACCTCAGCAGAACCACCAGCTGATTGTCTCTGTGCCACGCTGCATTGATGCAGGAATTGCAACAAAAAAGCCTCAAGATATTACTGAATGCATAACCTGTCCAGTACATAGACATCATTGTATTACTGGTCTTGTGTAAGATTATGCTTGTCTAAGAAACGGCATTTTGTGTTTTCATTAGCTGCAAGTTATAATCATCATAGCTGAAAGATTGAGATTTAAGTTACTAAAATAAATCCATCCATTAGACAGGTCACCAGCCTACTGAGATAAAGGAACCTTTTACATGCATTTAATTTTATTAAGCTGTGTTTGCAGTTCTACGTCCAGAAAACCACTTCTTCAGAACCGATCTGAATGCACGAGACGTTTGCAATTTTCAGATGACTCTTGTGCAGCATGTTTCATTATTAGACCACGACCTGCTGCACAACAACACCGGTGTTTCATAAAAGATTTCCTTGTTAGTCAGGAATCAAAGAATACTGACAGTATTTCCCAGAAAAACATAGCAGCTATTTCAGTACAGTTATGGGGAAGAGTTGTGTTCATCAACTGCTGGCAGCCTAACAACGCACGTTACATTTCCCAACCACATCATGTAGTGGCGAAACTGATATGTTTGTCTACATTCAACGGAATACAGGATGTAAAACCCACAGAATTACAATAGACATGTGTCCTGTAAATCTGTAGAAGTTTCCGTCAATTTAAACCAAAAAGATGGAATGCAACTGTAATGGAAGGAATCCTCATCTTGTCTTTCAGTGGGATTGACTTTGAAGGAGCGACTGTGGGGCTGGCTTTCATCGGGACCCTCTGCTCTGATCACTCAGTCGGGGTGGTGCAGGTGAGCTGATGCTAACCGAGCTTCCTGAAAAGGCTCAGGGGAAATGTTTCGACACGTGCCCCATGGGTTGGGGCAGTGCTGAACACACCTGCATGTTTCCAGGTGGTTTGTGTAAATCCTGAACTGCTTCACTACGTGGTGCGAATTCTGAACCTGTATGAAATCAGGCTGAAATTTGGGAATTCTATGAAGTGTGGAAAAGTATGGGATTTATTTCAAGTATTTTCCAGGTTATGAGTACGGAACAAAATATTTATATTTCAACACTCCATCCATCTATCCATCCTTCCATAAACTGAATGCTTTGAAACCTTAATAAATATCCCTAGTGCTGCTGAACTGATAAATCTCAGATTCCTTTTGATATTCTGATTTGCAAAGGATCAGCTAGAAATAATTCTCTTTCTGCTGTCCTCAGAAATGTATGAAATCATATTCACCCTCTGCTGAATACTGGCAAGTGAGCACTGTAACAGACTAGCCCAAAACTATTCATACTCCTGGAACATTTAGCTTTGAACTGTTTTGTAAGTTCACAACATTTTTCTTCTGACAGGAAGTACTATTGACATTTTGGAGAGTCCCCAGCTAGAGTACCAACTGGAACCTGATCAAAATTCTGGTTTCTGGACTCAGCTGTAGCAAGTACAGCCTTGCCAAGACGCTGCAGATTTTAAGCCTAGCTCTTTTAACCATGTGAAAAAGTTTTGTTAAAGGGAATACAAAGGGGCCCTCCCCGAAGGCCAAGCAGGCAGACAAAGCAGATTACAATCGTAGCACTTGGGGCTGATTGCTTCAGCTGGATATTAACTCTGATTAAAGAACACAAATTCCGTCTTTCTTTAGGATCACAATAACAGAGCTATTGCAGTGGGAGCAACTCTGGCCCATGAGATGGGCCACAACCTTGGCATGAACCATGACGACTCCAGTGCCTGTGCTTGCTCTGGGGACAGCTGCATCATGGCTGCAGCTCTAAGGTAAGGAAAGGTGCCCAAATGTCGCAGTGGCAGGGCGTCTTTGTTAAAGTAGGTCAGACAGTGATTCTGTCAAAGATCGCCTTGTTTACCTGCAGCTCTCACTGTGTGTGTGTGTGTGTGTGTGTGTGTGTGTGTGTGTGTGTGTGTGTGTGTGTGTGTGTGTGTGTGTGTGTGTGTGTGTGTGTGTGTGTGTGTGTGTGTGTGTGTGTGTGTGTGTGTGTTGGGAGGAGGAGTAAGCAGGAGACTGGGGAACAAAGATTTTGCTGATGCCATTGTTCCGTGTTTTTTTTCTATTGTGTATATATACAACAGTGTCACTAGAGGTTTTTGCTTCCTGATTTGTTGATAGGACAGAAAACATCATCTAGGAGCAAAGGTCCAAGAGCTGTTGTTTTAGCAGTGGTCTTACTGTAAAGCCAAACCTAAACTGTACTGTCAGTGAAGAATAATGACGTCCAGCTTTAACCGGTCCATATCACATTGTTCATGCTTGTCTCACTGTGACATGGTACCAGTTCACACAATGCCTTTTTAAATTGTGTTTTTTTTACCAATAGAAAAAAACAGGTTTCAAAGTCTCACACCTAGTTTTCAATGTCCAGTGTTCAGCGTTGAATTATCCAGTTTAGGCTTTAATCAGTCCTAATAGTTTTTTTTATTTGGACCTAAAATTGATGAAAAGCAGTCTAGCCTAATTGGAAGAATTTCAAATAACATTGTATTTTAGTGCCAGCAAGAGGCTCAGAGAGCAGATGCCAACTCTACAATCACTAACAACCAACGGTTAGTGTGTTAATCTCACCTTGCTTACAAGTTGTTGGTATTTTCTGTTGGCTTTTTTCCCACCTGCCTAAATGCTTCTACATAAATGACTTAAAAGTGGTGGAGATGTTTCCCATAGAGCAACCTTTCTTAGTCCACTCGGTCAGTAAAACAAGACTACAGTTTCCTTTCTCACTTTAAAATTAGAGTCTTGAAAAGAAAAAGCAGACCTTTTTATATCTTGGGCTCAAAATATTTCTATAATATTTAGCTCAGACGTGTCTGCTCGTCCACTTTGTAGCTGAACGCTGGTGTCCCTCAGGCATGTGTGCTAAGCCCTACTGCTTTGTAAGCCCTGTTGGCGCACAACTGTACAGCCAAATCCAGCACTGTTTTATATTTTTCAAGATGTTTTGTTTGTGGTATTTATCTATTTTGCTTGTTGTTGATTTTTAAAATTTGCTTTTAATTTTTCTGGGCAATCTTGGGAGCCTCTGGGTCCAAGAATCTCATGGCAGTATTAACCAGATCCCTAAGGTGTTTCTGAATAACACAGAACATGTACAGAGACAGTAAATCACTTACTGGAACACTGAAAATAAAAATAAAAATTATAAAGAAATTTAAAAAAACTACCATTAGGTGCTTTGAAAGACTAAGGGCATTACTTACTGTGGTGTCTTACTTTGGAGCTTACAAATTTCATCTTTCATCCTCTTTGGCAGCTGGAACATTCCACGCACGTTCAGTAGCTGCAGCACTATCAACTATGAAAGGTACCTGACAGACCGCAACCCCAGCTGCATATTTGACAAACCGGACTACAAGATGATTGTGGCTCCTGCAGACTGTGGGAACGGCTTTCTGGAAAAAGGAGAGCAGTGTGACTGTGGCTCTGTGCAGGTAGGTTCAAACAACCCCTCAAACTCCCAAAGACACGGGGATCCTTTTTAATAAAGGATTTGTGTCTGCTTTAGTGCAAAACATGTTTATATTTAGAAAATAGCTGGAGGATTTTATAATCACGTTTAATTTTAAACATTTATAATATATTGGTGCTTTACAAAAGGGGAAAAAAAAGACGATTTCTTCTTGGAGGATGAAATTATACATTCAACAGAGCCACAACACCCCATGGTACTGTGCTTAGAAATAATCCATATCAGGTCTCACACTGTGCCATTGTTTCTTTTCTGTCCTGTGTGCGAAACATACAATTTGGAAATAGCTGAGGAGTTTTTAAAGTGTTTGTCATTGAGCATTGTCTGCTAGCATGATGAGAAATCCTTTTATCCACTTTCTTACAATGGGGCAAATAAAGAGTTATTTCCTTCCTGACTTCAAAATAAGAGTCCTAAACATGGTTACAGATTGCCACATTTAAAGCGCTCACCTTCATATCCAGGGCTTCCATTGATAAATAACACTAACTTCTTCAGATGCGTTCACATGCTGACAGCAACTAGATGGCACTCTGCAAGAGAGAGCAAACCTTGATGGTGCACATGCATCCTCTTCCTGTGATGTCTGGCAAATGCATCCATGTTGCACATTGGCTGCATGCGCTCTTAAAGCCAGCCCTGTGTTGGGATTACAAAAGAATAAACAGACCTGGATGTGACCCGAGTAGCTACTTTTAACAACATCCTCACCTAAAACGCCTATGAATCCAGAAATGGAACCTGAAATACTGTAGCTGTGTTCAAAGGGAGGCTAAAGATCAGCTTGTAGTAAATATGTGAGTTGGCTCATCTCGGACGGACAAAATCAAACTTGAACTTGAGTTCTGCAATTCTAGGAGTTTACATGTGAGCTCTTGTGTGTTTCACATGGTGCGTAGCTTCGTGTCATGGATGGGGCCATTTCCAGAGAAGATCCAAAACACCAGCGTGTGTAATCGCACTGGACTGCCTCTGTTTGTATAGTAAGGCCTGGTGAAGGTCCCAGTGACGCGCTGAAGTGTGGAGACGCTTCTGCCTCACCTTAGTGGGTTATGTTGGAATTTTATGTGACATATAGATCAACGCAAAATAGGTTAATACTAAGTAATAGAAGGAACAGGATTTTCAAAATGTTTTACTAGTAAATATCTGAAGATGTGACGCACATACATACTCACTAAATCAAATCCAGTGTTTTCAGTCTATCCATTCAGATGAGTCTGCCCAAATCAGGGCTTTATGATAGAATGGGAAAAAAGCCCTTGTTTAAAGAAAGTCATAAGACGTTTCATACAAAGTTTGTCACAGACCATGTCGGGGGCATAGCAACCATGTGGAAGAAGTCGCTCTGCTCAAATGGGACCAAAACAGAACTTCTTAGTATTCATGTGTAGCAAAAAAACTAACGAAAAAGAAAAACAGAACACATCAAACTTAGTAGACCATTTCAACTTAAAAAGAAGGTGGAGGCAGCATCATGCTGTGGGGATGATTTTCTTTTATTATTATTAAGCAAGCACAGGGAAGCTGCTCAGAGCTGATGGAAAAATGGATGAAGCAGGAAATTTCCTGGAAGAAAACCTGCCAGAGGCGGCTAAAGTCAGGAGCTCCATTCAAATGAAAATCTGTTGCAAGACATTGATATTCAGAGACACGCCGCATTCCATTTGACTAACTCAGAGCTGTTTTGCAAAGCAGGATGTGTAATACCTTCCGTGTATAGTTGTGTAAAGCAGGTGAAGAAATTGCAACAAAAGGTAGTTCTACAATAGATTGTCTTGGGTTACAAATGTACGCAAATGATTATTTTGGCTCAACGCTAAAAATCATGAAGAGGTCAGTGAGAAAACAACAAACCTTTGATCCCCTGAAAACATATTCTATAAAACTGGACACAGATACTCTTCATTGGAAACTAATATCTGCATTTTCCAGTGATTGACATGACAAAAAAGGGAAAATTAGACATTGTAAAATAAAGGTAACCGCTCTGTTTATTTGATCATGTTTTATAAAGGGAAAAGGCTTCAATTCAATATAAGTAATGCATATGTTAAACAGACTGAAGCTCATTAAGTTTAGAATGTAATTTTTTTCTACCTCTAAGACTTCCTGGCACCTTAGAAATCTATGAAACACTGTCTAATTCAGCGGTACAGGCTGGTCTTGAATGGAATTTGAAAACAACGCTGGGGCGGTCTTCAGTCTGGCAGTGTTTGCGGTTCCAGCTGCTGTTTCCAGAGACATGACCGTTCTTGGTGTTGAAGAAATGTGAAAGAGAACCTTCCTGACAAACCCCAACATGCCTGTTTTAAAACAGTTTACAAGCCAGGTGATTCTAAGAAAGAACCAGAACACCTCCGCTGGCTTCTCTTTTTCATGTTCCTCATTTTTCCCCTTAGGAAAAAAAAAAGTAGCATCTCAGCAGAACTGTGGTTGCAGCTAAATTCACCTCTAGACACACTCTCCTTAAGTTATTATAATCCAAACTTTTCAGCGGGTTCAGATTTCCTGTAACATGACACTGAAGTTAGTCATTTTCTGCAGAGGAGAACATTCCTCTCGGAGTCCTGCTCGGACCTGTCTTCAGCTCTGCTGTTATTCCCTGGCTCTATATGCAGCATTCCGTAAAGTTACACATGGCCGTGCCAGGCCAAGCACTAAACCCTGATGGGCCGCGGCCTGCAGCAGCTTCTAAGAACCCTTGGAGGAAGACCTGTGACTTGACTTTTATTAAACATCATATTATTTAGGTGTTTTTGCATTCTTTTGTGATGTACTGGGCAACTGCTTAAGCGTTGCATGACTTTAGCTAAGTCTTCCAATTATCTAAGGAGTCAATCTTCCCAGAGTTGACCTTCTTTCGAACATTAGTAACTCAATCTGCAATAATGGATATAAGCCTTTGGACCGGATTCTGACTGAAAGTGACTCTGGCTGGTCCTTTTAAGTTTGGTCTGGATGTTGGCCTCTTTTTGTCCATCTTCTTTTTGAGAACCTTCTGAAGAGGATTTCCCAGCTGGGTTTCGGCTCTACGGAAAGTCCAAAATGTAATGTTAGGATTTTTGAAATGCCTCTTTGTCTCCTTTCCCTTGAGATATGGTGCTCCACCATACTAGGAAAAACAAAGATCACAATCAAGCTGGTCCTGGGTCGTGGAGAAAGTTCACTCGTGGATTACGTGGGGATATTTCACTTTTGGCACTGTACTTGTGGTAGTACTCATCTTATAACAAATGATTTCCCAGATGTGCAAAATAATCAGAAAGAGGATTGATAAACGCTTACTGCAGCGTTTCAGTCTGCCTTTGATGTTTCCTAGGAAAGAAATTAAGGTGCTTTTGCTGCCTTGTTGCAAAGCGAAACAATCTGTCTCCCACGCAGCCCCAATCCAATGCTGAGCAAGCTCTGCACTGGTGGCGCCACAATCCTGTAATACACTCCTCAAGAAGAGGCTCTTGATGGACACTGTTGGACATCCTGACACCATCTTGGCTGTTGCTCAACCTCTCATCTAGAAATTGTTGCAGATTGGAGAAAAATGCTCTTACAGGTGCAAATCTACTCTGCTGGTTAGAATACCAGACTGATTTCGTCAAGATTTGTTCATAGCTTTACGTGTTGAGTGCATAACTGTAGTGGAAATAGTTGTTTTAGCATTAACTCTGCGTTAAATTTACATTCATCTCATGGCTCTGCACCACGACCTAAAACAATGTGGCAAGCTTTGCAAAATACAACACCGGACGGCGACTCTGGATGGAAGAGCTGTCGGTTGTTACAACGAGGAAGAGAACAAAGTCTCCCATAGAGCATCAGATGTGAGCGAGTACAGCAACCTTTAAAGTTGAACCCTGTCTTCACAGGAGTGCACCAACCCATGCTGCAACGCCACCACGTGCACCCTGTCTGCAGGTTCCCAGTGTGCATCAATGCACGGCCTACTGTAAGGCAAGGCAGGTATGTTTGTAGAGCGCCTTTCAGTAACAAGATGTGTTCTGTTCATGTGCAGCACTTTCAATTCAAAGTGCTGCACATGAACAGAACATAAGAAAAGGAAACAGAGGAAAGTACATACCAGTGGAATAAAAGCGACAGGTCAAGATAAGTTGGACCACAAACTTAATCTAATGATGTTTCAGTGAACAGATCAGAGGCAACTCTAAACAAATAGGTTTTTAACCTTGATTTAAAAGAACTCGGGGTTTCAGCACTTTCACAGTCTTCTAGGAGTTTGTTCCAGATAAGTGGAGCATAAGAACTAAATGCTGCTTCTCCATGTCTGGTTCTGGGTATGCAGAGTAGACTGGAGCCAGAACACCTGAGTGATCTGGAAGGTTGATGCACTGATAACGAGTCTGTGATGTATTTAGGTGCTAAGCCATTCAGGGATTTATAGACTAAGAGGAGTATCTTAAAGTCTACAGGGAGCCAGTGGAAGGACTTTAGAACTGGGGTGATGTGCTCCACTTTCTTAGACTTAGTGAGGACTTGGAGAAGGGGGTCTCTGCAGTACATAAATGGGACTTTCTTGCGTGAAGCAAACTCCTCCCACACACAACAAACTCTGCAGAGACCCCTACTTGAGGATGTGGGCAGCATTCTGATCGACTTTTTACGGCCCTGTAACGCTCTGAACCCAACAGCTCTGGTTGTTTGATGCGCTACCGCCCTCTTGTGGGCTCTTGAAATACAACAAATGCTTATGTGGGCAAAAGTACAGTCCCCGTATTCACAAAGAAGACTAAAAGTAGCTCTTAGTAACATCGTTTTAGGAAAACGCTTAGAATTTCCCGGATTCTACGATTTTTCTGAGAGTTTTACCTCGGTTGAAATCTGTTCGTGGTTGTTGTGCTCGCCGTCTGACCGGACGCCACACCGTACAAACAGGTTTATCTAAGATTTTTTTTTTCTTATTACGTGTGGTGTCTCTCAGGCTTTGAAAATCAGCCAGCTATTTTAAAATCCTGCCGTGTGAGCCAGCCTTAAGATGAAAGTTGTTCACAAAGCATCTTGGGCCTTAAGAGGGCTCCTGACTGGACTTTTAGCGAGCCTTAAGTAGGGAAGATGGTGGAAACAGAGAGAGAGAGCTGATTGGCTGATCCACCACCTAAACAGCGCAGGAAATGAGGACATAAACTTCTTTAGCAATCATAAAAATATTAATATGTACATAGTATAAACTTTATCATCCCCATAGAAGGAAATTAATTAGTTTCAGCGGCTCTAGTAACGTAATTTTATTGAGGATGAATAAATAATAGCAAATAATCATGACTAAAAAGTGGAGAAATTATACTATATATCTATAGATATCAAGCGAGAGACAGATACTGAGAAATAGATATATCTATCTAGAGAGTTATAGACAGTTTGGAATGTCTTTTTTGTAAACAAGGGGAAAATGTAGCAACATTTTTTTTAACTGTGGTATGAAGGAAAACTTAGCAACTTTTTTCTGCTAAATTTGGACGTTTAGGAGAAAAATATTTATCTGATTTAAAAATGACTCGCATTAAAACTAACAGATCTGAAATATAGAGACACAGGCAACATTTAGGGAGGAAATAAAGGGTTACTTTTAACTACCCATTATATCGTACTATTCTACATTTTGATAAGGTATATCACATATGGTTATGTGTACAATATGTATGAACCGCAGTCAAAGACATGAATGCTATAATTCCAACTACAGCTATAACATTAGTATCGTAAAATTTAGAATCATATGTGGAGTAATTCAGTTTGCTCCACACAGATCCAGCCTCGGTCCAAGGAGTGCCGCAGGAAGCAGGACGACTGCGACCTGGCAGAGTACTGCGACGGGAAGAGCGCCACCTGTCCAGAGGACGTGTTCGCTGTGAACGGGCTCCCATGTAACAAGGGTCTGGGATACTGCTACAATGGCCAGTGTCCACAGAGGTCAGACCAGTGCATCAAGCTCTATGGGACCAGTAAGTGTCTCTTCCCTAGTTTCTATCATGGAGACAATCAAAGGTGTGAGAAATGATGTGACTGGCTGTAAAATCGTTTGACTTTTCTCCTGCGCTCAGCTGCCGTCGAGGCCCAACCATCCTGCTTCAACTACAACAAAAAAGGAAGCAACTTCGGCTACTGCAGACGTCTTTCCAACGAGCAGTTCATCCCCTGCCAACCGCAGTGAGTCTCAGTACAGCTATCTGTGGCTGTCCTTATAGTGATGCATTGGCTGGTCTGCCGTTAACGACTGCAACCAGCCGATTTCCCCTTCATTAGCTCTGACTGGTGATTGACAGACCAAATGCTGAGAGAAACTCGCTGTCCCTGAAATAGGCCTACAGCAAAGCTGACCTCTGCATGAACAACCACAGACAGAAAAATTTGTTGCATTAATAGAGATTAGGTTCCAAACTACAACTCTCATGGTGGAATAGCAGCACATTAGTTCCTCTATGCTCACCGTTTGCTACATTGAACAGTTCAATACCAGGTTTTGGGTTGGAGGCGCACCAATTGATCAGCTAAAGTTCGGAGTTGGGCGATGTTTTCTAGATCAGGTGTGATGGTGATCGACTCGGATCATTCCATTTCAGTCAATAAATGAATCAGTAGCATGAACTTAAGCGATGGATAAACCAGAGATCATCTTGTAGCTGTGGCATAAAAACACAAACGCTATCAGACTTTTCCTCCCCGTGTCTCACAGTCCTCAGAGCAAATAAGGAAACCCAGAATCAGCCAAACTCTGAATCACGCAGACTTCAACAAGCAACAGGAATTGGAATCAGCCAGGAAAAGCCCAGTGTGTGCAGCTCTAGCTCGGATGTGTTAGCATCCCGAAAAGAAAATCACAATCATACCCCAAAGAAAGCTGTCGACCACTAAAAGTCTGATTGGCGCAGCTCTTATCCGTTCGGATCCCTTCCCTTAAGTACTGGGACAGAATTAAACGTGAAGCTCTTCTTTCCTGTGCAGAGACGTGTTGTGTGGAAAGCTCTATTGCCAAGGAGGGAATGTTAACCCGAACTACGGTCGCATGGTCACAATCAACGACTGCAAGGCCGCTTTCTTCCAAGACTACACCAAAGATTACGGGCAGGTGGATGAAGGCACTGTCTGCGGAGATGGAAAGGTTTGTTTCATCTCTTTACAAGAATTTATTTTCTGCTTCCGATTAATTATGCGGACGCAGTCGCTTGAAGGGCTTTTTTTGTGTGTTTGAAGGTGTGCAGCCAGAATCAGTGCATGGAACTTGAAAGAGCTCACAGAAACACAAACTGTTCAGCAAAATGCCCGGGCAAAGCTGTGAGTACATGCCAACATGGCAGCTTTTCTACTCTGTACGATAGTTTAGTTCAAAACCTGCATGACAGAGGCACCGACTGTTCAGCTTCATATGAAGCGCTCAGCTTCTCCTTCCTAGAGGCCCAATGGAAATGTAGCCCAGTCCATTTTCCCTCCAAAGCCGGCACCATTGCTTATTGAGACTGTATCAGTAAGTTTTGAAATCAGTCATTTATTTATTCAGCCCTTTCCACATCCACAATAGTAGAGACCAAAGTTAGCTTAACAAAATGAATATACATATAAAACACACACACACACACACACACACACACACACACACACACACACACACACACACACACACACACAAAGAAAAGCTTAAAAGCAGGTTAAATCAAGGTAGATAAACCCAGAAGTGCCACTCTCTTGCTTTGAATAATAGAAACCTGAGCTTTGATTTAAAAGGCCAGATTGAGTTATTGATTGAAGATCTATCAGAAGCTGATTCCAGAGTGGAGGTGCTGGCTCAGATAAAGCTCGGTTGGACTTTGTGCAACTGTGACTAAATGTCGACCGTCTGACCTCAAGGACCCGGAGTGAATAGAAAAGCTCAACAACTTGGATAAATAGGACAAAGCAATGCCGTAAATAATGTTTTAAAATGGATGGAAAGCCTATTAATGAAAATAAAACAGGCGAGAAGGGTCATAAACTAACTAGAAACCCCCCTCCCTGACGCTCTGGGTCCACCTGCACTTTACTGAAGCAAATCTCAAGCCTTCAACACATGAAGGTTTTATTTAAAATGTAAAGGCAATTTTACATTCTGCAAATTGTAAATGAACTGAACTTATAAGGCCCTCTTCCAGTCATACTGAGCATTGAAAAGCACAGCAGCAAGTTACTAAGATGAGGCTTTGAACTGATTTTCAAAAAACTACAATGCCCCTTTGTGCCTTTCACAGAGTTTCTCACATTACAGCTGCAGACATCAGTGTATTTAGCAGGATTTTTATGGGATAGACCAACGCAGTGTGGTAAACAATTGTGACGTGGGAGGGAAATTATCCAGGGCTTTCAAAATGTGCGGCAAATGAAAATCAGATACAGTCCACGCAAACAGGAGAAGCAAAGAGAACAATAATCAGAGAAGCAGCCAAAAGGCCCGTGATAACTTTGGAGGAGCTGCAGAGATCCGCAGCTCAGGTGGAAGAATCTGGTGACAGGATGACCTTCAGTGGCGAACTCCCCTGATCTAACTGTTCTGGGAGATTGGGGAGAGGAAAGTCACTGTTCAGAGGAAGCCATGAAAAGTTTTAAAGTTAGCCTAAAGCCACGTAGAGAATACTGCAAACATGTGGGAGCAGGTGTGCTGGTTAGCTGAGACCAAAATTCAACTTTTTGGTCTGATATGCCAAATGCTACATTGAATGGAAAACTAGCACTTCCCGTACTACAAATGCACCACCCTGTGTTCCAACCTGATGGTGGCAGGATCATGCTGTGGGGATGCTGCTCTTCAGGCTGGTCAGAGTTGATGAGAAGACGGCTGTAGGTAAATCCAGACAGACCTGGAAGCAAAGCGGTCAGAGGCAGCAGAGACTTGAGACGGGGGCACAGCTTCAGATACATGCGCCACTTTTAATCTTTCTTTTCCTAAAAACGTTGAAACTCATCGATCATTTTCCTTCCATCTCTCCGCTATGCAGGACGTAGTTAGTTTGTTTTATAGATTTTATACGACAGAATAACAGTAAAATCTGAGACGAAATAAGAAAAGGTTAAAAGGCTCTTGTACAGCAATGAACGTCTAGTCCGTCCGAACAGTTTTCCATCCAAATAAACACTTGATAAGTTAGGACTAAAACTACTGTGGTTAGCAGTAGACACTGTCCCCAGTCCAGTCCGGTGTGTTTTAATGCTCCAATGTGCGTTCTTCAGGTGTGCAATCACAGGAGCGAGTGTCAGTGTGAGCCTGGCTGGTTGCCTCCTAACTGCGGAGAAAAGGACGACGCCTTCAGTTCTCTATCCACCGGTAAGAGCCACCTCCAGGCCTTCAGCAGCACTGGACTTGGATGACTGCGTCACATTAAAAACTGTTTTTTTGGTTTTATTTATGTCTTCCTGCAGGAGCAACCATTGCAATCTCCCTGGCTGTTATTCTGGTGATCCTCGGCCTTGTCTGTGGTGTGGTGGGGTTCATATGGAGGAAGAAACACAGCCCCACTCTGCCAGTGTAAGCAATCTCCCTCCAGAAGCTGATTTTTCTAGTTGCTTTGCTGTGTTCCCACCCACTCGTGATGCCTGAACCCTCTCCCGACAGTCCACAGATGCACAGGAAGCCACCGCCCGTAAGCAGCTCTGCTCCTCGGATCAACCAGGACCACACCATCAGTCAGCCCATGCCGCTCAGACAGGTGATGCTCGGTGACGCTCTGTACTGTAAATCAGCTGCTCCGCACTATTCTGAACTATGGCTAAACTTTTAGGCGCCGAAACCGAAGCCCAAAGGCGTGCCGCCTCCACCACCTCCTGCAGGGAACCGACCCAAACCACCGAGCCAGAACTACATAGCAGCACGCCAGGTGATTTCTATGGGAGTGGGCAGACAGGTCGCACATAGCTCACCGTTGTTGTAAGATGACATAACGGAGCAGGAATTTAAAATCTACAGAGAAAAAAAACTCAAATGTCATCCATAGATGTAATATTCTCATCAGTTGTTGCTGATGAGACAACGTAAGCTGTTGGAAGGGCTGAGAAACAGCTAAGAATATAAACTGACCACATGAGGGCAGCACAAGCAGCCATGACCACAAGACCGCTTTTAACAAAAAGCCAAGTTCCTGTTATTGTTGTTGGCAGATGGTGTGAAGCTCACATTTCTTTCAGGGTTTTTTCTTTTCTTTTCTGTCTGCTGTCACTAATTAGGATGCTGGCGGCACATTCAAAATAAATATATAATCAGTTGAAACCAAAGAAAGAAAGATTGAGTAAAGCTGAAAAAGATCCAGTTAAAGTGTAAATAGAGAGGTCTGGTGTAACTGAGCTTTTCATACAAGTGTTTCCCCCTTATAATCCTTCTGATTTTGGTCACACCTAAACCATTAGGACGATCAAATAAAGAGAACCCCAGTAAATACAAAAAGCAGTTTGTGAATTATTAACTTATTAAGGGGATTTAAGCTAATCAAACCAACCTGCCATTGTTTAAAAGAGAGAGCCCCCCACCTGCCTTGTAAAATCATGAGCCAACGGTGATTAACCCCATTTCTTTAGTTTATTGTCGTCACCCGCCACTGCCACAGCTGTAGAATGAAGAAATCACTTAACTAGTACCTGTTGTCGGCTGAAAGATCTCCGGCGGCAACCCATCGCGCTCTGATATAAAGAACAGATAAGACACACGATCGCTGGCATCTCTCTGTTTGGAAAGGGTAACAAAACCATTTCTAAGGATTCGGGACTCCGGCAAACAGTAGCCTTTATTTGTGAACGAGAAAACGTGGTAAACCTTCCTAGAAGTGTCTGGCTAATAAAAACAACTCTAAAGGCTGCATTGATGACTCATGCAGGAGAAAATAAAAGAACCCCTCACATCGAAATCACTGCAGGCCTCGCTGGCCCTTAACAATAAGAGGCTGGGCAACAGCTCAAACCACCGCTGAGCAAAAAGGAGACGACAGCCTTTCTCCCCAACACACATCCTAATCATCCCTAAGACCTGTGGGGAAATATTCTTTGGACTGCAAAACTCAGGTGGAACTTTTTGGAAGTTGTTTCTAACTATAGCTAAGAGCATTTCAGAACAAGTCCTAGGCTACACCCAAACAAGGCGGTGGTATTGTGATGACCTGCGACTACTTGCCATAACTGGTGGAACCATAAATTCTGCTCTCCAGCAGAAAACGCTGGAGGAGAATATTGGGCCATCGGTTTGAGCCTTTAAGCTCTTGAACATTTTGGTCATGTAGAAATCGATCCAAAGCACACCAGAAAGTCCAGTTCTGAATGTCTGTGCCCCAAAAAACCTATTGTTACTTGGTAATATTTGGAGAGACCTGGTCAAAATCCAGACCTAAATCCAATTGAAATGTTGCAACATGACAAGCTATTCGTGCTAAAAATCCCTCCAGTGTGGCCTAATTAAACAGAAATCCTGCACAGTGACGTAAAAGGCTCCCTGACGCTCGTCACCAACACTGGATTGTTGCTGCCAGCCAATTTTTGGATTTCCTCAGGCTATCTTTGTGAAACATTTCAGTTTGAGAGAAAAGAATAATAATAATAATAATACCTTCTCTGAAAACCAGAATAGGTTTTCTTTACTGCCTTTCAAAAGTTATTTGAGTGGAAAATCTTAATTATCTTGTTACACTGGAGAGGGAAAGATATATTATAAAAGTTGCTAATTAATCCATGTGGGTTTTTTCTTCCTCCCAGGGTCTGAGACCTGTACCTCCCCCAAAGGTCTGAAGTGCAGCACAGTGCCAAGCGTTCTTAAAGCAGGGGACCACTTCTTTCGGGTCTTCAACAAGAGGCTGCAGGCAGCCCACAGAGATGGTGTCCTGTTTCCACGAGCCGCTGCATTTTTAAACTGCAGCCCCCCAGCCTTAATAGGAAGCACAAACTGAACTGTTAGTGTGGCACCTACCCTGGACCCACTTCGCTTTTATACCCCACTTTTTTTACACTGTACATTAAACTAGCCCCGAACTTCATAAATATTTTGTGACAATGTTGGCACAGTGGCGCTTCAGGCATCAGCGTTGGGTTTGTTTCTATGTCTGATGGTGGAACATATGTGGGACCGGCCTGCGTTTGGAGGCGGTGCGACGGACTGCAGCTACCGCCGCCACAGCAACACACTGCATGTCTGCGTTTCGTGGCCAATATCAAGCCATGTCTTTGTCAAGAAAACTGTGAAATATGTTTGGGACTTTTTGTATTCCTATTTTATTTACGCCGTCATTGTAAAGTATGAGCGGCGATATTTTTAAATGCTTTGGTCATGTTTACATCAGAGTACGACAAATCATCAAATCTCTGCTGGTTTAACGTTATTTCCAGGTGAACAAACCACCGTTACTGAGGGACTGAACCACAAACGCCTGATGAAAGTTGTACCTTCTATGATTATGCTTTTGTGCTATAATCAATATCTTTAAAATGACGATTCATTGGTATCAGATAAGTGTAATTGTTACAATTAAAGAAATATGAGAAATAAACCATGTGGTTCTAGTAGTATTATCCTCCATTATAGGAGGCCATAACCTCGGGGGGTAAACTAAAGAAGAATGAGGTTGGACTTTGGTGAATGCTCTCACCATGGGTTTAAATGAGAAAAGCTTCATGCAAGGTAACACAAGACCTTACAGTAGTTCCAGTTTGAGCAATAAATGGACAGCAAAACAGCCTTCAAGAAAGATTTAAGATTGAGAGTTTTTCCTCTTGTACCTTATTATCTTTATTTATGCAGCACTTTAAAAAAAACACACATGGTTGTTGCTCCACAAGTATAACACAAGACAGAGAAACAAACTATTAAAAACCTAAAAACATTAACATTAGATCTGTTGAGTAGGACAAGATGTTGTTATCCCAATAGATACCTGATGCACCGACGAGACACTGTGGCCATCAAGTGGGTAATGGCATCCCTTGGGTTCTCAAGTGGGCGCCCTCCTTCTTGGGTGTTTCGCTGATAGGCCCACGACACCTCCAGACGGTTCAGCAGTGAATCCCAGCGTCCCAGGTTCACTCCCATCAACCATCACACACTTGAGCCCCAGGCCAGGTCCTTCCTCTTGGCCCACAGCCACTGGCTCCCCTTTTCAGCGGCCTTGGAGAGGTCCTTGATTGCCTGCCTGTAGGCCTTCCCTCGCACCCCCATCTCCCTGAGTAACCTAGATGTTGAGGTGGCTATGAATCCCCTACAGCCTACTTCCACCGGGCGTACCTTCACGTTCCATCCTTTTTGTTGGGCGTCTGCTGCAAGATTGGTGTATCTCAGCTTCTTCCTCTCAAAGGCTTCCTCTACGGCACCCTCCCAGGGTACCGTGAGCTCGATGATGTACACCAGCTTGAGTGAGGAAGACCACAGAACGAGGTCTGGACGCAGGTTGGTGGATGCAATTTCCGGTGGAAAGTACAGCTTTTTGTCCAGGTCTGCCAGCATCTTCCAGTCCTGTGCTCTGCCCAGCTGCCCAATGTCAGTCCTACTGGTGATGGTAAAACCAGCTTGACCCTCACGAACAAAATGTATTCGCTGCCGATGGGGTGGAGAGGGGGGGTGCACATTTGCACTCATCCGCTGGCATTCCAGCACTGCTGCAAGACTTCTGAGCACCTGGTTGTGTCGCCAGGTGTAGCGACCTTGGGTAAGGCTGGTCTTGCATCCCACTAAGATGTGCTTTAGTGTTGCTGGGCTTGGGCACAAGGAGCATGTGGGGTCGTCGCCATACCATTGGCTTAGGTTTACAGGTGACGGTAAAACATCATAAGTAGCTCTGATGGTAAAGCTTGCCCTGAATGCCTCCATGTCCCATAGATCTTTCCAGGAGAGCTTTCTTTTCTCAACTCCTTCCCATGCCATCCACTGCCCTTGCTTCGCCTGTGCCACGGCTTGTGTGCGCCTTGCTGCTTCCTGTTCTCGCCGTACCTCTTGGACCACTAGCTTGCGCTTCTGAGCTGGATTGGCCTTGCTCCAAGTTGGTTTGCTAGTGCCAAGGCCAAGACCACTCCACCCCTCCTGAACATTACATTAAAGTCAGACTAAAAAGTACAATGTCAGACTCGCAATGTGTTAAAAGCTAAATGGTAAAAGTGTGTTTTCAGGTGAGATTTACCAAAACCTCAGCTGAGGGAGCGTGTCTTATGTGCAGCGACTGCAGAGCTTCAAGGGTAGAACAGAAAACGCTCGATGGCCTTAGGAACCCCGGCAAAATCCGGTCAGCTGACCTGAGGGAACATGATGGGTAAAGGGATGCAGCAGGTTTGACAAATATTCGGGCCCAAGGCCACTAAGAGGCTTAGAAACAAGCTAAAGAACTTTAAAGTGAATCCTGAAATAAATAGACAGCCAGTGCAAAGAGGCCAACACTGGAGAGATGTGCTTCTTTATACCTGATTGAAACACTTTCTAAAAAGATGCTCATCCAGGAAGTCCTTCTGCTGGGAGTCTTTTCCAGTATTTTGTTTAAAACGGCAACTTGGATACGGCTCTAGAAATGGCTAAAATAGCTCAATGGAGCCCAGACGAACAAAATATCTGATTTTTTTTTTATAGAAAAGGAATCTGTTCAACGTTGTGTTTCCGAAACATGAAAAGGGCTTAATATATATGCCTTACCAACAGAAAAGCAAGCAGTTACCTTTTTGGGTGCATTGTTTTATATCTTCTCAGTCTAAAACTGTTTGCAGACGATTCTCAGCCACCACCAAGGGATCTGGGTCATGCACATTTGAAGTCCTACTTACATTTAATTAAATATTAAAGTAAAAAACTTTAATAAAGGATAAAAATACTTCAAAACCTTCATGTCAAGAACACCATGATTTAGCTGCATTGTGTGAGAGGACTTACAGCCATAAAGACTATTTACCCCAAAAATGTTTTGTGAAGTCCCCATCTGTGTGGAACAGGGAATTGGCTGGTGCTGATCTTCAGCGGTCATTACCAGTCCATCACAGGGCAACACAGAGACACACAGGACAAACAGCTATGCACACACTCACACCTAAGGGCAATTTAGCGAGAACAATTAACATAGCAGTCACAGGGAGAACATGCAAACTCCAAGCAGAAAGACCCCAGGTCGGGATTTGAAGCCAGGACCTTCTTGCTGCGAGGCAACCGTGCTGGAGCCACGGTGGGTAGAAACAGTGTTACCAACTAAGCCACTGTGCAGCCCACCCTAGGCCCCCTGTATTTCATCCTGAATGCATCGCTCTCACAACAAGACATGATGGAGGCAGCATCATCCACCTGGACAGGGAAGCTAGTCAAAGTTCATGAGGACGTACGGTGAGGTCAAAGCATATCCATTTATACAAATGGCTCAAAGTCCAGAGCTGGGGAATCTGAGGAGACTTGAGAATTCATATTCAGGGTTGCTCTCCATCCAATCCGATTAATCTGGAGTTATTTTGAAAGTGTGTAAAGCTTTTAGAGACATACACCTAAAGTTCTCCAGACTACTGACTTCTGGGGGCTGCATCCTAATGTGCATATACTTAGATATAGCACCCTCTACACACAGACCTCCCACGGCTCAAAGGCCACACTTTCCAGACTAGGTTTTCTTTTAATCCGTGGTTGTAATGTGTGGAAATGTGTAAATACTGCTGTGAAACAATGTATGCGTAAAGGGGAGGACAAGCGGCGAGAAGTAGAGGTACTAAGTTTATGTACCCTAAGGGGTCCATCTATAGGATGTTTAAAAGGTGAAGAAGAGAATGTAGAACAGGTGGAATGAAAGGAGATGAGTGAAAGTTTTGTTTGGGTTGCAAACGGTGCGACAAACATGGGTGTAAGAGTTGACGATGGAGAGGATTACACAGCAGAGGGACAGGTCGGGCGGAATGATCTTTAGAGACCAAGTTAGAGCTGATGAGAAGGTTTGAACATGTACTGAGGAGGGATAGAGGAAAAGTTAGGTTAGAGAGGTTGAATGTAGAGCTACAATGGAGGGTAAAACAGCTCCAAGCAACATCACAAGTCAGGACAACGCTTAGAATGACTTTATTTCCCCCCAAAAGATACATCTACATAAACAAATTCATGGCCTTGCATGATATATACGACACAGTTCTGAATCCTTTATTACAGCTAACATAAGATTTGACTTTTTTTTTTTAAAACATTCTTAAAGATATCGTATAAGACCTGACAGAGTCAGTACACTGTATGGCTCACCCTGGCAAGCCTTAAACATCACAGATATGAGCGTAAACCAAAATACTTCTCTTTCTGGGAGATTTCCAGAAATCTACTGAACTGTACCGCAAAAATAACATACTGGAAATATCCAAATGACTGCAATTAGAGATCCCGTGTGACTAAAAGCCTCCGCACATACGCAGGGTTCCTACACGCCTTCCATGCAGGACAAACGGACTCCTCTACATCCATGTTGTCAATTTTCTAACTTAAATACAAAGATTCCCTGTGAATTTATGGCAGACATGTCTAAACTTCATATATGAAACCTGCAAATACCAGAGACAGACAGACTGACAGGTAGAAAGGATGGACACAAGAAAAAAGGAAAGACACAGGAAAGAAAAAAGGTTATGAAGGATGTGAGGAAGGAGAAATGGAAAGAAACCAAAAGATGACACAAAGAAGGAAAGAAATGGAGAAGGAGGGGTGGGAGGATGGACAGAACGACAAAAAGGACACAGAAAGAAGAAAAGTTATGAAGAACATGAGGGGAAAGGACAGAAAGAAGGAAAGAAAGGCAAAAGGACAGAAGAGTAGGAAGAACACAAGGAGGAATCAGAGAAAAGAAGGAAAGAAACTAAAGAAAGAAAACAGGGAGAGAAGGGTGGAAGGACACAAGGAAAATGGTTAAAACACAAGAAAAAAGGAAACAATGAAAGAGGAGGCATAGTGGGAACCAATGAAAGCAAGAGAGATTAAGCAAGGATTCAGTTTTAGACGGCATAGGGGAAGGAAACACGAAATAAAGGAAGCAGAGACAAATTAGAAAGTGAAAAGGGAAGAACAAGGGAAAGACACAAAGAAGGGAGAAATGGAAGAAAGGACACAGAAGAAAAGAAACAAATGTGGATAGGAGTAAGGAAAGAAGGAAAGACAGTTGGAAGAAAGGAAAAATTAAATGACAAGGGAAGGACACAGCATAAAGCTCCCAATGAAGGACAGAATAACGATACCAGGATTGCTAAAAGGCAAGGAAAGAAATTTAGAAAAGGATACAAGAAGGAAAGGACATTAGAGACAAAGGACACAAGGAAAGAAAGGAGGATAGAGTCAACTTTTAGATAATGGGATAAGTAACAAAGTTTCTATGCTCCATGTTGTTTTTTTCCACACTTATTCTGATGACATTCCAGACCTTCCCAGACTGTGCAGGAACCCTGCAGATGCTGACATGTGGCCAAGGTGCCATGACACGGGGGCACAACTGCCTCAATTTTGCACGTGTTTTTAAAAAAAGGAGTCCATTTACAGTAGAATATCAAATCTTAAAGCTCATTTGCACCTACCTTGTTGATAAAAACACAATGGAATTACAGTCAGGTGTGTCGGAGCACCAGTTCCTTTACGGTTTAGCGAAAGCAGGTCTCGGAACGGCTGGGAGTGACTTAAAAATACTACATCTGTGAGTCAGGCATGCTTGAGATGAGGAAAGTACGGTTAGGCCTTGACAGACAGCTGTGTGTGTGGAGGTGGTACCTTTTATAGCATCATCCCTGCTGAGCAGTGACTCAGTCCATTGTGTCTGGGTAGAGCCTCATCAAAGCTCTGGCGTTTCACATGCCTCTCTTCGCCCATATTCACGGCTATGAGCTAAAAGGAATCCGAACCTTTATAATCAACATCAGAACACTGAAACAAAACGGAGCCCAGAGAGCGGAAAGCATGCCCCAGTTCTTAATGGTTTTAAAAAGAAAACTTCAAATCAAACTGCTGTGATCCTATGGAGCACGGTTCCTACGAAGCAGTTCTGAGCTGAGCAGCCCCCCCCCCGCAGGCCCACAGCTTTGGGACGCAATCAACAAACATGTCCTTTTGTCCAAGAGAGTCCAACTATTGTGTCCTTTTTACATAAAACGGTTGTCTTAAACCGCCTCTTGATCTTCAAGTCTTCTAGCCAACGGTTTACCCAGAGCAGGAAGAGGAAGAACAGTTTCCTACCAGGGTGGGTCTGGTTGAGACGACAGAATGGCACACGCCGTGTATGAACCCATGATGCTTTCTAGCTGCCATCAAGGGACCATAGCACGTACCAAACGGCAGCTGGTACTGCACAGAAAGTAGCTGTACCTCATTTTATTTTTACATCACATCCTTCACATCAAAGCCATTCCTACACTGCGATACCTGAACCGGTTTATGTGGGCACACACAGAAACCAGTGCCACATCTTTGGGAAGAGGATAAATAAGAAGCTGGCTCTTATGCAAGCATTAAATGATCATTGACATTAAAATTACATTCATCTGACTGACCTTTCAACCCTTATTCTTGTGTTTTGTTCGCCCTATACCCCCCTACAGGTGCACCAATCAGAATTCTGTGACCAGTTTCTGATCTTTCATGTTTGTAAGCAGATTGTGAGCAGATCTGATGTTAGAAGTTGCTGTAAAACAGGGTTTTACTAATGATTTAAAACAATGCAGAGTTGTGTACTGGGTTAAAGATTTAAAGCGTCTCAGATTGGCGATTAGTGCAGTTACAGCGGTGAGAACTGTGTGTATTTTTGTAAGCTGTAGAGCCTTTCCATAGCATGCTTCATTACATAAGGATAAAGCAGCCAGTTTGCTGCAAATCATTCAGCCTTCCCGTTATCTGCTGAAAGCCTCGCTCTCCTACAGCCTGAATAAGCAGCAGACACGTCTACATGTTGTCAAAAAGAGTCTCGTTTAAAATAACATTTGCGCTTCTGAAAATTGTCAGTCTTCCTAACTTTGTAACAACTTCCACTTCAGAGAGTGTTATTGTTAGGACCATGTAGGTATGGTGCGTTCACCCATCTGAAAAAGGTCAGAACCTTTGAGTTTGTGACTGATCAGTAACCAGTCAGGGTTGATCAAGGTGATCTGTCCTCATATTATTCATCTTTCAAGTGACTCACAACAAGTAAACACTGTACTGTAGGGACTGAAACCTCAGAGTCCAATGAGGCTTTTCAGGCTACAGTATTTGGACTTTTCCCTTGTTGAACAAACAGAATATTAAAAAAAGCGGTTAACTTAACGTGGCTGAAACTCCTACATAACAAGGGCTCCTACAACTTGAATCAATTCACAAACTTCTCCTTTCTTTAAGGATCTGTCCGATACAATTTCAGTGTCAGTTTACATTTACACAACTGTAAAATGTCTTTAATCATTAGCTGTTGTTAAATAAATCTAATATATTTAATCTTTAATAAATAAGCTGAGATCCCACCCCCAGCAGTCTCATCATCAATCGGTAGGTCTTGTTTTTGTTTGTTTCTTTTTGTTGGAAGGTGTTCCCAGCGCTGTGGCCTCCATCAGCTTTTATCCACCGAAGTTCTGTCTCTGTGCTCCGCCCGGCCGAAGGTGGACGGGCGGTTTCAGCAGAGGAGGCTGACAGACAGACAGTTGGACAGAGACACACGGAGAGCATGTTTGGGGAGCTGGGAGTCGGGTGGTATGGGTCGCGTGACGATTCGGGAGGGGCGCGTCCCCCGCTGCTTATCCGTCGGTGCCGTTCTTGTTGGGGGCGTTGGCGTTGATGGCGGTCCCGTCTGGCTGTTGGCTGTCTCTGCGCGGCGGCATCCTCTCGTTTATCCTGTCCAGGCCTCGCGCCTCCTCGAAGTTGCGAATCTTCCTCGTGGGAGAGAAGCCTTGAATGGCTGCAGAACAGACCGGGGGGAAAAAATGGAACGTGAAGAGAAGCTGGGATGCCTCAAGCCCACCTTACTTGACGGCAAGCCTTTGCAAATCATACGCTTCAGTTGAACTAGATCTCTTAAAAACAATGCACAAAACACAGTTTCTGCCTAGCACAGTGTATATGGTCTGTGAACACAACACATGCATGGGTAAACAAGGACTACCAGAGCTCAAACACCAGTGGGACAAGCTACAACATCAGAAGAGTCAACGTTTGGTGGACTTACGGTTGCATCCCGTCACGGCGGAGGAAACCAGACAGTACATGTGCAAACGGAAAGCAAACTAGTGAGGGGATCTTGAGAGACAAACCGTCCACATAATATGCTGTAAACCTAGGGGAACGAAAGCTCCCCGGAGAGTAGAGCTTTGAAAAATAGCCTTCAGAATACTCTTGCACAACCAAATATCTGTGAAGGTAACCTGATTGTTCTTCTGAACTTCTTTTGAATAAGTGGATCCATTTCACCCATTCAAGTTTTTTATCCTTTTTCAATTTTGCGCGCTTCAAACTCTTTTTCCTAACCAAAGGGTGTCGCGTACTCGCTTTAGCAACCAACAATGTCAAAGAATTTAGGAATTTACTCAGTAAGGAAATGTGGTTCTTTGCCTTTACCAACAGGAAATCACCTGGAGTTACTTAGGTTTGAGCTGGGGTCAGAAATCTAGGATTTTGTTTGGCAAAATGATCCATCCCCACACATTTGGGTCTCAACACTTCCAAAGTCCAATGGTCAAGGGGTCTTATTTCTGAGTTATCCAATTAGAACAGTGAAACAAAAGCTTGAAATATGTAAAAGTTTCACTTTCTGATATAAGTGACGTAAAATATTGAAATATTTTCAGATATAATTTTTGGAGATGTAACTGTGAGATCATTTAGAGGACAAACAAGCTAAATGTCTCTTTTCAGATTACGGCGTAAGTTACTCAAAACTAAACTAATGGACGAGTTGCACTAAAAGTTTAACTTATGAAGCAAATCAATGGTGAGGATGTGATGAACAAACAAATCAATGGAAAACGTCCCTCATTTTTCACAAAGTTCAGCTTGCATCTTTTACATGAAGGAATTAATAAAGTTTAAAAACTATTTTTCCATGCTTAACAGACTCCAGAACTTAAAATTTTTAAATATTAAATAAATAAGTCAAATAAAATCCAATTTCCGACTTTTCCAAACTGAGTAAGAAATTGGTATTAGATTACGAACCAACATAATAAAAAATATGAATGTGGGCAAAACTAAGAGAAATAAGAAGATAAAAGGAACAAACATTAAGGAAATGTGTTGGAGGTGTGCATTGGCTGGTTACTGGTAACAGGTTACAGATCAGGATTTAGTTAAAAATCAAAAATCCATAAAAAAAATGTCCGATATCCTTGCTGCAGTTTACAGCATTAAATGCCAAGGTGGTGGAGAGAAGGAGTAAAGCAGAATTGAACTTAAGCTGCACACAGTTGGTCAGCTGGCTGAAAGCACTGCAAGAAGGGAACTATAAGTAAGTACAATTTTCTTGAAATTAGTGCATTTGTCCATGATTTGAGCAGCAAGTTTAAAAGATCTGCCAATGGAATGAGAATTTTGCACCAAGTATAGGAACAACTCATCTCCATCATCTTAATTCAAGTGCAGTTTATCTAATTATCTTATCTTAGGGGTAAAAATATGCATTCCATTGGAAGATAATCTGATTTATCTGCTTAAATCAAGGACAAATATACTAATTTCAAGAGAATTTTACTTACTTTTAGTTCCCTTTTTGCAGTGAGGAGGCTATGTACCCCCCCCCCCCCCCCCCCCCATCTACACATTGCCACATTCTGCTGTTTGTTAGACTGCTGGGCGGTAAGTATTTATCAAAATGTAAATACCATTAAATGTAAAAAAAGACAATACCATAACTGTCGAAGTGATGGATTCACTATTTTAGCAGCAGTAGGAACACCCGTTGCTTTTCCGTTTTTTAATGAAAGCAGTTAGATCAAAAATACCGTTAACTAGTAGTTAAATTGTTCTATTTACTTTATTTAGCTCTAGGTTATCATACAGTGGGAACACAGCCCAATTACTACTTGGATGTAACTAAGTAAGGTGGGATAAATTGTTAGCTTAGCTCAAGTTAAGTGGTTAAACAGTTCGCAGCCAGGAAGTTGCAGGTCGATTCCCTGCTGCTGAGGTGTGGCTTTAGCTTATGACCTCACCCCCGTGTGTTCATCGGTGTGTGAGCTACTCAGAGCTTTGCACTCAACGCAGACAGAAAATTACCGCACTAATGTGTGCAGCTGATTGCGGTTTGTAATGTAAAGCATCTGGAGCGCTAGGCCTGGCAGTACATCCAGTCCGGTCCCTGATCGTAACAAGCCCTTCAGTTATGTTGGCTGGATGCAAAGCCCTACAGCTCTATATGTGCGGTACTCCCGGTCTGAACCACATCTATGTTTGATGGGTTTGATCAAAGTGTTTGTCATGCACTGACAATCACTCTGGGCCTAAAGAGGCAGCCAGCGTAGCAACAGCAAAATGCTGTAACAGGATTAGGTTCTGAAAATATCCCAGGCAGGGATGTCCCCGGTCTTATCTTAGCCCCATCTAAGCAGGCTTTTCTTTGTGTGGGAAGCCAACATCAACCAGAAACCCATTTATTACCACAATCAAAGACTTCTCAGCAACAAAGGACAAGTCAGGTCCTAAACCTCAATCTACAAACCTAGATACTGTAAACCTTGTGGAGAACCAAACATTGTCTCAGATCCACTGGTGGAAATATTTAGAGATGCACCAATCAATCTAACCTGACTCTCGCCAGATGTATGTCGCTCCGCCTAGCTTCACTCACATACATCTGGGACTGATCCATAGGAATTGCTTTTATTGAAGGCTGGGCCTTATCAAAAATCCTTGCATATGATTGGATAAGCCACTTGTCTGTCATCTTTATCGACGTGCTATTTCAACCACTCACACCGAAGCTAACCCGTGACGCTTGAGAGCGACGCAGGAAAAAACTAAATTTTATTTTTTTTAATGTGTTTGCGGCTCTAGTGGCACGCGTTTTATTGACAATGAGCTGACAAGAAGAGGCTTCGATCCCGGGCCGACCGCGTTGAGGACTAAAGGCCTCCTAATATGGTTCGCGCTAACCGCTAACCGCTCCGAAAAACAAAACTTGCCAAATCCGGTCGGGAGAAGGGCGAAAACATCGTTTCCACCAACAAAAGCCTTCAGAGCCGTTCTCTGATGTTCTTTTAATGAAACAATATTAGGTAGATTGGACAACACGGAAGAAATAGCAGCATCAATGCTAACGCTTGCTTCCTCGATGCGAGCCGCCATTGTTGTTGGAATCTCACGGTCGCTTCTCCACTACGTCACATCCATGAAACTCCAGCCCTGCGTCCTGATTGGCCAGACCATAAAATTGGTTGGAGAAATCACTCTCTATGGGAGATGTCCCAGATGTATGTGATTGAAGCTAGGCGGAGCGACATACATCTGGCGACAGTCAGGTTACAATCAATCAGCCAGAGACTGGAATTTTGGGAAATGGCCAATGTTCCCCTGATTTGCTCTGATCGGCCATTGGCCGCTGGTCAAATCCAGAAAATGGAATTTTTCCTATTGATCAAATGCATCAAAACTAAAAACTGTCACTAGGGACTGGCCGATAAAACAATAACGTTATCTATCGCGATATACACAACACACACAGGCGGCAACAAACAACCACCCAGAGGATTTCGGCAGCAGTGCTATACGACAAAACATCGAAACCTTATCAAGAGATAACGGCTGCAGTGGTGAGGGCTGGGCGAAATGGACCAAAAATAATATCACAATATTTTTAGGCTGAATGCCAATATATGACATTTATCTCTATGTGTTTTTCTTTTCATAAAGTAATTATCAAAAGGCATTTCTGAATCAAAGCTTTATCCCAAATGTCTCACAGGCACATTTTTTTACCAACAGCTGGAGATAAATATGAGAAACAGTTTAAAAAAATAACCTACTGGAATACCTAAGTGTCATTCTAATGCAACATAGACAATCTCAATATAAACTATATAATCTAATCTCAGGGTCTACCCTACCGTATTATAAACCTGGCGGGCCGCCATGCTTTACTCCCACCCCCACACCAAGAGGCTAAAAGTTGTTTATTTTAAATGCCTTGATGTTTGAAAGCAACATAAAACGGTCAGTAATGTTCCCGTCTGGGAGAAAACCTCCTGTTCAAAATAATATAACGCTAGCTGTTATTAGCTTAATGGGCTGCGCACCTGCTTTGAGCTGCATCACGCAAAGCAAACACTATCTGTTCTTAAAAAATCTTGATATACTGTCCAGCCCCACAGTGCCGTATTATTTAGCAAAGGACATTCTACCGCTCAGCACAGTTAAGAAGTTTGGATACAAGACTCAGGGAACATGTTTGACCCCTGTTACATTCTACCAGGTCGAAATAAATTTTCCAAGACAGCATTTCCAAAGCTTTACATGATGCAGGGAATTCGTGGAAAAGGAGATGCTGTAAGCAAAGCACTTTCGCAATCTGACCACTTTGTTTAATTGACAGTTTTTCTTTTAGAACATTAAAGGTTACGTTTAAAATAAAACTATTTCGATTCAGACTTTTTCTCACGGTCCTTAATTCAAAAAGGTAAAACAAAAAAATGTATCAATTAATATCGCCATCGACTGATATCAAACTCTTATATAGTGGTGAATATTTCAGCCATATCGCCCATCCCTAACTGAACCGTATCAACTATCAACAGGTACTTCACTGCACTTTTGCTTTAGCTAGATTGGTTAGGTAAATGTTAGGGGCACACAGTATGCTTTACAGCATACATGTACACCATTAATTTTCTGTTTGATTTAAAACTACTAGTTCTGTCATTAAACTTGCATATTTTTAATGACTTCTTTTTAAATCAAAATCAGAATGGACACATCCGACCACAAAGGAAACAGGAACCAAAACCAGCTAGGACAAATCTGATTGGTGCATCTCTAAAACGAAGACTTTCACTGTTTCTACCAAAGTGTTTTAACAGGCCATCCTGGTGCTAGTTTAACATTATGGAAGCTACCAGTCGTTTCATACCAAGACCAGGGTTATTTAACACCCAGTGGGATCATCAGACACTGATAGTGCAAGAGCTATAATCAATAAAACATTTTTACAGCAATACGATACAACCATGAAGACACAAACAAGAAAGAAAAAGTCCACATTTTGGGGGTATTTCTGTCTTTAAAGGGTGAAAACCACAAACAGAAGACACAGACAAGGAATTTGAGTCACGCTGCGTACCTTTTTCTTTTGCTTCAATGGTAGCTTTGTTATTGGGAGTTTGGGAAGGAGGGGAAAAAACGGAGTCATCAAAGATGGCTAAAAACAATACATTCAAGAGCAACATGAAATATTACACCTTAATGTGACGACAGGAGGAACAAGAGACCAACAGGGGTGTCATTGTCACAACGAGGCTTGACCAACGTCATCAAAATATCTGAGTAAAGGGTGGAAGGTGACAGTGGAGACGCCCGCCAGAGATTTAGGATAGCGTTGGTGTTAAAGGGTCATGAGGGCTTATGTGAGGAGAGCTGAGAGGAGATTTAGCTCTAATAGTCTGAGACTGGGATCAGGTGCGCAACAATGACCAAGCAGGGCGACCCACTCGTGCAGTCAGATGTTCATTAAGACCCATTAACTCTTCCATACAGCAGAGGCAATCAGACGGAGGGGAAAAAGAACTTTTTTTTCTTCATCTTTTACCAACACAAAGATCAAAACGGAAAGAGATTGTTGCAAACAAATGGTGCACAGCCACCCCGTGAAATGTGAGCGCACAAAGAGCTGTTCTCAAAACTCCTTCAATAGCACAGTCTGCATGTCTATCAAAATTCTGCTCTGTTTCTGTTGTTTTCCTAAAAACAAAACAAAAAATGAGGCAATCGTCTGTATTAAATGTTATTATAAATAAAAGCACGGCAAATGTTTGAGACATAAATCTAAGAAATCTCATGAGAGAACTGACAAAACTCCTAACATGGAGCGGATCTGAGAGCTGTGGCTAGCAGAGCTGACATGGGGCAGTGGCATTCTGGAAAAGGTCAAAACATGTGGTTTCTGCTTCGATTGCTTTGCAGCGACTGTACGCCTCCAGCATGGCTGATCGTGGCTCCCAGCATGTCGTCTCGCGGGCCACACCAGGCGCTGGCCTTTAGATCAAAGGGTCAGTGGCCGGTTCCAGGTGACAGGCTGACCTCCCCTCACAGGCAACTCCAAAACTTCTGCTGCATGGAAGGTGCGTGGGGGCTTGAAACAAAGTTTAGCTACTGCTCCCTTTGCAGTGCGCGCAGTAATTGATCTGGAGCCCTTCAAAGAGGCCAGTGGGGCAGGAAGCTGGTCTTCACAAACCTCGAGTCAAAGTAAAAACATTAGCTCGGAGCTGGCTGAACGGCTGTCACTGAGAGCCATGGTAACCATGAGTTCCTGCCTTTCAGTCTGACGGATGGGATAGACTACATTGAGCTGTTTGCAGCAAGTTTGGTAGAAGTAATGGAAAAAGGTTCAGGGGCGACTAAACACGGGTGCTAAATTGTCAACATTAGAAAGATCTGCAGCGTTTTCACACCTCTTTAACTTTTTTTTTCCACATTCTGTCGTTTTACAACCCCAGACTTGTGCAGAATTGTTAAATGGCAATTTTCAAATCTTGCAACAGATTCCCAGTTGGGTTTAAGTCCGGACCTTGCCTGAACCATCCTAATGCATGAATGCCATATGTTTGAGGAGCTATTTTGCAGCCTCCAACATGTTTACCTCCCTGGAATTAGCAGTATTCCCACAGCACAATGCTGCCACCATCATGTTTCACAGAGGGGATGGTGTTTTCAGGGTACCACATGTCTGCTATGTCTTCTTCATAGCTTTCATTGAACAACGGCTTTCTCCTTGCCCCTTAACCATAAAGGTCAGATTTGCCGTGTGCAAAACTAATAGATGTCAAGGCAACAGATTCGGCCACCTGAGCTGTGCAGCTCCTCCAGGGTGACCTCTGGGCTGTTTCTCTGATTAACTCTTGTTTGCTTCCGTTTAGTTGGACGGCCATGTGCTGAGGTAATTGGTTGCACTGGTTTTTAGTTGTGGGTCTCAGAGTAAAGGGAACCAGAGACGAATCCACGCACCACTCTTCAGAATGCTATTTGTGACGATAATGTTGAAATCTAAGCATTGCTTTCCTTCCCCATCTCAGTTATGCATTCCTTAGTGATGGTCTATCACATAGTATAGTCCCAGTAAAATACAATAAAGTCTGTGGATGTCATGTGACAAAATGTGGAAGAGCGGTATGAAAACTTTTGCACGGTATAATGAAGAAACCTTTATATGAACACTGATCCTTTTTGAAGGAACACTCACATTTTGGTATTTATGCTTATTTACTGAGCGACACTGGGAGCGGCTGCCAAGAATTACTCTCCCACATCAAACAGCAAATGAGGCTTGTTATATTAGCGCCGATTACACGAACAGCATCACAGACTGAGACATGCTGAAGTGGACCTGATTAAATCTTGACAAGCCAAGGCTTTCTGTTTTCCCAACGTTCCCTTTTTGGTTTGCCTACACGGTGACTACGCCAAATGTGCCGATTCAGTTTGAAAGGTCCACTTGCGACACTCAGGTGGTGTATTAGAGCAGCTAGCTAGACTGGATTAAAGAGTGAACTTACCAGTCTGCAAAGTCTGCTTCCCCCCTGACAACACTCCCACTGGAAGGGTTCCAGTCGGGGTGAGGCCTTTCAGCGTTAGCACGCTTTCACTTTCCTCCCTAATTACCAAAAAGACAGACACAAACGGATCACTTTCCAGCACAGAAGGACAAAGGCAGACACGTGACTGCCACAACATCATGAGGTTGATGGTCAGTGGTTTCAGGAGTTTACCCTGCAACTACTCCGAGAAAGCCTGGATTGCTTTGAAACACAAACTGCTGACATGTCTCCTGGTTCTGTAAGTGGGTCACTGACAACCGGTGTTCATTTTAGCAGCTAAAAAAGATTTTTTTTATGGCCTGATAACCAGTGTTAGGTTTGTGTCATCACACTTATCATGAAACACTTGATTTTTGCATTCACACTTCTGTCTCCACCGTCAAACAAAACTACCACCCACAAGATCTAATAAGACATTTGAAACAATTTGACAAATGCACTGAAACTAAGATTTCATGTAATGTTTTTCTGATTAATCATTTAGCAGAATCTTCTACCTGCTGCTGAAAACATCTCTGACCTCTTGGATAGCTCTTATGTACGCTCGAAACCATTAAATGTTACCAAGGCACTCTGAAATAATGGCTGCTGTTACTATCCAGTTCCGGTTCCTTTTTCTGTCCTCTGTAGTGATTCGTGTTCACATGTAACAGTGTCATATTACAAACAAAGAGAAGTCAGACCGCAGAACTGAGAAGACTCGGGCCATTTTCCCCACGGCACGAATCTTGTTCCGGATGACCTCCTTGCGCATCGCCGATGTGCCACCTGGAAACAGGTGCCACAGTTAGAGAGTTCCCCCTCTAAAGGTATTCTGCTCACATCAATTTCTGAGATGAAAACAGAGGATGAAGGGGTGAGTGGTCTGGGAGATGCACATGAGCTTATAAAGATGTGCCAAGGTCTGGGATCAATTTAAAATGTGGTTGACAACTGAAGCAGCCTACATAGGGAGCAGACCAATGGTTTCTACTGATGTGACCTCATCTACGCCTGGCAGATATAGGTATGTGGTTATTATCGGGGCAAATAGTATGCAACAGCTGTAGATAAATATGAGAAACAGCTTAAAAAAATAAGCTATTGGAATACATAACAGTGTCATTCAAATGCAACATAGACCATCTCAACATAAACTATATAATCTAATCTCAGGGTCTACCCTACTGTATTATATGCCTAAAAAAATATCAATTTAGTTCTTAAACTTTGAATTTACAGCTAAAAGGGTCACAATTTTGCATTAATGATAAAACAGTCATGTTATGAGAGCTATTAACCACTAAAAGTCAGAGACAACCCAATTTAAGCCTGTTTTTTTTACGTACTGTGGTGACAGGAAACTGGGTTATCTTAAACCAACATGCTGACTGTTAACAACTACCAGTTTGTGTCCATAGAGACCAGCAGGGAACAAAAATGTCATGAACTGTATAATTTTACCAAAATCAGAGGAATTTAACTGTTTGGTTTGTTGAACGTCATGTTTTATGAAGTTACCTTCATACAGGTCGTCTCCTTCTGACATGAGCTCATCATCGGAGCAAATGTTCAACACATTCACCAGCATCTCAGTCACTGCGCGAGAGACAGAGAGAAGGCAAATTCAGACTTATATTTCCTCTCCTCAGCGTTAACTTTAAGACAAATCACCTTTATTCAATAGGGAAAAGGCTTAAGGTGGAACATTTTACAATAGCATTCAGGCAAAACAGAAAATGTGTAAATCTTGACCATGCAACCAAAAGTAAGACATTTCTCTCTTTTTGTTAAGAACCGGTCAACAACAAACAGAACTTTTAGAAAAATCAAGATATTCTGCTATGTTTTCACCTCTTGTTCTCATCCACATAGAGGATGAAAGGATGTTTTTCCCCAAATTTCAAATAATAATGAACTTAAATATTTCATCTTTTTTTACCTGAGTATGCCATATTATCAATAACTGTGAAATATTTACTATGGTATTTATTTTTTACCCCTAGCGTTTCTTTAGAACTAACGTTAGATTAGACTAGCTTTACAAAAGGAGGACTAAATATATGGGTACAAAAACATTTTCTCATGACAGAGGCCTAAGTTTAAGTAGGGGTGTAGCATGACATTACTCACACAAGAGAAACCTTTTAGAGTTGTGTTTAAACCTTTTCTGTACGGCCTCTTTTTAAAATCTAGGTCAAGCTACTATTAGATAACTCGGTGCATCCTGCGCTGCTCAAAACAGTCATTTATTTTTCTTTCTATGGTAATTATTTCAGGTAATTTAACATTAGCATTTCATTTAGGAAGATGATTTTCTGACTCTTGTTGGATCGGCTTTCTTTTCCATAATTAGGAAACTTGAAGAAAACCAAACTTTCATGCCAAAAACATACAAAGAAAAGTGAGAGAGCTTAAAGTCAAACAAAACCCTGGAAATGTTCTTTTTTCATTCATTAAATAATGATGAACTTCAAGTATTAAAACCGATGATTTTGTACCAACGCATACCTATGTAAAGTAGGCACCCACACACACACTTGTTTTCTACAGACTGCTGCAAGTCTATGATGTTTTTTGATGAGAAAATTCAAAGGATTCACCAATGTCTGCGACATTCTCTCACCTCTCTTAACTTCTGAAATTCAGCCTCTGTCAGCTGTTTTCCAGTTTTCTCCTTCCAAGCATTTCTGATATCTGTGAAATTATCCATCCATCCATTCATCCATCCATCCATCCATCCATCCATTGTCTTCCGCTTATCCGGGGTCGGGTCGTGGGGGTAGCAGCTTCAGTAGGGAGGCCCAGACGTCCCTCTCCCCAGCCACTTGGGCCAGCTCCTCCGGGGGAATCCCAAGGCGTTCCCAGGCCAGCCGAGAGACATAGTCCCTCCAGCGTGTCCTGGGTCTCCCCCTGGGCCTCCTCCCGGTGGGACGTGCCCGAAACACCTCACCAGGGAGGCGTCCAGGAGGCCACCTCAACTGGCTCCTCTCGACGTGGAGGAGCAGCGGCTCTACTCTGAGTCCTCCCCGGATGACTGAGCTCCTCACCCTATCTCTAAGGGAGAGCCCAGACACACTACGGAGAAAACTCATTTCGGCCGCTTGTATCCGGGATCTCGTTCTTTCGGTCACGACCCAAAGCTTGTGACCATAGATGAGGGTAGGAACGTAAATCTCTTCACCACAACGGATCGGTACAGCGCCCGCTTCACAGCAGACGCCGCACCAATCCGCCTGTCGATCTCCCGCCCCATCTTCCCCTCATTCGTGAACAAGACCCCAAGATACTTGAACTCTTCCACTAGGGGTAGCACACCTCCCCAACCCGGAGGAGGCACTCTACCCTTTTCTGGTTCAAGACCATGGTCTCAGATTTGGAGGCACTGATTCTCATCCCGGCCGCTTCACACTCGGCTGCGAACCGCTCTAGTGAGACCTGTAGATCACGCCCTGATGAAGCCAATAGGACCACGTCATCCGCGAATAGCAGAGACGCAATCCTAAGGCCACCAAAATGGATCCCCTCAACACCTTGGCTGCGCCTAGAAATTCTGTCCATAAAAGTTATGAACAGAATCGGTGACAAAGGGCAACCTTGGCGGAGTCCAACTCTCACCGGAAACGAGTCCGACTTACTGCCGGCAATGCGGACCAGACTCTGACACCGGTCATACAGAGACCTGACAGCCCTTATTAAAGGGCCCGGTACTCCGTACTCGCGGAGTACCCCCCACAGGATCCCTTGAGGGACACGGTCGAATGCCTTCTCCAAATCCACAAAGCACATGTAGACTGGTTGGGCAAACTCCCATGCCCCCTCCAGGATCCTGCTGAGGGTGTAGAGCTGATCCAGAGTTCCACGGTCAGGACAAAAACCACACTGCTCTTCCTGAATCCGAGACGTCCCAAGTCGAGGTCAGCAGCACACCACCCCCACTATAAACAGTGTTGGTACTGCACTGCTTCCCCCTCCTGAGACGCTGGATAGTGGACCAGATTCGCTTCGAAGCCGTACGGAAGTCTTTCTCCATGGCCTCTCCAAACTCTTCCCACGCCCGAGTTTTTGCCTCGGCGACCAGCCAAGCCACCTGCCGCTTTGACTGCCGGTTCACATCAGCTGCTTCCGGAGTCCCACAGGCCAATAAAGCCCGATAGGACTCCTTCTTCAGTTTGACGGCTTCCCTCACCGCCGGTGTCCACCAGCGTGTTCGAGGGTTGCCGCCGCGACATGCACCGACAACCTTGCTGCCACAGCTCCGACTAGCCGCCTCAACAATAGAGGCGCGGAACATGGTCCATTCAGACTCAATGCCCCCCGCCTCCCTCGGGACGTGTTCAAAGCTCTCCCGGAGGTGGTAGTTAAAGCTCCGTCTCACGGGGGACTCTGCCAGACGTTCCCAGCAGACCCTCACAATACGTTTGGGCCTGCCAGGTCTGACCCGCTTCCTCCCCCGCCATCGGCGCCAGCTCACCACCAGGTAGTGGTCGGTGGAGAGCTCCGCCCCTCTCTTCACCCGAGTGTCCAAGACATGCAGCCGCAGGTCAGATGAAACAACAACAAAGTCGATCATTGAACTACGGCCTAGGGTGTCCTGGTGCCAAGAGCACATGTGGACACCCTTATGCTTGAACATGTGTTCATGATGGACAATACATGACGAGCACAGAAGTCCAACAATAGAACACCACTCGAGTTCAGATCGGGTGGGCCGTTCCTCTCAACCACGCCCCCCCAGGTCCCACTGTCATTGCCCACGTGAGCGTTGAAGTCCCCCAGCAAAACGAGGGAAGTCCCCAGGAGGGGCACTCTCCAGTACCCCCTCCAAGGACTCCAAAAAGGGTGGGTAATCTGAACTGTTCTTTGGCGCATAAGCACAAACAACAGTCAGAACCCGTCCCCCCACACGAATGCGGAGGGAGGCCACCCTCTCTTTCACTGGGGTGAACCCCAACGTGCAGGCACCGAGATGAGGGGCAACAAGTATGCCCACTCCAGCTCGGCGCTTCTTACCAGGGGCAACTCCAGAGTGGAAGAATGTCCAACCCCTCTCAAGGAGACGGGTTCCAGAGCCAGAGCCATGCGTCGAGGTGAGTCCGTCTATCTCTAGTCGGAACCTCTCAACCTCGTGCACTAACTCAGGCTCCTTCCCCACCAGAGAGGTGACATTCCACGTCACAAGAGCCAGCTTCTGTAGCCGAGGATCGGAACGCCAAGGTCCCCGCCCTCTACTGCCACCCATTGCACAATGCACCCGACCCTTTTGGCGGAACCCATGTCACCTCTTCGGGCTGAGCCCGGCCGGGCTCCATGGGTAAAAGCCCGGCCACCAGGCGCTCGCTAACGTGCCCCACCTCCAGGCCTACCTCCAGAGTGGGGCCTTGGTGACCCACGTCCGGGTGAGGGAACACGAGATCCATTTATGTGATTCATCATAAGGGGCTTTTCGGGCTGCTCTTTGTCTGGTCCCTCACCTAGGACCTGTCCGCCTTGGGTGACACTACTAGGGGTTTAAAGCCCCTGACAGCATAGCTCCTATCTGAAATTATCTTTAAATCTAAATCCTCTACCTGCAACCTTGACCCAATTGCAACAAATCTTGACCAATTGGTCAAATCTTGCCTTCAGGCTCTTCTCCCCTCCATAACTGCCACCATTCACTCATCACTTACCACTGGAGTTGTTCCCACTCTCTCTCCATTGCTAAAGAAACCCGGCTTAGATCCAAACAACTTCAAAGACCTCCGCCACATTTCCAGTCTACCTTTTATCTTTTACCTTTCACCTCTCATCTTCACTGCCATTAAACCCACAAGATCTCTATGAGCAATTCCAATCTGGTTTCCGTCCCCGCCTTAGTATGGCTGGACTATATTGAAAAGAAACATATCGATAAAGTAGAAATCAAATTGATTTATATTGAAAATTATCAACAAATTCAAAACATATATTTTAAGTGCAGCACTGGCTATTTTATGCTGTTGCTTAGCAACCTATTTTTAGATAAAGAACACACAAACACTGAATTCAAACTCAACCATTTATTCAACCAACTTTTTACCAAAACTACAAGTTTTTGATAAAAGAAGAATGTATGCTCTGTGAACTCTTTGAAGGGGGTGGAGGTTGGTTCCTGGGTCTGTGTTTGTGATTGGTTGGGAGGATGTAATGACTATAATTTTTTTTGTTGACCCTTTTTTCTTTCATCGATATACGTCTATCAATCAATACATATTGTTATTGAATTATCGTCCAGTCCTACGCCTCAGCACTGAAACTGCACTCATAAAAATCACCAACAACCTCCTGGTGGCAGCTGATGCTGGTTTGCTTTCTATTCTCATTCTTTTGCCTGTTATTTGAAACTTTTTAATGTGTGTTGATTTATTGTTGCTATATTGTTGAAATTGTACAGTGTCCTTGGGTGCTCTGAAAGGCGCTTTCAAATAAAATTTATTATTATTATTATTATTATTATTATTAGGCTCGATTTTGAATGTGAACGCGTTTATTTGAGCTTGGCTTTTTTTCCCAACAGAACTCCTTCTGGTCAATGTGCAGCGCAACCACACCCTGCTTAAATGTCTGTCAGCGAGCAGGATAGGTCCCGGTGTGTATACATACTAAATACATGCATTTGTAACGATTAGAAGCGACCTTTGTATTACAGTGTAGTAGGTTGCTTCTTGGCCTTTTTTGGGCTTGTTTTCATAGAGCAAGTCGCTTGTTTCTCCTGAAGATCTGACAACACTGGTGATGTTTGTGTGGGTCTGAGTAGGGGGTGTGTGTGTGAAGGTGAGGGATGTGAGTGATTACAGCGGGATGATTGACATTACAGCTTGAGAAAAGAAGCTGCTTTTAAGTCAATATTTTCCGATAAGCCCCATCATAATTTAAAACATAGGACAGTAGTAATTTATATTTTTTTGCATTAGCTTTATCCTACGTGGATTCGATGGGTTTCTTCCTCTTGAAATGCCTATAGATCAAAGGCAACGTTCCCTGTTTTCAAACTGACTATAAGGCATAAGGTGTTATAAGGTATTATAAGGCAAAAGTCATGTGATGACATTTCTGCCATTTTGCACACAGAATTCGCTGACTTTGTGAAATTAACCCTTGTGAAAAATGCCGACTGACAGCTTGCGGTATGATGTAAAGGTGTTTACACTCTCCTTGGTGCACTTCATACGTCACTTCCAGGATTTCCAGTTCAGTTAATAATGCCTGCGCCCAAGGATTGCTTATAGTCTGCTATCGCAAATGTTTTGAGTTGTCAGGAGACTATTATGTATCATGTGTCAATTATGAATGCACCAATGTGCTATACTAAGAATACGGCACGTTTGACAAGAAAATGGTTGTAGGGTTTTGTTTGACTTTAAGAAAGAAAGAGGCACCATGACAGAATGCTCTACAATCAGCAGGTTATTTCATCAAAATGAGCATTTGATGATTGAGTGTAACAGGAGACCTCTTTGTGAGTAGGGATAAATCATGAGTAATGAATTGATCAGCTTTCTGATCTCCTGAGTACGACAACAAAGATTTCTGAATGGATTATGAAGAACCTTTAATTGCCATAAAGTGTCATTATCCCACAGCTACGACGCGACGCACTAAACATTTAATTTTGCCTCCTCATTCACAAACTCACCTTTCTCTCCGACAAAAGGCAAACTCCACGTGAAGACATCCATGAAGTTGGGCAACCAGTAGGGGTGGGGGGAGCAGTTGAACTGTCGGATATTCATCACATTGTTCTCGTACTTTAATACTGCAGCTAGGTTTAGCAAAAAACGGAGGAGGAATCAATGACTCAAGCTTCAATATACGTGTAAACACAAGAAGAGAGAGAGAAAAAAAGAGGTTGAAACCTTTGTTGTTGTAGACGTCTAAATAATTCGGAGCTGAGAAGATAGTTATTAATGACGGGAAGCCTGTGGTCTGGCTTTTTCTGTACATCCTATACCTGGAAGGTAAAAACAGTAAAGTCTGACCATCAGCCTGCCAAGCAGTAAAATCTGAAAACTAATCTTACACACAAAGTCCCGCACCCCATTGTACTTCACGTAAAACAAAAACACTCAAAACATTTTAATGGGATAAACACAAGTTGATGCACAAGTGGAAAATGATGCTTGCTTTTCAAACTTTTCCCCCAGAAACCTGAGAAGTGCCTCATATGACAACGTGGAGCCGTTTCATGGGCGTGTTTCCCCCAGGGAGTCAAAACGTGGGCGGTTTAGATTCCCCCATCCCCTGTACAAAGATCTCTGCCCACCACAACAGTGGAGTCCAGGAAGGGCTTAACAACAGTGGTGTCAGAGCAAATACGCTTCAATCTCTGACTGTATCTCAGCGTAAATACGGTCAGAGTCCATCCAAGAAGTACTACCTCTCTACTCGCACCGGCCCGTGGACCGGGATACCGCAGCGGAAACGACAGAGGGACAAGAAATGTTCTAGCCTGGTTGTGAATAAGGTTTCTGAAGTGAAAAGGCATCTTTTGCTGCTTTTTCAAGGCAATTTGTTGCACCAGCTTTTATTTAGGATTCTCAATAGGGGTTGGATATAAATGCATGTCACACTTTTCTGATTTTGATTTGCAAACAGTTTTAAAAACCGTCTATCATTTTTTCCTTCCCTTTAATAATCATGCACCACTTTGTGCTGGTCCACCAAAAAGAAAAATCCACCGTAATACTCCTGCGGCTTTAATTAGTGACAAAAGGTACTGTGGGACACTTACCCTGCGTCCTGTGCTTCATGGGCTCTTATTACTGACAACAAGTTATTATTTACCAAAAAGTCACAAACTGCTGCGTAACTGCAAAGAAAAAAAAACAAGGAGTTAAAACAGGTTTTATCCCAAAATTTAAAAGCCCCACAGGGAACTACATAAAACCAATTAGGACCAATAAAAAAACCCGACAGATTTACATTCACCATGCTGCATCCTCTAGCCGGTTGCAGCGGGCGTGTAGAACAGGGGTTCCTAAACCTTTCAGCCTGCAACCCACCAAAAGGGTGACCTCCCTTTGGTGGGTGGGATTTTTTTTTTCATTTTTTAGGAGGAAATTATTAGAATAAACTCATATTTTGAGAATAAAGTAGTATTTTTATAGGAACTCTTACAAAGAATGCAGCCTTCTTCCTGCTTTAAAATGTTGAACATCTTAGAAACTTATACTTTGGTATCAGTTTCACAAATGAATTAATACATTATCTTGTTAGGACATCAGGATCAAACCATCTAGCGAACCCCCACTTTGGGAACCCTGGTGTAGGAGATGATGGGAATCCAGAGGCTTGTGTTTATCTTGTCTCTCCAAAAGCTGAGGACTACGGTCGAACACAAGCTTAACAAACTAAAGTTTAAAGAAAATCAGGTTTTATGATGGCCTGGGCCTCGCTGTTAGCTGGAAAACGCATCTCTGGTTCATCAAACCTCAGACAATACTGCAACTGAGAAACACTTTCTTATAAAGACTGAAATATCCCCTGAAGAGATAAAACATATTGTGCTGACGCTTTAACAAAACAACATTTTTGCTTCGACTGCTTGGTGGCTTCTATCTGTGGAAGGGGCTCTGTAGATGGTGACCTAGAAAATGCAACAGCTCTAGCAATTGACTGTTTCTGACCTATTTTCACTAAATATGCAGAACAAAGTGCATCTGTTAACCTATTTGTGACAACCTACTGAATGTGTAAACTTAAGTCTTAAGAGAGCACATTTTGAAAGGCGGTCAATAGATGATTTTAATGGAGCCAACAGCGGAGCGCCATTCTCTGGCCTGCGTGCTAAAGTTCGTTCCAGCTGATGTTTGACTCCATTTGGTTTTATTCCACCGGAGGAGCGTTTGATTTCTTTACAAAAAGCTGTTTCTGGTGAGGGGAGACGACCGGTTTGACCAGATACCTGAAAAAGTACGAGCAGCCTCTGACAGAGTTGTGATTGAAGTGTTCAGATGTCTTTTCACTGCCGTAGTCCTCACCAGGGTCGGCCCAAATCAGGTCGCACATTGGCCCAAATGCTGGCGGCTCTTTAAATCTGTCTAACTGTTGAACACAAACACAGACAGATGAGACCCGGTGGGACTTGGGCTGATTTGTTACACACAGGAAAAGAAGAAAGGCTTTCCGTCACTGACTTTTCTAATGTCATCTAAGCAGTTGATTTCTGGTGAGAGCCCCCCGTGTACACACAGGAACTGTTGGTTAAGCAGGGCCGCGAGGGGCAGGCAGTCGAAGGCTTCCATGCAGGCGTCATACACCCGCTCAGAGTATTTAATTTTACCTGCAATGAAACACAATGACAATCCGGTTCAGCGCAGCTCCTCTGCCAACAGGGCGCAGCAGCATTAGCACAAGACGGCAGTTCAGATCAGGTCAGGAGGCAGTCGAGCACCTCAGCAGCACGATGTAAATGATCTGTACTGTAAGTGAAAAACTCTAACCTTGGAAGTTTAGATAGACTGATTGTGTAACTTTAAGTTTAGAGACTGACCACTACTACAAATTTATAGTTCAAATTAATGCTCCTTCAATATATGAGCCCAATCTGTCTCAAACGGACAACTGAAGTACCTGCAAACTGCTCTAATTGGATCACTGAAGGCACCTAATATGGTATGTACACCCAAAGGATGGAAAATGCTTATGTGAACCTCTGATTTAACATCTTTATAAGCAGATATTCAGTCTTAACTGAAATCCGTGAGGGCCGGTGTCCTGCAACTTTTAGACGTGTCCCTTACCCTGCACACCTGAATCCAATGGACCTCACCAGCACGCAGTCTGTCCCTGCATAGCTCTGCTAATGAGCTCGAACTGGAGTCAGGGGTGGTGAAGCAGAAATTCATCTAAGGCTATGTTCTCACTGCAGGTCTTGATGCTCAATTCCCATTTTTTTTGTTGAAATTGGATTTTTTGGGGGGTGGCCGTTCATACTTCTATTAAATGCGACCGCCATCAGGCTTCTTCTGTCTGGACGGTTCTAGACCGCAAAGCGACCCACATGTGCCGATAACAGAAGGAAATGTCACAGAGCGGAGCAGTGTTTATGGAAGTAAGGGTGAATGGAATTGTTTCTAGAAGTGTTCATTAAAGTTTTGTTTAAAAAAAGACTGAAAAAATATTAAAAAACAAGGACACAGGACACCATCTTTCCTTGTTATTATTGGAAAGCTGTTGAGCAATGGGAGCCGACAATATTAAGACCACATCATAGCAAAATGAAGTAAGGTAAGGAAAAAGCAGCACAGCTATTAACAACGCTCTTTTATGGAGCGCTAACTGCTACTACTGTGTGTGGAGTTGTAGTGAGAGACAGGAGAGTGACGTGAAAGACGGACAAAATGCAACATGACTGTTCAGACTGCGGACGCTTTGACAAATATCCGATATGTATCCGAATAAGTACCAGATATGGAAACGGCACAAATCACATTTTTTGGGCGATGAAAAGACTGGATTGGGTCGTTCACACTGCTGTGAAAAAGACGGATATGGTTGCATTTTCCTGCAGTGTGAACGTAGCCTAAAAGCTGCAGGACAGCGGTCCTTCAGGACTGAGGTTTGAGACCATCGGTCTAAAACAGGGATCTGCAACTCCAGTCCTTGAGGGCCGGTGTCCCGCCACTTTTATGTGTCCCTGGTCCAACACACCTGAATCAAATGGCTGAATCAGCTCCTCAGTATGCAGTCAAGTTCTCCAGAGTCCTGCTGAGGACATGATTATTTGACTTTTCCCCCCCATACTTTCTCTTTTCCTATTCCATAATAGGAAAATTGGATCAACCTTTTAAAAGTAAGCTCGAAGAATTCAAGGAGCTCCACCGTAAATTTGGGAGCTTAGCTTAAATCAGCTTCAGGTCAAAACTTTCAGGGTTTCTCTCAGGGCTGGGCAATAAATCGATTTAATCAGTTAATTTGAGATTTACAATTTCTTAAGATTTTATTTTTGGAAAATCAAGATTTTATAATGCCAATGCACTCATTGGGCTTCCATGAAGAGAATAGCAGCAATGCTGAATATATGTTTAAGAAAATATATTGTCAAAATATTGTGAAAAGGAAACTTTTTACCATAATCCAAGGCACTCTAATTTACTCATATATTGTTTTACTTTTTTTAATTTAGTTTTAAGTTACACAAGTCAAGTGAAGTCTGTTCTTAGCTCTTTGTGTAATCCCACTAGCAGCAAACATTTAGTTATATTTTCATTGTTTACAACGGCAGGGCCGCCATCTTGTTTTACAAACATGTTTCACAGCTTGTATTTAGTTGAACTTTGAATTCAGGTCAACTCACAGAAGAAATGCTTGACATAAAAGCAAGTTTTTTAAATGGTTTCTTTCATTTCTTTTGTGAAATTAAGAAGACGGGGGGAAATTGATTAATCAGATTTGATATAATAAAATTAGAGATTTTATTATGAAACCATATTGCCCAGCCCTGGTTTCTCTATCCTAAAACACTGATAACTGCAGCACAGACAATTAACAATCATGCAAATCCAAATAAAACTTTGAAATTTACTAGCTTTGAATGTAATGTTTTAATGTCGGTATGCACAGTCATGGTGTAAAGAAAGTACACTCTTTTGTGTTCTAAGGTTTAACATAGCAGGACGTAATAACTTAGCTAGACTTAAATCAGTTTTCAATGAGTCATTAAATTTAACTGCAAATGTTGAAAAACAGATTCCAGCAGTTCAATACTTCTACCATGATCCACCCATCCATCCATTTTCCAACACGTTTATCCCTGTTGGGGTGGTGAGGGGTGCTGGTGCCCATCTCCAGCTGTCAATGGACGAGAGGCGGGGTACACCCTGGACAGGCTGCCAGTCTATCACATCTACCATGATCCTAGGGTAGCAATACCTTCAAGTTGGCATTTTCTGTCCAAATATATTCTTTTATTTTCATTTTGTTTCAACGTTGCATCAGTTCATTGACTTTGGACCATTTAAACGCCTTAACTCTATTTGGTGAAGTGATCCTGACAGGTTTACTATGGTTGGCAAGCACCGGCCATCATTCAGTCATGTTGAAAAATCTGGATGTTATATACATTGTTCTGTCAGTGCATCAAAACACAGAGTTGTCTTTGATGCCCTGTTTTCTGTAGGACTCTTTAGTTTAGATAAAGGCTGGACCATGTGCTTTGATGAAAAAATTTGATTTTCTCTTGGCTCCTTTACTTTTAGGCCAATTCAAACTCCTGTCTGCATCAGGGACCCTTATTTTTCCAATACTGTTGCATGTTTATGACATCCGATGGCTGCGTTCACAACTAATTTTAACAAATTAGTTTGTATGTGTTTCCAGGAAACTGGAACCAGGTCAGACCAGAAAGAAATGGCCTTGGCCTGGCTGATAGCACCACTGTCCTTTTTTCATGAATCAGTTCCAACCATGCTCCAGCTGCAGGATAGATGGCTTCATATCTGACTCTAGTGTATGTTTTATATCTGGAGGAGCTAATTTCTGATCCAGTCACTACTGCAGAACAAGTCCAAAGGATCATCAGGCCGCCACTATGCTTCACAAGTCGTGTGAGGCGTTTGTGCTGTAATGCTTTGGTATTCACTAAACATGGCTCCGTGCAGTACGGCTGGTCAGCTCTCCTCTAGTCCCCTCTGAGCAAAGGACGCTGTTACAGAGACACGCGGCTCCTTCAGATGTGACTTTGCAACCTTGAGCTGTGCTGCCATTCTAATTTTAGAGAGAAGAGGCTTTCTCCTGGCAACCCTTCCAAACAAGCCATACAGTACTCGTTGCTTCCTCTGTTAACTGTCCTGTCATGAACCTTAACATTTAACATGCCAACTGAGGCCTGCAGAGGCTGGGATGGGGGTCATGGGTGTTCTAAATTGCGCGGTCCGACCTTTACAGGAATTTGGTGGGACATCCCCTCCAAGGAAGATTGGCAAATGTCCTAAATGTTTCTAACCTGTAAATAATCTGACTGAGGAGTGATGGACTTCAAATAGTTTAGAAATTACTTTAGAGCCTTTCAGATTGATGGGCAGCAACAACTACTTCACCAAGGTCGCGGCTGATGTCTTTCCTTCCTGGCATTAAGTTCTTATACAACTCTGGGCTTCCAACAAACAAACAAAAAAAAAAGAGTTTTATAGAGTTGATACTGATAATGAACATGTAATCTAATGAACTATTAAGCAGCAGCTGTAGTGTAGAAGTGGCTTTTCTGTTATGACCCTGTTTGTGTTTACAAAATAAGGCCAGGTTAGAATCAATGCACAGTGGCGCAGTGGTTAGCGCTGTTACCTTGCAGCAAGAAGATCCTGGGTTCAAGTCCAACCCTGGGTCTTTCTCCATGGAGTTTTCATGTTCTCCCTGTGCATGCATGGGTTCTCTCCGGGTACTCCGGCTTCCTCCCACAGTCCAAGAATATGACTGTTAGGTTAATTGGCTTCTCTAAATTGTCCTTTGGTGGGAGAGTGTGTGTGCGTGAATGGTTGTTTGTCCTGTCTGTCTGTGTTGCCCTGCGACAACCTGTCCAGGGTGTGCCCCGCCTCTCGCACCAGCAACCCCCGCGACCCCAAGAGGGATTAAGCGGGTCAGAAAATGGATGGATGGATGGATGGCCAGGTTAGAATCAATGCGGGGTTTTTTTAAAGGGTGAGGTTTCAATTCAATTTTATTTATATAGCGCCAATTCATGAAACATGTCATCTCAAGGCACTTTACAAAGTCAATCATATTATACAAATTGGGTCAGATTATAGAGATTGGTCAAAAATTTCCTATATAAGGGAACCCAGTTGATTGCAGCAAAGACCCGACAAGCAGCATTCACTCCTGAAGATGCGTAGAGCCACAGGGAGAGTCGTCTGCATTGTCCATGGCTTTGCAGCAATCCCTCATGCTGAGCAAACATGAAGCGACAGCGGAAAGGAAAACTCCCCATTAACGGGAAGGAAAAACCTCCAGCAGAACCGGGCTCAGTATGAACGGTCATCTGCCTCGACTGACTGGGGGTTACAGAAGACAGAGCAGAGACACAAAAAGAGAGACAAACAAGCTCAGAAGCACACATTGATCCAGTAATCTGTTCTACATTAGATGGTAATAGCGGGTGATCTGTCTTCCCTGGATGATGTCACAGCTAACTGAACACCAGACCAGGTGTACCTACTATGAAGAAAAAAGAGAGCAAAAAGTTAAAAGCTGAAATTACAACAGTCATTTCAATGCAATGCAAAACTGGAGAACAGTAGATTGGAGAACAGTAGAACTCGGTAGAGTGAGAAAAATAGGACCTGATGTCCTCCAGTAGCCTAAGCCTATAGCAGCATAACTATAGAGATAGCTCAGGGTAACATGAGACACTAACTATAAGCTTTGTCAAAAAGGAAAGTTTTAAGATTAGTCTTAAAAGTAGACAGGGTGTCTGCCTCACGGACCAAAACTGGGAGTTGGTTCCACAGGAGAGGAGCCTGATAGCTAAAGGATCTGCCTCCCATTCTAATTTTAGAGACTATAGGAACCACCAGCAGACCTGCAGTCTGAGAGTGAAGTGCTCTGTTAGGAACATACGGGTTAATCAGAGCTCTGATATATGATGGAGCTTGATTATTAAGGGCTTTATACGTTAGAAGAAGAATTTTAAATTCTATTCTTGATTTAACAGGAAGCCAATGAAGGGAAGCTAAAATTGGAGAAATATGATCCCTCTTGTTGATTTTCATCAGAACTCTTGCTGCAGCATTTTGGATCAGCTGAAGACTTTGAACTGCATTTTGTGGACTTCCTGATAGTAAAGAATTACAATAGTCCAGCCTTGAAGTAACAAATGCATGGACTAGTTTTTCAGCATCGCTCCTGGACAGAATGTTTCTAATTTTGGCGATATTCCTGAGGTGAAAAAAGGAAACTCTGGAAAACTGTTTAATATGGGATTTAAATGACATGTCTTGGTCAAAAATAACACCAAGATTTTTTACTTTATTACCACAGGCCAAGTTAATGCAATCCAGATTAAGTGATTGATTAAGAAGTTTATTTTTTGAGGACTCTGGTCCAAAGATTACAACTTCTGTCTTGTCAGAATTTATGTGCAGGAAATTTAAAGTCATCCAGCTTTTGATGTCATCAAGACATGACTGCAGTTGAAGTAATTGATTGGATTCATCAGGATTTATGGATAAATATAGCTCAGTGTCATCAGCATAACAGTGGAAATTAATCCCATGCTGTCTGATAATTTTGCCAATCGGAAGCATATATATAGTAGAGAATTGGTCCAAGGACTGAACCCTGTGGTACTCCACAAGTGACCCTAGAGTTTGAAGAAGATTTATTATTAACATGAACAAACTAGAATCTGTCCAATAGATAAGATTTAAACCAGCCTAATGCTTTCCCCTTAATCCCTACAGTATGCTCAAGTCTTTGTAGGAGAATATTGTGATCAATTGTATCAAATGCAGCACTGAGATCTAACAGGACAAGTACAGACACAAGTCCATTATCTGAGGCCATGAGAATATCATTAGTGGCCTTCGCCAAAGCTGTTTCGGTGCTATGATGAGCTCTGAAGCCTGACTGAAACTCCTCAAGAAGGTCATTACTTTGTAAATGTTCACAAAGTTGATTAGCAACTACTTTCTCAAGAATTTTAGATAAGAAAAGAAGATTAGATATAGGTCTGTAATTTACTAACTCATCTTGATCAAGAGATGGTTTCTTAAGTAAAGGTTTAATAACAGCTACTTTAAAAGCCTGTGGTACATATCCATTTACTAAGGATAGATTAATCATGTCTAAAATAGTGCCACTGATCAAAGGGAATATCTCTTTAAACAACTTGGTTGGGACTGGGTCTAACATACAGGTAGAAGGTTTAGATGAAGCTAATATTTTAGATAGCTCAGAAAGCTCTACTGCTTCTAAACAGTTCAAACACTGTGCAGGTTCTAAAGATTCCTCCAATGCTGCCTTACTTACTGGGGATGAGGTAATCATTTTGGGAGGATGCCAATTATTTTATTTTTAATGGCATCAATTTTATTTATGAAGAATCCCATAATGCCATTACTGCTAAGAGCTAAGGGAATGGATGGATCAATGGAGCTGTGATTCTGTGTAAGTTTGGCAACTGTACTGAAGAGAAATCTAGGATTATTTTTATTCTCCTCAATTAATGATGAAAGAGATGCTGCTCTAACTCTGCTAAGAGTCTTTCTATACAACAATAGACTGTCCCTCCAGATTAGGTAGGATTCCTCTTGGTGTGTAGAGCGCCATTTTCTCTCCTATTTCCTAACATTGTGCTTCAAGGAACGCAGCTCTGAATTAAACCAGGGAGCCAGCTTCCTGTGAATTATCACCTTCTTTTTCAAGGGAGCTACATTGTCTAATGCAGAACGCAATGATAAAGTCACACTGTTAACAAAGACATCTATTTGTGAATGGGAAGAAACAACATTGCTGCTATCTGCAGGGTATTTCTGCAATACTGACGATATTAAAAGGGGGACAGACTCTTTAAGTTTTGATACAGCATTATCCGATAAAGATCTACTATAATGGAACGCTCTTTTGGGGGTGGAGAACTCAGTTACATTAAACTCAAATGTTATTAAAAAATGATTATATAGGACAGGGTTGTGAGGAAATACTGTTAATTCTTCACAATCAATGGCATATGTCAGCACAAGGTCTAAAGTATGGAGCCAAGAGTGCGTCGGTTTATGCACATTTTGAGCAAAGCCAATTGAATCTAGGATAGATTTAAAGGCTACACTAAGGTTATCACATTCAGTGTCAACATGAATGTTGAAATCCCCCACTATAATAACCTTGTCAGTGTTTATCACCAAATCAGATAAGAAGTCTGACAACTGATCCAGAAACTGAGTGTAAGGGCCTGGTGGACGATACAAAACAACAAACAGAAGAGGTTTTATTGCTTTGCAGTTTGGATGAGGGAAACTGAGGATTAAATGTTCAAAAGAACTGTAGTTATTAATTGGCCTGGGACTAATTAATAAATCAGACTGAAAGATAGCCGCCACTCCTCCTCCTCTTCCCACAGATCTGGGAATGTGGAAATTTGAATAATTCGAGGGAGTTGACTCATTTAAACTAACGTAGTCCTCTTGTAGCCAGGTTTCTGTGAGACAAAATAAATCAATCTGATTATCAGAAATCAATTCATTAACTAACAAAGTCTTTGGAGGGAGAGACCTTACATTTAATAGACCACATTTAATAGTTTTATTTTTTGGCTCAAGGTGAGCCGTATTGATTTGTATTAGATTTTTATGATTTGTTCCTTTTAGATCAGTTTTTGATCTGTTAAGTATTGGCCGTGGGAAAGACACCGTCTCAATAGGGTAATGGGTGGGTAACAGTACAGAAGCTGCAGAGAGGTGTGTTAAACTACGGCTCTGCTTCCTGGTCTGGACCCTGGGTTGTCAGCATTTAGGAGAAATCATTTTAGCAGCAGGTAAAGACGAGCGACATGGACTTGAACAGGATCCTTGGTATTTGTGGCAAAGACGATGAAAGTGACATAAAACATTCAAACGTCTCCTTGGCTCTAAATCTATCCCCATCTCTATCAAGCAAAACCTTTTTGTATGGCCCACAACATTTACATTCAGTGATACCCCTGCACTGCTTAACAGTACACAATGATGCAACCAGTCAGCCTGTGAGACGTTACATTGATTCATGCTTATTAATCTTCTCGTGGAACCAAGAGCATAAAAATGTAAACAGCTTAAATAGAAAAAAAAGGGCAGCCATCTCAGTGCCGTCACATTTTGGGAATAGTCACTTTATTTAATAATTAATGTTTATCATTATAATTACAGGATGGATCTTTTTTTTTTACTGTTTTCCCAATAACAATAAAGGATGAAATAATCAACCATCTCTAGACCTGAATACTTTTATGTCCTGATAGGAAAAACCTTTGAACAGAAAGAAGGCGTGCTTTCTTTTCCAAAAGCCTGAAAAGTGTACAAGACAAAAATCGATCACATCCAGCCCGATGAAAGTGATCTGAGCGCACAGCCTTTCAATCAGCCTGGAGAGGCTCCTTGGGAGGCCGTATGAACTGAAAACCGACATTCCCAACCATTAAATAATAGCTGTACGTTTAAGGCACCAACAACTGGCACGTAGACCGCTGACAACAGCGTGGCGTGCTTGCAGAGCTGGGGGTGTTAAAAGTGAAGCCTGTGTGCAGCAGGAATGGCTGTCTTCTCCACTTTGTGTCTGTGGCCGCATCCTAATACCACCACACAAGCCCCACGCACATGCAGAAACACAGATCCCCCCCCCCCCACACACACAGCCGCTGCAGACTGAACTCAGTAGGTGTGCAGCTGTTTGAAAAACATCAGCCTCTCTCTCTCTCTCTCTCTCTCTCTCTCTCTCTCTCTCTCTCTCTCTCTCTCTCACACACACACACACACACACACACACACACACACACACACACACACACACACACCCGGTCACATCTTGTCACAGGCCTCCCCGAGCCACTGGAACGTCCTCGTCCCACTTGAAGACCGCTAGCTGTTTTCTCAAGGTAGACAGCGCGCCGGGTGCCGCGCGTCTTGGCCCAGACCGTCTAGAAATCTGAGCGACGGGCTCCTGTGAAGTGCTCCAAAGTATGTAAGAGCACGGTAGATCGCCTGGCTTTGATACAGAGAAAAGTGCCGCACTTACATTCCTGTTTGAAGGTGAAGTACTCCGTGAGGTGCCGGCACTCGTGGTTCCCACGCAGGAGGAAGAGTGTTGTGGGGTGGTTGATCTTAAGCGACCAGAGGTAGAGGACACACTGAGGAGACACATGAGGAGGCAAAGCATACATGTTGGAAAGGTGCAACATGCATACATGTTGTGAAAGCAAAATCTGTCGAGCTCTATTTGGCATTAAGACATCAATTCTTATTGCCACATTGCTAGACAGGACACTGGGAGGAAAAAAAAAGGAAAGGTGCAATGGGGAGTTTGGCATTAAGTGCACGAGGCTCAGAAACATATAAAGGCAGCCAGCGGTGCTATGGGTTTAAAACGAAACACTCCAGTCATTACTCTTTATTTGTCAGGCGGCTGCAGGAAAAGAAGCGCCAAAAGACTTAAATTAAAATTCTATTTTACTGCAGCAGCATCATTTACCACTAAACCTTTTATTTGATTACATTGATTCAGAGTGGAAAAAAAACATTTTAGGAAAAATGTGATGGTATAAATTTATGTGCTATTGCTGTTATTATTCAGTGCAACTCCCGTTTTTGCCATTAGGACAGACAGCCTTTTTGTCTTCCCCTATAACATTAACAAGGTCTAAAGATGTAGGAAGGGATCTTTGACTATCCCACCAAGATTTGTCCAAAATTCTGGGTTCTCTCCTATTCTTGCTTCTCTACCCCTCAGCTCGCGGGTTTTGTTTTTATAGGATTTAGGTCCGGGGGCAGAGATGACCATAAAAGACGGGTTATTTTAAAAATCTCCTGGTGCTTCAAACGGTTCCTGATGCCCTCCATCCTTCCCAGAGCTTGTTCAGAAACACAGCCTCACGGATCCCCCGCTGTACTTAACAGTGCTTCTCCTCACATTCCTGGCTTGTTCAACACCAAACCCAGCTGGGCTTTTTTGCTTCGCCTCTTCTCACGGAACCAGAACACATCCTTCCAGCTGAAGTCCCGGTGGCATCTGGCAGATTCCCCATGTTGACATTTGTGATGGTAGGAAAGATAAATGGGTCCTCATCCAGACCAGCGACCTCTGTGTAACATCATAAGTAACGCCAGGTGCTCGGAAAGTCATGAATTAGAACTTTAACTGAATTGAACTTAAAAAAAGTGAATTACTAATCTAAAAATCTCAAAATACATTTATTCATCTTCACTCGTCTTTCCCAGGGGTGCGACTCAACGTGGCACACGCTGGACCTGAATGATCAAGTTGGAGTTTCAGACAGATGTAATTTTCATCTAAAGTCCAATGAATGGTCCTGTTGTAATACATAAAATCTGTTTAATGGAGAGAAAAGCCAAAACACGATGAGGTCTGGGCAGTCGGTCCTAAAACAACAAAGGATTAATAAATAAACGACAAGCCATCAGCACTACCAACATGAGGAGCCCGGTCTGACCGTACAAGGATTTGTTGTTCGTTCACCAACCAGAAGCCGTAATACATTTCCTCTGAACATATTAGAGGTCCTAATAAAAAATAAAAAAAAAGAGCAGAGCAACATTTACAATCCAAATGAGGCAGCTTTCTGCTCAGTGCTTAGACAAGGCGCTATTCAATAGCTGCCACTTGTCACTCTCAGCCCACTCTTTTAACATGCACACCAAGCATAGCGTGCTATTAAAGTCACTGGAACTAGATGCCAAGGAAACAAGAGCCAGCAGGTGTGTACTCACGTAACAGACAATGTTCATAAAAAGGAGAGGGGGGGGGGAACGCTTTGGCCAGCTTGTCTTTTCCCATCCGTAATAAGGAAGAGGATCGAGTAGTGAAGTTTCTGTAGGGGAGGTGTCTGCGTGGCACGGTCTGTGTGGAGAGAGAGGAAGGGCTGCGGCTTGGAGGGGCCGGAGGGCTACGCGTGTTTTACTGAGAAAGCTCCGCTGTCCGTACGCTGTCCGCTCTCTGTGTCTGAGCCGCGAGCGGAGAGAGGAAGAAAAAAGCTTCGTGAGGTAGACCTGAACTCTGGCTTTATTCACATCAACGCCATTCAAACCTGCCCTGTATGTGGGAAGCACATGAGCGCGGCGGCAGCGCTAAAAGCCAGGGGCGACCGTCTACAGACAAACTCTCAGGGGTAAAGAAGAATCTCCTGAGCAGATAAGAAGAAGGCGGATAAAACAAAGCGCTGACATGCTCTGAATGTTAGATGCTGGTAAATTGCTAGCCTGAGGGGTCAAGGCACCGCTTGAAGAGGCAACGCTGGCTCCTTGTTACCATGGTAACTGTGTCCTAGCATCCTTCCCACTATATCCATCTTACTACTGTACATGTAATAATAAAGAACATGGCGGTTACAGTGAGGGGACATTTCCCACTCTGTCAGTTATCTATAGTTTGGACTAATAAGCCTGTTCTGTGTGATCTGCAAAGTTCATATCTAGAAAAAGAACGCTACAAACAGAGGAGAGGTAGTGCTCTGGAAGGAAGGTGTTTGACCTCACTGTATTCTGAAGTTGAACAAATAAGAGATGCTGTTTAATCATTTTCATTACTCATGATGGGATGAAAGGATTCTTTGACGTAACCATAAAGTGTTAGTGAGTTGGCTCACAGGCACGCGTTAATGTGTCCTATGACTGCGTTGCACTAGGAGATGTTCCGTTTCGCCTCCACGGTCTCCTGGTACATTGTAGACCGTTCTCCTCCTCGGGGATGGGGTGTCACCCCTGCAATGCACGAGCGTCTAAAATGTGAACAGCGTGCAGCTCTGTACCAACTCTGGACGGGAAAAGATGAAAACTCAACCAGCCTGCCGTGGTGCATCCTTTCACACCCGTCAATTCTCGCTGTTAACAAGACGGTGAGTGATTGGGGGTGACAAATAGTTAGGCCCAGAAATATTTGGACAGTGACACAATCTTCATGATTTGGCCTCTGCATGCCACCACGTTGGATTTGAAATGAAACAACTACAAAGTAATTTAAGTAGAGACTTTAAGGTTTAATTCAAGGGGTTGAACAAAAATACATGATTAAATATGTAGCAATTGTAGCTATTTTTATACAAGCGCTCCTCATTTTAGGGGATCAAAAGTAATTGGACAAATAAACATAACCCTAAGTAAAATGTTACTTTTCAATATTTTGTTGAGAATTCTTTGCAGGTAACGACGTCTGGAACCCATGGACATCACCAAACGCTGGGTTTCCTCCTTTGTGATACTTTGCCAGGTCTTTACTGCAGCTATCTTCAGCTGGTGCTTGTTTATGGGTTTTTCTGCCTTAGCTTTTGTCTTGAGCAAATGAAATGCATTCTTGATTGGGTTGAGGTCTGGTCATTGACTCGGCCATTGCAGAATATTCCATTTATGTGCTTTAAAAAAACTCTCGGGTCGCTTTTGCAGTGTATTTTGGATCATTGTCCATCTGTGCTATGAAGCACCATCCAATCAACTTTGCTGCATTTGGCCAAATCTGAGCAGAAAGTATATCTCTATACACTTAAGAATTCATCCGGCTACTTCTGTCTTTTGTCACATCATCAATAAACACAAGTGATCCAGTGCCATTGGAAGCCATGCATGCCCATGCCATCACACTGCCTTCGCCATGTTTTACAGAAGATGTGGTGTGCTTTGGATCATGAGCTGTTCCAATTCTTCTCCAAACTTTCTTCTTCCCATCATTCTGGTACAGGTCGATATTAGTCTCATCTGTCCAAAGAATGCTGTTCCAGAACTGGGCTGGCTTCTTCAGGTGTTTTTTGGCAAGTCAATTCTGGCCTTTCTATTTTTGAGGCTGATTAATGGTTTGCACCTTGTGGTGAATCCTTTCTATTTACTCTCATGAAGTCTTCTTTTTATGGCAGACTTAGATACTGATACACCTACTTCCTGGAGAGTGCTCTTCACTTGAGTGGATGTTGTGAAGGGTTTTTCTTCACCATGGAAAGGATTCTGCGATCATCCACTGCTGTCTTCCGCGGACATGCAGGCCTCTTGGAGTTCACAAGCTCACCAGTGTACTCTTTTTATCCCAGAATATACCAAACTGTTGATTTGGCCACTCATATAATTTCTGCTATCTCTCTAATGGATTTCTTATTTTTTTTCAGCCTCAGGATGGTCTGTTTCACCTCTACAGAGAGCTCCGCGTGTTGTGTGTTCACAGCAACAGCTTCCAAATGCAAACGCCACACCTGGAATCAACTCCAGACCTTTTAACTGCTTAATTGATGACAGGTTAACGAGGGAAGAGCCCATGCAGCCTTGTTATTTATTTTGCAGTCTTGTGAGTGAGTCAATTGTCCAATTACTTTTGGTCCCTTGAAAAAGAGGTGACAATGTATTAAATAGCTGTAATTCCTAACCCCTTGCTCCAACTTGGATGTGAATACTCTGAAATTACAGCTGAGAGTCTGCACTTTAAGCCCATATTGATTATATAATAGTATCCTGAATAGGATTTCAAATCAAGTCACTATTTTTATTTCAACGACGCGTGCGCGGCGGTATAGGTGGCGTGCTATTCAGTCGGTGGTCAGATGACCTTTCTAACAGCCACAGAGTTGCTGTCGTCTTCTTCTTCAGAGCTGGTGCCCAGATGCTTGGGTCTTATGTGCAGAGGTGGTTTGAGTTCAAGAGGGAGGACGATGAACAAACCAGCCCAATGTCTCAGCTACGCTAAAAAGAAGTTACGGAGAAAAACGGTGCCATTACAAGCCCGTTTCATTTTCCCCGGAAGTCAATGCCAGTGTCACTGTTTGCAGACATCCTTCCTTCACACACATAGGTAGGGTTATTGTGCTAGGCATGAAATAAGCGCAGACATGACAGTCGCTCTGAAAACAACTGACAGTTTCCAGGACGTCAGAATATAGCACTATTGGCTACACCATTCCTTAAAAAAACTAAATATAAAGATTTATTGGTTGTTCAGTTTGGAATTTTCAGAACTGCTGGTAAGAACATAAAAGAACAATACCAGAACATCATTCTCTCTCCTTTTTTAGTTTCTGATAGCGACATAGCCAGGCTTGGTCTAACTCAAGTATGCTTAAACACGGCCTAATAAGGATTTTGCTTATGCAAATGTTATTTCAGGTAACTTTGCTAACACTGAAGGAGAAATACTTCAGCTGGACTGGGCTGGACGATATGGAACAAAAATAATATCTTGATATGGCGATTCATCATATATCAGAATGCTGATATACAATAAAAGGCCTTTCCAAAAAAAGTAAAAAACAAAGCAACTGGACTTGTTTTCCGTAGTTTGAAGACGTTTCGCTTCCTATCCAGGAAGCTTTCTCAATTCAAAAAGTCTGGAGTAATGTGGAGCATCGAGCTTTATACTACTGTAATGGCTTAGATAACATGCAAATTCTACAGAAACAGGTCCACCCCCTTAGTAACGGGCAGTCGTTAAAGTCATTAAGCCAGCAGATTGAACCCAAACTGGTCCACTCCTCTGTAACGAGGAGTCGTTAGGGTTGTTATTGGCCTGGCTTGCAGGAACGATGTTTTGATCACCCCGAATGAGGGTGAGAGTTGAGGCGATGATTGGCCGGAATTAATCCTATAGCTGTATTATAAGTTTTTGAGAGTTGGAACCTAAGGCCTCCTCCTCTGTTTAAGGTTGGTATTTCTCTCTTAACGTAGATGGTTTCCTTCAAACCCCTTTCAAACCATCTGTCTTCTTTGTCCAAAATGTGAACATGTTGGTCCTCACAGAGTGTCCTTTGTCCTTACGGTGTAGGTGGACAGCAGAGTCTTGTCCTGAGGAGGTAGCTCTCCTGTGTTGAGCCATGCGTCTGTGGAGAAGTTGTTTGGTTTCTCCAATATAAAGATCAGAACATTCCTCACTGCACTGAACTGCATACACCACTCCGCTCATCTTAGGTTTGGGGGTTTTGCACCAGCCTCTATCTGAGGGTCCCGTTTGGTTTGAAATGTACTGGGATTTTGTGTTTGGAGAAAATCCTCTTGAGTTTTTCAGAGACTCCAGCAACATATGGGATGACGATGTTTTTGTGTTTATTCTTCTCACCATTATGTTCTGCAGCGGGTCTTTTGGATTTTCTTGCTGATTTGACAAAAGCCCAGTTAGGGTACCCACAGGTTTGGAGGGCATCTTCACCAGAATAAAAGGCCTCTGAATCAAAGCTTTATCCCAAATGTTTCACAAGCACATTTTTTAACTAAACTAGATAAATATGAAAACAAAAATATGACACAAATACTGGAATACATAAAAATATAATTCTAAGAGCAACATAGACCATCTCAATATAAATGATATATAGTTTTAACTTGTATCTCTTTAAAAAAAATCTCAATATTTTTTTAAATCCTGATATATTGCCCAACCCTAGGCTGGACTTGCCATGCAGCTTGTAGTTCTTAAGCTTGCTACATACTCCACAAGAACTAAGAAATTTGTTCCTGTTGTCGGATAAGTTTCCTCCGAAAAACCCTGCACGTTTGTTTTGGCTTTGTCTATACACACTTCACGAAAAGCTCAGTTGCACTGAGCTTTTTGATATCTCTAGTCAGCGTGTTCCTGGCCAGTGAGTACAGTCAAAGCAGGCCCGTAACTCCAGCTTTGACTCGTTGGTCCTTCTTTTCAGCCTTACCAGCTTTAGCAGATTTCAGTTCTGCCTGTATGAGGGATCAGATGAACCCGACTGCAGTCAGAGAGTCCTAAGGCAGCACAGGGGACAGAGCGGTAGGCATCCTACTGCGTCTTAGCACAATCTATTTCCCGGTAAAGCATTTCGTTCTAAGTCCTTTTCAGAGGCAAACAGACTGAATTTTTTAATTACACAACAGTATCTTTGTTTATTTTCTTTGCTTTTTGAGCCAACTGCAGCATGCTGTTACTAAGGAGATAACATGTTAAATCAAACAGCTAAAATATGCTTTACATTATGACCTGTTGTCATTTTTAATGTTTAATATTTTATCAAGGGCAGAAAGCCAAAAAGGCATAGTAACAGGCACTTCTAAACTAACAACAGGTCTATGTTTTTATTAAATTAATATATCAAAATAATAAACAAACACTATAAATATTATTGTTATATCTGCAATATTAAATATATTGTAAAATTTTAACACAACTGTATTTTTAATGAAGGAAACTCCCCCAGGCCTAATTAACAGTAGAACATAAGCCGTGGGAGGAGTGTCTTTAGTGAAACAAAGAGCTTCACTGCTCAGGCAGAGACCGCTGTGAATCCAACCACCTCTTTTGAGACAGGAAGATTTTAAATATTTCTGTCTCAAAAGAAGAAAAGAAGAAATTGTTGCTATGTAGTTTTCAAATAACACTCGTCGCCTGAATGATTGTGTGTCTTTCAATCCGGTTTGGGTGTTGTTATCCACCTCAATGCACAACCTAATAGCCCCCAAAAGGTCCAAAATGTGAAGAAAAAACAACTTTTGTACCTTTTGGGGGCTAATAAGCTTCATGGCTGTTTATTATAAATCAGCCATGAAGCCTATTAGTGTGACACAAAGCCCAATATTATTTGTCAGCTTTTGCATTTACAATATTCCACTGCCTGGAGGCAGAAAAGCAAACTACACTGGTTTAATATTTTGTTGGGCAAAGTTAATATTAAGTTTGGATATTAACAGGCATTCATTGGGATCTTGTTTCAGTCAAGTTGAAGAATGCCTGCTAAAACAGAAACTCATAACATTTATTTCTATCACCACCTGTATTACATTTACACCACCAGTTTGTATAGATTCCGGTACACTTTCCAACACATTTTGAACTGTTTACACTGCTGTAGGGGTCTGGTTGGGGGTATCTGTAAAAATGTTGTGTTGCTGCTTCTTTTATCTCTCTTTCAGAACACCAAACGAATGAATCCTGACATTTTTTTTTTATCTTAGAGCAAGTCTTAAAACACCAGAGACGTCTAGATGGTCAGTATTTCAGAATCAAGGATCCACCAATATGAAAATCTTGGGCAATATCAATATCCGCTATTAATACTTCTGCTATGGCTGATAACCGATGTTTCCTTACACTTTCAAAAGAGTGAAAAAATAACCACACTGCTGACATTGCTTCTTTGTAGTGATGGGTCCGGCAACACCGATGCGTCGGCGCATGTGTCGAGCTCATAGAGCAAAACCTGTGTCGATGCGCGTATCGACACAGGAAAGTCACGTGACCGATAGAGGAACTGTTTCGAACTGACTGACGCGCCAAACTGTTTCTGTTCCCTCGAAGCTGCACGCGTGTGCATTCGCGCACAGCAAAGCTATGCTGCGCAGTAAATAAAATCCAAGCTGAACTGTAAACAAAATAACGGTTAATAATGGTTAATTTTTAACCATTTTGCAACTCTGGTGTGATGGTGTACCACAGTCTCGTTCTGTGAGCGCCAGGTGCTGATCGGAGCGCACCACTGATTGATGGGTTGGGCAGACGCCTTTATGGTTGGGCGGGTTGCGCTGTGCGTCTTTGTTCTGAGCGTCGTTTCAAAAAAACGGCTGATCTACCCTTAGTAGAAAGCTGCTACTCTGAGTAGTTCTTCCTCCCTTTGTCATACTCAGCATTGAAAGGACATGGCAGCAAACAATTTGTAAAAAATAAAAATAAAAAAGCCAGTCTACAAGCATCCTCGTTCACAACATGTTTACTTATTATGATACAAGTTCACATTATTTATTGACTGTATCTAAAAAAAAAATCAAATATATGTTTAATTCAAATAAAAATATAAAATACAATGCAACATACAATGATTTAAATTGTATTGTGTATACTTGGTCATCAAATCAGTGTCAGTTAACTCTGTCAACTAGGTTGCCTGTAGGGATTTTTAAGGTCCAGCAGGTGTCAGTATTCAGTGACACAGTATCGGCACAGTATCAATACAGTTTGGCAACGTGTGAAACGCTTCATGACGCCTCATCGACCCATCACTACTTCTCTGCTTCAGTTAAACACACCACAACCCTGCGCTGCAGCACCATCACTGTCACATGACCAAACAGACCCCACATGGCCAACCCCCTCCCCCTCCAGAGACACATTAACAAATGGCAACAAGATGGACATTAGTTGTAATATCGGCACAGTTTTGCTTATGGGACGAATACCGACGTTAAAGATTGTCTGACATCAACCAGTGTCAATGTTAATGCCGATATATCGTGGGTCCATAATTAGAAGTGCGCTGACCTTATTTGTCTGGATGCATTATGTTGCTAAATGGAGACCGAAGCCTCCCCTGACCATAGTACTATGGTAACAACTAACAAGCTAGCACGCTAGGCAAATGATGCTCTTACCATTTGGTAAATCTGACCACAGAACACATTACCTGATTTTATTCCTAATTTCTTTAACATCTTTCTATTCATTATAACTTTTGGAAAAGCAACATTTTTTTGTAAACTGTAACATTAAAAGCTTGGTTACAGAAAATGTCCAGAGACATTACCATATTAGAATTTTATGAGGCATGAGTAAGAAGGAGTTCTTGAAGTAATTCAATCCCATTGACTTGATCTTGAAATTACCACAACTAGTACATTTTTAACAAGCTTTCCCTTTTAAGTAATGCTGAAAAAGCAGAACTTGATCATATAAGAAATCCTATATTTCAAATAGAAGCAGCTGACTTTGCCAAATAAGCAGGCTGATGAATGACACCTAGAGTACCTTGTAGAGGTATTCATACAATATGCAATGATGCTGTTGAATGTTAAACGGGATGATTTGACTTGTGATAAACACAATACTAAACAGTATTAACGTGTTTCTGCTTCAGATTTGTTGCATAGACCCAGACAGTGAGTGCATCGAGCTACTGTGATCTTGCGTCAATGATAAATTTGCCGTATATCGTTCAGCCCAACTGGAAACGTACCCAGACATGGTTGTCTACCTAAACTGACGGCCTAAGCAAGCAAAGCAGTAACCAGAAAAGCAGCCAAGTGGTTTTTGGCAACTCAGGAGGAGCTGCTGAGATCCACAGCTCATGTGGGAGAATCTGTTAACACAACATTTATTACTTGCTCTGTCCACAAATCGGAACTCGGTGGAAACGGCGAAAAGAAATCTACTGTATGTCGCAGTTTACCAAAAGCCAAGGAGGGGACACGGCCGACATGTTGAAGAAGTGGCTCTGGTCAGCTTTCTGGCAGCATCATGCAAATGGAGGTTCACCTTCCAGCAGAACCACAACTCCAAACATACAGTCAGAACTACGATGAAAGGCATTAGACCAAAGAGTATCCATGTCTTGGATTGGCCCAGTTGAGTCCCAGATGTGAAGTCAGAATCTGTGGTTGGACCTGAAAACTCCTGTTCATCCAATCCAGTGCTGTGTACAAACATGTTCTTATGCACACGTTCATTGGTAGAGCTCACATATTAGAGTACTTTGAACTGAAAATGGTGAAGGGTAAGGTGTCAACTTTAGAACATTCATCCACAAAGAACCACAGCGTTTCCCCTTCAGTAAGGTGCTCAGCATCTGCACGTCTTTATTTAAGACAAACATCGGAGCGGTTAACTCCTTAGTGAGCAAAACTGCACTTCCAGTGAAAGGTTTGGGCACAGTGAGAAGGTGTGTCCAAACATTTGATTGGCAGTGTACATATAGACAACCTGAATTTGCTTTTGTTCAAGATAACCTCAACTGTGGACATCATTTTTCTTTATTACATTGGGTTTTTAACAGTGGAGTGACAGTTTAAGATGGGGTCACAGCTGCTGTTGACTACTAAAAGTCTGCAAGGTTTTGGGTCCATATCACCCCCCCCCCCCATCCATATTCTAAATGGTGAATGACTTCATGACCTATATATACTGTTATTTATAGACCTTATTTCAGACAAGTATAATAAATGAACAAGAACCAGTTCAAATAGGAGCTGTGTGCATAGTCCAATACATTTAAGTGATGAACAATGAGCGGATTTTTTTCTAACCAGTCTTCAATAAGTTTAGAACCTGTTCTTGATAAGAATGAGCCGGCACATCACCGATCCAATCTGACTGTGCTAAAACTATTTCGCCAAACCAGTCTCCGTGCTTCTCCAAACCAGTAGAGATGCATCTCAACATATCCGCAGCTGTAATCTGTATTTTTCTTGGGTAAGTATGCCCTACTTGTTGATCTATCTCATAAAACTCCAATAAGTTGTGCCTGTGATGTGACAAGATTGGAAAAAGTTCAAATGGGTGGGGCTACTTTTCCCAGGCACTGTACAAGTGTGTTATCTATCAAATCCAACAATCACACACACTTTCAACTGAGTTAGTTTAAGTAACAGAGACTTGAACTAGAACTGTAATTGGGCTCATTTCATGATGCCATGTTTGTACCGAGAGCAAACAGTGAACCTTCACAGAGAGTCAATCTTTGCTAATGTAATGGAAAAGCCCCTCACTAAAGTCTGTACAGAGTCACACTACCAGCTTGAACAAAACTATAATAGTTAACATCCACACACTGAAGGGAACCATTACTGAAGAATGACTTCCAATACTGAAAGTGGGCCAGAATTTCCTTGTCATGAACCCAGACTCACTACAACTACCTCCTTCCTGCCAGGGATTTTTATATTAGAGCTGAAGCCCACTTTCTGCAATCACTCTGCTGCTTTCTGTTCCAAGACTCAGATTTATTTTAAACCATTCTAATAAAGCATGTACAGCCTGTGAAGGTGATACAGAAATAGAACTTATTAGAGCAAAATCCACCTAAAGTAACATTGCAAAGTTCTACAAAGATTATATCAGCCATGCTCAACTTAAAGCTAGAGTTGGTAACCCTATTCAGAAATACTTTGTCATACTGGGTGAAATTGTCCTTCCATCCTGATAGTAGTCAATACATTATGCATTCAGAAAAAGGAGGTAAAGAAATTCAATCTCTGTGGGAGCTGCAGGAATGTAAAAACTCTGACCAATCACTGCTCTTTGCACCGAAGGGCAGGGATTGGTTCTGCCCTCACCCCCCCCCCCCCCCCCCCCTCTATCCCTCAAGTTCTGGAGGTATTGCCTTATCTATTGGTTGTCCCACATGCCAATAATTCTGATGTGTTCACGTAACGCCAGTGTGAGCGCACATTCCTTTTTAGTTTCTGCTTGCTGCCTGCGCATGCACACTTCTAGTGTTTTTGTATCCGGTTAGCTTAGTGGTTAGCTTTGGTGTTAGCCGTTCATTGTAGCTCCACTGCTCTCACTGTATATTTTCAACATGGCTGAGAGTTGCAAGAAGCGACCCGCGTTCATGTTCAAGAGAAGAAGAGGAAGGCCTCAGAAGAAAGTAGTGAGATCCGAGTGTATTTGGGAGATTTTTTTCACGCGATCCCCCTGAAGAGTGGAAGACCATGTAAGACGGTCTTGCACATGCGCAGTTATTCAAAAAGGGACTCGGGAGAAATCACTGATTCTAGCTTTAAAGCAACTATTCTGTAGAGCCTAAGATTTAATATGAGCAACATCGCCGATTTTCGTTTGATGAACTTTATGAGAGTCCAGACGAATTACGTTATCTTTGCTCAATACACGTGAACACACTCATGCTCTAAAGCTCAGTTTATCTGACAGGGTTTCAGGGGGAAATTCCAAAGTTCTCAACGAATTATTCACGCATTTTGAAAATATATATCAAAAGGTTTACTATAAATGTACTGCAGATGGACGCACACGACAATTGGAGAATAGGAGAGAAACAATAAGTCTGGTCAGACAAATATTTTCTATGCTCCGTTTTATTTTTCTTCTTTTATTGAATCTAAATGCTTCAAAGCTTTTCCAGACTGTAGGGGAACCCTGACATTGACTTCCCGCTACACCAATGAGCTGAATCTCAACTATCCTCTTAAAATCTCCGGGACAGTTTGATCGGATATTATCATTATTCAGTCAGTACCTTCTCTGATCCCATAAAAACAGAAACAATTTACATTTGGAACATCTTTAAATGCAAATGAGTGGAAATAAATAACACGGGGCAACTCATGATTACCTTCCCCCACATAAAGGTGACTAATGGATGCTGTTCAACCAGCTAAATCCCTAATTAGCATTTGTAAACTATACCTACACACCTTCTGACAGTGTAATGGGTCTCGTGTGCTAAGAGCTTACCTCAATGCTGAAGTAACCTCGGTCCACGTAGTCCCCAAGGAAGAGGTACCTCGTGTTACTGGGTGGTCCCCCCACTTCAAACAGCTTCATAAGGTCGAAGAATTGGCCGTGGACATCACCGCATACTGCCGACAGACAAAAGCACCAGTCTCAACTATGCATCTAACAGCTGTTGTTTTTTACTTTCTTAAAGATGCAAGTTATTCTGGTTTTCATTTAAAGTGAAACTCTCAGTTTTAACACTTAAACGTTTCTAGATGTCAACACATTTTTTTTTAAAAATACGTTTAGCCGTAGGTTTTTAAATGGAAACAACACAAGGAACACGTTTACCAGCTATGGTGAAAAAAAGTCTTGTTAATGATTTGTTTTTACATTTTTTAACGTGTGTATGAATAATCCTCTGCTGTGACACCATCATTTTAAAATCAGAGAAAATTTGGCTTTCAACCTTCTTTCATTTACACATTTATCACATTTATTCGGATGCCACCGAAACCAGGAATAAAAAAAAAAAAGTGCCATACTTAGGCAATGATCATTTACAGCTGCGAGGTTCAAGCATTCTTTGGTGTGCAGAGGTTGGACAATACTTGCGTGGTTTCAGAAACCCCACCAGGAAATAATCCTCCAATCATTTCTGTGCTCAACTCTACACATCCTGATGCATCTCAATAATCCAGGTCAAAAAAATAAAAAGTGAGTAGGTCCTCTGGACAGGTCCCTCCCAGTCGAAACATTTTGTCTCTTCTCCAAGAGACGTCTTCAGTCTGAAGAGTTACTGCAACAGTGTTATGGGGCGACAGTGGCCCAGGAGTTAGGGAGTTCGTCCTGCACTCCAGGGATGCTAGTTCGATCCCCCACACCAACCGTTTTCAGTCAAAGACACCACCAGCAGGCACCCAAATTGCCTGCTGGTGGTGGTCAGAGTGTCCAGTGACGCCAATGTATGGCATACTCACCTCTGTCAGTCTGCCCCAGGGCAGCTGTGGCTGTTAACATAGCTCACCACCATCAGGATGTGAATGCCTGACTGTAGTGTAAAGCTGTTTGGGGTTGTTGGACGTGATAAAGTGCTATACAATTACAAGCCATTTACCATTACCATTTACTGATGAACTCAGCCTTTTAAGCAGTACCTTAGCATTGTGGCTCAACGAGTTGATTGGGATGATCACATGCAAAGGCGGTCCATCAGGACCACCTTTGCATCGTTATTGCACTGATGTCCCCCTGTTCCCTGTTGTTCCCAGGAGACTGGGGGGGGGGGGGGGCAATTACAACCGGAGGATTCCACCCCTGTTGGTTTCTTCTCACAAAAGTGGCTTATTTTACACCCCTCTCAAACATTAACAAACATCTTCATCCCTACATGAGTGACCGCTGGCCTGCATATGAGCTTAAACTTCAGAATCTTGGCCTGATGATATTAATCTTCTCTGCTGGCGCATAATTTTGGCCAGGGGCTGCTTTGCTTCCCTGATGTATAACTGGTCACAGTCTTCCGGACTCTTAACAGCAAGAACAACATTACTCTGTTTGTGCCGAGAGAAACTCCTGCGACATACGGGATGACTGCTGGTCTGGGATCCTACTTTCACCCGATGGTTGGCTGGAGTACTGTTTGGGTTTCTTGTCTGCTTTGAGGAAATCCCAGCTGGGATGACCACAATTCTGTAGGGCCTGTTTCGTGTGTGATTCCTCCTTCTCCCTCCCTCCTGAGTTTGTGGGGACGTTGTCTGCTGAGATACAGAGTCGAGTCCTGATGACTCCTAACTAGTGCTCCAGTGGGTGATGGGAGTGGAACCACAAGTATCTGTGTCTGTGGGTTTGAGGTACACCTCACTTTCTAAATGTCCTCCATCCAAGACTGAGACATCAACCCTACATCCACTTCTGATAAATGATGCCTTCTATGGCAGCAGTCTTTACATGGATTTGCTGTTATTAAGTTGTAAGACGACCCTTTAAATTAACAAATGGTAATAAATGACCGCATGCAAAGCAGTTATAAAGGTACTGAATTTTGATATACTGGACTTAGAACATCCATCTCTTCTTGTTGGTGTCATTAACATTGTGAGTTTGTGAAAGAACCGCGCCATATGCGGAATCACAATCGGCATCCCCATATCAATGTGTGCCACACTGCAATCAGAAGTTCTGCATAGAAGCAATATTTGTTTGGATATCACAGGTCAGGCATTGTGCGTTGACAAACTCCATCCAATCAGAAACTACCACTGATTCCCACTACAGGAGGCCCAGAAAGCTCACCTGTAGGTAAAAGATATGAGAATTTGTGCATCATGATGATCGCTTACTAATTCATCCCAGTTTTGTGAAAATGTGTTGAATAAATCCAGCAAGTATTCGTACACTGAACACAACACACAGAGCTGCTAGGAAAGGTCTTCTGTGATACATTATATCTATTTTATATTTAGAACAGGCTTGAGAAGGAGACCCGCTCTCAGTGAGATTATCTGTATAGAAAGGGTTCAATTAAATACAAATAAGATGGAGTAGCTTGTAGCTGTTGGCAGGAATTTCACCGTAAACAACACCCCCACACGGGATCTCTGTGCAGGAGGAGACATGGTTACTGCTGGAGTCCAACTCCTGCTGAACATTTAATGAACAAATCTAACTGGCCTATTTCTGCTTGCAGCGCATTGTTCATGATGGACCCAGCATGTAGCTCCGAGCTTTTTATTTTTTAGAGGGGGGGAAGATTAACTAAGCAAACACATTTCTCTTTATTAAATGAACAAATCTGCTGCGGTTTGATGACAACCTGCAACACAAACACCATCCGTCCCACGACGAGGCGGCTGTTACGAGCACAGAAGATCCTGTAGGCCGTCTCTCTCTCTCACCCTCTCACACCAGGTGGAGACGCTGAGATGTTTCAAGTAAAAAAAAAAATTTTAAAAAAACTTTATCGGTTGCATCCGAATGAAGTCAGAAGTTCCACACACTGTTAGGCTAATAAAACAGGATGTCACCACAGCTGTGGCCTTCACTGGCCTGGAGGAAAGAAAAAATTAAATAAAAAAAAAAAATCAGGGTCCAGCACATCACAAACCGAGAAAAGGAAGAGTAAGAAATGTAGTCTATTCTATTCTATTCTGAGACGAGACCCGGACCTTGAAAATGTGGTCTCAAGTTTTACATCAATAATAATCAGTGTAGAATAACTCGGCCCAGGTTTTACTTTATTACTGCGCTTTTCAAGCCGGACCAAAGCTGAGACGGGGCTAATGCTAAAACCAGAAGTTAAACTTTTTTTTTTTTGCATTTTTCAAACACATAAAAGCTCTCAAAGATCAAACTCTGTTTTAGCAAAACCACATTCAGTACAAATAACCAAGTCCAGGCTGGACCCGTCTACATATTTCAGTCTTTCAAACACATATGATCAAAGCCAGACCACATAGCATGAAGCGGCCCTTTAGCTTGCTCTCTAATATGAAACTACATCAACAGTTAAGGCCAAAATTATTCATACCCCTGGCAGAAAGTAATCTTTAATTCTGCCAACATCTTCTTTTCTGACTGGAAGTAATAATTAAATTTTGGAGTAGCCCAGCAAGACTTCTGTCTTAAATCTTTTAGAATCTGTGGAGGCAGCTAAAGATTAGGGTGATGGAAAGGAGGCCTTCCAACCTTAAAGACCTGGAGGACAAAGATAAATACCAGAAGAAACATGCAAAAAGCTGCTCAGCGATTATAAAAAGGCAATCATAGCCGATTGTTGTATTTATCCACTTATCCCTTTACTCTGATACCCTTAAATGAACTGCGCAACCACTTGCCTTCAGAATAGATGCCACCTAAACAGAGTAAATCCACGCTTAATGTAATATCAGTAGAAATGCAGCTGTTCTGCGTTCTGCCCCAGAGAACCTTAGAGAACAAATAGCATTGTGAAGATCAGGGAACCCAGCAGACATTAAATCTATCTTCCAAAAAAGAAAATATTATGACCCAACTTCATACCTGCCAAAACAGGACAGTCCATCAAACATCTGGGAAAAAAATGTGCTGCAGTCAAGTGAGACCAAGACAGAACTGTCTGGATTAGACGAAAAACTACCGATGCACACCATATCACCCTGAACACACCATCACCGCTGTGAGACACGGTGGTGGCCGCATCATGCTGTGGGGATGCTTTTCTTCAGCAGAGACAGGCAAGCTGCTCAGGGCTGCTGGGAAGATGGTTGGAGCTGAATGCAGGAAGAAAAACCTGTAAAAGACTTGAGATCGGGCCAGAGGTCCCCCTTTCCAGCACCAACACCACCCTAAACATGCAGCCAGATTCATTAAATCAAACCATTTAGACCAGGGGCGCGACCTCCGACTAATAATACATATTAGGTCTGCCAGTACTGCTGGCTGGCTTAGATAGGGGCTTTTTCTGTTGCTTGGAGGAAACAGAAAACAATCATCTTTTAATGATCATACTCATTGCTCTCTCTTTAATTTCCTAGTAAACAAGACAAAAAATATCCAGAGACTTCAACTCAGACTTGAAGCAGACCCGGGTGCAGCCAAATCTCCATTTCATTCATTTATTAAACTTGGCTAAGAAAGAAAAAAGCAAAGAAAAAAAAAACACTACTGTTCTTGTTGCTGAGAACAGGCAGGAAAATAAAAAAGTGTCACCCTCTAAGTCGTTCAATGCTGTAGGAAAAAAAAAAAGCCAGCTTTATAGTCGACATAGAAAGTTTCCATCGATCATTCGCAGCCTCTGCTATGTGCCACCCTACCTGTTATGGGCGCCTCAACCTCCAGCATGCACTTCTCCTGGCGCAGTATGTTGGCCCCGTCGTTGATGATCTTTAGGGCCACGTCCTCCTCCACCCTGCCCTCTTTGACCAGGTGGTTGCGGAGCAGCTCAGCATTGGGCTTTCCGTCTTCGAACAGCTCTTTCACCGTTAGCTTGTGCTGCGGGGGGTATGGCACAGCTGTTGGGAGGTAAAGAAGAAAAAGAACAACTAAGTGCGGTTTATTACCGTTAAACGTGTGTGGGGGAACTGATTTAAGCACCGAAGCACTCTAAATGTGCAGAGAAAAAGAACAGAGGGCATTCTTTTAAAATTGTTTTAAATCACCTATTCATCATTTATGAGAGTCGTAACCCGGATTTTAATAAAAGCCGCTCTACAAATTTCAGCTGAACGCCCCATTTTAACTGATGCCTGTTTCTAAACTTAGCAACAACTAAAGACAAGCCATTACATTAGCCAAAAAAATGCACATTTCCGGTCCAAACACTTCATTCTTACTCAGCTGAGCCTGGATCACCAAGCTGTCGCTGACTCTGCTGACCTACGGTGGCTCGTAAGGAAGCGGAGAGGCGGGCACCTTGGTGTTCAGGCCGGGCGAGGGACACGAAAGGCAAACAGCCAGATGCCCCAAACCTGACCCGACCCCTGCCCGCTACGGGAAGCTGCTCCCCCGCACCACCTACACGGTCCTTTTACCGCCATCACAAAAGGTCGCTGCCTTTGAAGCCGGGACCTGAGAGTTTCAGGATCAAACAGCAGTTCAGTGCGGAAGCAACACTGGACGCCTTGACAGAGACATTCCAGCGTTGGGAGGGTGGTCTACGCCGATTATAGCTTAAACACAGACAACAGCTCTCCGCTTCAGAGAGACAATCAGAAGGACACTGATGACCTGATGCCATCAAATGACTCCCGGATAGAGAAAGAAAGTAGTGTATTTAGAAGAGCGCAACTTTCAATAAGAACATAACAATGACTGTGTGCTTCAACGAGGACAGCGGCTTTGTTTGCCGATTAATCCGGCCTCGCTCGCAGGAATCAGGGAGAGTCAGAGAGGGATCGGGGATCTCTCTCTCTCTCTCTCACCACCTGAAACAGGTAAAGGGGATTACAGTCAGTGAGGCTAACAACAAGCCAGGCAGCAAATGCATTACGCGACCAATTACGCACGGCCTAAAGCTGGGACGCAGCAGCGCCGTGGAGGCAGAGATGTTACATGTTGAGGTGCAGCCATCAGAGATCTGCGGGCGCCAAACGGGGATTTGCTGTTTAAAAACCACAGCAGAATGATGGAGTTCATCATTTAAGCTCCATTCTCACATCAGAAATTACCCTGGTAAGCATTACTAACCCCCCAGCTGTGTATTGCCTATAGGGTGTAGATGCTTACCCTGGCTCGGTGGGTTTTAAAAGGCTGCCAACATTTCCAAATCAGGCAAATTCCATGACAGACGAGATCAAAAGGATAGAATATATGGAGAGCAACTTTTCTGCCAAGTGTTCACCTTCCGTTAACTGCTGAACTCGGCTCCGGATTTCGTTGATAGTCAATGAAATCCGGAGCCGAGTTCAGCCCAAAGCCTGGCAGACCATTATTTTTGGATCTGAAGTTTGTCAACGCACAATGCCTGAAGTGACCAAAACTACAAATGTACAGAATGGAAAGAAGGGAAATGAGCAGTACAATCTGAAGTCTAGCTTTCTGAGGAGGCAGCCTTAATGAACAGCTGACACACCTTTGCTTATAAAGGTATATAGCCACGTTATATTAGGGCTGGACGATATAGAAAAAAAAGCATATCGATAAAATAAGAATCATATTGATCGATATTGATAATTATCAACAAATTCAAAACATATATTTTAAGTGCAGCCCTGGTCATTTTATGCTGTTGCTTAGCAACCTATTTTTAGTTACAGAACACACAAACACTGAATTCAAACTCGATCCAATATTCAACCAACTTTTAACCAAAGCTGCAAGTTTTTAAAAAAGAATGCGCTTTTTGAACTCTTTAAAGGGGGCGCAGCCTGGTGACGGAGCGTTCCTGGGTGGGCATGTGATTGGTTGGGAGGATGTAGAGACTAATATTAACCTACATGATAGACTAGAATGCAAAAAGGAAAACTGCTTCTATTGAACTTTTTATTGACCTTTTTTTCTATTATCGATATGTCTATCGATCGATATATATATATAGTGAACAATTGTCCAACCCTACGTTATATGCCTATACCAAAAAGACTAAAATCCAGTTGATTATGATTAAATAAGGCTAAGGCTATTTCCCCGATAAGTAAATTGTTTATGATCCCTCTCGTCAATCCTTAAGGTAAGCGTTGTGATAGTAAATATACACAGAAAAGTCTATATTTACTGAGAAATTGAGCAAAATCAAAGCCTAAAAGACTAAAATAAATACTACATCAGTATAATCTTTCAGAAATATTTTGTATGCAACCAGAGTGAGTTACTGGTGTATAAGTTTTAAAAATATCAAATAACATGAATATGTACCTTTAAATGAGCCTCTTACATTCGTATCTCCTCTGCCTTCATGTTTAAACGGCTCATTTTTACTGAAAACAGACACATTTAAGTCTTCTTCCCACAGTAGCAGCTTCCACACTGAAGAGTGCTGTTGCCAGCACGATCGAGTAGAAGTTGTGTTCACTAGTCGCAAGCAGATTGGATTTTTGGTTTTCCAGTATGGTTCAGAATGGCATCTCGTGGGACGGGATCTTGCAATATTGAGACATTATTACATTTCCCATCAAAGTAAAGTCTGTCTTGCAAATTCCCATCCAGTTGCCGGCATTTTGTGACTATGAAACAGGAAGTTTGGCCCTGGATGGGAAGGTGAGTCCTTTCAGCTCGAAAGCTTGTATCTATTTTAAGGCTCTTATTTTGAAGTATAAAAGGAAGTAATACTTGAGTTGAGTTGTTGATCTGGAAGTATTTTTGAAAAAGACAAATGCTGACAGAGGCCGTTTCTCAATATGCGTTCTTGAGCGTTCTCGTGACACGTCATCAGCCTCAGCCTGAGCACTGTTCCAATTGCCGAGAACGCCAGAGCGAGAACGCGCCACATCCCCGGATGTTGTTCTCGCCCCGCCCTCTTTATCGAGCATGCATCAGAGCAGACTTGTGCGTTCTTCAGACTGACCGCTTTCCCAGAATGCACCGCGGCAAGATAATTTTTAGGCTTTTTAGAAATTAAAAATGTTGTTTTAAAAAAATTTTCAATAAGATTTATTGTGGTGTAGTATATAAATAGATGTTAAAGAAATGCTAAAGAACTGTGCATCTCATGACGTCACAAGTACGCTTCTGTTCCCATACACCATACGTGCTGCGTGCTCGCGTTCTTGTCAAGTCCAATCTTCCTGTGTTCTCGCCAAGACCGGACTTGACGAGAACGCGAGTCCGTACTCGCGTTCTCGCTAATTGAGAAACGGCCTGAGTGACAGACAATGCCATTTTAAAACAGTGAGAATACGCAGACTGGCTAACCGTTAGCTGCTAACAAAGCTAAGGTTAGTATCTGTTTCTTGCCAGTGCTAAGCTAAAGGGCTGTTTCGCTGGTTTAATGGCTCTGAATTTTATTAATATTTGAAGAAAGATTCTTTAACCCACAGTTTGAGATTTCTCAAATCTTTGTCCTAAGGATTAATGCAGATTTGATCTAATGTATCGTCAGAAATGACAAACACTATAAAACACTACTTGTGATTTCAATTCAAATACTTTATTAATCCCAAAGGGACATTAACTTGTGAAATCTCTGTCATATCCTTGAAAACCAAAATAATTGTGTGGTTTTTTTTTCTTATTTTGTTGTCCTAAAAATATTCCAAAAACCTCTTCTTCTCGGGAATCCAATACGGCTCCTATTGATTCGTGAACCAGTGACCGTATGGGGGCCAATCCAGCTGAAAACCAGGGGCCAATATCTGGGATGCATCTCTGATTAAAAGAAAAAGCTACAAAACTTTATCTCAGGAGGTTTAGAGACAAGCCGGTGCAGGTCAGCGCACAGGGCGCCCTGCGCTATCAAATGTGACACAAATACCAATATCAGCTAGTGGAGATCAGGACTACTCGTGTGATAAAGCTGTGCCAGAAGCAATGACCAAGAACAGGAAGGCGAGAGACAGACACTAAGAGTGTTATCTCAGCCGCACAGAGCAAATCAAAGTGCAACCTGAAAGTGGCATTAATGATTTTATGTGTGGGCGTCGTCACTAATCATCCAAGTGGGGTGTAAGTGCATAGCTGGCTGGATTCAGGTGTGTGTTGGAGTCCAGATGAACCGTTTTTATACTGAACAAAGTACACAAAACACATTGTCTTTGCTGCTGATCTAACAGAGTCCAGGCGCTAAACACAGGATTGGAGGTGGCTTTTGACTGAAAGTAAGGATTACCGCTAACTGATATTAGCTGGGCCACAGACAAGAGCAGCGCCGACCCGGCTTGATTCGCCCGGACTGAGGACAAGCTGTCATGTGTTAACCAGTGGGATATAAATAAACCGTAAGTGCTCCCAGACCTTCAAGGCATGGCCACGAAGAGAGCTGTAAGCTGAGGTACGAGCCTTAAGAACAGATTAGGTAAAGCCTCTATTAGCGAGGGCTTCCAGATCCAGGGGCTGTTTACTTTAAAAGTCTCGCCGCACTGAGGGAAGGGACCTGAGCGAACAAAGCAGGATCTGGGAGAACATGAAGACAGAATGGGGAGCGCATGAGGAGCAGGGACGTGACCGGACCGTGAAAACAACTCCGTCTATAGACGTTTTCAACTAACTCACCAGCGCTTGCTGGACTGGAATAACGGGACTCAGTGCCAACGAACTGGGGGAAAAAATCCTTCCAACGGCATAGGAACGACCTTCCTGTTGTCCAATAATAAGAATACATTCTGGGTTTATTAGCATGCAGCTGATACAGTGACATGCAAAGCTATTCATACCACTTATACGCCTACATATTTCATAATGTTCAAATAACAGCATGCGCTAGTCACCAAGTAGCACATACTGAGCTACCAGTAAAAGCAGACTGGCTATTTCTGCTAAGAAAAATCTGAAAAGTGTGGCATTCATCATTACTCTTCCTCTACTCCAAAACCCATGAATCAAACCCTGTGAAACCAGCTGCCTTCACAAGTCGCCCAACTGGTGAATGCAGTCCACCCGGTCATTACCTGGTCTCTGCTGGAGCTGGAGGAGCTGCAGAGGCCCACAGCTCAGGTGTAACAATCTGCTGACGGCACGACAATTGGTCACTGTCCGGCCTTCAGTGTTGAAAGAACGCTGAGCCCCATTTCAAAGTTTAGAGTTTGCCGCAAGCCATGCAGGGGACACAAACGTGTGAAACGGTGCTCCTCTCAGGTGAGACAATAACCGAACGGCAGTCATGGATGGAGGGACGCAGGGATATAAACTACACAGCAAGCTAAGAAGATGAATTGCGGTGGCAGGCAGCATGCTGATGGGACTCCTCAACAGGAAGCTGGACAGAGATGATGTGAAGATGAGTGGCTACAATAAAATAGTTTAAATCAAAGCCTATTTATGAGTTACAAAGGCCCTAGTCAGTGCCCAGATTTGAAGTCCCGTTGAGAATCTGTATCAAGACTTAAAAATGGCTGTTCAAAGGCACTCTTCATCCTGTCTGACTGACCCCAAAACACAAATAAGGGAAAAATATCCATCTTAACTCGCCAAAGGGGGCTGAGATGCTGTACATCCCGAAACCCTTTGGCAGCAGAAACCCAAGCAAAAGGTGGTCCTACAGCGTATCGACGCTGGGCCCTGAACACACGGGCAGGCCACACTTTTCAGATCGTATTCCTGAAGAATCCCGGCATGCTTCTCCTTCTACTTCACAATTACGAGGTGTTAGCGTCGTGTTAGCCGGTCCCATCAAATCCCAGCGCAGTTTACCGACGTACGGTTGGAAAAGAAAGACAAACGTGAACTAACCCACTCTACTAACTCATAAGCCTGGGTCAAAATAACGAGCCAGCAATATAATAATCGTCTCCTACCACGCCGACAATGGCTTCCTATTAAAGCCTGCCTGGCCTTAGCATGAATGTTTGATGAACTCATCATAAGTGCAGACGCGCGGCTGCGCCTCGTCAACACCCCCAGTCTGGCATGACAACAAACGGGCCGAGGCACAAAGGAGAGACGATGTGCCGTGCGCTGCCCATCGAGGATAATGTTTTTGACAGCGATGCGAGGCAGCGACTAGAATATGTTCACCATTGTTTCAGAAAGAAAAATCCGCACAATAGGGTGGGCTTGAATTACAAAGACGCGGCTGGACGGAGATGAATGGAGCAGCGCCGCCGCCGGATGAATCATGAAGTCCACTTCAGATTGCTCTAATTATCGGCGAATGTATTAGCCTTAAAGGCTGCATCAGCCAGCCTGGGGCTGCAGGCTGTGGTGGTTGCATGCGTTCACTTCTTTCTTTCTTTTTTTTTTATTTCAGATGGAAACTCTTTGTTGTAATTCACAAAAGCATCACTCAGAGAACAGAGTCACAGTTGCATGTCCCGGGGTTTCCCTGAGAGCAGCTCACAGCTGGACCTTCTGTCCTGCGACGCTCCCATTCGCTTCTCCTCTCCCTCTCCACGCTACGGCTGGCCATGTTGGGAACATCACTAGGGAGATTCTTTCCACAGTTAACTCACTCTCTCTCCCCACTGGCTCACGCTACAGCATTCCAGTCCTCTGGCAGGACATTCTCCCGGTGCCACTGCAGACAGACCGGGGCTGTGGGCTGCGCTGCTATTGAGTAGTCGTGCCGGTGAAGGAGGCAGCGTCTGCAGGCGGTGGCTTGTGTCCTTTCTCTCTCTCTCTGTTGGTCTCTCCCTCATTAGCTCTCCCTAACTTGCCTGACCCAAAACAACAGATGGTGGCCCGTCAGGTCAAAGAGCAACCACAAGCTCGGCAAGGAGTGCGTTTTCTTTCTGCGCTCTGATAAGAAAGCAAAGATGGTTAAGTTTACAGGTTTGTTTGCTGGACTGGTGAGAGATGAGGGGGTGTGTGTGTGTGTGTGTGTGTGTGTGTGTGTTGGGTGGATTTGGATGAAAAAGTTTAACATGGCAGGGGTGTGGTCCCGCTAAGGGAATTATTACTTTCTGGTGTTCATCCATAAAGACTGCAGAATTGAAGAATAAAAAATAAAAAAACTAGATTTAACAAAGAGTGGACTTTCTTATTCCCAAACACAACAACAATAAAGGGCAATGGCCAGAGTTACAGTTTGCTGGCCATTCAGCCAAGATATATGGCTAATATATATATTTACTTACAAGAATCTAAAATAGGAAAGTAGTGTTTCAAAAAGTTGCCACATTTATCTATGACTCATCTCCGGCTCTGCTCAGCCACCCCCTGAACATCCTCAGATTCCATCCTGGCCTTTGGTTTTGGGTGTGTTGACCCAAGACCATCAGTGGTGGTTTGATACGTCAGCAGCACACGCTTTAATTGGCCCGCACAAGCTCTGGTTTCCTTCAGAAATGGAAAGTGATTCCTGTCCTCACTCCAGCATTTCGTTTGAACAGTTCCTTTAGGAAGGAAAGCAGCGACTAAAAGTCTGTTTGTTTCACGGCAGAAAGTCTCCGTCACATACTCCAGGGAAGCCACTTTCTCTCCAAGCAAAAGAATTATTAGAAATGAATCGCAATAGCTAACCATGATTTATTCTGACCAGCAAAAAGGCAAAAACACCCATCAGGGAAAGTTTTTTTGTTTAACTAGGGAACTTTTTTTTTTCCCTGGCTCCCAACTTTTAACAGGTTTGGGTGAAATTTGAGCTGTAAGCATTTCCTCAGAGTTTCAGCTACTAAACTGCTGTAGCTTCTCAGATCCACGTCCAGGACCCTGGTGCCAACTAGGATGAAACCATGTTGCCAAGCACACCCATCTATGCATCCCCCTCCTGATCCACAGCCTGAGCCCGGGGGGGTTGCTTTATTATACCTCAAACATCTGCCTGGGTTTATCTTGAGATCCCACAGATAAAAAAATAAGAAATAAAAAAAAACACACAACAACAAACAAACAAACAAAAACACAGGGCTTCATGAACCGATGTGCATCTCTACAACAGGAAGTCCCCTCCATTTAAAGACAATGTTCATATGACAATAATCCTGATCTTTGTTGGCCACCTGGAGGCAGGAGCAGTAAAGTTTGTCCAGAAGCTACAGGTGGTTCTGGTGTCCACGCAGCCCCGCGGATCGGATCCCACGGACTCACCTTTAACAAGCCGCTCAGTGGTGGACTGCTTCTCCTTGTCTTTCTCCTTCCCTGACATCTCTGCTTCGGCTGGAGGCTGACTTCAGGAGAGGTTCTCCCCGCTTCTGGGTCCAGCTGTCCGCCTGGGAAAGCTAGCGCATAAGTCCCGACTTCCGGTTGGGTCAGCGGTACCGCTCCTGAGACTGCGTCGGAGCCGGAAAGCCACCACCCCCGCCGGGCTCCCCTTCTCTATCGCTGTCGCCAACTAATAACCAGACGAGCTCGCAGTTCTAACGCCGGCGAACTATTGACGCTGGAAGCGGCGGCTCTGGCGCGACGGCAGAGAAATGTCGTGAACTGAAAAGAGCAAATAAATCCAAAGCAGGACCATCCGAGCTGGACTGTGGGTCAGTTTGGGCGAGGAGTACCTGCGTGTTCCCCGGAGGAAGCTGCCGTTAGCGGCTAATCGGATTTAGGTCCTCTCTTTGAGCTAGTTAGCCAGCTAACACCTTAACGTCCTGGCAGGTCAGCGGGCAGCAGCCAGGGAGCGGCCAGCCGCTCATTTTTCTACCTGCCCGTCGAGTTTGGCCAGAAAAAAAACTAAGTGACAGCAGGAGCAAGAAACGCCTTTATTTAGAGTACAGAAACCCCCCCGGTGCGGTTCAGCTCCCTCCTGGATGCAGGCAGCGTCTTGACAGCGCCTCCTCCTCATCCTCCTCCTCCTGCATGGATTAAACCGTAATCTGACTGGGAGAGAGAGAGGAGCAGCCCAAAGAGGCGGGCAGGGGCGGACCTGCTCCAACACGGTTGAGGGCAGCCCATGCGAGGGGACCATGGCGACGTGGGAGTCAGGGGGGGTGGGCTGCTGGACAACCATAAATCTGCTTTGGCTTTCACTGCGTTCTGTTTGTCCTCGGTGGTCGGAATTCTCCACCTCCGGGTCGGAAAACTTAACTGGAACGGCCCCTGAAGGCTGGTTCACACGGCAGCAGTAAAAAAAAAAATCCTAGATAAAACGGGTTTGCTCGGTCAGTGTGTGATGGCCTGTCCTACGGCGAGCTCAACACGCCACACATGAACAGATTTCGCTTAAGATCTTTCAGATGTCAGACGGTAAATAAACATGGACGACCAGGAAGAATAATGGCGATAGTCTGTGGAATGATTTTACCAGAGAAAAAAAACATAAGAAAAAGAAAAGGCGTTGGTTAAAGAAGCAGAGACAAGGCGGCCGAGGGCTCGATGTTTGCTGCACTATGAAATAGGGGCGAGTTGTTTTTTTTTTTCTCTCTGGGTTTCTCTCACCTCGCTTTCTGATTGGCTACACGTCACGTTCAACAGGCTCCGTGCTCGTTTGTCCTCGGAGGACACCGCACAGGCTAGGGTGTCGGGGCAAGACAATCCAACATGTGGAATATCCCCGCTTTGAGGTCGGAGCGGTCCTGGCGTTCTACTGATCGGACCGGATCACACCACACACGGCAGGATATTCTCTTAAAATTATCTTAAGAGACACGGCAACAATCGGTGTCTCTTGGAAGAGGGATGATGGGGGCGAAAATGGGGCGAAAAATCTTGCCGTGTGAACCAGTCTTGAAGTCGGTATTACGAGTCAGAAACTCTGTGCAGCAGGATGATACCTGACTTCTGTATTCATGATGGCTGCTACACACAGAAATGTTGAGTAAAACCTCATACTTTGACTGTTTGTAGCAGCTGTGTGTTATTTATGTAACGTTTAGTCAGTCGTACAGGCAGGGGTGCTGCCCAGAATTTTGGGCCCCATGACTACTGATTTACTTAGTCCCTTCACTTAAACTGTGTTTCTATATGTTCTGCTGTTGAAATATCTTATCCCAATTTAAAACGGGTTTGCTCGGTCAGTGTGTGATGGCCTGTCCTACGGCGAGCTCAACACGCCACACATGAACAGATTTCGCTTAAGATCTTTCAGATGTCAGACGGTAAATAAACATGGACGACCAGGAAGAATAATGGCGATAGTCTGTGGAATGATTTTACCAGAGAAAAAAAACATAAGAAAAAGAAAAGGCGTTGGTTAAAGAAGCAGAGACAAGGCGGCCGAGGGCTCGATGTTTGCTGCACTATGAAATAGGGGCGAGTTGTTTTTTTTTTTCTCTCTGGGTTTCTCTCACCTCGCTTTCTGATTGGCTACACGTCACGTTCAACAGGCTCCGTGCTCGTTTGTCCTCGGAGGACACCGCACAGGCTAGGGTGTCGGGGCAAGACAATCCAACATGTGGAATATCCCCGCTTTGAGGTCGGAGCGGTCCTGGCGTTCTACTGATCGGACCGGATCACACCACACACGGCAGGATATTCTCTTAAAATTATCTTAAGAGACACGGCAACAATCGGTGTCTCTTGGAAGAGGGATGATGGGGGCGAAAATGGGGCGAAAAATCTTGCCGTGTGAACCAGTCTTGAAGTCGGTATTACGAGTCAGAAACTCTGTGCAGCAGGATGATACCTGACTTCTGTATTCATGATGGCTGCTACACACAGAAATGTTGAGTAAAACCTCATACTTTGACTGTTTGTAGCAGCTGTGTGTTATTTATGTAACGTTTAGTCAGTCGTACAGGCAGGGGTGCTGCCCAGAATTTTGGGCCCCATGACTACTGATTTACTTAGTCCCTTCACTTAAACTGTGTTTCTATATGTTCTGCTGTTGAAATATCTTATCCCAATTTAAGAGTTGTTTATGTAAACTGTTACATTGTATTTTTATTGTTTGTTAAACAATGTAAAAAAGACTTTTGAAGGAAAGAGTTTAGACACAGAATGCATATTTAAATACTACCACACCCGCTGTGTTTCTGTTCTGGAATTAAAGGGGAGAGTATTTTTGACATGTTAACAATCAAAGCTTTAATCACTCATTCTTAATGAGTAAATAAATTATTTTATGATAAAACATTAATTAGGTAACCTTTATCCCATAAATTATAAGAGAAATACGTGTATTTATATTAAAATACGTCATTTTATAATGTGCCTGTGCAAATTCTCAGTTATCCGGGTCATGGCAGCAGCATACAGGCTTAAATCAGAGGTAGCCGGGCTTTCGCTCAATATTTTTCTGAACATATTTCGACACCCATCTAGGGGTCTATTCTGGCAATTCTGCCGACTGGCGCTTGAGCAACCTGCAGTTGGAGCGCTGGTGTTTTTAAGCACATGGAGGCCCATCCTCCTGGGGGCATTCCAGGTCAGATGCAAATCAACAACCCACCCGTCACCTGTAGCTTAGACATATATTCTTAAGTTGGATTAACTATATAAGCTTGCAAACCTGACAGCATGGAACTAATGCTATTCTGAATGCCAAAGAAGCATTTTCATTTATTTTCTTTGCTTTAAAGTCTAATATTTCATGTATTTCTTTTTCTCTTAGTTCTGTTTTTTTATTTTTATTGACTTCTCAACTGTTCTTGTAACTGCCACAGTACATGAAATTTACCCAGAAACAATGCTAATTTGTATAAAAGGAAATATCTAAGTATTGACTTAGATTAATATATACAGTGGGTATGGTAAGTATTTAGACCTCTTATTATTATTCACTCTGTTTCATTGCAGCCATTTGCTAAAATCAAAAAAGCCCATTTTGTTTCTCATTAATGTGAACTCAGCACATCATCTTCACAAGGCCTGAAAAACTAAAGTTACAGCTATAAACATCTTAACCAGCTGCTGTTGATTATTCTGGCGGTGAGGTATAATCTGAACTGTGAATGATCCAGAATGGCTCAAAGCAGTGGGGGATTGTCTGATGAAGATGAAATGAGTTGGACACCTGTGAGTGTACGGAAAAAAGGAGAAAGGGAAGACGGGGGCGATTTCCAAATGCTGAGGAATAAGAGCGCTTTAGAAGTCAATGATTCTCAATCTTCAGATATTAGAAAGAGGGTGGGGACCAGGGAGGAGTTTAAATATTATATATCATATTTAAATTCAAGGAAGGTAATGATATCAAAAGTATCAGTCCAATATCTTTTGACCTCAGCTTTGAGAAATGTGATAGGGGAAATAGAAATGGCTAAGGTTTTGTGGGATTGGTGTCTCCTTGTAAAGTGTAGGAATCTTGAGCCGAAGAACAAGGCAATGAAACTTCATTGAGTAGGTAAAAAGATGATAGCAGAGAATAAGGTGGTGGGGGTGAGCAGAAAGTTGTTCAAGGAGTGATTTTCAGGATCCCAGTTGGGGAAAACCTTGATGAGCTCAAGCAGCAGTTGAAAGGTTGCAAAACTGTAGCGATCAGATGACTTCAAGCGAGTAAGAGTTGATAGTTGAATTTGCTCTGTTGACATTTAATGAAGAGGATTTACTAGAAACAGTGATGGTAATGATATTTGAGCTTTAATGTACATGAGTATGTTCCTCTACCTATCAGATGTTTTAAGTGTCAATGCTATGGACATACTGCCAATGTATGAAGAGGCAAACAGAGATGTGGTGGGGAGCATCCTTATGGTCAGTGTGGTGCAAATGTTTCAGTACAATGCTGTAATAGTGTGTGTGTGTGTGTGTGTGTGTGGGGGGGGGGGGCTCTGCAGGCTTAATGATTCCTCCTCCTGACCAAATGCATCAGTGTAGTTCTGGAATTCCTCTTATATAACCTGATTCCATCAGGTTAGGAGTAAAACTGAAAAGCTCAAAGTAGTTGTTAAGGCAGCAGCAAAGTTTCTTAACATGCACAATATTTCTTTGAATCCATGCAGACAGGTACATCTGATCAAACTTTTCAAAATATCACTCAGTGCTGGCACTCCAGTGGAATTCTAGAAGTTTAATAGCAAATGGTCAAGAGTTTAAAGGTTACCTGGAAGGGTTAGGAGAGAAACCAGATATCATATGTATCCTGGAGATAGGGCCTAGACCTCATTTAGATTTCATTAATAAAGGATATAATACATTACGTAAAGACAAAAGCAGTGGAAATGGAGGAGGGCATGCAAATTTTGTCAGACAAGGATTAAATTACTGGCAGGTAACAATTGAATTAGAGGTGGTGACTATTGAGATGTGGAGAGGTAAGGAAGGAATTAACTCTCTCTGTCTCTCTCCGAGGTCGGTCGTGTCTTTTCTCTCTCTGCAGCTTTTACCCCCCCCCTATCCTGCTTTGCTATGTCTTGTCTTCTGAGCACTTTCTTCATATCAACCGAACTCTGAAAAACATGGATCTGGTAAGCTGGTCTCTCAATACTATTGATAAATTTTTTTCGACGGGTAGGCAACAGAAGGGGGACCCGTCCGGTCCTGATTTGACTTATTTTGTGAGATACACCCTAAATTCCTGGAGGAAAACGGTGTGTCTTTCGACCTTGTCATTCCTGGACGTTTGAAATTTTCACATTGGATTAAGGATACTGGGATCTCTACTTATTGTTTTTTGTGGATTTTTGAAGTATCGGCAAATACAGCGGATGTCGGAGCCATTTGGCCTTGATCAGGCTGCCGGCTGCATGACGCGCTCACTCTGGCTGTGAACGGACAAACCTGGCAGGTGAATGGAGCGAAGCCGAAAAGCTGCTGTGTTGGAACGCAGACTGACTTTGGGGTTGAACTCAAGGGGAGATGGGATAAAATCTGGGAGTGAAGTGCGAAAAAGCCCAATAATTTGGAAAATTGGATTTATGTGGAGCCAGCAAAAGACTTAAAAGCTGACAGGAAAGGCAGTGCAGCTTGTCTCATAACAAATAACATATTTGGGTTCCCTCCCTATCTCTACTCCTGGATTGTTATGACGGAGTGCCCAGAAAAGCCCCCAGCTACCCCCCTCCCCCGCTGACACCTGAGGATGCTTCTCTGAACTGTGGGCCGGCTGATAACATCAAGGACAATGGCCTCTGGAGAGTGTTCACGGAGAAAAACACTCTCGCCCATACACACACGCATAACTGATACTCATAAAACTGATGAATTACACTCACGCGACAGGTCTCAAATGTTTACCTTCTGCATACATGTAGTCTTGTGTTTATTTGTGCTTTTGTGCTATGAGGGTTTTTTTGTGTCGGTTGTTTGTCTCTTTATAGGTGAGAGCATGAATAGGCAAACATCTCTCTTTTTTTTCTCCCTCCCCTCTTTCCCCCATGTTGTTGCTCTTTCTTCGAGAGTTTCAAGGCAGCGCCTGTAAACTCCGTTTAGGCGGGGTCTGGGCAGTTTGGAGGAATGTGGCCTTGACAGCTGCGCTTTTTAGCAGCGGCTGGCTGGCTGCGTTCCTTGGCAACGCAAGGCCTCAGTCAATCGTTCCCCCCAAATGTTTGTTTGTTAAGTGTATGTGATGGACGGTTGTACTGGAACTGACTTTTCGATTGCAATGCAAATTGTAATTGATAAATAAAATTTGATTGATTGATTGATTGATTGATTGAACTAATAAACTTCTATGGTCCGGGTAAGAAAATACAGTCACTACTGGGTCAGTGGAAGGAAGGTATTATCTGGTGTGGGGATTTTAATGCATCTAGCACTTTATAGGATCAAGAAATGATTTAAATGGTAATATTTTAGAGTAAATATTGGACGCAAAGGAGTTGGTATGTCTTAACGATGGAACAGGAACAAGGATTAATATAGCTGGGGGGTCAGAACCAGCAATCAATCTTATAATTGTATCTCAGAACTTAGCTGGTAGGATAGCATGGAGAGTTCATAAGGAAAGTTCCATTGTTAGTGATCATTATTCAATTTTTGTAGATGCAAGGTTTGATAGGATTAAAGAACAAGAATCGAGAGCTCCTAGGTGGAATATTCAACGAGCTGCCTGGGATAAATTTGCTTTTTTAGGCAGAACTTTTGGCAAGAGATTTTCTTAAAGTTCATAGCACAGATAACCTTACTAATCAGGAAAAAAGACCAAGAGAATTGACTGGGGAAAATAGAGAAGCACTTCAAAATGGTCTGAATATGAGGTTATCTATTTCAGAGTTGAAAAATGCTCTATGTAAAACAAAGGATTCAACAACCTTGAGATTGAATCAGGTCCAGATATACTGTGTTTGGACACTGGCACGTTTTGTGTCTTTACCTGCTTAATGAAACATATTCCAATTCTAGTTATATAATGAATATGGGCATAATGTGCAGTCTAAGCTTTCATTTGAGAGTGTCCGCATTCAAATTGGATGAAGGGTTTAGGACTTTCAGCTCCTTAACATGTGGCACTGGCTATTTAAGAGGGACCCAAAGTACAGGGACAGTTAACTCAAATGCTGTTTCATAGAAAAGAGTAAACAATTCTTTGGTTATGTCATTATCAATTAAGCAGATGAAAAGCCTGGAGTTGATTTGACGTGTGGTGCTTGCATTTGGAAGATTTTGCTGCATGTGGTCGAACGAGCTTTCCATCAGGTGAAACAAGCCATCCTTAAGCAGCAAAAACGGGAGCAACCCATCCCATAAACTGCTACAATAGGAGTGGCAACATCTACAGCTTGGTGCAACCTGACAGAAAATGAAAGCATCGGTCAACTCAGCAATGCAAGAGCAGAGCTGGGTGTTCCAGTATTAAAGATCAGTGGAGCAGATGTGTGTTTTCCCATCCTCACCTCCTGGGGTCTGTTGGTGAGGAAGTCACTGATCCAGGAGCAGAGAGGTGTGGATAATCCCAGGTTGTGGAGCTTCAGAGCCAATGCTGAGCTGCAGTCCACGAAGAGCATCCTAACAGTGGTGTTGGGCTTCTGCAGGTTAGTCAGAGATGAGTGCAGTGCTAATGAGACAGCGTTCTCGCCCTATAAGCAAACTGCAGGCTGTCCAGGCCAGCAGGGACGGGGTCCCTGATGGACTTTAGGAGGATCCTCTGGAAGCACTTCATGATGACGGGGGTCAGAGAAACAGGGCGATAATCATTGAGGCAGGAGATGTTTTTTTTTTTTCTTTTACTTCAGGCAGGCAGGGACAATTGACAGCTGCAGGGAGAGGTTGAAGATGTCCAGAAATACCTCTGCTAGTTGGTCATTACATAATTTTAGTATCTGACCTGACACCATGTCTGCACCTGCAGCCTTGTTGGTGTTGACCTTCTTTAAAGAGGAGGTCACTAGATGCATCTGCAGGTCAAGGGGCTGATGCTGCAGCTCAGGCTGGGGAAGAGGTGGCCACCTGCGTCCCGTGGTGAAACCCTTGCTCCTTAATATTCCACAGTGAGTAGCTTTACAATAAAGTGGAAGCAACTGGGAACGACAGCAAGTCAGCCATGAAGTGGTGGGCCATGTAAGGTGACAGAGAGGGCAGCGGATGCTGAGGCGCACCATGAGCTGCGCCATCCATATTTTCTGTAAAGTCCATCGCTACAGAGCTCCAAACCTCATGTGGTCTTCAGATTAGCTGAAGAACATGTGCAGAGAGCTTCATGGAATGGCTTTCTATGGCCGAGCTGCTGCATCCAAGCCATACATCACCAAGTGCAAAGCGTCGGCTGCAGTGGTGTAGAGCACGCTGACGCTGAACAGTTGAGGCGTATTCTCTGGAGTGACGAATCACGCTTTTCCATCCGGGAATCTGATAGAGGAGTCTGGGTTTGGTGGTTGACAGGAGAACGGTACTGCTCTGACTGTAGCCCCATTTACATTTAGCCTGTTAAACCGGTCCATGACGAGTTCGGACCGAGATTGGATCAGTTAACCGTGCCGAGCTTGGTTCTTACGACTATTTACACATCGTGCTAGCACGGTTCCCCGCCTCCTATTGACATGGATTGAAAGAGGGAATCACGCAAATAAAAATGGCGGCGCCCGTAACATTCAGGAAGATATGTCTCGTTATAATTGTGATATTTCGTTGTTTGCGGACAATCAGGCGAAGAAAGCAACCTTTGGTAAATTTCCTTGACGGAGTCGGCTTTTGGGACGTGGATAAGACAAATGAACGTCTAATCAGGATTTACAGACGCAGGAAACGACAGACGATGAGGTTCATCACACTGCTAAGTAGACTCATCACTGGAAATCGTGTAGCACGGTAGGGAAGCTAGTATTTTTATGAATGTCTGAAATTTCATGATTACGGAGGCTTATCAACTGTTGCTTTCATCAGTTGTTCACGTTTTATTATATATTTTTCGGTTTTATTCAAGTCTCCCTTATTTCTGTTGTGGTTACAGAACTGTTTAATCAGCTGATTGTAAGGAGATGACGTGGTCTGCTCATGCACTCTTTGTTATCAGAGAACCGAGCCACTGATGAACCACGGTACCCTTTAGTGTAAATGGGGCTTGTATTGTGCCTAGTGTAAACTTTGAATGGAACTCCGAACGCTTCAGCATAACAAGAGATTTTGGACCATTTCTTGCTCCCAACTTTGTGAGAACAGCTTGGAGATGACCCCTTCTTCTTCCAACATGACCGCACCGAGCACTAAGCAAGGTCCATAAAGACATGAGGAGAATTTGGTGCTGATGATCTTGACTGGCCTGTACCGAGTCCTGACCTAAACCGGATAGAACACCTTTAAGATAAATCAGAGCACAGACTGAGAGCCAGGCAGTCTTGTCCAACATCAGTGTCTGACCTCATAAATGCGCTTCTGGAAGAATGGTCAAAAATTTCCAAAAACATTCCATGTAGACAACCTTCCTAGAAGAGTAGAAGCTGTTAAGGCTGCAGAGGGTGGACCAACGTCATGTTGAACCCTATTTGCAGCTGAGCCAATACTTTAGGCAATATAGTGTTTATTAATTGCCTGTATGTGACACTAGATTTGGTTTACTATCAATGGCTATGTATACACACCAACATTTAAACATTCAGAGAATTCAAATTGGTAAGTATTTTCACAGTAAAACTACGTTCCATATGGAAAAGAAACATTTTTGGAATCTATTAAATGTTTTTTTATAAATACATTTTCATCAAATGTATTGTCACTAAAATACAATTATGTTGTGCAGACATATTCAATGCCTGTATGCAGCAACAGATTAAAATGTCTAATAGCAAAATATACCACTCATTACACATTTACGTAATTTTCATGTCTGTTTTCAAAGTGTCTAAGTGTTTTCCGCTTTACTCCATATGCATTTATTTTATACACATTTGTATGCAAACATTTAAAGAATAGCTACATTTACTTTTTGTTGGCATATAAAAAGATGAATGTTTTTCCTTATGCCATTTACTTCACTAAAAAAGGACAAAAGCTTCTGAACTAAATTTATTACAAAGTTGTTATAAACACCTGAACACGTCAGGATTTTTAGATACTCACAGCTCTTGACAGTTTATTTCCCGCCTATTCTGCAGGACTACTGATGTTTCTACATCTCTGTGCTGCTAAAAAGCCCCCTTTGTGCATTGAGGGCGACGCTTTATACCAACTGACCACTGGGTGGCACTGGTGTCCCTTTCACAAGTCTGCGTTCTCTCGCATAAACTGGAGCGTCACAGGAAACTACTTTTGTGCGCACGTTTCCTGGAGCAGAGTAAACGCATAAAACCATGACTGAGTCCACATTCAGGGACTGCATCTGAATGTAAACCTGCTTCTCCAGTTTACAGTCATCAGTGGAGTCAGAAGAAACTGATATAATGGAGCTCATCATGGAGAACCACCAGCTGCAGAGCCTGATCCGCTGCATCATGGGTAGGGAAGCCTCTGCCACTAAAAAAAAGTCAGCATCCATCCACACCAGCTTCTAGAAATGACAAGTTGCTGAGAATTGCTCAAAGAAGGACCATGGAGGAGAACCCCGATACAAAAAAATGGAGGATTTATTGAAATTGAAAATAGCATTAAATTCCACTTCAACATTCATTAAAAGTAAATGCCTACAACGATACACTGAAATTATCACCAACCACATTTAAAAACCACCCACTGATGCACAGGATCAGTTCAAAGGAAAAAGCAGCAAGTATTTAACAGAAGTCTTCCAACTAAACAAAAAGGAAAGTCCATGCAGAAAAAGGATTTTTTTTTTTTAATCTTGGGTTCACAAATTTTCTTCTGAAAAAAACTTTTACCCAATTCCTTGCGCCAATTTATCGGACGTGACGAAAATCACTTTAGAGGCCTGCTATTCTAATCGATAGAAGTTAAATCAAAGAAACACCACGTGCAAGCGAGTGTGGATTTACGTCAGTGGAAGACGGGTACTAGCACCGCTAGGCCCAGAGCCCGGGGGGTGGGGACGTCCCTCGTCTTTCTGGCTTACTTGAAAGGAGCAGTGTGGAATATCTGAAGCGAGGTTCTGCATCCTTCCTCTCTTGGCATCTTCCGTCTGAACCAAACAGCAGACGTCTTAGGACTCCCCCGGTCTTAGAAACAGGGTAGCAGTTTGCTCAAACACTATTCTATAAACCCTTAGACCATCGTCATATCTGTACCGGGCATGTATCTTTACTCAAGAGTCCATTATTTACACAGAAACTAGTGGGTTGGAGGTCGCGCGCCACTAGCGTTCTTCCTGTGTGAAACGCACACTGAGAATGGAACATGTAAAGCGTCTCCGCGTATTTACCGTTTTTTGACGGTAAATACGTGGCCATTGTGACATTTGGATTTTAGCACCAGAGAAGCTTTCCGTGTTCGGCTCTCGGCACTTGCGTCACACCTGGACATCCCTGGCGGTTCCCAGATGCCAAGAGTCATCTCCCGGAGACATCAGCTGCTTAGAACCGCTAAACTAAAAAAATCTGGCTGGTGGCAATCTCAAAAGTGGGGAAGGTGGATGGTTCTAGCGTTTGCAGCTGAGAACAGAACATAAAGTAATCAGCACAATGTCACTTTCAAGTGTAGGCACTCGTGGCTCTTCAACAGTGCACAGCGAACAGCAGTCGGGTTGGTGGACAACAGCGGCGGGAATAATCGCACCAGGAGCGAGGTTTCCTCCCAGAGCCAGGTGGCTCTTCTTAAGGTCTGCTGGCTCTTACAGCTTTACAAAACAAAAACAAAGGATGACAGACAGATATGCTGGGAACAATGGAAGAGGACTGCATTAAATGCTTCACTTAGAAATAGAGAGCGATGTGGGAATGTCTTTGGTGCTCCGTGTTGAATCCGGCTGAACAGAGCCGGGTCATCCAGAGAACTGGGGCGTCGTTTCCCCACAGACTGCCTACTGAGGGCGTTACAACGGAAACGGACATCCCAGGAGGAGTGTTGCAGTACAACAGGAGCCCAGAAGGTACAACACACACACCTCGGAGTGTACTGGATGGCTGGAAGTCCTTCACATCAGCTAAGGCTCGGCTGCCTTTCAGAACCACGTCCAGAAAGGCACCAGTCAGCCTCCAGGGGCCCGGTGGGGCCGGCCTAATCCCTCCTTACACGTTAGATCAGTATATCCTGGCTATTATTAACACAACTCCATTAGTCTTAAACCTATAGATGATGCTCAAATTCAAATATTCCTATGTACCTTGTAATATTTTCCTTATTTTGCAGAAGAAAAAGAAAATGAATCACAGCATAGATGCAGTTTCTGCCTGAATATATTCTGAAAAGGATATTTTCATGAAAACTGCACAGTAATCTGGGTCTCTCCTGGCTTGCATATACAGGTAAATTGGCATGCTGTGGTGCAGATGATGAGATCAAAGCCTTTTCTGAAGAGGTTTAGTGTTCCCTAAAAGGAACGTGTCTGAAGGAGGGAGGGGTGGAGAAGCGGAGGCAGAACGCGCTGACCGTTAAGTCTCGGCGTGGAGACTCAGGCAGGCGGACGTCTGGACCCTCGCCGCAGCCTCCAGGCGCTCCCTTTTCTCTGAAGGGCCTGGCTGAGAGAAACCCGAGAGGCTCTTTTTTTTGTTGCTTTTATTTGTACTTTGATGGGCACGCTGGCGCGAGAGATGAGTAGAGATCCACAGACGTTAGAGGGGATCTGCCTTAGAGGAGCGCCAGCAGGCCTACCTGTGGGGGTCGGCTTTCCTGTGGTGCGATTTGGGCGAAGTCCAAGAAGGCAGATGACATAGAAACATTGTCCTCGGAGCAGTTCCAGTTGTCTTTGACAAACAGAAGCTCTGATAGGAAACTTTTCTCTGAACTTATTGGATGATGAAGCCAGGTTGTGGGGCCAAGCGAGGGGGGGGCCTCTGAGGCAGGGCAGGGGGGTACTGAGAGAGGTAGTGGCTGGGGTATCCAGAGGAGACGTTGGGGAAGGGCTGCCCTGTTCTGGGAGGGATTGGTGGGTACTGTGACGGCTGGCAGAAGAAGGGGGTCTGGGGGGACGCAGTTGGAGCCGGGTTAAAAACGGGAGCGGGCTGCGATGGAGGGGCCGGAGGTTTCCTTCTGGCCGGGGCCACTGGAGAAGGGTTGCTGCTGTTGTTGTCGGTGAGGAGGGAGGACACGGCTGGCACATCCTGATGGCGGGAGGAGGGGACAGGGGTCGCCTGGGGGAGATGCAGGCCCTTCTGCACCATCTCCTGCAGCTTCTCGATCTTCACCCGCCTTAAGTGGGCCAGCTTCCTCTTGTTCTGGTAGGAGTCGATGAAGGCATCCAGGGGCATGTCGCCGTCCAGGAAAGAGTCAGCCATGTTCTGTGGACAGAAGTAAAAGGAGTCTTAGGAGACCAGTTTGACACCGAGCTGTGAGTCAACGCTATGGAAATGGCACCGAGGTACGCCGATATGGACTGGGTCATTAAACAGATTCACCCAGCGATCACATGCCTTAATACAGCCATTCATAGATCACCAGTTTTACTTGGAGATGGAGAAATGTAAAAGGCTTGCAGGCCATGAATCATCTACTTTTATTGGCGAAAATCCCAGTAAAATAGATTCAAGTAAGTGGATTTAATGTGACAACGTGGATAAAGGTTCCATAGATGTTAACTCTTTTGTGAGTCACTGTACAGACAATGTGGGAACAGAGAAAATGATAAGCAAATCAAAATGTTCCAGCAGCCTGTAGGAGCTGTTTTCAGCTAGAACTGAGCCTAATAATCCACGGAGGTCGGTGCTACATTTTACATTGTGTTCTACAACAATCATGCTATATTAGGGCTGGACGATAATTCAATAACAATATATATCGATCGATAGACGTGTGGCGCGATAGGAAAAAAAGGGTCGATAAAACTCCGATATAGAGACAGTTTTCCTTCCTTCCTTTCAGCCTATCATATTAGTTGATGCTACAGTCACTGCTTCCTCTCGACCAATCGTAATCGCGGACCCAGGCACGCCGTCACAAAGCGACGCCCTCTCAAACACGAACACACAGCATGTGAATATGTCATAGCAAGGAGCGGCGGAGGAAATTGTTCCAAAACGGGGTTTTACTAGTTCGCTAGTCTGACAGAAATAAACCACAGTGATTTGTAAAACTTGCAAGGAACCGGTAAAAACAAAGTCTGGTAACGCAACCAACTTGTTTCATCACGTAAGCCGCTCACACCCGCAGCAGCGCGAGCTGTGTCACCCCCGCGCGACTCCGCGTCGTCTTCGCAGGAATCTTATGGAAGTTCTTCCAAAACAAAGCAGGTATAGCAGCTAAACTGGGCTCCCTTCTTTGTGATAAAATGAAAAAGCGTCCAAGCGGCATAAGGACATCATGCATGCAGTAACGTGCTTCATAGGGACATGCTGCTGTTGTCTGCAGTTGAAAAACCTGGCTTCAAACAACTACTTGCCACTCTTGATCCGCGAAATAAAGTTCCGGGCCGCAAGTTTTTCTCTAACAGCGCTCCCTAAATTGTGCAACGAGTGCAGGGAATCAGTGTAAAATGAGCTGCAGTCTGTGTCTTCCCACGCCACAACCTCAGACCTCAGCCCTGCGTCAGCCTCTCAATTGACTATATAGAAAGAGAATAAAACCTGAGAAGTAACTAGTGTACTATTCCCACCTAAATAGGCTATTAGGGGTGTGCATTGGCACTGCCCTCACGATTCGATTACGATTCACCAGGTAACGATTCGATTGAATTCGATTCTGCGATGCATCAAAATTCTACTGCACACAAGGCAAATTTTTCAAATTTTTCATCAGTCATGAGGCAACAAAAGAAATCAGATAACAACATATTTTATTGGCTGCTATGTCTGTATCTTTGACATAAATGTCAATGTTAAATAAAATAAAATTGGTACAGGGATACTGGATATGGCATTCTCTCTGCTTTAGAACCTAAATTAAAATTAAATAAACTTTTTCCAGCAGTGACCATAAGTGTTTTTTTTACACACAGTAAAATAGCAGCTCTAAGACAGGGCACTTCCTGAACTCCTGTGCAAACATTATTCAGTAATCACACTATAATAACAACAACCATACAGGCACCCAGCAATCTTGATTGTTGTTGTTATGCCCCCGGAAGTACCGCGAGCGAGCTATTTTTAGAACGTGACGTCACGAGACGTCATATCACGTGGTACGCGGTAGGGCAAGCTTGCTGTGTCCGCCGCTGTTTCGCTGTAAAAGAGCTGTGCGTTACCCTAGGTTTTACTCGGTAAAACGACTGCTAAACATTGTAGCTATGGAACGTGCAACAGCGACTCGAGGTACGCTGATCGGCCGCATATGAAGGATGTTTTCTTCATTAATTTCCCGAAATTCAAGACTGCCAAGGAGAAATATGTGCGCTGGGTACACCGGTGCGGTCGGCCTACACAACAGTTCAACCCGGAAAAGGTTACCAAATGCACGTTCATGTGTAGCAAGCGTTTTGTTGGAGGAAAGGGCCCAACCGAAGAACATCCTGACGGTGCTGGCCAGCGGGGTTCGCGCACCGCCGCGGTGTGCGAACCCCGCCGGCTGGCCAGCACCGCAGATAATGATAATGCATTTGGCCACCGGACCGGACTAAATTGTTCGGCGGGCCGGACAATTTATACCGATTCCTGGAAGGTGATTACAAACAGAAATAAAACGGCCGATGACGACATGAACGCCGAGCAGGAGAAAAACACTTACTGTTCTATCAACTCGGCCCGTTTTCCAGGCTTTCTAAGACCTCGACACTCAAGCCATCGTTAAGAGCTGGAGGTTGGTATGTTGTTCCACAGTTCTACCAGTAAAATGGGCACCTGGGACATCCTCTTGTGATAGTTTAACAGCTGAAAAGTCGGTCATATCGTTGTATCTGTTGCACGTGTAATGGCTGGTTGCTACGTGCGCTCACACACTGTTTGTCCTACCTTACCAGCAAGGGGCATTGCTCATGAGATGGTGACGTCACGTGCGCGGAAACAAACAGTGACATAATCGATTATGGCACGTTGCCGCATCGATGCTGAATAGTGCATGCCCCGCATTGCAATGCATTGCTGAATCGATTATTGTTGACACCCCTTTAGGCTATTCTATTTAATTATTTGTTATGTTTATTTTGGTCATTTTACTGGTCACTTTAGTTTATTCTTTGTCAGTATTTAATAACATCACCCAGGTCTCTTAAGTTGAGTTATTTTTCTTTAAAAAATCAGTTATGGGTAAAAATGTTGGTTAAATAAGGATTTTATTGAGATTTAGTGTTTATGTGTTCTTTATTAAAAGTAAGTCATTTAGCAATATCATAAGAGCCAGGTTTTAATTTTTTTTGATAATTATCGATATCGATCAATATGCATTTTTTTTATCGATAAGCTTTTTTTCTATATCGTCCAGCCCTATGCTATATCCAAAGTTTGTAGCTAAATGATTCTCAGACAGAGAGCTAATTTTCTGTAGCGCCTTTTGTGATGCTCTCAAACACTGCCATCATACAGAATTCACCCTTTTTTCCCAAAGAGATTCCACTGTTTGCTAACAGCGACAACAGTATACTTAAGGAATAAGGAACCGATTCTGTTGAATAATACTTAATACCAGAAATTTTGATTAAACAAAGAAGCCCGATTCCATACGGGGCAGAGCTTTAGGCGGAGAAATAGTTCTAAAGAATAAAAATACATAGTTGCGTCCTGTTATTGTATTTATGTGTCTGTTAAAAATGGACAATTGAGGTATAACAGCTATTCTACAGTTGCATTCCTCTACCACCAGGGGGCCTTTTGCTCTTGTTCTCCACAAACTGTCCCAACCTTTAGAAAGATGCAACATAATGACCAAGCATATGTTCTGAAGGCTTTGTATTGGTAATGACACGCAGGTAATGACCTGCGTGTCATTACCTGCGTGTCATTACCACGCAGGTAATGACACGCAGGTAATGACACGCAGCGACCCGAGTTGGCCAAGGCCTTCCGCTGCCCATCAAGGCTCTTACGTCTCAAACAACGAAGACGTTGGAGTCTGGGAGAATATAATTTCCTGGAGAGGGAGCTACATGAATCACTGACTCGGGAAGGATGAGGTCATCCATAGAGGAAGAGCAGCATGTTTACCTCTGTCTCTTCTTCTATTTTGGCTCCCTCTGTCTGCAGCAGGGCCAGCAGAGTGTCTAGGGAGGTGCTTCCTGACTTGTGGTCTGTGAAATGAGAGAGACAAAAAACAAGTGTTAGGATGCTGCTGCTCCTGGACAAGGAGAGGGGAGGGGAGGGTTTTATCTGTCCAACTTAAGAGGGTTCCACATCCAGACTGTGAGCACAGCCTAAGGGACATGGCTCAGAGCAAATAACTACAGGCAGGTTGGACTAACTAACAGTTAGCTTTAAAAAAACATCATCATGGAACAAAAACGGATTTTGTATCTTAACGGTTTTGATGGTAACGTTTAAGGAAGCTCAATGGGTTTCCATGAGAACACTCAATTGTATTTAGCAGAAGTGGAACCAAGTCACAAGTAGGTCTGAAGTCTCAAGTCAAGTCCCAAGCTGAGTCTAAGGTCCTAAGCTTTTAATTTCTGGGCTGAAACTAGTTAATTGACCAGACATGTCATTTAATAAAAACTTATTTAACAATTAGAAATAAAAAAAAAAAAAAACAGTGAGAGGAACTGAATTTAAAAATAAAACTGAGGAAAGACTGAGCGGATTGATGATTTCATGATTTTATCAAGTCACATGACCGAGGTCCACGCCTCAAGTCCAACAATAAATCACTTATTTCAGAGAACCCACAACACTTGAGTCACCGTTCTCATAGAGACACTCCCTTGGTGTTTGCACTCTGAAACGGCGCTGAAAGCCAACGCCAGCTCTGGCACGAACAGTGCTACGCACGTAACAGACGGATGACACAGCGATAATTAGCGAGCTCAACGACAGAACAGGAAACTCAGACATTCCAGCCAGCCTCCACTGAGCCACTGTGCAGAGAGCTCCAATTACACGGCAGGCTCCAGTCAAACGTGATGTGCTGGTCTAGCTGTTGGAGCCAAGCCAGCGAACATACGTGTGGACCGGTCCACAAGATCCTGAGCAAACCCTTCTTGGGGTGCCTTCACCCTGAAGACACCCCATTCCCCCATAAAACACGGTGGTGGCAGCATTACTCCACGGGGTTCCTTTTCTTCAACAGGGACAGAGAAGCCGGCCAAAGAGGATGGGAAAGTGGAGGAAGCGAAACAAAGGGCAAGCCCGGAGGACAACCTCTCAGAGGCGCCAAGACACCGGGTCACAGGTTACCTAGCAACACATCAACCCATAGCCGACAATAAGAGCCACAGTGGAAGGGCTTAACTCAGGGATGCACCGATATGAAAATGTAGTCCGATATCGATATCTGATAATTAATATTGCTGTTATGTCTGATGACCAATATTTAAAGACGTACATACACACGTTTACGTTTCTGGGGGGGATCAAATTTTACACGATTTTCTGCCAACTAAAAACTATGGTAACTGAATTTTCGAATGCGTGTTATAGTCTGGAACTTGCATGCCGCTTTTCATTTGTCTTCCTTTAACATCGCTGCAATGCATTACTGTCACTGTCTCATGGCTAAAAAAAACAAAAAAAAAAACACATGGCCAACCCCATCTGCTCCCTCTCCTGAAACACTGGCACAAAGGGAAAATGGATGGAAATGAACAATGTTTGTTAATAATCGGCCCAGTTTTGCTTATTGGATATGTAAAACAAAATATTACCAACATTGGCCGATACCGATGTTAATGGCGATATATTGTTCATCCTAGTTTAAATCAAAGAGTGCAAGTGTTTCATGGGACCAGTCAAAGTCCAGACCTACAAATCTATGGCGAGACTTGAAAACCAGTGTTCACAGATATCATCCACTTGGTAAAGACGTAACCAAGAAGGCCTGCAGCTTTACACTTTGTGTTGATCCATCAAACCACCGCCCCTGGAGTCTGTGGCTGTTGCAGGGTACTCCGTTAACGCAGGTTAGAACACTAAAAGGTGTCAAAGGAAATTTCTTCAAATGTTAACTTACTGATGATGAAACAAAATTCTTTTAATTTTGATAAATTAAAAGATTTATCAAAGATCCCTTAAATGTTGTAAAGGCACTGCAGTTGCAGCTATAGTTTCTAATGAATCGTCCGTTCTTTTAAATCACAACTTTAACCCCCAAAATGTATGAACTACGTCTTTAAACATCAAGTCAAGAGTGGCCTCCGACATGGAGGTGTCACTCCAGCCTTTTCTGCCATATGTGGATTCTGAACTGGCTCCCATTAGTTCAACCAAGAGATGCCTCTGACTGCTAGTGGAACCCCAATAACGCCAGTCTCATCCCGCAGCAATGTTAGCTTTCATAAACAAAGCCAGCACCGTGGAACCAAAGGAAGCACAGCTTGACGTTCCTGTATATCCATTTGTGTAAAACGTGTGTCCGATATTTCCCCATATTGTTCTTTTCAAAACAACAATGCAGATGGCAGTTTTTCCCTTTACAGAATAGAGTTGTCTTCGTCCTCTTGTCCTCACAAACGATCAGTTTTGTTTGCATTTACGACTCGCAGCAGAGCTAGCCAACCATCACAGCCTCCCCTGGTAGGTCAGAGGTGTGTCACTGGTGTGCAGACTTTGACCCAGGGACTGTTTGCAGAGCAATCAGTGTTGGCTAATATATTCCAAGTGTCATTAAGTTTCCATTGTCCATGCCAATGTAATATTTAGCCAGTTAGACAGAGGCTCACCTTGTCAGAAATGCTAACGGTCACACAGTGATGGAAGCCCGGATGAGAAAGAGAGGAAAAAATAAAGTAGACATAGATTGCAAGTGACATTGGCTTTGCAACATTTACCAATTATATTGCCATATAGCGTAGATCCAGGGAACTGATGTTGAGGTAGTGGACTCTTCTAAGTGCCTGGGTGTTCACCTGAACAATAAACTGGCCTGGAGTCACAACTTTGATGCTCTTTACATGAAGGGCCAGAGCAGACTCTACTTGTTGAAGAGGCTGAGGTCTTTTAGAGTACAAGGGGCGCTCCTGAAGACCTTCAGTTACTCTGTGGTGGCATCAGCCATTTTTTATGGTGTGGTCTGTTGGAGCCGAGGGGAAGTGGCTGGATAAGCTCATTAGTAGGGCCAGCTCTGTCCTGGGATGTCCCCTGGACCCAGTGCAGGTGGTGGGAGACTGAAAGGCTGTGAGAAAAACAACTTCATGCATGGTGTGGAAAACATTGTAGATCAATGGAGTAGTTGCAGAGCTGGAGAGCTCTCTTAGTGACCGACTGCTGCGTCCCAGATGCTCTATGGAGCGCTTCCGCAGGTCCTTCCTGCCAGTTGCTGCTAGATTGTATAATCTCTGCTGCTCACAACAGACTCAATAAGTGTTTACGTCATGCTAATGGTTGCACAAGTTCTGATCCGATCAAGAATCTCCCTCAGATACAACTGTACATTTGCACATGTTTTAGTTTCTCAGGTAGCATGTTTGTGCAATCATGCATCTTGTGGAGTTTTCTTACATTGTTCTGGAAATCGGCTGCTTTCTTTCCTCCATTTTTACCTGAACATTGCATTTTTATCTCAATATGCCGTATAATGAATTAATAATTGCGCTGTATTTTACCCCTCTTTCTGATAAACTATTTCCCTTCTGCTTTGCAGTTTTTTTATTCAGATTAGTTAGTCTAGTGTATAAGTCTGGTGTCTTCTTTCTACGTGTTTTTGCCCATACCCAAATTTACCCATTGTGGGACAACAAAGGTATTTCTATTCAGTGCCAGTGGAAGCGCACAGGTTGTTTTTAAATTGCCTCTTACATCTGTTTTCTGTGACATGTCAGGACACGTGACGTACTCTGGCTGCTACAGAGACCAAGGCTTTTCAACAGACACCAGGAAGGCTTATTGTATAACCGCAAATTCTTCCTGTGTCTTTCGTGACACATACTGGACTTGTACCTCTCGTCAGCCTCTTGTGAATATCTGTAATAAGGTAGAGCGCTAGAAAATAAACACTGAAACGGCAGTTTTTGGTCATTTTAGCTGTTACCCTTTTTAGCATGTTACACTAACGGTTAGCGTAACATGCTAAAGACCGTTTAAAATGTCTACGCTGTAAAAATGTAGTTGGTAATAAAAGGTTAAATGCCTGTTTGCAGTGACTGCTCTCTGACCATGGTGTGACATCACCTCTGCTTGGGATAAATAATAAAGGCTTTTTATATCTTCCTGTATTATAGTTCTTACAGAGAAATCAGAAGGACTGAAAATTGGCCAAAACACTTTGATTGGTGCATCTCTTGTGCAGACAAGCGGAATAAAGTACAAATCACATACAGGGTTCCAGGCCAAATCTGTCAAATCCTACTGGTTCGAACTCCGTTTAGTTCTAAATATAGATATAACATAACGTTCTTCCTGCATGAAGCAAACAATGAAGTAGCAGCATGCCTGACTGTGACACCCACTTGTTAACAAGCCTGCAGAACGGGCTTGCAGTGACTTAGCTTGTCACAAGATCAGCAATGGAAAACAGTCACAGTATCCTGCAGAGAACCTGAGCTTTACTCATTAACCCCATGTAGAAGCAGGAGCACAGCCACGTGCTGCAAGCACAGAAAACACCTCGTTTACCGGTCGCCCCTCAAATATGAGGAAAGGAAATGGTCTTGACAGGAATCCAGAAGCAACTAAGGCTTTATTCAAATTCTACACATGTCTATGAACTGTCAGCATCGGATGCCCAACGCCTACTGGGGTTGTCCTGAAACAGGCTGAAGCCTTGATGAGGAAAACACCCATCTTTGATCATCTAGATCCCAATGCCACAACAACACCGTCCGGTCGCTCAAAGCCACGGTCGTGTGAACGCAGGTCTGGGCTGGAGATCCGGAGAGGGACATTTTAGAAATGAAGTGGTTTTGGTTCAACTAAAAAGTCCCTCCCCCCCACAACCACACACAGAGCCTGGCTGGGAGCACAATGGTCCACTGAGGGCAGCAGTACGCAGAAGCTGAGGGAGCATTCAGTGTCCTGAAGGGTTAAAACAGGATAAAAAGAGCCAGACTGTATACAAACAACAACACAACCAGCTACTGTATCCTCAACCTTTTCTGGGTCAAACAGCTACTTTCCTTCAGCCCTATCCACAGCTGCTCAACAGCAAATCCACAACTGGGACGGCTATTGCTGGGGAGGCAGGGAGGAGGGGGTTAACCTACATTTCATAAAAGCCATCACTTGCTGTCATCAGGCAAAAACTGCTGCATTCGTCTATAAAAAAAAAACAGACCACCAGCTTTGACAGATTAAAAGATGCTAAAGATTTAGACATGCAGACTACACATCACACCCTGCAGCCGGCCTTCCTATCACCAGGGGATCTTGCTGTGACCTCAGCTAGCTTTCAAAGACGGCAGGGCTTGAAGGGATGGAGACCCAACCCAACTTTTCTCAGAGAAACAGATTAGTGGATAACAGGGATGCTATTTAAAGAGGGCTGCCTGGCAACCGGTCTATAAACACGGTCACCAGCACCATCACTGCGTCTTCTCCATGTACCAGAAGGTGCTGTGGAGGATAAAAGCTCAGTGACGGGTGTTGGAGTCGCTGGAGCCGGTTCTGAAAGCGCAGTGGGTCTCTAAATCAGATCAACAGATCAGATCGACCAGAGGGAGAGCTCACTTGAAGTAACGCGGCAGCAGGAAGCCTTTAGAGAGCGAATGAGGGAACTGGTTGGACAGGTCTTTTATGAACATGGTGATGTCAACAGAATAAATACAGAGAGGGAAGAAAAAGAACTAAAGATCACGTGAGGTTCCTGTGGTTCCACCTGCCATTTGGGAAAGGTTCCCTTTTTAAACAACAACCACCTGAGGATGAGGTCCCGCCACACCGCAGGTTTTATTAAAGAGCTGAAAGCAAGCAGCGTCTTTAGATTAAAAAGAATCTGAGAACACAGAATCTAAAAACACACCAAGCTTAGGGACGATTATTTTAATGAGCTGATTTTTCTCATCATGTGGTACACTAATTATTTGATGAGAAGTTGGATAATAGCGCTGAGATTTTCCGTTTAACCCTTCCCTTAGGGAGCAGTGGCCAGCTTACAGCGCCCAGGGAGCAATCTGGACCCATAGATGCAGTCTGTGGGGTCCGGACCGGGTACCTGCAGCCTCCTCAGAACACAAGCGCACTGCTCTAATCACTACGCCACCACTCCCCCAGCAACATGGATCTGAGAAACCTGCGGTCGGCCGGAAACGGCTGGTTTTTCCACCTGAACGTGACCGGTTGCCTAGAAAGGGAAATAAACTCTTCCTTGTTCAGTTAAATGACGGTAACTGAACACCACATGGCCAGCTAACATCCTGGTGCTGAAGCTGCAGCTGTGGCAACGCAGTTAAGGTGAAAACAGACGAAGGTAAGAAGCTATGAAGAAGGAAACCGACATGTTGAGACATGTCTGTGATTCCCTGATGCTAGCAGAGAGCACCAGGCACTAGAAGAGAGAACAGGAACGCTGAACGGAGGCCAGCAGCGTCTCTCTGAGCTTCCAGCATTTCTCCGTTTGGAACCTCCTGCAGGTGGAAATGTTGCCAGTTAAGGCAAGGAGCTACCGTCACTAGCAAATACACACAGACTGATGTTTAGCCATGCTAGCTGCGCTAACAGTATACGATGCTAAAGCTAGATTAAAACGTCAACTCCAATCATTTTGAAAATATTAGTAAAACCCAGTGTTGCAGCGACAGCTCTCCATACAGGCTGAAACGTTGTGTCTGCTCCAGATATGAAGAATGACCACTATGAGCAGGAAGGCCAGAATAAAAAAAGCTTAAATGCTATTTTAAATCCTCTTCTAGAATAGCACTTCAAGAGAAATCTGTATTAGCTAAAATGGACTATCAGCAGGTCAAAGTTTTACTCGGAGCAAAAATCGGTGACAAAGTGATGATCAGGGCATTCCTAAAAACCAGAACTAAGCCTTTTGTACTCCTTCAGACTTACGTCATCAGAAAATACATTCCTATCTGGATTAAACACCTATGACGGTTTCATGGATCGCTCTTTGATCATTTCGACAGCTGAATAACATGTTGGCATATTAAAAGATAAGCACTTTTCAAAGGTGGCCGAAGAAGTTCAAGCTATAGCCTTAATGACAGACAATCCCTTTTCACCCAGGACAAGCCTCGCGTGTTAGCGCTTCCTGATCAGAAGATCCAGCTAGTAGCCACAAGACAATCTGGGTCCTGAGCCTATAGATGGTGCTCTGGGATGAAGGAATAAGAGTTGGATAAACCACCTTAGCTTTACTTCAGACAAAAGACAACTCTGTTAAAGTCTATAAGCTTCTGAAAAGTGCCCTGCTCTAATAGTGCAATTAAACCCTGAGGGCTAGAATAACTAGACTGGATTGGGTTCCTATCACAACCCATTATACTAAACGCATGGGGAAGGTGACAATTAAAGTAAAGCCATGAATGTTTTAATGCATTGTTCAAGGATCCGTTTTCTACCACTTCAATTTCTAAAGAACATTCAAAATTCAAGTCCCTGGTCTAAACGGCCAACGGTTCCGAGCAGCTTGTGTGCGCTCAGCTCCAATACCCAGTCTGGACTTGCGAAGCTGATAGGACTCGTAGCTCTCCTGGAGACAGCCGTAGCTCTTGGTGAGCTGCTCCTTCTTGTGCTCCAGCTGGGGCTGCAGGGTGAGGTTCTGTTCGGCCAGGGTTCGGTTGTTGGCCAGCGTCTTCTCCTTGGTCTGCTGGACCCCTTGCATCTGCAACAGACATGACACACGGCATGAAAGTTCACTGGAACAAAGGGGCTTGTGTGTACATCAATATGTGCAGGTTTAGTCCCAGGCTGTGTCGTATTTCACATATAGCCATCCCATATCAGTGTGTGCCATGCTCATATGGCAAAGGACTGACTGGAGTGCCATAGTCGTTGGCTAATATATTTTAAGTGTAACAGCAGCAGATGCTCCCAGAGGACACAAGCATCACGGTCCAAAAGGCTAAAGGTCACAGTGATGGAAATATGGAAGAGAAAAGAAGAAAATAGACAAATATCACCTGAGACTGTCATCGTAACATTTACCAAAATTATCGCCATCACAACGGTTTCTAAAATCATGCAGAGGGGAGTAAAGCTGTCTTGTGAAAAATAAACTAAAATCAGAATTCCCATTAGAGCTAAAGGTCTGTACAACTCAGTAGAAGCACTTATTGAGAAGTTAAATTATCCAACTTCCTCTCTGCGGTATGACGGCCTCCCACATGTAGAAACACCAGGAGAAGTGTGAATAAGGCGGACTGGTTGTGGTCATGTCTTCTTACTGCAGGCGCTAAAACCAAAGGTTGTCTGTCAGAAGCAAACAGGAAGCATTTCTTATCAAACACTTCTGCAATAACTCATCCTGCCTTCATTCAGTTCCCATGGCTCTCCAAAAATGACGACTGATTGATACTAAAAAAACCGAGTTAACCGGATAGACAATTATAAACAAGAGCTGGGTGGTCTTATAATTTTTCCCCTTCTTGTGCGTTTTTAGCTTTGCATTTTAGGAAATGTGATTCTTTTAGTTAAAAGGTGCATTGCGCAAGTTTGAAGTTAAATATTTATTTTCTTTCCCATTGGCACCCTTACTATTGCCTCCATTTACCTCCGTTGCCTATAGGCCCCATCAGTCAGTTTATGAGAGAGCGAGTCGGGTCGAATCCTCTGGGCGTGCGCTCTCGTTCATCTGTTACTTTGAGAGCTGAGGTTGAGTCTGCGGCCATTGAGGCATTAGCCAGACAACACCGCGACTGTTTTAGAAGATGGATGACAAAAGACCAGCAACAAGCGCAGGAAACATTACGGCTCTAAAAACAGATGTTTTTCTTCTCCCAATGCGCACAACACTGGTGTCATTCTAAGTTGTCGCCAGAAGGGCTGACGTCAGTAAAAATCCTGGAACTTGCGCAATGCACCTTTAAAGGTTCTGCAATCATGCGTTCATTTTGGATTCATGCTGGATGTGTAATGTTTATTACGATGCATGAAATATGCCACTATTGCCTTATTTCTTCTACTTTATTTATTGTATCATTCGATACCATTTATCCCGTAGATGGTCTATATAACGGTGAGACCTTTAGTTGATTGAACGATTAACCTGACGAACATCAAAGTGTTGTCAGTAAAAAAACAAATAAAACAAGAGTTTTTTTTTCCTCTTCACCTTCATGTAAATGAAGTGTAGCAGGCAGGAGATGTGACTAAAAACAAGAGACGGGGAACTGCAGCGGTTTAATCCGCTTCATCTGGGCGACCAGAAAACGTCACTTGGATTTTAAAACTCGAAGACCCTGAAGGTAAATTCTTCATTTGCGACGTCGTCGTCGGTGGTGCTGAAAACCCAGTCCTTGCCTCTACTGACAGCCAACGCGCTCTGCAATCCCTCCGCTTCCTTTCCATAACCTCCCGTCTAACCATCCCTCGTGAAAACCTCCAGATAGAGACCTGACGGTGGAGAAGCAGCTTTGCATGTTCATGGACGCAGATGCCGGGGGTCCCAGCTGTTTTAAGCAACAAACCTGCTTTCAGAACAACATGACAACAGAGCCGTTTCCTGTACTGAGCAGTGCGAGCCCAGTCAGTGTAACACTCTAAAGTCTTGGGTGTCAAGTATAAGAAGAAACATGGAGAATGTTTTGTTTTTCCTCTCTAAATGTTAACCGTGAGTCATATTCCATGTTGACTCCAATGCTGATTTTAACTGAAACTATCAGGACAAGCTGGCAAAGCAACGGCGTGGACAGATTAAAAAAAGGAAACATCCCGCTTCCTGCCAAATGACTCATTTCACACGTCCACTCAGCACGTCAGCTGGGCAAATATAAAATAACCAGGACTGGCTGAGAAAGACACCTCGGCGTTGGTAGGCTTTACGGAGCAGCTGAACGTCACGTCACGCAGGAAAAGCAGGCCAAAATGATTTCTAGAGCGTTCCCCCACCACATCCTGAGGAAGCTCATTCTTCTCTCTCTACTCAGAGAGTCCCAATTAAAAACAAGCTGATCTTCTGTTCTCCCATTTGCATTGTTTGTTGTCATTTCAGCTTTTAACTTTTTGCTCTCTCTCTTTTTTCCTTCATAGTAGGTACACCTGGTCTGGCGTTCTGTTAACTGTGACATCATCCAAAGAAGACGGCTCACCCGCTATTACCATCTAATGTAGAACAGATTACTGGATCAATGTGTGCTTCTGTGCTTGTTTGTCTGTCTTGTTGTGTCTCTGCTCTGTCTTCTCTAACCCTCAGTCGGTCGAGGCAGATGACCGTTCATACTGAGCCTGGTTCTGCGGGAGGTTTTTCCTTCCCGTTAATGGGGAGTTTTTCTTTCCACTGTCGCTTCATGCTTGCTGAGTATGAGGGATTGCAGCAAAGCCATCAACAATGCAGACGACTCTCCCTGTGGCTCTTCGCTTCTCCAGGAGTGAATGCTGCTTGTCGGGACTTTGATGCAATCAACTGGTTCCCTTATATAGGACATTTTTTGACCATACTGTATAATATAATTGAATTTGACTTTGTAAAGTGCCTTGAGATGACATGTTTCATGAATTGGCGCTATATAAATAAAATTTAATTGAATTGAATCTTCGGGCCATTAGAATTAACGTGGTGTTGTTTGCAGGGGAAGCTTCCTACTGTCTGTAAAGGCTGACATCATCACAGAGAACAAGTATTTCCAGGCCTTTTCCTGCGTTGACACAAAGCTCCACCTCTGGGCGGTAGGATAAGAGCGTGTGGTTGATGGCAGCGTGGTTCTCCGGCGCGGCCGAGGACCGGCAGGGGAGCTGGAAGCTGATCCTGGACGGCCTCTGTCCAGGATCAGCTTGAGAGGCGCCGCAGGAACTGGCTGTTGATTATTGTCAGACACCCTCCACACTGTTAAGCAAACGGTGCCACAACATCAAAAGCAGAACCGCCACACTGTTGCACAGCGTCGGGACTTCAAGAAGATAAAAGTGCTGACTCTCAGCCACAGGTAGGATAATGTGCTCCACGTTCTTACGCTTAATCCAATTGGATTTTTAGTTTATTGTGATAAAGAAGGCCCGGGCCCATGTTCCCAGAACCTTCTGGATGCACGTTTTGCATTCGTGATCCTTTGCTCACATTTTGTTTCCTTCTGCCTTCTGTACAGCCACACACAGCCAAACAAAAACGCTTTAGAACAAATCCAAGTTGTTATGCAAGTAAGAAACAAAATGATGAAGCGCGAAGCCCAAACAGTTCAAGCTGTTTCACATCACAGGCCCCGTCCAGAACCAAGCAGCTGTCCTGCAGTGTTGTCCCACACGGAGCAAACGTAGAGCTAATCATCTGCAAAGTCCTGGAGCTAAACTAGAGGCTGGGATCATCTGAGACCAGGTAGAGTTTACCCAGAGATTCCCCCGACGTGGCAACAGCAGATTCACACAGACTGTCTGCAAACCTGCATTTCAAAGGCAGGTATGCCTCTAATCTGGAACCACCTTCTACACTTCTGCTTAGATTACATCAGACCAGAGTTACACATTTTTTATCTTCATGTTTGGAGTCAATATTGTAAAACCGTGATTTTTTTTTTAAACTCCAGGGTAAAAACAGGCTGGTTGATGATATAAAGCTGCCATCCTCAGGTTAGGATTACGCCGGCTTCACGTCGTAAGTGGACAGGTTCCGTGTTTCACAGCTTTAAATGTGTCAGCCAGTCAAAGTTCAGCGACAGAACGAGCTGCACTCTGTGGATCCACGTCATGCAGTAATAGAAGAAGCACACATCCTTGTTTAAAGCGCGTAGTGACGACCGTGCCTCGTCTTCCATAGACTTCCATTCATCTTCAAGCCGTTCTATGGCCTAACCCTGACCTTTATGGGTTTATACTCCACCCTAACCTAAACCTAACCCAGAATAAAAACGAGCACCGACTAAAGGTCCTCATTTTACATCAAAATCCCCACTTTACTACCAAAATGTGTTCTGCTGCAAGTACAAGAATCCACGGCACACTGAAATGGCTCGGCTAATACAGCAGAGGACGATTTGCATTATTCAAAAACGGAGCGAACGCTGGAGTGGGTGTTCCCCGCAGAGCGCAGGTCTCAGGTGAAGGTTTGTGTTCAGGCAGCTGACGGCCGCTGTGCTCGCCACTCTACTTCCCACCAGTCTCGGGTTTCTCTCACTGCCTCCTGACACCCAGCCCCTTTGTTCCGACCCGGATCACCGGTAAGATTCCCTCCTGTTCCCGGACAGCTCCACCTCTGACTCAGGTAACTCTCCCCCGTACTTGTATAAACTAACCTGACTCAACAGCCAATGCGTCACCACGCGCAACCCCCTCCCCTCGCTACCTGTGGGATGAGGTAAATGAAACTCTGGCGACAAACAACATGTAGGGTGTGGATGTTAAAACAGCAGGAGCAGCACAAAAGGCAGAGGGCACTTGTGCGTCTAAAAGAAGACACGGCATGCTCCATTCGCAGACGTACAGTAGCTGCACACGACAAGCCGCCCCATCCCTGCCAAAGCAAGTCCGATCGGAGCCGCAGGGAGAAAACCCCGGCACCATGACGACAGACGAGTCAAATTCCTGGTCCCTGACGACGTGTGTAAGATGGCGTTTGGGGGGGGGGGGGGGGGAGGGACGGGGGGTGCGAGCTGAGAACGTGTTTGGCCTTCACTGGCAAACCCAACAACAAAAAGAGGCACCGTTGGAACGTTTTCAGAGACATCAGCAGCCTCCGCTCGGGCTGATGGTGAAGCCCACCATGGAGTCCACCAGTCTGGAAACGAGGTTTGGCAGGCGGGGGAGCGTTCAGGTGCAAAAATCCTAAAAAACACGACGAAAAACAAAAACAAAAGAATTCCACTGATCTGCAATTGGTCTTTCGACCCAACAAATGTCTGGCTGAAGTGAAACCTTTCCAAGGGTCCAGCTGGCAGCTGCTTTGTTTATGGAAACAAGGAGCTCAGAGCATCTGCTTGCATATCAGGGGCCAAAAGGGCCAGGATCCAGGAGTTAATAGCACTACATGAACACACTATCATTTAAAGTTGACTGCAAATAATAATAAAAAAGAAGATAGAGAGATAGATAATATACAACATGTTATTCTACAGTTTTGTGTTTGATACATAATTCTGCATCCGTTTGATGTCTCAATGTAGAAAATCATAAAAATAAGGAAAAGCCATAGAATGATGAAGGTGAGTCCAAACTTTTGATGACTAGTGTGTGTGTATATGTTTAGTTTAGTTTGAACATGCATACATATTTAGAAAATTATGTAACTATTTGTACATGCAAAAGAGAAAGAAAAAAATTAAAATAAAATCACTAAGTGCTTCATACATACATACATACATACACACACATTATGAGGTATTCAGATATGTAAGTGTAATAATTGCATAAGCACGGTAGAAATGAATACTTAAAAACGTCAGGGTGTGAATGACTGAATGTAGTGTAAAGCGCTTTGGGGCTGTCGGACTAGTTCAAGTGTTATACAAGCCATACACCATTAGAAATCTGAATTTATGGCAGGTAAATATAAAATTAGTTCAACATTTCTCAGTTTCTTTAAGGGAAGAATACCCATATCAAAATATAAATGGGGCTCAAAAGGGCGCGTGATTTTGAAATGCATTGTGGGATCCAGTGCAAAAAAAAAAAAAAATTCCAAGAGGGAAAAGAGCGGAATGTCGCTGGGAACACAGTATGACCATTGATGTTCACTGAAGCAGACACTAAAGCTGCCGATTGCTCAGACCGCAGAGTGGATTGACGCAAGTAAACACTCTATGAGGCTCTTGAAGCTGCTGTAGATGGGTGTACTTAATTATTTAATTAATAACGGTTGGTCTTCGATCACGGTGAGCTGCTGCTTTACTGCAAGGCACTACAGAGGGTCAGGCTGGGTGGCATTATTTACAAGTGATTTATTAATTAGCAAACCGACATTATGATAGTTCTGCGATACCGCCGGTTGATCACCCCGTGTCTGTTTATATCTGTTAAGTGCGCCCCTTGTGGGGCTATATTTATCCACAAAAAGGGCCATTAAAACACTATCAAGGAGGAGGATTAGTGTATATAACTTTATTTTATCCTGATCCAACGGTTTTTGATCGTTTTTTTACAAGCATATAACGTGGCTATATCTTTAAAATTATTGCAAGCCTGGCATCCATTCTGCATTTATGCTGGAAATACTTAGGAGCTCATCGGTTAATTTATTTATGAAGCAGCAATTTTCACAAAGGATTTCCTTTACTCTCACTTTGTTTGCTACCTTCAGCTGGCTAGGCTAGCGCCAGCGGCCTACTAGAAGCTCAGTGTGAAACAGCACAACAAGCTTTTTACTCAAACGGATCAGTGTGAAAACGTTGTGAACACACACACACACACACACACACACACACACACACACACACACACACACACGTACAGGGATATGACGTTGAAAGTGAGGTTTGGTCGTCTCACGGCTGCAGTGCAGAATCCACTCGGCTTCTGTTTGCTAGTTCAGATATTGGAGCTTCTTGGCTTTGATTACATGCTGGTAAACTTAAGAATCTCTATCCTTCGTTGGTTTTCCCGCAGCAATCGTGTGAACGAGTGTGACAGTTAACGCCACAGAACGTTTTCCCCACACTTTTAACCTTAAATATTGGCACTGTGCCCCTAAATCTGGTCCCAATAAGGATTGCACAATTTAAAGCACTAATAAATCATCATGATATCAGTGGGTGTAATAATAACACAAAGGACTGTTTGGAGAGCAATAACTGATGGCTAATATATTCCAGGTGTTGTGAACTAGCATCTTCTATGCTAATGTGATGTTTAACCAGCTGGACGAAGTCTCACAGCAACAGATGCTCAGTGAGGACACACCACCCTGTCCAAAAGGTTAAAGGTCATACAGAGACGGATGCACGGATGAGAAAGAGAGGAAGGAAGAAAATAGGCAGATACCACCTGATATCATCATCATCATCGTGATAGTTACCAGTATTATCGCCATCCCAATCTTTTCTAATGTCGGCCAGCCCTAGTCACACTTAACTGATAAATCAATCAATAACTAAATCATAACATGAACAGGCTTCTTCAGTGTATCACTTAACAATTGCTATTTGAAACAAATATACTTAAGCACATAATTTACTCGATTGTATTAATTGCATTAAATCAAGTATTAATACAAATATTTATACAATTAGTTATGCTTCACTCACACGAACAAAATCATCCTTATTTCACGATTACTTATAATTCAATATTTCATGGGGGAGACCTTAGCACAGTACCTAGATCTATGTCAAACATCTTCTATGCAAGCATTTATTATGAAACCAAGCCATTGTTGACATCATTTCTTAATAAAGACTGAATTACTTATTCATAAACTCCATGCACCAGTTGCACATTTTGTTAATGAGATTGATTTAGCTAACGATCATGCTATATATATATATATATATATATAAATAAATAAATGTCTAATGTCAAACTCCTGCTGTGTGACGTGGATTAACATTTACACATCTGTTGTTTTTTTTACCTGACAGGAATCAGACGGTGTACCTGTCCGAACAGAACCAGCCGCTGATTGGCTGATTTCGGGTCTATAAGTTAATCATGACGACATGTAGCCGAATCCACGTCGCAGCTATGCTATGGTTATTATGTGTGAAGACGGGTTGGCCCGAGCAGAACTGAGGGAGAAGCTGATCCCTGCTCACCACTGTTAGACACTTGGGATGGACCGGCGTCTATTGTCCAGGGAAGGGAGAGTTGTTTCGGACAAAAAACACAATTGTGTGGCAAACTGGGAATCTGCACTGTCAAAACTTAAACAATGCCTCCCTCAGTCCGCCCCAAGGTTAACCATTTCTCTATCCAGATTTTATTTAAGACTGTGGACCTTTTTACGCTAGAGTTACAGATTTATTTTCAAACTCAAACTCGTCATTTTAAGCCATTCGCGTGACTGTGCCAGCGTATGTTGGGAAAGCACAACAAAGGCTCGACGGGAAGGAGGAAAAAAAACAGTGACCGAGGGAAAAAAATGCATCGAGAGCTAACAGCGACTGGTTTTAAACTTACCTCATCCATCTCCTGGACCATTTTTGACAGCTTTTCGTCGTCCTCTAGCAGTTCATTAAGCTGAGTCATCGTGTAACCGCTGAACTTGGTGGAAAAGCTGGACATTTTGGCTGTGCTTGTGCTTCCCCTCGCCTGCACTCCCTCTTCTCGCGGCTCAGATTGTGACAGCTGACTGCGCTTCCTTAACAGGAAGTACAGAGGATAACAGGCCCCGTGATGCCTTCACGGGCGCTCAGAAAAACAGCAACCCCTGGGGCCCGAGGGCAAAATGAAATTTCCCGAGCAGTTACGGGTCTGTTATGGCACAGCTACGAGTGTTCTCAGGTAAAAACCTAAAGCAAATATAATAATGGCATTATGCTTACCGTAACATGTTTAGTTCGTTTGTCACGAATGTCCGGGGTCTTCTTGTTTACGATTTGGTGTTTATTATAGTCAGAGTTGTTCAGTGGAAGAAACCAAGAAACGTCCCTACACACATGAAAAAACCTCATACTAATTTTTAATAATACATATTAAGTCCTTTTTAAGGTGGAAGGATTGTGCAATAAACAACTTTAATGGGGCTTCACCAAGAATCGGTTAACTTTACCATTATACACTAATCACATTTACGCATACAGCCCTAATAACAAATGTAACTAGATCTCCCTCTGCAAGATACACCGCCACCACCTTTTAGATGACAGCTACAAGCTACTGGCATCAATCTGGCTGGATATTTGATCACCATTCTTCCTTTTTGAATTTCTCCAATGTGAGATCAATAAAGCCTATCTTAATTGTCGACTGCTTATCCACAGAGAAATAGTTTTTGATCCGTGACTGACCTGTCAGAACACCCGTTTGTATCCGGGTTTCCATGGTCTTGGTGTTGATTTGAAGTAACTTGGAGGTAGTCTTTCTTTCTTCCCTTTTATTCCAACCACTTTGTGAAACTCAGCATTACCATAAGCAGCAGGGCTTGCTGGCCAGCCCATACCGTGATGCTGTGGTCGTCAACCCTCACCCTTCCCAAGCAATCTTCTCGCACTTGTGGCCTATTGTCCCAGTCTTCTCCAGAAGGCATGAGGCATGTCTACGCGGGCAGCCGCCAATTTCAGTCAAGCTTGAAAGTGTCCATTTTGGAACAGGGGCTTCTTTCATAGTCCACAGAGAGGTAAAACTAATTTGACTGCACACTATGACGGCAATTGTCCAGCTACTTCCAATTCATGTGAGCCTTGGTGTTTCCCCAAGTTGTTCCTCTATGCCCTAGTCAACTTTCTTTTACCAAATGTTACAGTTCGGGTCTTCTGTCCAACTTTGGTAAAGCTGAAGGATTTCTATTTACATGTTTAAGCAGATTTTTGTGATCTGAATTGGTTTCCCAACTTGTATAAACCTACAATACACCTTCTGACTCTTTGTCTCAAATGGTTTATCACATTTTGAAAAATGACATTATGCAGCTTGTGTAGTGCCAATAATCAATTTCCTTTAATAGACAACCTTTATCAATTCCATCTTACAAACCTTTTAATAAATAAAAACAGAATAAAACACCAGTTAGACAGCTTAACAGCAAAACAGTTACAGTAATTTGCAGACGATGAGGTATCATTAACACAAACAGTGCAGTGATAGCAGCATTTCCCTTTTATAAAGCTGATAAAGCCTCTAATGGCCATCCATTCAAGCTTTGTGATGTGTTGAAATATTCTAGCATGAACAGTGCCCTCTCAAAATGTACAGACGCTTGTTAAAAAGAGGATCTAAATGTGTATCTGGTCCGACCCAACTCAGTTAACGGCTGAATTATCTCCTCAGGATGTCATCAAGTTCTACAGAAGCCTAATAACGGACAATTCATTAGTATTAAAGGTGCTTTGAACCAGGGAAGCCTCTAAAACATGCAGCACATCAGCTCCTGAGGCCTGGAGACGGCCACTCCTGGCCTAGTTAAAGTACAAAATTTGAGAGGTCACTTGAAGAAGCCTGAAAACCAGAGAGGTCCCCACAAGCTGACAGATTCTGAGAACCTTTGCAAAGCAGAATGAGCAAACATCAAGTCAAGATGTGGGTGCTGATGTGATAGTGTCAGAAGTATTTGCTCCCCTGCCCTGACATGAACTTCAGTGACCTCTCATTCTTAATCCACAGGGTTCAATATGATGTTGGTCCACCCTCTGCAGCCATAGCAGCCTCGTCTCTTCTGGGAAGGTGGTCCACAAGGTTCTGGAGTGCGTTAATGGGAATTTTTCTTCCAGGAGCGCATTTAAGGTCAGACGCTGATGTTGGACGAGAAGGCTTGGCTCTAAATCTCCGCTCTAATTCACCCCAAAGGTGTTCTATCGGGTTGAGGTCAGGACTCTGTGTAGGCGATCCAGTCTTGTCCAGGCAACTTTATACACCTGTGGCCATGGAAGTGATTGGAACCCCTGATTTTGGTTATTTGGAAGGATGAACACTTACTTTTGAGAATATATTGTATATTCCCACCAAAGAAGACTGAATAAGGTAAATTAATCAAAATATGCCTGAAGTGAGATGTTATTGAGAAATATACCACTATAGTCCATGTTTTGTAATTATTTGTTAGTATAAGGTGCCTAGAAATGTGTTTTGTCATTTTCAGTAGCGCGTCTCTGTAAAACCTATGCCATCGCCGTTCCCTAGCGCCCCCTAACAGATTGTCTTTGAGATGAATTGTACAGGATGTGTCACTTCCTATGTGGAAAACGCTCTGAATGGTTTGTCCTTTGATTTTTTTCATGTCACAAAAACCTCCCCTTTCAACAGGCGTGGGTGCACGTTTGAGAGCCCCTGTAACTGAACTTGTAAGTAGACATGAAGTTTTGTAAAGAATTTCTATTTAAATTGACACCCCCCTGGATTTCAGTAGAGTGCTTTCCCTTTTGATTTTCTCTCTTTCCAAGTCCCAGCAGCATAGAAACCCCTGATTATCATTCGCCTGTCGTGTGAATATATTTTGCACCACGCAGCTGGCCCTCAGTAACGCATACTGAACTCTGACTCGCTCCCGCTGCTGCCGCTGCCTTCTCTTCTCCGCTGGCGTCCTCCGTCAGACTTCCGCGGCAAGGTCTCAGACGAATTGAGCACCTCTGCCCCAGTCTCGATGCCCAGGACCTGCCTCTGCACCAGCTTGCAGTAGAGTCCGCCGCTGGCCATCAGCTGAGCGTGGGACCCCTGTTCGGCCACACAGCCCCTGTCGATCACGATGATGTTGTCTGCCTTTTCCACCGTGCTGAGCCGGTGGGCGATCACCAGCACCGTGTGCTCCTGCATGATGTTGTTCAAAGCCTGCTGAACCTGCAGTCCCAATAGTTCACACACACACACGCACGCACACACACGCACACACACACACACACACACACACGCACGCACGCACACACACACACACACACACACACACACACACACACACACACACACACACACACACACACACACACACACACACACTTCCATAAATACAGTATTTACAGTATCTTGCAAGTTAATTCACCCTCCTGGCTTTTAACCTACTTTGTTACATTTAAATGTTTCTTAATATTATTTTATGCGATGGATCTGCACAAAATAGTCCAAGTTGGTTAATTAAATGGGAAATAAATATATAAAGAAAAAAAAAAGTTAAAACCTAAATAATGGAATGTGAATCTTTGATGTTATGTCAGAGCATCATCAAATCTATCACCTACAAATAAAAAGCACATGGTACCGCAACAAACCAGCCGCCCACCAGAACGCATAGACTGGGCCAGGAGGCCATTAATCAGGGACCAAAGGTAACCCTGAAGGAGCTGCAGAGCTCCACAGCAGACACTGGAGGATCTCTTCATAAGACCATAATGAGCCATACACTCCATAGAGCTGGGCTTTAAAAAAGAAAAACATTGCTTAGTCTTAAAAAAAAAAAAAGGCAGGCCTGTTTTGAGTTTGCCAAAAGGGACGTTGGCGACTCTCCAGATGTATGGAGGAAGGTGTCCTGGTCAGATGTGACTGCAACTGAACTTTTTGCCCACCAAGGGAAATGCTTCAAACCCAACATATCCCACCACCCCAATAACAAAAACATGGTGATGGCAGCATCATGCTGTGGGGATGTTTTTCAGCAGCAGGGACTGGGAAACTGGTCAGAGTCGAGGGAGGGATGGATGGTATTAAATACAGGGATATTCTTTAGCAGAACTTGTGTCAGTCTGCCTGTGTTTGACACTGAGATGGAGGCTCACCTTTCAGCAGGACAATTACCTGAGGCAGACTGCTAAAGCAACACGACTAGTTTAAGGGGAATCATTTAAATGTGTTGGAATGGCCTAGTCAAAGTCCACATACTTTTGCAAGCACTGTATAGAGGTAATGTTGTATTTAATGATGCTTCACCTACATTATGTTCACTTTCTGCATCCAGAGCGCTTGTAGCCTCGTCCAGGATGAGGACACGGGGATGCCGGATGAGAGCTCTTGCTATAGCCACCCTCTGTTTTTGTCCCCCAGACAACTGCATGCCCTTCTCCCCAACACCTTTAAAAAAACAAAAGGGGAAACTAAATCAGCTTCAACACCTTGTCTGTAGGCACTACATACTGATGTACTACGCAATACTAAAATCTTTCATCCATGTCCTACTCATGCTGCTGCAGATTTCTACTGGGTTCTCGTTACTTCACTGATCTACACTTACGTTTCACATCTGCAATTTCAGTGAGCGGAGCAACACATTTAGAAGACATTTCAACGGCTTTATGAATTACTTGTCTCATAGCCTTTGGTGAGGCCGGTGATAAAGTCATGAGCATTAGCCTTGGTGGCAGCCTGCACCACAGCTTCCAAGGAAACATCACTCAGTCCGTAGGTGATGTTCTCTTTAATGCTTCGGGCAAACAACACAGGTTCTTGGCCCACCAGAGCAACCTGCAGACACAAAATATTGGAGATATAATTTTAACATATTATATGATCAAGCGTTTGCATCTGAAACATAAAATGTCATATTATTCTGTTCCCCTCTGATCTGATCAACCTTAAGTGTTGAAATAAAAAAGAAAAAACATACGTTAGATTTACTTTAATCGGACTGGTAGATTATTTTCTCAACACAATCATTTCTTAATATTCATGTTTTCCCTAAATTAGCCCAAATTAAAGGTTTGGTTTTTCCAAGATGCATTTAACTTAATGCTTTTTCCACATTTCTACCAGGCTGCCAACAAATCTGGCAGCACTGTATCTTTCTTACCATTCTTTATAGACATTAAATAACTCATGGAGAATAAAAAGGTGTATCAACCCTTGCCTAAGTTGTATTCTAAACCTGGAAACTAGCTTTTATAGCAAAAAAGTGTCACCTTTGTTGTAAAGTTAAAAATTCAGCACATAAAAACATGAATCCTATGCTCCTCGCTAGTTCTTGAAAATGGAATAAGACAACAGTAGACCAAAAATAAAGCTTGGCATATAAAGCGATTTTCTTGGCAAGGCCAACATCATTGAAAAACCATGTGTGAGGACCCACAGAGAGTCCACCCCAGGTCTCATTATTCTTTCCTGACGGATGGTGTTGGGAGCAGAGTTGTGTTGAATGACCCAGATTGGGCCAAGCTTCAGTAGGTGAACAGGTGGCCTCACATTGGACTCTGAAATGAGCTCGTGGCTCAATGACGGCAAGGTGCCCACATCACCACCCCTGCACCACCATGTTTGACAGTTACTAAATGTGAAGTTTGCCAGTAAGGGCAAACATCGTACTGTCTGTCCAATGGCCGCCGTTTGAAAGGTTTACTGGTTTGAAACTTTAAAACCCAAAGCTGAGCTCTATGTTCTTTTAAAGGGGACTTATCATTCTTTTACATGCCTTGTTTTTCACATTTCAATCATTCATTTGTGCTCTATATAAACTGGAACAGCAATGCTTTGGTCTGAAATCATCATTTCCGTTGCCCCACAGCTCCTTTTCTACCTCTGTTCTGAGGTTCGTCTGAGAGCAACTCGATGTGGTACTGTCTCTTTAAATCTAAAGGGGCACCTCACACCCTCCAGGTCACTCCACTCTGTCCGGTCATTTTTGTAGTATGCTGGTGGATGGTGTAATGATCCAACTACTGAACATTTTCCCATATCCTCTTGTAGTTTCAGCATCCTTAAGCTTTAACTACAAAATCGCAGTGAGAAATAAAAATGGTGGATTCGCGGACTTGGTAAGACGTCAGTCCATGACGTTGTTTAGCAGCTCTGCAGCAAATACTGTGAGGTCATTGTTAAAAAAAAATTAATAGAGAACAGAGAAAGCTGAAAAATATGACCCAAACAGAAAATAAAAATATCCATGCAGCTCCTGGACAGGTCACATTCACATTTTCAGCACTTAGAGACTCCCATTACACAACAAAATGAATGCAAGGGCAAAAAAAGGGGATTTTGCGTAATATGTCCCCAGACTTCTTAATGTACTGCCAGCAACTTCTTCAATGCTGCACTGTGCCTGTGTGGTGTTTCTGCATTTTAGCCTACCGTTGCAAATCTTTCATTTTCACCATGGCTGTACATGCTGGCTCACCTTGGAGTGGAGATACTCATGCTGAAACTCGTTAACCGGCTTTCCATCCAGCAGCACCTGGCCTAGCCGAGGAAGGTAGAAATTTTCGAGCAGACTCACACAGGAGCTCTTTCCACTGCCTGAAGGCCCCACCAAGGCAGTCACCTCTCCGGGCCGCAGGGAGAAGGACACCCCCTGCACAAAGGAACGTATTCCAGAACTGATCTTCTTAAAATGATACACAAAGAAATCGAGTAATCCTATTTTCAACAAAATCAGAAAGCTATCCGATTGAATTGTGCTATCACAGAAGCATAAGATCTCAATGGACAAAGTTTAGCAACATGTGTGAGCTTACTGGCCTACACAATACAGCCATTTGACCAGAAGTGCCTTGTAAACTTTCTTTGAACATCTTTGCATTTTATACCCTAAAACAAACTTCAATGTATTTTTCAGGCTATTGTAATAGAACAAAGAGTCAATAATAGTTGTAAAGTGGAGGGAAAACGGCCAATGGTTTCCAAAGTCTATAAATCACACAAGTGTGGCTTGCGACCCCCCCTTCACTCTGATAGCCTTAAATAAAACCCGGCAAAACCACTAGAGTCCACCTGTGTGCAACTTTTATTTCACTGACAAATAAAGATTTACTGTGAAAATGTGAAACTGAACCTTTTGGCCCACATGTGTGGTGGAAAACTGCGCACTATCCCCCCTACCTTCACACAATCCCCTACCAGTGGTGGTAGAACCGTGCTGTGGAGCTGATCTACTGCAGCAAGGACAGGGAAGTTAAATCTACAACAATCTTAGAGGAAGAAAAAATAAATAAAAAAAATAAAAGTTCCCCTTCCTGCAGGACAACCAGCCGAAACATACAGCCAGAGCTACACTAACATGTTTCCTATCAAACTGATGTGTTCACCACACACGCGCGCACAACCTCCACCGTTATGCTGAAGGAAAAAAAATCTTGGTGAGGATTCTGAGCTGTGATTGTAGGAAAAGTTGGTTCTTCAAAGCGTTGACTCAAAGGCGGCTGAATACAAACGCACTCCACACTTTTCAGCTTTCCCTTTTTTTTTTTTTTTACACACAAAAATGGAAAACCCCGTATCCCCTGTCCTCGCCCACAGAAGTTTACGGGTGTAATCCGACACGACGTCTCAAGGTGTGAATGCTTTATTTACTCAGAGAGGATTCACAGAGCAAACCTTGAGCACGTCGCTCTCTGGCCGCGTCGGATAAGCAAAGGTGACGTCATTGAATTCAACCAGACCGGTGCATGCGTCTGGGGCCTCTGTGCCCTCAGCAGGGTGCTTGGGCTTCCTGTCCAGATACTCGAACAGCTTCTCAGCAGCTCCCACCCCCTGCATCAGGCCTGTGTACACCGACGCAATGCTCTGAAAGGCAGGCGGGACAGAGATTCACTGCAATCTGCTGCTCCGTAGTGAATCCAAAGGGTGGGAGCAGCTCAGCAAATACCTCAAAACATTCTCCCAGCTCCAGCATGTAAATGAAAAAGGAAATCAGGCCACCGCTGCTCAACTGATCGGTGAGGACGAGGTGGCCTCCATAGTAGAGGACAGCGACTTCCAGGGCGAGCTCGGATATCTGGAAAAGAAAAAGGTAACGCTCAGTGGCGCTCACGCACTTTAAAAGCGACAACAGTGCATGCGGCAGCAGCAGGAACATACACAACTGGACCACATGTAGCAAGCATAGGCCAGGGCTTGTTTTTTGTTGAGCTGGAACATGACCAACAGCTTGGCGCAATAGGAGTCGGCCTCCCCGCTCTCGTTGGCGAAGCTCCGCACTGTCCTCATGGCGGAGACGGTCTCCTCGGCGACCTTGTTGGCCTCGGCGAGGACCGTTTGCACCTCTTTGGTCAGTTTCTGTAACGAACTGATGCCAGTCATCGCGGCCCCATCGCTGCACAATAACGCACGTTTCATGCTGAGCCGTGGTTACGTCAGACTTCTTAGCGTGTGGGGAATCAAAGCGCGCCACAGAGGCCGAACCACTCTACCTTGTAATATTCACCGTAAAGCTTAGAGACCAGGCCGATGAACGGGAATCCCATCAAGGTGACCAGCGTGAGCTTCCAGGACATCCTGAACATGAAGACGACGAAGCCGGTGCCCTTGATGGCGCTCCTCAAAAAGACGTTGACATTCTGGGAGATGAGGTCGCTCACCTGGGTGGTGTCTGCTGACAGGCGTGAAAGGATGTCCCCTGTGGGCCAGCAGGGAAAGGTAATAATAATAAAAAAAAAAGATGCACAGAGGGAGAAATCAGGATTGACAGAGAACTGCGACGCGCTTCCACATTACCAGTGTGGTTTTCATCGAAAAAGGCAATTTCCTGCCTCATCAGGGTTCTGAAGAGGCTGCTCCTGAGCCGGAGGTTTAATCTGGCAAATGTCAGGGTGAAGACCCCTCCTCGCACTCCCATGGCCAGCGAACTGAGGAGACAGACAAGACGGGGAGAGGGTGGGAATGAAAGATGCTGCAGACTGTTTAGATGGACGCATGAAAGGACTTCAGCTTCCCATTGTGCGATAATAAGGTGCAATCATGGGAAAAAAACAGAAGCGCCCCCTGATTCGGTTCCTGGATTTTAGGTACAGAATAGGGCTGGACGATAATTCAATAACAATATATATCGATCGCTAGACGTATATCGCTAGAAAAAAAAAAAGGTCAATAAAAAGTTCAATAGAAAAACAGTTTTCCTTCTTTTTGCGTTCTAGTCTCTAATGTATATAATATATATATACATTAGAGGCTAGAATTCAAAATATAATGTATATATAATGTAAGTTAATATTACAGTTATTACTTCCTCCCAACCAATCACAAACGCAGACCCAGGCCGTCACAAAGCTCCGCCCCCTTCAAAGAGTTCACAGAGCACGCGTTCTTTTTTTCTTTTTAAAAAACTTGCAGATTTGGTAAAAAGTTGTTTGAATAAAGAGTTGAGTTTGAATTCAGTGTTTGTGTGTTCTGTATCTAAAAATAGGTTGCTAAGCAACCGCATAAAATGGCCAGGGCTGCATTTAAAATATATGTTTTGACTTTGTTGATAATTGTCGATCTGCGACAGACTAGCGACCTGTCCAGGGTGAACCCCGCCTCTCGCCCATTGACAGCTGGAGATAGGCACCAGCACCCCTTGTGACCCCACAAGGGATAGATGTGTTAGAAAATGGATGGATGGATGGAAGGATTAATAATTATCGATATCGATCAATATCATTTCTATTTTATCAATATACTTTTTTTCTATATCGTCCAGCCCTAGTACAGAAAAAAACGCATAGTGGAAAAGTTCTGGTTCTAAACAGATGTAAAAAATGAACTCTGACTCCTAAACGTTTCCCACCACATTCCCATCAGGTTGAGTTCTAGAGACCAAGCGGTTCAGTTCTGCTGCTGCGTTGGGAATTAATGTTCTGTCCAGACCCATCAGGGTGAAGCCGCAGCTTCCCGTTTGATGCTGGTCGACCATTCCGGTTTTTGAAACGGCCCACCACCGTGCTAGACAGCTGCTTTAAAGTGTTTGTGCCTGGCTTTATTTAGTCATGCTGACCACGGGACGCGCTTCCCATGCCGCTGATGGGCTTGACGACGCCTGTGATCAGCAGCAGCTCATTAAAGACGCAGACATTCAGACACTCACCTGATCAAAGCCAGCGAAGCCACCGCGACCACAGGCTTAACGAAGTCCTCCAAGCTATGGTGAACCACTAGGCTGTCTATAGCCAGCCCGTAGTAGAATGGAATGAAAGCTTCACCTGGAGGAAAACAAATGCTGTGTGAAAACAGATCAGTTCAACACATACTTAAATCGTTCAGGGAAGCAACTGCAATCAGGTAAAAGTCAAAAAGAAGTGTGGTCAGATGGGATTAATGAAAAGGGAACATTAAATAACTTAACATAGGAACAACTCCTCTCCCATCATCTTATTTCAAGTGCAGAATATTTAACTAACTCATTTAGGGGTCAAAATACTCATCCCATTGGCAGAAAACCTTATTTACCTGCTCAAATTAAGCGCAGATACACTCATTTCACGAATCTTTTACTTAATTTCAGTTCCCTTTTTGCAGTGAGGCTTTCAGAAGGACGATCAGCATTTGGTAAAAACAACACAATCCTCTGCTGGAGCAAAGCCTGGAAGTCCCTGAGAACTTTGAGGCATTCGCTTCCCAGATTCACGGCTTTGGACTGGACCAGCTTTCTGCAGCGCACACCAGCAGCGAACAGACACCTTTCTAAGCACAACGTTCAGGCTCTTTCTCACAGAAACAAACAAAAAAAAAGGTCATAATGAGCTACGGTGGGCATTTTTTTGACCAGTACTTACCAAAAGTTATTAGGAATCAAGTCGTACGATGGATCCAGTTTCTGCATGACTAAAGATACGTTTCTGATCATCTACTTTCAGAGCTAAGCTAGAAGAAAACGTCCAAGAAGGTCATGTTCCAACAGATTTATCCTATGGGAATCAAAGCCTGCGGGTGAAGCTCACTGGAAGGTCTGGTAAAGATTTGTAAAAAGCTTCCACATAAATCCAAGTGTCTTCTAAGCTCACGCCGGGACGCTGCATTTCAGTACATTTATTCAGAAAGGGAAACAAATTGATCTAAATCCCTGGTGGCATAATTTTTAAAATAACCGTAACAGAAGGTCGTTTTGAAATTGTACTCCACTGTTTTTAGGAACCACACGCTAGTCCATGATTTTCTGTTTCCCCGGGGTAAAGATGCGAAGTGACGCATGGGCTCTTAGCTTTCAGCCAGGCTGGACGAGGACTGATATTTCTCCTGACACCACACAGAGTGAGCAGGATGGTAGGGGAGGTGGAAAAATAAAAAGAAGCTCACTATTCGGGAACTGCAGCCCCTTCAGGCCACCAGGTCTCCATTCAGACCGTTAGGTGTTAGCTACGAGCCGGCTGGTTGTCTGGGAGCGATGCCAGGAACAGCGCCTTTTAAATCCCACCACCGCAAACATAGACATCTGGAGTTCTTTCAGCTCCACTGGGAGTTTGTCCCGAAACAAACGCATAGAGCTGTTTGGTCTTCAAACTCAGGAGGAACATATCCATCCATGGAGGATGATCTGTGATGCTGTGGGCCTCGTCCACGTCCACGGGCCTGGGAGCCTTGTTAAAGTGCACGGCAACACAAACGGCTTTGGAACATCATGAGATCCTGAATAAATATCTTGTGGACTCTGTCAGTAAACTGCAATTATTATCCTTTCAGGGTAATAATTGAAAACAATGTTTATCAGTGGTGCCAGCAACGGGAGGCTTTCTCTTTAATTTATGCAATTACTTAACGGGTAAACTAAGAAGAAAAATCCTAATTGGGCCTTTAAAAACTGAAAAAAAGAAGAAGAAGAAAAACAGAAATAGAGTACGAGAACTTTACGAGGCCAGTAAATATATAACCGCTCTTAACGTCATAAATGTATTCATTGACAGATAAGAAGAACGAGGGCTTTCAGCTGCCCTTATAGACCTTTGGCACTGCTGTAAGTAGTTCCTCCCCTTTGGGGGGGAAGAGTCTAAAACTGGTCTCAAACAGAATAAAAATATGTCATCTGGTCCTTTGCGCCGTGTAACGGTCTGGCATCGTCTGATGGATACTCACACACTGCAGAGATGACCAGGAAGAGGACAGCTAAAGAAAGTAGTCCTACATCCTTCCTGCAGTAGCTGAGCAAGCGGCCCAGAGTCGCCCTGGAGCTGACCTTCTCCATCCTCTCTCCCACCTCCTCCTCCTCTTCATCAGCTGTCCCCAGCAGCTTTTCTGTGTCCCCAGACACCCTCCCTCCTCCACCACGGCTGCTCCTGACGGCCGGCCCGCTCGCAGAGCTGGAAACCCTCCCAAGCTGCCTCCAGAGCATCACGACGCCCAGGGAGGAGGCGCAAGTCCAAGCGATCAGGCCCATGACCCACGGCTGCCGGCTGAGGGCCTCCAGCTCGGTCAGCATCAGCAGCTTGGCCAAGGCATAGGTGATGGCCACCATGCAGAAGAGGAGGACGACGGTGCTGAGCTGGGCCACTCTGGGTGGACCGTCCTCCTTGTTCCATGCAACCCCTATGGAGGCCCCCAGCAGGAGGGCTGCCCGGAGCAGCGCTGTCCCCCAGAGGTCCAGGACAGAGCTCTGGATGTGAAAGTCCAGGACATCCCGTGTGAAGAGGGAGAGCTGCGTCCCTCTGACGTAGAGGACAGTGGAGAAGACGTTGTCCAGGACGATGTAGAGCAGAGTGTAGATCACAGATACTCCCATGCTTACCGAAGGGAATAATACCCGCTTTTCAAAAACAAAATGGAATATTTAAAGCTAGACCGCATAAAACCGGAGCTGTCAGGGGACTTTCGTTTACAATTTTCGCAAATTTTAAAACATTTCCTCAATGACTTAAAAAAAAAGTTTTGCACAAATAGTTTTCATTCTATATTATTTGTTTCAACTTTTTGTTTTGAGCGCACTTTATTTCCGGTGCGCCACAGCTTCTTGTAAAACACTACCGAGAACTAAAGTCGCTCGTGATGTTGAGGAGCGGCGATGACGTCACGCGGAGAAGTCCCACTCTGGCCGTCCAGGGTTAGCTGCTAGCAGGTTCTGAGCTACAGCTCCTAGTGGTGGGTTTCCACCTCGCCGTCCAGCAGCCTGACAGGGTGCATGTCACCGCAGCTCTCTGACAGCTCCTAGTCTCCGCTTGGGTTGAAAACTGGCAAAGAGAAGCGACGCCCGCGCCTCGCCGAAGCAGGTTCGGCTTCAGCAAACAACGAATGTCCGACCTGTCAAGTTGGCACCGGCATCAAAGATCGTCTATGTCCCAGAGCGCTCAGAGCAGAAGCCAGCACAGCGAAGCCCTTTGCCCTCAGTTGTTCTGAAGGAATGCAGGAATGAATTAACAGTGTTGCTCCTTCAGTGCATGTCACATTCACACAATACTTCCAAACACAATATGTACATAGAAGCTACTAAACTAAATAAAATTGTAAAATACAAAAAAATAAATACATAACTAAAATTAGACACAAGATAAGATAAGATAAGATAAGATAAGATAAGATAAGATAAGATAAGATAGGCTTTATTGATCTCACAGTGGAGAAATTCACTTGTCACACATCGGCTTAATAAACAAAGAAGGTGCCAAAAGGAGGAAAAGGTGCATAAGGTATATAGAGTGTGTCCACATATATACAATGTATCAAAAAAAATACAAAGGAAATAAAGCAGAGATTTAGGATGACTTATATACAAATGGATTGACGCTGTACATTAACGTGGTACCAGGTAAGAACAACAGTGAGGTAGTGAGATGACTATACAGCTGAAGTCACTTATTTAACAGGATTATTTAGCAGGATTATTGCACACTAGTTATTGCACATTAGTTATTACAGTTATAGTGCAGCATTGTAAAGTCTGATAGCAGCAGGGATGAATGACCTGCGGTAACGCTCCTTTTACAGACAGGGTGTCTAAGTCTGTCACTAAAGGAGCTGCTCAGCTCCTTTACAGTCTGGTGCAGGGGGTGGAAGGTGTTGTCCATGATGGATGTGAGCTTGGACAACACCCTCCTCTCAGCCACTTCCTCCACCGAGTGCAGCCCAGGACAGAAGTGGACCTTCTCACTAGCTTATTCAGCTGGGAGGCCCCTGTGCTGCAGACTGCCACCTCTGACTGACAGCCGTGCAGCCGCACGTGCTGAGGGCGGTCAGTGAGGTAGTCGATGGTCCAGTCAGCCAGATGTTTGTCCACTCCAGCATCCTCCTACAAATAAGTCTACATTGTAGACTTATTTCAAGTAAATGTGCATTCACTGCTACAATGGCTCTGTTAAATAACCGACCTGTTCACGGTCTCCCCAGGTTCTTTTATCTGATAATGTGGTGTTTCTATTGTTGACTTCTGTACTAATGAAAAGATTCGTCAAACCGTTAACTATATTTTTCCATATTTAATCTAAAAGGCAGAGGGATGTTTACAGCTTCAGTACTGGGTTCTCATAACAGCACAACGCAACCGAACCGGGGCCTGAGAACCTCGTTTGTTCTCCCACACAGACGTTAAGTAGGAAACATTCAGGGGCGTGTAACAGTATATCAATGTTCTGTTCATCACATTGGTGGAGAAGATCATGCTGTAATGCAGACGTGTCCTTGCTGACACATTTTCCCCTAAACAGTCATTCTGTCCAATCCAAGTATGCCAGACTCTGTGCCTTCAGAGTCCGTTTATCTGTCATTTCCATGGCAACCAATTTTGCAGTCCAGTCTCTGTATCTCATAATCTCTTACAGCTCTAGAAAATAGATCTGTTCCTGGATCTGGATGTGTGGGCTCTCTGTGAGCTGAAGGTAGGCCTACCTCCTGATGGGAGGAGCTGAAACTGGCAGTGGCCAGTGTGTGTGCAGTCCTTTAGAAAGGTCTGAGCTCTGCTAAGGTACCATGACGATGCAGCGTTGTCGAGATTAGAACCACACAGACAAGCAGTGCATCAAGATACTCTCTGCTGCAGTGATAGTGAACACCATCTTTTTCGGGTTGTTTCCTTTTAGCAGTCTTTAAAAAATACAGGAAGTGCTGGACAGGCCTTGTCAATGACTACAGTGGTGTTAGTAGACCAGTAGACAGAGCCGGAAACCAATTTTAATTTGTTTATTAAGTAAATTAGAACGTTTTTTGTAAAATTACTGAAAAATATACCCTTTAATCCATCATAACTTGGCAAATGCTCTACCCTGGCGTTTCCCTGGACACCAAAGCAAATACGCTCCATTCGGTTTGTCTCAGGAGTTGGGGTTCTCCTTATTTCACCACTCAGTTGACGCAGATTCTGGTTTCAAGAGAGAAATCAATGGGATTTCATATTGTAATACACACATATTGGTATATAAACAGGGGGCACCTTCTCATATGAGAGTCACATTTAGGGACCAGTCTCAAAGTAATTTGTTTGGATATTTGTTTTTGTTTTTTGTTGAATATTTTTTGTTTTTTAGGTGTATGTACAATAGCTGTACGTGATCCGAAAAGAGAAGAAGGCCTGTCTTGCATACATGCCCTCGGCTTGCTGTGGCTAGCCAATAGAGCTAATTTATCTCCTTTATGTGTTTAAACGTAACATATACATTAACATGAACATTTCCACAACAAAGTTTTCACTGTACCATGACTGCCACAGAATTAAAAACCTTTAGAAGTGCAAATAAATAGTTTAAACTTGTGACTTCCACTACATTTTATGAGCACGGCAGCCATATTGAATGTTATACTTGGGGCGGCTTTGATACCTTTGACTTTTTAAAGTGGAAATCCAACTTCAAGAGGCATTCTTGTTGTGGCTGAGATTCCACAACAAAAACTAGAACCCAACTTCTAGTTCTCAGAAGTTCAGTCAGAAATTGAACAAGATTGCAAACTGAAGTGCGAATTCCAACTGGGAAGCAGCCTGTTGTTTTTCTGAGGTTTTGGGGGTATAATATGGTCTGTTGTGCACTGATGAGATCGTGTTGATGTCTAAATTGAATACCAAAGCACCTGCTCAGGCCGTCAGCTTTGCTAATTGGCTAAAAAACAACAGCAAAAAAACGGTCAGATCAGAAACGGGTTGTTTCTACGTAATTCATATTCTCCAATCAGAGCTTTGGGGTTTCCAAATATGGTTGTAGCCAGTCAGAGTGAAGTCAACTAGATAGAGCTGCATATCATTACCGCAAGCAACCGTTTTACTGAAGAGGGACATTTGGCCTGATAAAACATGTTATTTTTTCATGAAACACTTTGGATAATTCACATATGCAACAATATCAACTACATGAAATGGTTTATACGGTGATGTTATGGCACCTTTAATATCCCATATGACAACTGCGCAGTTAAAACATGTTTTTAACTGCAGCTCTAAACTATTTATTGCCGCCCCTAATTGGTTGTATTTCATTAAAGCAGAGGCACACAAAACCCTTTTTTTGAGCTCCCACTCCCGAGATAACGCGAACACAGCATTAATCTACATGTTTCCTTTACTAGAGGTGTGGCGCATCTTGTATATATAGGATCTCTGAAATGCCAAGGCTTGGAGCAGTTGCGACAACAATGTGGCTCCTCCCAGCAGATTATTCAACTATATCATGGTGAAACATGATCACTTGTTTAAGCCCGTCTTTAAAATGACGCCTTAGAATAGAATTCCTGTATTATTAATTTGTAAAGTTGACTAAATTCCAAATGTCTTCAAATAAAAAATCACGAATACATTCAGATGAAATAGAAATTCGTTATAATATTCATGTTTTTCCCCCAAGTATGAAATAGCTATATAGGTAAGATTTTCCTGTTTACATTCCTGTTTTAAGGATAAATCAACAGTAAAGCAAGAAAAAAAAGGCAAATGAGTATTACAGACATTTTCTTATAGGTAAAATGTGACTGAATAACAACCTATGTAACGTCAAGGTAAAAATCTGTGTGGGGAAATAGAAAAGAAAAATTCAAACGGACAAATCCTTATTGCAGTCTGTTTAGTTACAGATTCCAATTTCTGACAGAATCAGCCGCACCATAAACAACGATCCTCTACACCGTCAGCTGATGAGATGCTGCAGTGACTCACTAGAATTTTGTTCTTGACATTGTATGTGATAACACAAAGCAGTGCATATTATGCAAATAATCCTCTAAAAAGTGTGATATGCATTTGTTAACGTGTGTCTTTGCATCATTTAGTGGCAGAGGGTTGTTAGAGAGCATTAGTGAACAAACATCACCATGGTGGCCAAGGAGCACAGCAGACAAGATGAGGAGAAAGTTGCAGAGTCGTTTATAGCAAAGTTAGGTAAAACAATTTATAAAAAAATATCCCAAACTTTGACAATTACAGAGCTCTATTTAATGAATAATCTGAAAATTAAGAGTATGTGACAGCTGTAAACCTGTCAAGGAATACCTAAACTGACAGGGCGGGGGCAAGGAGAGCATCCTCTGGAAGCGGCCACGAGGCAAATGGTTATCAAGCCACCAGGGTGTATAAATATAACTTTTTTGCCTACATGCAAAATTCAACATGTGGAAATCTAACAGGGCACATCACCCTAAGGGTAACACATGGAGGTAACAGCATAATGTCATGGGGATGCTTTCTTAGAGGAGCTGGTCAGGGTTAATGGGAAGATAGATGGAGATAAAAAGAGGGTATTCCTGGTCGAAAGTTAAGAGGCTACAAAGGTTCACGTTCCAGCTGGACATGCAGTCCAAGCTAAAAGGACATGGTTAAGATCAAAGCATATTTATGAGTTGAAATGGCCCAGTCAAAGCTCAGATCTAAATCCAGTTGAAAATCTGTAACAGGACTTGAAGATTTGCTCCTATCTAAGGTCCCAGGTAGCCCCAAGTTAACTTGCAGCCTTACATTGCTCAGTGTCCTCTCTCATGTTGTGCAATTACACACTGTTTAAAGTTATTTAAGGTTTAATAAATAACTCTGTCCGTTAGGTATTGTCCGGGAGCTGATATCAGGACAATAGTTGAAAGGGATGATACGAGCACTAGCGATCTTTTAACAGCAAACTCTGCACACATATAGAATAAATGAGTGACAACTTCTCCTTAAGTTCAATAATTTATTAACAGAAATAAAATGAACATCACTATATAACACTGTTTATCTGAATCAAAACAATATTTTAATCAACAAATCCTCTCTACTAGGCTAGTGAAACTTAAATAAAAATTCTGACCAAAATGAAGATAAAAAAGAAGCTACGCTAAGGAACTATGTACATGCAAAAGAAACAAAAGACAAAATAAAAGTGGTGACCATCATCAGAGTAATTCAGTGAATCCTGGTTCACTGCAGATCTGAGCTAAAGAACCAAAGTTCAACTTAAAGAACATGGAATGGAGTTAAATTAGCTTAACTAATTTAGAACAACATTTGATATGTGTTTCAACCCATTCACAATGCAAATCCTGAGATAAACAAAACATAATTTGACAAAATAACATTTTAAAGAAAGATTAAAATCATCAACTTTAGGGACACTTGATTTTACCAATGCGATTATACCTCCGGGAGGTAGGGGTCGCTGCAGCGATCGTTCGCTAAGATTGGCTAATCCTAAAGTTAAAACGCCTTTAAATCGACATTAATATTCCATATTAATGCGGCAATAACGCTCATAGCACTATTGAACGATGGTGGAGCGAAACGAACAAACCTTATGCTTGAAACGAGCTGTAGTTGAATATCCGGAGGCCGGATGTTACCGGAGGCTAATAGCATTTAGGCTAGCGGACCTTCGGCGCTAACTTTAAGAAGCTTTGCCTTATTTTAGTTGTAATGAGTAGACCGGATAACGCAAACATCAATATCCCATCAGTGTATAAAACCCTTGTGGAGATAATGTTTGTTATAACCATAAAAACACACTCAAATTACATCAGCAATGGCATGGTATCAAAATGCTAACGGAAGCTATGTCGGTCAGCTCAATGTGTTTTAAAAACACAATGTAACTGCATCACACAAAAACTTCCAAATAAACCATTTAACTTTCCCTGTTTGGTTCTCTGCCAAACCTATCGGCGCCTCGGTGTGAGTTTGGTTCACTTCGGCTATCCAAGGAAGAGCAGTAGTGCAGGAAACGTTGGTTATTTCAGCAGCGGGTTAGCGGCTATGAGCTAACGAAACGTGGTTGGGGTGCAGGGTAGGCCGGTCCGACATCCTCCATGCAGTCTCTGAGCTCTCAGCTTGTCTGGTGAGGGAAGGCGACCGATCTGCGTCGTCTCGAATCAGCTTTTCCTGTAACAGCTGAGTAAAAATAAACAAAGCTGTTTTGGCATTCTTTACTTCAGCGGCTGGATGCGCAGAAGTGAGACTGCAACTTAGCTTCTTTCTAGCAGTTTCTCCGATGCCAGTCAGGTCCTCCGCTCCACAGAGGATGTGAATTTCCCCATTGCTGTCCCAATGAAACAGCAGGAACTGAGTTTCAGAAAGGCACATTTTTACTCAGATTGTGGGTCTTTCAGGCCCCACGAGGCCCCGTGTGTCTGACTCCCATGTGGCTCGCAGGGGTAGCTGGCTAGCCACCCTCTACGAGAGCCCCAGGAAGAAGTAGAACTGACCGATTGTCTGTGGGAGCAAAGCTTTTGTAGCACTGATGGAACCCTGCTGAGGGGGCGGATCCTTGGTGCCTGTAAAACGTATTTAGCTTCCAATTCAATCTGAATTTTGTCCATGGCTCTGATGGCATAACACTTCGTGACATCCTCAGTGGACGTCAGGCTCAGCCAAGCGGTATGGCAGCTCAGTCTTTGCGTCCTCAGAACTGTTAGCCTCGGTGGCCAGCACCGTCTCCACAGGAAACGACAAATACAAGCTCTCTTTGACTTTTTTTGCAGAGGGAGTGTCCACTGCAGCAAACAGCGGCTCCGTGATACTTAAAGTAGCAGGCGACGTGTTCTGCGTCCTGCGTTTGGCGTTCTTCTTCTTCTCTTGCTTGTAGGCTGCGTTCATGTTGGCTATTACCTGGAAGTAGAGTTGAAAAACACACAGACAACAACAAAGAAACAAAAACACAGAGAAAAAAAGTTTTTTTTCACCAAGCCATCATATATAAGGAATATCATAAACATGTATAAGGCACTAAACGGTGATGGGGTCTGAATACATATCAGTAACTTGCATTGTACCCAGATCCCTCGGGTCGCAATTACCACAGGTCACTAGGGACCCGTTTACTTGTCCTCACAGCACCAGAACAAAACGAGGTACCATTAAGTGTCTGTGCTCCAAAACGGCTAAATAAACATTCTAAAAATCTGAGAAATGCAGAACCCGATGGCGTCAATGAGTCAGAACTGAAATCATTAACTTCTCCTATAGACATACGCATGCAGTTACAGGGAAAATATTTTGTTGTGTATTTGTAGTAAAACGTCTTCATTGAGAGCAACGTGGAACCGAAGCTGGATTCCTTATATGAACCAGGATGGAGAGCTGCAGCTTTTTCATAAAAAAGGTTAAAAAACTTTTCAGTTAGTTAATTTTTTCCTGTCTTAGCTCCCAGTTTGCTTTAAATCAACATTTGACTGCTTTTTGTCTTTATATATTGTGCCTAGATTTTGAAGTAACCATTAAAATGCAGTTTTTGTCTCTTAATTAGATTTTCTCACAATATTTTGTTATTTTTGTCCTGCCTTGCCTCGTTAGGTTGCTCACGAGGGGAAAACAGCTTCAAATAAACCAACTTGATCAAATTAATTATTCATTTAATTCACCACTCCGTATTTCCCTTCACAGAAAGTTGGTCCCTTTCTGTAATAAGTTAGAAAATGCTGTTAGTTTTATCTTTACGCACTTTTTAGACGACGAATGTCACAATCGCTCGAACAAATGATGTTTAAAGCTGATGATGTGGTAATGGTTTCTAACAGAACTCATATTAAACTGACACACAGGAAACATTAGAAGGAGCTGATGAAGCAGCAGTTATACTAAAGACTGGTTCACCTACTTTCAGGTTCTGCTGCTGCCCCCAAGTGGCCAAAAAGAGTATTTTACAAAATTTAGGTATTTCCAAGGGCTGTTTTTAAGACTTTAGTGCGCTAAATTGGAGGACTCTCAGGACCTCATTAAAGCCAGAAATATCCTGTGCATCATATATGACTTTGCAAATAAAAAAGGACTTTTTTTAAGAAGTACTATTAGACATATAGAGAATAAAGCATCTTACCAGCTGCTTAACAGCATTCTGTTGCTCGTGCATTATGTCCATATATGTAGACGCTTTCTCTTTACAGCCATCCTGCTCTGGGTCGTCGTAATGCAGCAGGGCCAGCGTGGGCTACACGAGAGGAGGAGATTCAGAAAAAAAACAAGCCACAAGCGTCGTTACAACCAGGTCACCTTCTGCAGGCTCACCTCACTGGGTAAACTGGCCTTCCTGCTGAACATGAGCGAATAGGGAGTGAACTTGGTCGTCGGGTTGCTGGAGGTCCGGAAGAGGAAGAGCACCGGGTCCAGAAAGTCGTCCCAGTCCGCCTGCTTCTCCACCACCATCTGCGCCACGGCCTCCTTCAGCAGGGGGACCGTGCTGTCGTGCAGGGGGTTGAGCTGAGGCTGATCCAGAGGAGACACCCTCTGCGCCAAGCTCCACCTCTCACACAGCACCTTGGACACCTAAAAAAAAAACATGAAACCACGTCCTCAGAGCCGGTGCATCTGACCTAGAGTCTCAGAAGGCTGCAGGAGCTTGGCGTCCACAGTCTCACCTCCTCACAGAACTCAGGATTCTGTGCGCACACTATTGTTTTAGGGGCTCCGAACCTGATAAAAAAAGGACTGAAGGTTAGAAAGAAACTGACCAACTTCTCACAAATTACAGAACTCTACTTAAGTATTCACAACTCAAATCAGTTATTAATAGTGTTAGATGGGCAGAAGATATTGCATCACGTCGATCGGAAATCGGAAAAGACTGTGATATCGGCAAATATTGTATCGTCATCCAATTAAATGGATAGAACATTGTATCGTGATAAAGTTGGTGATTTACACCCCCGGTACCCACTACCTGGTTTTCATCAGTTGCATAAAAACCTCCCAAAATACTATGAAGTTTGTTTGCATTGTGAAAAAAAAAAAGCCCACTGCACTTTTGCAGGGCGCTGCAGACGGATCCGACCCCGCTCACCTGTAGATGCACGTAGAGACACACCTGGCCACGGACAGGGGGTCTGCGGCTGGCACGGGGAAAGCCTCCGGCCATTTGCTGAAGTAGTCGATGAACAGCACCACGCTTTTGTTACCGTACTGGGTTTCTGTGAAAGGCCCTGTTGAAGAGAGGAGGTGGACAGTCAGCACGTCACCCTGCAGAGAAGACGGTGGGTGGTGCCAAGATTCCCAAAACAGACCTAGGAAATCAATCCCGACGATATCCCAGGGGGCGTCCACCTTAATGGGCCGAACAGTCCTGGCCAGGTTCTTGCTCCTCTCGGTTTGCTGACAGGTTTCACACAGCTTGATCTGGAACAGGGGCAGCTGTGCGTTAACTGACGCAGGAGGGGGCAGTGGCGTCAGGGCAGTAGCAGGAAATGAGGCAGCCCTCCTTACCCAGTCCACCACGTCCCTGATGATGCCCAGCCAGTAGTACCGGCTCTGGATCCGGTGGACCGTCTTCTTCTGGCCCAGGTGGTGGCCGATGTCATTGAAGTGGCAGTCGAGGAAGATCTGCCTCTTCCTCCCCGCCTCGATCACCACCTCCCTTTTCTCGTCCTTCTTGGGTCCTACGTAGTACAGCTTTCCCTCTTGGACACAGACAGGAAGAGGCAACAGGTCAAGGCCAGGTTAAGACGCAGGGGCGTCCAGCTCCGCCCTTGGACTGGTTATCCCAGGAACAGCCCACGTTAATCTGACAACATCTGGGAAAGGAGGTGGGCGAGGTCTACGAACTCTCTTACCGTCAAAGATGAATTTCTGAGCGTATCTTTTGAAGTTCTTCTTCTGCAAAGGAGTCATCGTCTGAGGGAGGCTGCCTTTGGCCACGAAAGTGTAAATGTCGGAGAGTTTGTTGGAGCTGGACTCCACCACCTCCTCCTCAGCCACCTGTAACGAGTCCACGCTCAGCATGTCACACGGCGACGGCGCACCTCGGTGAGCAGAAATGGGCCAGCCGGCATGCTCAGCAGCTGCAGAAAGCTCCTCTCTGGGGGACAGACAGCGCGACCATAGACATTGTAGAGAGACCACCACAGCTGCAGGAGAACAACACGGAGCCCGTGGTTGTCCGGGTGCGCTCCCTATCAGCCCGCCGGAGGATCGGCAGGCTAAAAGCGACGATGAGCGATGTGGTCAGAGACAGAACGGCCCGATTTTATCCAGGAGAATATGTAGATTTTTTTCATTATATTTTATATTTATTTTGGTGGCAAAATTGCGTGTTTATGCTTGTTTTAATTTATGTGTTGGAGAGCGCGTGCTGCTTTGGTTCTGAACGGGGATGTCGACTGATGCGCCGAGTGGCGCCTACCCGCCGTATTATGTCTCCCCGGATGAGGAATGGTGCGCACCCACTGCTTCACCTTCTTCTTCATTTGTTGGGAGCTGTTGTTGACGACTCTTGCTTTCTCGTTAGTACCCCCTTTTAGAGGAAAATGTAGTACACGATTCCAACTCTATCTATCTATCTATCTATCTATCTATCTATCTATCTATCTATCTATCTATCTATCTATCTATCTATCTATCTATCTATCTATCTATCTATCTATCTATCTATCTATCTATCTATCTATTCAAGTTCAGCAGCAGTATACAACACAGTCACTCAAAAACCAGACTGGGCACTTTGTTAGAAATACAGCAAAGTTTATTTAGGATACAGGTGATGGGATCAATAGTTACAGTTCTATGGGTTCCAGCACAAATTGAGGGTTGAGGGAAATGGAACAGTTGACAGTGTGGCAAAAAGGTCAATAAAAGAAAACTAAGTGTATAGTAAAACAAAAACTGAAGGAAAAGAGGCAGAAAGAATAGAATAAAGAAAGCACAGGAAGATGGTCGTATAAGACAAATTGAGTGGGAGAGAAGACAAATTATTGGCAATATTAAGATTTGGACACACTGGACTCAACAGTATGCTATGTGTTCGGTGAGAGTGAAACTATAGTAAATTGGAGATATGAGAGAGAAAGAAGATATATGATGGAGCAATTAAGAAACACTAAAGAAACATTGAATGTAACAAATACACTACAAAAACAATAATAAAAAAAATATAATTCAAGTACTATCAAATACTAATTATAATAGTTTTATGGAAATACACAGAACAAACACATTTGTTGGGCACTCCATACTAGTAAGTGGCGGTAATGCTCCTTAAAAGTTTGTTGCCAACCGCCAATAAATCTAACAAGAAGAAGAAGAACAAGACGCACCGGAAGTAGGAAACAAAACAGTCGGATGTGGGTTTGTTTGCTGACAGCTGCAGCGAGAGAAACATGACCAACGAGACAGACAGAAGGTCCAGGTTTTATACATGCAGCTGCTTCACAACAGATAACATCTTCCTGGAGGACTACAGGCTGCATGTCCGCTTTGTGTCCGAGCAGCAGTTCAGACTGGACTACCAGTCAGTGAGTCAGCGGCTCGTTGTCGGCTACAAACACATATGCGGCATTTAAAGGGACCTGCGCGCGGTTTGCTCTGGTCTGAGAGTAATGTGTGCCGTTTTGTTTCCACCCACAGCTGCTACAGAGCCGTGGCTGCGTCACCGAGCATCAGTTTGTACACGTGCTCACAAAGGTACGGAGGCGTCAGAGCGCGCGCTGGTGACGTGCCTGCTTCTAAAATCAGGTCATTTAGCCCCAGGGTGGTGTTAAAGTTACTCAGTGTGTCGGCCCATTTAATGTTAAAAAAATAAAATGAAAAATACAGCGACAGTGCTTTAATAGACATGTGTTTGCTTGTGCAATCAATGTTTACATTTGTTATTGTTCTAGTTTTAAGATTTGTTTTATATTGAGGAAGAGGCCAAGTGCTCAACTTTTTTCTAGGATTTTAACATAAGCGTATAAACTGGCTTTTTATTCAAGTTTTCACTTACATAACATGAAAGCCCTGCCTGTGACCCTGCAACAATAAGCAGGTATAGAGAATTAATGCATTAATTCCATGGTTCACATGACATTGTTTTTCCAAAACAATATTTTTTTGTTCTTCCAGAAAGGTCCTCATAAATATGGTCTCAGTCTATCCAAAAACCTGAAACATAGTAACTACGCCAGGTCTGTACATGGCAACGGAGCACAGTCATCACAGTGCTGGAAAGATAAGGGGCAAATAAAGCTTGTTGTGATAAATGTGCTTCCAGGGTTATGTGAGAGTAACTCAGGTTCTAGCGCCTTTCCCACCTGGTCTGACAAACCTTTGAACCAAATATTGTGAAAGTTCCTTAAAAAAATCAAGTGGGTCTCCTGGACGGGTTCTTCTTTGTTTAAATATTTTGTCTCATCTCCAAGGAGGTGAAAGTTGATCAGTAAACAAAGGCGGCATGGACCGGTGGGAGAGTGCCTCAAAGATGGTGCTCAATTTAGAGTATACAGTATTACAGTGTTTGTAGCGATTTGATGATGCTTTACAGAAAAAAAACAGTACATCCTAGTTCGTCAAGTTTACTCCAGACTCCCAATTTCAGATTTCCCAGGAGGTGGACAGAAGAAGGCGCATATGTGAGACATCAGCTGAAAGAACTGCTGCCATTAAGCAAACGTACCGGCCTCTTCACCCTCATGTCTACCGTCTGCAGGTACTTAAAATGTGTCAGCCTCCAGCTCAGTGCCTGGTTGTTGTTGTGCTTCGCCGAGACTTCACTCCTGAACTCCACCTCTCCCCAGGAGTCCTACCTCGCTCCAAAGCTCCAGCAGATTGTTGAGTACTGCAGAAGCAGCGGCGCCTGTAAAGAAGGTCTTGTGGAGTTGCTGGAGGACGTGGGAGGTGAGCTTCAGACAGCTGTCAGTGCCTAGAAGACGCATCAGCAGAGGCACGTTTTCCTGAAGTGCCCAACAGATCCCTAAGATTAATTTAGCCCCGCTCTTTGTGCTTTGTTCCTGTGGTTACCTCTGGTTTCGTATCTGTGGCCAGTCTAGAGAACGAAAAAAATCTGCCTCCCCCCCCCCCCCCCCCCCCATCAGTGAAAGGGCCATAAGGCTGGCAGGTTGTCCTGGCAGCAACAACTTTTGGTGTGGATGTTGATACTGAGCGAAGCTGTTTAAAGTCCAGGGATATTTAAAAAATAAACTATTTCCTAGAACACATCTAATGTCTGTGGTACATTTAGACTGAGAGAGTGAGAGAGAGAGCAGTACTGTCAGTTGAAAACAGGAAGGCAGAAGGTTGTAAGGCAATGTTATGTTTTATATTTATATGGTTTTAGCCTCTGTCAAGGAAAATGCTAGTTCTGAAAATGTTGCAGGTGTTTTGGAAATCTCTATTTTCTTGGAAAGTAGTAGTTTATTATGCTAGCTGTGCGTATCACTCAAATAAAAGGCTAAAGCAAGTTTGAAACATGAACATCAGAACCATTGTGACTTTGTTTTAAACTGTCAGCAAAGCCCTGTTTTACAGGGACGGCTCTCTCACACAGTGGCGCGACGTGTCCTCTTCCTGGTAGAAACAACTGATGGCTGCGCTCGGCAGCTGCGACCATCTGTGAGGTTGTTGTATCAGCTTGATTACTTAAAGAGAAACCAGAATGTGTTAAAGCTGTCCAAAAGATGGAGATCAGAAATCAGCCCTAAAAGCTGTGGTCAGGGGATTTCTTGTAATGGCCTTACAAAATATGTATTTAACAACGGTATTGTTTTTTTTCCCTTATGTTTAAAATGTGTTCAGAAAGCTGTCCTAACTGTCCACCGTTCTGTCATTCGAAGCTCCGAGAGTGCATCGTCTCCCAGTGTTTGAGAAACGCTTCTGTGAGGAGCTGGTGGAGGAGCTGGAGCACTTTGAGCGGTCGTCGGCCCCTAAAGGAAGACCCAATACCATGAACAACTACGGGGTAGTAAATATTTAGTTTTGTCCACTCCCCAGCTTTAAAACACAGGATAATATGCCTCCATTCGTTTGAGTGGCACCAATCTGCTGCGTTGCAGGAAGCATTTACTGCTGTGGTCGCGCTCATCAGTAATATGCAGGAGTGCATTTACATATAATACTGGGCTAAGGAGGACCAAACCTAACCTGACAAAAGCCAGCTGTATGTCGCTCCGCCTAGCTCCACTCACATACATCTGGGGACACCGCCATAGAAATTGCCTTTACAGAAGGCTGGGCCTTATCAAAAATTCTTGCATATGATTGGATAAGCCACTTGTCTGTCATCTTTATTGACGTGCTATTTCAACCACTCACACCGAAGCTAACCCGTGACGCTGATGATAGCGACGCAGGAAAAAAAATAAAAATAATAATAATGTGTTTGCGGCTCTAGTGGCATGCGTTTTATTGACAGTGAGCTGACAGGAAGAGGGGGGAAGACAGGCGGCAAAGCGCCACGGGTCGGAGTCGATTCCGGGCCGACCGCGTTGAGGACTAAAGGCCTCCTAACATAGTTAGCGCTAACCGCTAACCGTTCCGGGGCGCGGTTCATATTTATTACCTTGTAGATTTTCTTTCCCCACTGATAATTATTGATTATTATTGTTCCTGCTGCTTTTCTCTATTTGTATATTTCTAAAATTATTTATTTGTTTATGTTTTCATTGTATTATCGTCCAATTATTATATCGAATGGATTTATTGTAAATGTACATACATTTACAGACATTTCTCTATATTTATTCTCAAGTATTTTTCTCCTCTTTATTTCCACACACTTGTGTCCTTTTTGTCCTTTTTAGTGTTTTTGTTTCAGCGGGGCTTAAAAAGTGAGGAGCCGGAACAGGAGGAGGCGGTGGTGGGGTGGCGAAGTGATGCGCTGGCTTTCACGTTGCTCATTGGCTCAGCTTCTCCGCCAGAAGGAGCTCAGTATTGGCATCAACATCATTCTCTGTATTTATTCTAGATTGTGAAAGAGCAGTGCTGCCATAATCAATAAAAAGCATGGGAAGAAATAAAAGACATTGGGGCACATGGAAAGACATGTTGGCAGATCTTGGTCGGGTTATTCTGACAACCCTTAAAACAAATGGAGACAACGGTTCTGAGAGTGAAACGCTGCCCCATGGGGACGTTGTTTTATCCGGGTTGTTCTTGTCTCCTCAGATTCTTCTCAATGAGCTGGGCTTTGACGAGGGCTTCATCACTCCTCTCCGTGAGCGCTACCTGCAGCCACTCACCTCCCTGCTCTACCCGGACTGTGGGGGGCGCTGTCTAGACAGCCACAAAGCTTTTGTCGTCAAATATGACATAAACGAAGACCTGGAGTTGAGCTATCACTATGACAACGCGGAGGTCACTCTTAATGTTTCCCTGGGCAAAAGCTTCACAGATGGAAACCTTTTCTTTGGTGACATGAGACAGGTGAAAGCACAGTGGGACGCTGCAAACTCGATGTTGGCGTGTAGTGCTGCGAAGATATGAGCATGGGTTTTAGGAGCTGTTTGATTCTTGTGCTCCTGTCGCTTCCTGCAGGTGCCCGTAAGCGAGACCGAGTGCACAGAGGTTGAACACAGGGTTACCGAGGGGCTCCTGCACCGGGGCCAACACATGCACGGGGCCCTACCCATCTCCTGCGGTCAGCGTTGGAACCTCATCATCTGGATGAGGGCCTCCCAAGAGCGCAACAACCTGTGCCCTATGTGCAACAGAAGGCCCTCGCTGGTGGAGGGGGACGGCTTCGCAGACGGATTTACAGAACACACCTGCCCTCACCAGAATGGCTCATGCGCTTTAACATGACAGTATCCAGCTGCTCTCGAGACCCTAGGAACCCACATCTTCTATACCTGGTCAACCCTGGTCAGGATCTCCAGTTGTCCATCAGCTATAGGTGGAGTACGTCAGGAAACCTTTTTACACAATGTATAGAAACTAATTGTAATAGATACTATTTTAGAGTCTTTCTGTAATGTATAATTGTTGAAGAATTATGCCTGGTTGAGGGGGAGGGGGTCTTGAACACTTGTCAGTCGCTCATCCAGTTGTATTTGCTGATTAGCTTGATTTTTGTGTCTCTTATGATGTCATTAACTACTAGCTACTCCCGAAGCTAAATTATCCATTTAAATTTGTTCAGCACACTTTTTTAAAATCTTGGATGCTGGGTATCCCTGGGTGTTTTTTTTTTTTTTGCAAGTGTACGTTGGTTGCAGGACAGAAAGCTGGCTAGTCTCCCATACCGGAGCGGCTACCCACAGAGGATCATGTTTTCCCAGGTACAGAAGGAAAGAAGATCAAAGTCCCAGTTCAGAATAATGAAAGTTTAATTCAACAACTCACGTATGTTCGGTTACTTGTTTACAGCGCACATTCAGTGTCCCGTTTAAAGTCCACCATGTTCTCGCACATTTTAAAAAGGAAAAGCACAAACATGGACCTGTTGGTTCCAGCTCAGAAAGGAAGTGAGCCTGTACACACACACAACACCAGTGCCTTTTGGTTGTTTCTTTTTCTTCTTGCTAAATTGCAATTTGGAGTTTTGAAGTAAAGGGAAATGGGGGGGGGGGGAAAGGCTGTGTGGGATGGGACAGACTCAGCAGACGCCCCTAGCACAAATATATACACGCTAACGAGAGAAGGCAGAGCTGCACACACGAGGATTTACACTTTCTAAAATAAAGCTGATCACACACCCTGCCCCACAGTTCATCTCTGTACATACAGTTGGTCTCATTTGGTATTACAGTTAATTACAGTTAAAGCTCAATAATACAGAGTTACACTTGGTAAAATGACAGTATAATAATTACATAAAGTTACAGTGTATTGTAAAGAGATACATGGTTCCTCTCTTCAGGGTCCTATACATTATACAAGTAAATAAATACAATCATTTATCAATGGACTATACACAGGACATGTCACGACACATTTAAAAGTGGAGGTTTTCAAACTCTCTAACCACAGTCTGCTGTCGGGTTTCCAGCCAGCACGCGTCAGCTCTGACTGGCTCCAGGTCAGTGCCTCTCACTATCCTGTTCGGTCAGCCAGACATCATAACGTGGTCTCGCTGCTAATGTCCCGGCCCCGATGGCGGTCCAGGTCCGAGTCGTAGTCTGACTCCATCTCGATCTTGACCTGGGGCACAGGGCAGGCCATCCCCCGGCCCATGGGCATGGCTGGTGAAGACGGGCAGGAGATCTTCAAGTGGAGGGTGATGCTGAGGAAGGGCAAGCTCCAGTTACCAGACGCCCACAGCCAAAAACACCAAAGGGGCTACCAGGGAGGACGGGGGCTCAGCCATGAGGTATTATGACTCCAAGAGAAAACGCCACAATGCCTTATGTCTGACAGCAGGGTGGGTTATAGACAGATGTGTCCCATTGGAAATAAGTTTTTCACAGGTCGGCGGAGAGTAAGGTCAAAACAGGTTGTTTTCCCTCAAACCATTGTGCTATAGCTAGTCAGACCCTGACATAGTTCAAACTGAACTTTAAGGAAACCCAGAAATCATACAGTGCCTTCCAAAAGTACTCGTATCCCTGGCACAATTGTGAAGTGAAGGAAAATTATGGATGGCTTTCAAATACTTATATTTTGAACAAAAAGCTAAATGGAGTGTCGTGAAATAGTATTCCATTCCTTTACTGCGATCCCCCTAACTAGTCGTCCCCGGAAGCCACCTAATTGAGTCTGTAAAGCTATTTAACTTCAGTATAAATCCAGGGATCGTTGGAGAATGTTAGTAAACGCATCATTAAGTCCAAAGAACACGGCATCACCAAACTGCAGCAATTTGCTGTTAGCTGCAAGTTATTACATGAGCACTGAAAACATGGGTACAATTTCAGAGCGGCACTGAGCGTCTTGGCCCCTATGCAGAACATGGCGTGTTGCAAAAAGCTAATCATCATCCCAGTAGTGAGACATGGCGGTGGCAGCATCATGCTGTGGGGTTGCTCTTGTTTAGCAGACACAAAGGAGCTGGTCAGAGCTGATGGGGAAATGGATGGAGCGTGGGCGATCCTGGATGAAAACCTGTTAAAGGCGGCAAAAGACTTTAGACGGGGCTGCAGGTTTGCCTTCCAGCAGGACAAAGACCCTAAACGTCCAACCAGAGCCACAACGGCATGGTTTTAGATCGAAGCATATCTATGCGTCAAAACGACCCCGTCAAGGTCCAGACCTAAGTCAAAAGGAGAATCTAGGGCAGGAGCTCTCCATCCATTCTGACCTGGAGCTGTTAAAAGGAATAGAAAATGGAAATAGATGTGCAAAGCTGGTAGAGACATACCATCAATAACTGTAATTGCACCAAAGGGTGAACTTCAAAATGTACATTTGTGAACCATTTTACAAACCAAGCATCATCTCACTTCCATTTTGAAATTATACACGACTAGGTTGTGTTGGTCGAACACAAATACCCTGACAAAACACTGAAGTTTGTTGTCATATCATGAAACAAAGCTGAAGGCGGCAGGTACTTTTACAAGGCACTGTAAAGCTGGACTTTCTAAAACTTGTCCTGCTTTGATAAATATACTGTCTTAGTTGTAGAGATGTGGAGATTTATTTGGGCTAAGCTCGTTATCTGACTGACCTCTCCTGATTTTCATGAATGGATGTTCGAACTCCAGTGTGACTCCAAAGAAGGGATGCCTGATGAAATTTAGATCGGCGGATAATCTATTGATAATTAACCATGCTTCTTTCAAAGCAATGCAGACATTATGGAATTTTTTTTCTCTCCAAAAGTATCAAACTTGCCACAAAGGACAAAGACAAGTAAAGACGACGTTTAACTCAGGAGAAACTGTTGTGGCTCCAGATGAGGGCGCTTTACAGCATATTAGGCTGACGTGCGGCTGTGACTGATGCGCTAAAAAAAAAAAAATAGCCAAACCCCGAACCCAGCACGTTGAGGAAAAAGAAACAACCAGAACAGCCTGATGCATGTGCATGTAGGTAACTACAGAGACTGGGCTGTATGTAAAAGATAGAGAGCTACTACATAGACCACACATCACCTCACTCATCTCCTGAAACCCCACATTATGCAAAGAAAGCATTTCATTTGACCCCCCCAGAAAACTGCCCCTTCAGAAGGCTTCCAAAGCGGCAGTGCAGTAAATGTACATGTTAATCACATTCCAGTCATCTGCATTGCCTTAAACTGCATGGAGAGGAGAGTGACGCCACATTCACAGATACAGAGAAAGCTATGAGGACAGCGTCAGGTGGAATTAATGGGCCCTTGGAAGGGAACAGGTCCACAGGTCGAGTGAACAATTGTGTCTTTAAAAGTATTCAGTGAAGCTGGTGGGTATGAACGGCAGCAATACAGTGCAGGTAGTTGAAGCGCTGGGCCCAACTGTGCTGCTCTGGAAACATACAACAGGTTCAAACAGCATGTTCTCAGTCAGAACATGGAAGAGCAATACAACAACACCATAGGACAATTTCCACATATTAAAATAGACCGTGGGCCTGATGAGCCTCGCAAAAGTATTCACACCTCTTAGTAACATCACGACCACAAACTTCAAAGTGTTTTATGGGGATTTTGTGTTATAGACCAACAGAAAGTATTGATTAGCTATGGAGTAGAAGAAAATGATACATTTATAATGTATTTATTTTTTTCAATAGAACATCTGAAAAGTGTGGCGTGCTTTTATATTCACCACGCCTGAGTTAATACTTTGCAGAACCATCAAATGCTGGAATTACAGTCTTTTTGGACATATGTCCTGTCCACCAGCTTTACGCAGCTAGAGGTTAGGGCTGGACCATATAGAAAAAAGCATATAGATAAAATAAAATCATACTGATTAATATCAATAATTATCCAATAATTCAAAATGTTTATTTTAAGTGCAGCCCTGGCCGTTTTATGCTGTTGCTTTATGACCTATTTTTAGATAAAGAAGAGAAAAACTAAATTCAAACTCAACTCTTTTTTCAACCAATGTTTTACCAAAACTGCAAGTTTTAAAAAAAGAAAAAGAACTCTGCTCTCTGAAAGGGGCGGAGCTTGGCAACTGAGTGTTCCTGGGTCTGCGTCTGTGATTGGTTGGGAGGATGTAATAACTGCAGTGTTAACCTACATGATAGGCTAGAATACAAAAGGAAGTAAAACTTCCACTGAACTTTTTATTGACCGTTTTTTTTCTATTGCACCACACGTCTATCGATCGTTATATTGTTATCTAATTATCTACTAGAGACTAGCATTTTGTCCTAATCTCCTTATTAAAACAGTTCCAGCTCAGACAGATCAGCCTCCATGTCCCCGTTGAACAAAATCATCCACATAGCATGTTACTGCCACCACCACGAGTTACGGTGCGTTCACAGCAATGTGCAATGTTAGGTTCTCTTCACACAGTGCTTTGCATGTAGGATAAAATGTTTCGTTTTGCTTTCATCTGACCAGAGCACCTTCTTCTACCTTGTATGCGTCTCCTACATGACTTGTGGCAAACTACGCTAGGTTTGCAGTTGTGCCATTTTCCTGTCAGATGATGGACTGATGACGAGGGTCAAACCTTGGGATTTATTGTTCTGTAACCCTCCTTTAAACCTTTCCCCAGACTTCTGCCTGAGCTGTCTGCTGTGTTCCTCGGTCTTCGCGATGCTGTTTGTTCACTGATGTTCTCTCTTCATAGAACAGCTGCCTTTGTGCTGAGATTTTCTTACACACAGCTCGACGCTGTTTACTAATTAGGTTGCTAAAAAAGTTGCATTGGATTTCATGTGGATACATCAGAGCAAAAGGGGCTAAACATATCTGTGCAAGACCCGTTGATCAGATTTTTGTAGAATTAAATCATGTATCATTTGCCATCCACTCCACAGCTATGGGCTACTTAGCATTGGTCTATCCAAAACTCTCAGTGAAATACTTTCACTGCCAAATGGGAACTAAAATTAAGTAAAATATTCTTGAAATGAGTGTATTTTTTCCTTGATTTGAGCATGTCAATAAATCTATTGGCAAATAGAATGAGATTTATGCACTTAAAATGGGAACAATTCATCTCCATCATCTTATTTCAAGTGCAGGATATCTAATTATTTTATTTTAGAGGTAAACATACTCATGCCATTGGCAAATAGTTTTATTTACCTGCTCAAATCAAGGGAAAATACACCCATTTCAAGAAAAATTTACTTTTAGTTCCCTTTTTGCAGTGTTGAAGTTTTAAGAAAACATTTAGGTGGTATCAACATATTTGCGAGACAGTGCTGTATGTTGTCCACATCAGGGTCAGTTCACTGAAATCCCAAAAACAAAACATGCTGAAACATTATCTCTTTTCAGTCAAGGAAAGTCAGATTGTTGATTAATGTTTAATATAGATTTCACATGTTTCAATAAAGACTGCACAGTTGGTATCACTGTTATTTTGCAGCAAGAAAATCCTGAGCTCAAATCCCCGCCTGGGTTCTTTCTACAACAAATGTCCGTGTTCTCCCCAACAGTGCGTTGGCTCTCTCCAGGTACTCCAGCTTCCTCCCACAGTCCAAAAACATGACTGTATCATTATCTGGTCTCTCTAGTAGGCCATCTGGTCTGAGTGTGTGCATGGTTGTGTGTGTCTGTGTTGCCTTGTGATGGAATGGTGACCTGTCCAGGGTGTACCCTGCTGGAGGTAGTCCCCCCCCCCCTGACCCTGTACAGGGAATAGATGATGGATGCTTCTGTTACAGGCTGCTTAATACCTGCAGGTCTGACTGTAGGTGATTTTACATTGTGGTGCATTTCCTGGTGGACTAGGAGTTAATATTAAAATTCTCCAGTTTGTAGATCAGCGCAGGAGGAAATCAAACTTACTACCAAAAAAAAAAAAAAAACACCAAAAGACAGATAATCTAAACTTCCAGGCTGGAAAAAGGTACAGTTTTCAACATTTGATTGATGGAGGAAGTCAGACTGTTTGACTGGAATAAGTTAATTAAATAAAAAGACTATCTGATTAGAATCACTAATACAAGAAAAAACTACTTATGCACTGTACTACAAAGTAAGGAAATAAAAAAAAGAAATAAAATGCTGGTACAGCCTGTACAATCTCCATATGTACATATTAATGTGGGGCCAATAGCTGCTGTGAAAGTGTTTGCCCCAACACTGCTTTTGCTTTATTGTCAAACTTAAATATTTCTGATCATAAAGTAATTTTTTTCATATCAGACAGAGATAACCTGAGGAAATGCAACATTCAGTTGTCAAATTATACTTTCCCTATTAAAGAAGAAAACAACAACTATCCAGTCCAACCTGGCCCCTTGTGCAGCCGTGATTGCTCCCCCTGAGCCTGATACCTGGTGGTACAACCGTCAGCAGCAGCGGATGCCATCCAGCCTTTTTGTGACAACTGAGTCCTTTACATCGTTGTAGAGGGGTGTTAGTCCGCTGTCCTTTGTTTTAATCCAACAACATTCAAAGTTCATGTTTTTCTTTCAAACATGAACATCTTGTTTAAGGTCATGCTGCAGTATCATCAATACAAGTTCAGCCCAGACTTTGATTAGGCCACTCCAAAACCTTCATTTATTATTATTATCATCACTATTAGAGCCATTCAGAGGTGGACTTGATGGTGTGCTTTGGATGGTTTTCCTGCAGCATAACTTGTGCTTGTGCTTAACACAATGAACTGATAACCAGAAAGGTGGTCGGACATCCTCCCATTCCTGTAGGAGAATTCCTGGTCCCATTAGTCACAGCAAGCTGACTGCTGGTATGACGTTCATTTTCTGAAATGATCAGTTACTTTTTGCTCCAGATGTAAAAGGAACTCACACCTTCCAAAAAAGTTTCATTTGTATTTTTTCAGACACAGAATATTCTTCCCAACGTCTTGGGGATCATCCACATGCATGTTTGTAGTAAATGTGAGACAGGCGCTTGCATTTTCTTTGCTCAGCAGCGGTTTTGTCCGTGGAACACATGGGCACCATTTAAAACCAGTCTCTTTCTTCCCGTTGAATCATGAACATCATCCTTAACTGAGGCAAGCGGGGGCTGAAGTGCTTTTTTAGGCAACGCCTCTCACTCTGGTCTGCTGACGTTTGTAACCCTTTCCAGACTGATAGATGTCAGTGGCTGTGTTTCTCACCTGTTATTACATTTCTGTAGATCAGGACATGATGGTTTGGATTTTAAGTTTGTGACTTTTAGCCTACATCCTGTTGTCAGACAGGTTCTATTTAAGGGATTTCTCTTTTGCAATCAGGCCGGAGTCTGACTAATGAAAGAATGTATCTAATCATAATTTAATAATGATTTAAAACGAGGGGGATTGCTTTTTCTTAACAGTGATCCAGTTTTTTTGGATCGCTTCATTTTATATATAAATAAAATCGTCATTTAAAAAAATCTCATTGCTCATCTGCTTATTTCTGTCTGATATTAACATTTATTTGAGGATCTGAAACATTTAAGCCCGACAAAAGCAAAGGCAGAAAAACTCTGCAGAGGGGCTAATCCTGTATGAAACATAATTCTGGTTTGCCTTAGCAAAGGTTTGCTGCTTCTTCTGAACCGTAGTTTATATATAGGTTTTTCTTTTATCTATCGCATGACCCTGTGCGGTAAGAACCAAGCCAGCAGGCAACCAAATGCAAAAAAAAATAAACTGAATTTAAACGGAAAGAGGTAAACACTGCATCTGAAGGCAGAGAGGAAGAAAGAAGACCTTATCCACATCATCCCAGAACATTTATTCTGAAATGCTCTGGAAGCCTGAATTGGATAAACAAACAGTGAATGAGCTCAATTAAAAATGAAAACGTTATCGTCGACCACAGGTGGTGGTGAACAGAGAAAGTAGGGTTAATGTCTTGTTCCTTTCATCTGTGAATTTCTGTGAACTGACCCTTTATTTTGTGCAGATGTGCTCTTTAGGATTCCATGCACATGCGTGTTAAAATACACCACGCGTGGCAGCCTGCTGGCAGTATGCTCCCCACTGGGACTGCGCTACATCTGGGTAGACCAGGTCTTTGTAGGGGATGTGCAGCTTTAGAACACAGTACCTGCGATCCAGGTCCGACTCTGAGCTGGGGGAGTGGTTGGCGTAGCCATGGTACTTCTCCTACGAGCAGCCGCACACAGCACAGGTGTCAGACAGTCGCCTTGATCAAGCATCATGAAATGCAGCAGAGGGCAGCAAAGGTTTAAGTTTCTCACCTCCTCCTCACTGTCCTCTGCTTTGGGCTTCTTCTTTTCCTTATCCTTCTTTTTCTTCTTGTCATCTTCCTTCTTCTTTTTCTCTTTCTCAGGCAACAGGTCATCCAGCCAGGCCAAGTCATGCTGAGAGAACATCATGTCCAGCATCTTTCGGACCACCATCAGACCCAGGATCTGGTGTATGACAGACAGATGAGGCTTTTCGTTTAAATGCACTCACACTCATCTCATATCCAGGTTATGCTTTGACTATCACGCGGCTGGAAGCCAAAGGGCTGATGAATCAAATGTAATCCCAGTGACATTTCCCCTTTCCTCTTATTTATTTGTGGTATTTCAGCAATGCAGTAAACCTCTCTCATTCATTTAATCAGTAAAAACTAACTACTGTCAAATAAAAGCCAGTTAGGTTATGGACTTCTAATTTACCTTGTATGATTTTGATACAAATCAATACTGTGTGTTTGTAGAAAGTATTTGCTGCCCTCCGTCCCCCATGCCCCCGTAACAAATACAGTGTCTTGCAAAAATATTAATGTCAGGCAGTTAACAGCTATAACTCAACCAGAGCAAGCATGTGGTGACTGTGGAAAGGAAGAACTCCTTTTTAACAGGAAGAGACCTGGATCAGTGCAACTGGGGGTTTTAGAAGACAGAGTATACACACAGAAACACTGATCCAGGAGTACTTTCTATGTTAAAGAACACACTGCTGATGGCAGCGGTAGCTCTTTTGGTGGCTTTTTCTAGCACCCGTTTATAGGGAACACAGCCGACACTAATCTGGTTACATGAGACCAGTACTGAACCTGCATGGCAGAAGACCAACACTTAACATCAGTCTATACACACCATCTCTATGGTGAAACACGGCAGCGGCAGCAACATGCTGTGAGGAGTTTCTCCAGCTTTGAGACAGAAGTTGGTCAGAGTTGATGGGAGGATGGATGGAGCTGAATACTGGGGTGAGGTTCACCTTTCTTCAGAACAGTAACCCTAACTCACAAACAGCCCAAGCTACTATGGGATGGTTCAGTTCAAAGAATAATCACAAGTTAATACGACCCAGTCAAAGTCCCAGTCTAAAGTTAGAATCTTTGATGCAAGATGAAAGTTGATGTTCACAGATGCTTTTCATTCATTCTGACTGAGCTAAGGTTATCTTCCAAGAAGAATGGGCAAACCCTTTTGTCTTTAAAAGTGCAAAGCTGGCAGAGACAAACTAGCAAATGGCGTTTCTGATAATCCCTTTTTGATGGTTATTCGTGAAAATAAGAGAAAAAAAACACGTCTTTTTCCTTCCACTTCATAATTAAGCAGATCACAAAGTTAGTTTTTCTCGGTCTATCACACAAAATGTCAGTAAACATACATTTAAGTTTGCGATTGAATGTGACAAAATATGAAAAAACTTTACTTTTGCAAGGCACTGTACATGTCTTTCATCCATGTTCTGTCACACTGTATCAGATAATCTCATTATAAAGTGTGCTCATGTCAACAAGGGGGAAAAGGCAGCCCAACAGCTGTGATATAGCAAAGGAGGCATGCAAACTGTTTATACGTACGCACCATGACAGGAAAGATGATGGCTAAGAAGGTGGATTTGAGGACCCAGAGCACAGCCAGACATATAATCTGGATGAGAGTGAATAGATGTACCCTCCTCAGAGGAACGTGACGGAGGTAGCTGTAGTCAGGTTGGTGCTTGGACGGCATCATGTACAACTTGATCCTGTCCCAGAACTGAGAAGGACAGTGACATTGGAGTGTCCCACGGTATTAAATGTAAATCCATAAGAACAATAAAAACAGGCTATTAATTGCAGTTCTATTTCCTGTCCAGAGTACAGAAGAAAAGGGAAAACTTTTTTTCTCTTCCATCCAGCAGTTTTTGAAACTTTAGAGCTTATCACAAAACCTCAGATTTGTCATCAGAATTTCTCTGTCTAGTCTTTACGAACGGAGTGGATCATATCTGCCTGCTCATAGCTTTGTCGGTTTGTCCGCCTTTAATAAGTCAGTTCCCATCTGCTGTCGGCATAACGATGAGCAAGCTGGCCAAACAAAAAGAAAAGCAATTTAACAAGATAGATAAAAGCAAACAGATGGTATAGCCAGCATACCTGGATCCCACTGAGGGAAGCTACGCCCATGTAGAGGAAGACACCGTACAGCACTGGCATGGGGATGAACTAAAGCACCAACAAAGACAGACACATAAAGATGTGAGATTACACAGCTTGCAATATGGTTCTCTGCTGCCTTCAATCCCAGTTTTGGGGATGCTGGACCCATAAACATACATATATTCATGGAAAAACGTTGTTCAGCCAGACGACTTCCATAGAAATGTTTAGGTACACTTTTATTGGCCCATATGCTATGAGTTTGAACTTGCCGTCTAGCGCTCCGACCTCTTCACTCAAAGTCTTGCTGCTCAAAAAAACCAAGGAGTGATGAGCACAACTCTACCCCCTGAACATGCCTTCCACAGATCAGGAAGTGAAGAGGGCGTCTCTGACCTTGGAGCTGAAGGGTGGGGCTGGGATGGCAGAGAGTCTGAAGCGATCTAAGCAGCAGCAGGCAGGAAGTAGCACATGAAATGCAGAAGGCAGCTGAAGGTTTGCAGCTTGAACAGACCGCCCGGATAATTAGGGATTGCATGATATAGTATATTCTGCAGAGAGCGTGAAAGATTTGAAGCAGCTTGAGTCGACTGCCTGAACTGGCCTTCAGGCGTCGGCCATGGTTGTCCAGGTTACGTTTTAAAACCACTGACATGTCCCATCAGTTCCTACGGCTTAAAACTATTTTACTTAAATGCCAGAGAAGGTGCTATGTGACCAGAGTTTTCTCTTCAGCCGTACGGAGCGGCACTGATTCACACGGCAAACTTACGTGTTGCTGTGCACTGCCAGTCAGCTGGCTGAGAAAAGGTTCCTAAACGTTTCAATTGCTCATAAGTAAATTCCACTTTTGTGCCACCCATTATTCTTAAGATATTACAGTTTAAAAGCTATGACTACCCTATTTGGGGGCATACAAAATATAACATTGTCTGTGATTAATTTACTTGGAAGGCAGTTTGGTCACACGCCGCTGTGGGACGGCATTCAGTTCTTTAAAATAGCATTTGTAGTAAGTTGTGTTGGCCACTGTGGCACAAACAGCACACACCCAAAGTTACAACATATTAAGGCTGGAAATATTTTACTCTATGTGTAATGAAGCTACATGATAACCGAGTTTTACTTTCTGAAATGAGGGACAACAACATGTTAAACAATTTCACGGTGTTTAAGTGATTTTTAGATGTACCTGTACTTAAAAATGACAATAATCATCCATCTGTCTCATATACTTTTCAGTTTGCTTATTGATACATTTTTTCCTAATTTATTTTAGTTTATAAAGTTGATTTACTTTTTTTAACATAATCAACTCTTGGTTCGTCTCCCTTACACACTTAGGGATCTAATTTGCAAGTGTCTCATCAAAGTATTCCCAGACCTCAACCTTTGTATCGCAGTGTTACAACAACAAAGTCCATTAGGATTCATTGAGATTTTATGTGACAAACACAAAGCAATGAACTTATCAGCTTTGTGTAGAGTAGTTTAGGACCACAGTACCGACAAGAGCAGGAGGAGCTGCCAGTTGAGTAATAAATGATTATTTAATAAATCAGCAAAGCTTACAGGGATTAAGGAACCAGGTACACTGCATACATGAGACCAGAACGGGGTGGTGTGACGGAGGACCTGACAACTGGTTATGGCTGAGCTAACTGAATAAATAGGGAGCAGCAGGTGGAGTAAATTATACAGGTGAGACGAGTAAAAGGCAATTACTGTATTTTTGAACTATTAGTCACACTTCTTTTTCATAGTTTGGCCGATCCTGCGATTTATAGTCAGATGCGCCTTATATATCAATTTTAAATGGTAAATCATACTGAACAACATGAACCAAGGCGTAAACATTACCGTCTATAGCCGCAAGAGGGCGCTCTAGGCTTGAGAAAACTATATGCTGCTCCTGTAAAAATTGTAAAAATTAATTGAAACATTAACTTATAGACCACAAAGACAGAACATATGTTTGTATGTTCATTCGCTGTTTCAGTCTGCATTCATGCAGCGTGGTGCAGCTCGAAGGGCCCAGACCACGACAGAACCCAGTGAAGCTAATAACAGCTAGCGCTAGCTTAAAGGTCTGTTGTCCTGATGCACGTGAGCTTTATGTTGCTCTGAAACATCTGTGCCATACAGTTAACTTTAGCACATAGCACCATTACGCACACGGTCTAATTTCTGCATAATTAGAACAAAATGCTCTGATGAGAACTTTCCGGGTTGGAGTTGGTGGCTTGTTATGCCAATTTACCCCATTCAGCCTCCCAGGTATATTCCATATTATTCAGCCGATTGTGGATGCAGCTGTGCAATTGGATAAATTGCCTTACCACAGATTAAATGTCAGTTTTTAGTCTTGGTTTGTATGAAATAAATTATATAAGCAGTCAGAAAAGAAAGCTCTAGCAGAATTACTAAAATAATAAATAACAAGGTAACTAAAACAATAACTGACAGATATAAGAATATGCTATACACTTACATACTGAACAGAAAACTAAACTAGGATCTAAGGATAAACAATACTAAAGGTGCCAAACATCACAGGCTGCAGGATCCCCAGGAAGCTTCAATGAGTGATCAAACCCTGGGGATCCTGACAGAATTAGTGTGAAGGGGGGGGGGGGGGGGGGGAATACGACACATGGTTTTTAATCATTTTCTTCTTAATAGAGATTAAGAAGTGATGGCTTCTGGAGTCAGCCCCTGCCAGTCAGTAGGAAGCACCTTTCTCTGTAATTTCAGCTGAAAGTCTTTGGGGGGTATGTGCTTTATCTACCCGCTTTACACATCTAGTGCCTGATTTATTTATTTATTTATTTATTGTAATATCTGTGCTTTCTTCCTTGCTAAGTAATCAATTTGGATGGAGAGGATTTGTGAAAAGATACCTGGTCTAGACTTTGACAGGTTCATTCTAACATTTAGATACGCTTTGATCTAACTATTCCTTTGTAGCACAGTGCTGCTTCTGCCATGCGTCACCATGAAGATATTGCTGGTGTGTTCAGGGCAACATTCAGAAGTAATTATCTAAAACATCTAGTATGGTCGGCCAAAAGTTCCTTTTCATCTCATTTGGCTTTAACCTTTGTTCTGCATGTTTGTTGTATCCTCTCCACAGCTTGAAGCAAAAGTTAATTTCTTGTGGCTCTGTTTCAATAATGCATTTCTTTTCTACTTTTCTACATAAAGTCCAGGATTGTGGAGATCACAGCTAATAATCTGCTAACAGGTTAGCATTACAGCATCTGTTCTGTGGATCCGCTGCTCCATAACAGCGATAACCGTTCCATGTTTGGACCATGGATTAATCATGTCTCATAGGTCCTTCTCTGTCAGCTTGGGATGTTGTTTTATAACCTAACCCTGCTTTAAACTTCTCCACAAACTTATCCCTGTTCTGTTCTCTCTAAAACATTGGGACGAAGGGGACTGAACACATTCGCAAACATCAATTTTAACATTTTTGTTTGTAAAAAAAATAAAAAATAAAATCTGAAAACCCTGTATCCTTTTTTATTCCTCTTCACAAATAGGTGCTACTTTGTGTCGATCTATCGTTTGAAATTAAAATACACTTGAATTAGTGGTTGTTATGCAACAAAATGTGTGAACGTAGACGGGGTGTGAAAACTTTTGCGAGGTGCTCCATGCAACGTATTTTACTGTGTTCTCCAGTTTGTGCTTCCTACCTTAAGAACCGGAGCGAGAAAGATGGACACTCCAGTGAGAACAAACACCAGAATGCCTGTTACTCTCTGCTCTCTGTGGATTTGACAAAGAAGGCATTCACACAGAGGGTTTAGTCACTTTCATAAGGTTTTCTCGCCATAGTTACATTGAACGTGTGCTTTGGTTTTAGCCAGTGACAGCCTTGACATTACAGTTACTCTATCTGCCTGTGAACTTCCTTTGTAGATCAGTGTGGACCAACCTGACTCCGAGGAACTGTGGCTGCTCTCCCGGAGCACTGGACGCGCTCTCCATCTTCAGAGAGTCGATGTGGGCGATAGAGATGACAGTGGCCGCCACGTACCAGGGCAGCCCCAAGAAAGAGCAGACAGCCATGAGGACCCCCACCCAGAACAGGTCCAGGTGGTAGCCACAACCTTTCTGCCATGGAAATCAAAAGGTTTTTTTTCCGCCAACAACACAATGCAGGGAAAGTTTTGATTCATATGGAATTCATTTCTGAACATAATCTGTTTTTCATTTAATGGTAGAAAAGGAGTGAGAATGCACCTTAAGCTTGTTCTCCTTGCGGTTGACAATGACAGCGCTGATCTGCTGGTCCATGAAGATCAGAATCGTCACAAGCAGGGCTGGAACAAAGCTGGCCAGATATATCCACCATGGGTTCTTCCCAAAAGGCATCACCAGCCAGCCGCGGCCCGGCCGTGTTGGCTGCGAGAGAGGAGAGGACCTTTGATTATCATAAAAACTCGGAAAATTCATTTTCATGAAAGAGTAAACTCTATAAATCTGAAAGTGTTTACGTGGGCATAATGGAATTGCTCAATGTTTTGGAAAATGTAAATATTCTCCCACTTCCTTTGTGCTTGCTAAACAAACCCAAACAAGAGGACGCATACTGCAGTACTATGAAAATGTGTTTGAGAGCTCCCAGATTTCTCGGTTTTGCTTTTTTTGTGTGAAACATAAATATTTCAGATAATCAAACAACAAATTTCATTCTGAAAATAGTCACACGGTCATTTCTAAGGCCTTAGTGGCAGCCATTATCTATCAAAAGAGAAAAGAAAGACACCCGTCCAGGAGGTCCTGAAGCGACCCAGAACATCTAAAGCTCTGAAGGCCTCATTTGCCTCAGTTAACATCAATGATCATGATTCAATAATGAGACGGAAATGACATCTATGGCATGGACTTCCAATGTCTATGGGACTACAGCGGACTAAAAATAACAAAAAGGTCCAAAAGGCAAAAAATAAAATAAAAAAGGAGACAGAAGTTGGCTAATTGGTCGAACCATGAATTCACATCACTAGCCAAAATTACTGGAGGTGAACTTCTTAAGCTCAAGGACACAAGGGTGATGGTGTAGGAAGACACCATCCAAAACCAGCCAGGCAAGTCTGTCCTTAATGGTAAAGAAAACCGTTTTGGAGCAGCTTTGACAAACTCTGCACTTGAATCTGGTTGAGATGTTATGGCATGACCTTGAACAGGCTGTTCATGCTTGAAAACCCGCCAACAAGGCTGACTTAAAAGAATCCTGCAAAGCAGAGCGAGCCAACATTTCTCCACAGCGAAGCCTTTACCGCTTTTATGAGATATTTTCAACTAAAGTTAGAATTTATTGTCTCTTGCTATCTTGCGTGTTTTTGGAAAACTAGTCTGTTCTTACAACAAACTCAACTCCCTGTGCAGCACTAAACCGCCGGACGTCCTCAGAATTCCCTTCAGAGCAGCCGCATCTTCTATGAAAGAGGTTCCCTTCTTTCAACTACAACGAACGTACAAAAACAACTTGTTTTACCTTAAATTCAGTTGGGACAATGAGCTTGGGAGTTTTGAGCCCCACCAACATATCGAGACCGACAAACGTCATGATGGACATGAAGATTGAGAAGTCACTGATGAGTTTCCTGAGCTGGAAGAACAATCAGAACAAGCTCACAGTTATTTGTGGAACGGAAAGCAGGGATGAGATCAGAGACTAAAGATGGATGTGGTTAAACACGCCTGCCTCTGCAGAAATGTGTTTGCTTTTGTCACCTTTGTGGGGAAGTAGCGGCTGAACTTGAACTTTTTGAGAGAGACGGTCATGGAGTAGGTGCCGAAGAAGAGGATGAAGGAAATGAGGGCCAGATCGGGGACGTATTTGCAGGACTTTCCGACCAAAGAGCCCCCGTACTTCAGACACTCCTTCTTGCTCAGCTGACTCCAGTCCAGAGCTGTCACATTCAACTGGGATGGTGGGCGGCAGTGTTGGGCAGACAGGAGAAGGCGAAAAGTGAAGAGTTTCGGCAAAGACACGGACAGAGTAAAACATTGTCAGCACAGGTTTGTAGTTAGAAACCACGGAGAAGTGTTAGATGATGGCAGGATCGACGGTGAGAAACAAACAAAGGTGAAAAAAAGGAGAGCAAAGCCACTTCTCTGTCACAAAGAGACGATACCAGGGTCAGCTGTAAACAAGCATTTTAGCTCCTTTCTACTGTTTTGATTTATTTCGCAGCTGAAACTTTATGGAGCCTGGACAAATCTGGCATACAATACAGAGAACCAAAATTGAGTTAAAAAAAAACAAGCACTTACCCCAGAGACACTAGAGCTGTTATCTGGCATTGGAACTAAACCATTGAAGATGATTGCAGCCACTGTTAGTGAATGGTGGAGAGACACACACACAGACAGAGACACACATGGGGTAATGAGACAGAAAATAAGAGGGGTGGAGGAGGAAAACAAAAGGGAAGCAAAAAGAAATGCAAAACATGATGAGAATCCAACTGCTGGACATTGCTGTGAGCACTCGCAGACACATGCAGACAAACAAAAAGGTACTCACTTGCAAAAGGCAGCAGCCAAATTGTTTGTGCGTGGTGGAAGCAAACAAGAGACAAATCAGTGACAGAAATCAATGTCCACATAAACTACTGCTAATCTCTGTCATTTTCAAAAACACAATACCAATTAGTGGACATCTAAAAACATATCTAGTGGAATATTATTTGCATTGGAATTAAAGATGTAAAAAATAATAATATTCACTGATCAACCCATCAGCATAATTTCAGGAAACAGCGTAGCAGTTTAATTGTTCCATCAAAGATTACGCAATACTTTTTCTACAGCTCTCTTTAGAAACTTAGCCATCTTATGACTAAGTTTCGTTTTGTATGCACTCTGTGCACACAAATTGACAATAAAGTTTGTCTAAGTCTAAGTCTTATACCAGAGGACTTCAGATATAGGCCTTTCAGACACATCTATCCCCTGGTCTTAAGAACCTCGGCCAGTTTAGGGTGCTCTCGTGCCAGAACAGTCTGAAGGACTCACTTCTGTAACCTGACTCATGCCAGACGTATGTTGCTCCGCCTAGCTCCACTCACATACATCTGGGACATCTCCCATAGAGAGTGATTTCTCCAACCAATTTTATGGTCTGGCCAATCAGGACGCAGGGCGGGAGTTTCATGGATGTGACGTAGTGGAGAAGCGACCGTGAGATTCGCAATGGCGGCTCGCATCGAGGAAGCAAGCGTTTCTTCCGTGTTGTCCAATCTACCTAGTATTGTTTCATTAAAAGAACATCAGAGAACGGCTCTGAAGGCTTTTGTTGGTGGAAACGATGTTTTCGCCCTTCTCCCGACCAGATTTGGCAAGTTTTGTTTTCCGGGGCGCGCCCGCGGCGGAGCGGTTAGCGCAAACCATATTAGGAGGCCTTTAGTCCTCAACGCGGTCGGCCTGGGATCGACTCAGACCCGCGGCGCTTTGCCGCCTGTCTTCCACCCTCTTCCTTTCAGCTCACTGTCAATGAAACGCGTGCCACTAGAGCCGCAAACACATAAAAAAAAAAAAAAAAAACCTGCGTCGCTCTCACAGCGTCACGGGTTAGCTTCGGTGTGAGTGGTTGAAATAGCACGTCGATAAAGATGACAGACAAGTGGCTTATCCAATCATATGCAAGGATTTTTGATAAGGCCCAGCCTTCAATAAAGGCAATTCCTATGGAGATGACCCAGATGTATGTGAGTGAAGCTAGGCAGAGCGACATACAGCTGGCGGAAGTCAGGTTATCACTTCTGATGGGGAATGCAGAAAAAAGTCAATTCTGCCTTAGATTCAGGTCACCTTAGCTCTACACTTTTAAAAGCAGCTCAAACTGCCCCGTCCCAAGCTTCTGCCCGGTATGAGCAGCAGAGAAGGCAGTGAGCTATCCAGCCGGTATACGGATGCATCAGCATCATAACAGCACATGCAACTGAGTTTTCTGTGATAACAGACAAGGTATTGGAAGGATGTAAAAGTTTTCACGTTACATATGTTTCCATCAATCATATATGTTACTTCCTCCTTTTTGGTTCCTTTTGCTTTCCTACTGTGGCTAAACCTAGAGTTAATTTGCGTGGCAACCAACAGCCATGCATTCAGGTGGACCAGGGATTGCTTATTTGGTCTGCATCAGAGTTGGGATGAGATCTAACATCCGCCAAGACAAAGTGGACCCTCTGAGAAAAAAACAGAACTCTTGTCCACTTAAAGTGGACCAAACAGCACTACTGTGAAAACAGTCTTAGTGGTCTCTCTTCCTGTTATCTGAACATCGCAACAGGTGTCCCTCAAAGTTCTGTATTAGGGCCAACTCCTCCTACAATTTACATTACACATCCTGGGTCACTCATATATCGCTTCCTCTTTATGGAAAGTATAGCTGTCAGATCGCCATAAACAGATTGTCTTTAATCCAAATTTTCTCTCTCTCTCTCCCCCCATCTATCTAACTATGAGATATTTTTGTCCTTTATAACTGTAACTGTAAGTTGTGGCAGCTAAAGGATGTGAAAAAGTATCACCAGGAAAACCCTGCCACGACTGCTGAGCTTTCATTTCAGCTGAATCAGAACCAAAATAAATGATGCAGGTGTGAACTCGTAGTTCCTTCGACAGTTCCTTAGAGTTGTGCAAATTTATAAAATCATGTTATAAATTTAGAATTTTTCACATTTTGTTTTTCCTCGAAAAAGATTTGTTTTTCAGTGAAGAAGTGAAGTTTTAAAATCATTCGCCGTGGTACCCCTCCACAAAAACCTGCCGTGTTATAACAAGAGAACACTTTTTAGATCTGCTTTAATCCTCAAAAAGGACCAGACTGACTTGTCTTGAACATCCCTCCCCACCGACTTCCCTGGGCCAAGGGGTGAACTCACTCGGGTCTGGGGCCAAACACTCGCACTTGTACGTGGTGACGTAGTCTGGCTTGAAGTCGGTGTTGATGGGGTAATACTTGAAAGAGCCCACCATCTTCTTGATGGCGTCGGAGATGAAGATGAAGGAGATGAGGCTGGAGAAGCCCTCCTCTGTGAAGCGTGTCATGTACTTGATGATGTAACTGGCATCTGACGCCACCAGGATGAAACACTGCAGGCAGGAGTGGATGCCGATCCACAGGCGTAGCTCCATGTAGTCTATGCCATTGTTCCTTTAGACGGGATGAAGTTCAAGGAGGTACATTTAATGAGAAGAACTGACGCCCACTTCTGTATGCCGTCAAGTATACTTCTTAAAATATATTCATCAAGAATTAATGAGGAAGGTGCATTTTTCATAATCAGACTCTCAAGCATGCAATTAAATGTAGGATTTTTTGTGTTTTGCCTTTAACTTTTACTCTGTATTTGATGAAAAAGATAGAAAAAAACTGTGCACATGTATTTTTAGCGTTGCTATAAAACGACAATCCCAGACGGGGCGGGGGTAGAGGCTGCAGCCGAACAGCCGGGAAGACAGTTGGGAGGACGTGTTGTTAGGCGAATAAGAATGACCACGGGTATTTGTCAGCTTCAATGCAGTCAAACCAATAGTCCAAAGTCCTTGGCAGTATTGGTGTTGTGTTCTTTAGCTTTACTGCCGGATCCAAAGGCTCTAGAGAAACTCACTTGCTGAATTCAAAGAGGAGCTTTTCAAAGATGAGGATGGGTCCAGTGGAGCTGAGGATGATGAGGGGTTGACCGCTGAAGAGGCAGAAGACAGACCCAGCCAACGCCGTGCCCAAAAAACTCTCCATCACACCCTGGTGGAGGAAATGCAGAGGTTGAGGAAGCGAAATGCTGGTTGGTTGAAAGGGGAGAGGTGAACTAAAAGTTCCAAAGCAAATATTAAAAGGAAAGAGCAACAATTAGCAGCTTAACCAGTTTAGACAGAACTAGAGTTGTGACGTGGTTTTGATTACAGCTGCTGTTACAACGTTTCCTGTCTTACGGATACAGATTTCAACATGGAGCAGGGCACCGTGAGGATTTCCTCCGAGTTAAAACTGCAACCAACTTCACTTTCTAACAAGTTCTTTTAATGTGGACGACGTATTTGCTTTTACCTCAGATTTTCACATTTAATCAGCCCCTCTCTGTGACATTATTTCACAGTTTTTGTGCTTTATCTCCATGGTTGTCATTGCAACATTTAAATACACAGTAATATTTATTAGGTGCTTTGCATTGACCATTAATGGCTGAATGCTGGCAGGAGGCAAGGATTAGGTGACACCCAACAGACATTGGCTGCTGTGTCGTGAAACAAGACTATAAGGTAACCGAGGGAGGATAATAAAATAAAAGATAATAAAAACAAACTGAACACCAACATCATCAACATGAGGGAGTCACTCAAGGTCCATAAACTGATGACTCTTTGACTAGACCACAGACCCTCGGTCTCCTAATTCTCAGCCTGTCCTTGGTGGATTTACTGGTATCTTTTGGATCACTGTCATGTTGCAGGGTCCAGTTCTGCTTCAGCCTTAATATTTTTTACAGATGGTCTTACATTTTTCTAAAGCACCCTGTGATACATGGTAGAACTTTTGGTGGATTCAATTCTCAGTTATCCGGGTCATTGCAACAGCAAACAGGCTTAAATCCGAGGCAACCGGACTTTCACTCAGTTCTTGCTGAAAACATTTCGACACCTATCCAGGAGTCTTTGTCAGCTCTGGTGGCTCGCACCTGAGCAGCCTGTGGTTGGTGCACTGCTGTTTTTAAGGACATGGAGGCCCATCCTCCTGGGCACACTCTCAATCAGACGCATGCAGCGATTACAGAAGGAGACGTCACAGAGCAGCGTACCATTTGTGGGAGTAATGGTGAATGTAATTGTTTCTAGAAGTGTTCAATAAGTTTTGTTAAAAAAAACACGGATACCGTCCGACGTCTCTCCTTGCTATTATTAGAAAGCTGTTGAGCAATGGAAGGTGACAATATTAAGACCACATCATAGCAAGATGAAGTGAGGTAAGAAGAAAACAGCACAGCTATTAACAACGCTCTTCTATTCAGCACTAGCTGCTACTGTATGTGGATGTGTGGTGAGAGACAGGAGAGTCACGTGAAAGATGGATAAAATGTGACATGACCAATCAGACTGCAGACGCTTTGGAAAAAATCCGATATGTAACTAAATTAGTCCCACATATGGAAGTGGCACAAAGCAGATTTTATGGGGGGTGAAAAGATTGGATTTGGGTCGCATTTCCTAGAATGCGTCTAGGAGGATGAGCCTCCATGTCCTTAAAAACAGCAGTGCACCAACTGCAGGTTGCTCAGGTGCGAGCCACCAGAATTGACAAAGACTCCTGGATAGGCATCGAAATGTTTTCAGAAAGAACTGAGCGAAAGTCCGGTTGCCTTGGATTTAAGCCTGTTTGCTGTTGGTGGATTCTGTGATGGTGAGTTGCCCAGATCCTGGGTCAACAAAACATCAAACCATAACACTTCTAACTCCATGCTTCAAAGTTAGTATGAGGTTTTACTCCTAGAATGCTGCATTTGATCTGATGGCATAATAATAACTCCTGGGCTCTGTCTCTCTGATACACTTCACTCTGGTCTTTTTCCTTAGAGATCCAAGGTTTCCTTCTCACACATCTTGCACTAAAGGTAAACTTGTTCCGTTTCTTTCTAAACATAAAGGTTTATACTTGAAAGGTCTATATAACTATGTGAGGGGATATGTCAACACTCAGATGCTGTGTTAGCAGAATCGCTGTGATTGGTCCGGACCTGTATTTGTACAGGTCTTCTCACCGTGTATGACCCAAGCCTGTTCCCTGGATCCTGATCAAGCCTCAGCCCTCCTACCTGACACAAGCCAGCATTCATCACTGCCAGGTTTCCTGCTTGCTCCTACAGAGGATCTCTGGCTGTCACCAGATCTTCACCTTATAATAAACTTAAATTTCAGGTCTCATGCCTGTTCAAACCATTATATTATCAACAATAGCAGTTAGCAGAGGTGACTGGAAAGTGCCTTTCAGAGAGCTTCAGTAAATTATCAGGAGCGACTGGTTGTGGAACCGTTAAGCACCTTCAGGGGAAGTCTTGTGAATAACACAACAAACATTGATGACACAACATATGTTTGCTAGAAAGCAGCTGGCTATCTGTTGGTGAGTTCTTCTTGTGAAGAAGGTTAAATGTGTGAAGTTGGCTTCAAATGTGACATTGGAATCCAAAGATGTTTGTGTAAACCTACAGTAGAAGTTTTAAAGGCAAATAATTATATCATTATTAAGATCCAAATAAATCTACTAGAGAAAGAAGCACCAACCTTCTATAGAAAAAGCACAGTTACTTTCTGTTCATGCTAGCTGAAAGAAACATGATAAGAAAAAGTAAAGGAACCCACAGAAAAGCTCTGGCAACTGGCAAGGATTGCAAATATTGGAGTATTGACTGTATTATAATAGCATTGATCCTATAAATCCTAAATAAACAAATAAATATATAACTTGTTCATGTGTGCAGGACCGGGACAATTCCCAGTGGGTCGGTCTGATATTTGGGCTGCGAGGACCATTGTCCTCTCTCTTTTTTTTTTTTCCTACTTTTTGTTTGGGCCGCTGTTCAGTCCTGACACTGTACAGTAGATCACGTACACTAAGCTGCTACCGCGATCCCTGGGCTGCCTCCGCCTCCGCTGGCAGCTTTTTTTTCTTTGACGCACCCTGATGTAACACCTCAGTGCTCTCGGTCAGCAATGTTTCAAAGACCAAGGGTGGTGCGGCAAAAACTAGAATTAAAAAGAGGAAAGCTCTAACAACAGACGCTGGGCTAAAAGTGCTCCACTTTTTCAATAAAATAAGCTTGCGTCAAATGAGGACGATGAAATGATAAGGAAAGATGTTGAACTTTGCCTGCCAACCCCCATACAAGTTAATTATGAAGTTTTGACTTTTGTAATGGTGTGGCACATGATGTAATGTTATGTAGTTCAAATAATAGTATAATGTGATGCCACATAATTGGGAATTTTTGTCTTGTAGCCCCTCAGAGTCAGAAGCAAAGTACAACACCAAGTACCATGAGCTCACAAGTCCTCAGAGGGCAAGTAGGATTACTCATTCAGCGAATATTAGAATTAATATAATGAATATTATGGTGCTGTTCTATATGAATAGTGGTTAATGTTAGATGATTCAGCTCTACATTCATGAAACTGACCTGAGTTTATTAGATGGCTTTGTAACAAGATGGGATTTCATTTGTCCTGAAAATTATGAAGTGTGACTTTTTATTACCAAACTGAACACAGTAACTGCATTCAATTATATTTTAACTTGTAACAAGCATCAGTTCTAATATAACTACTTTCTGTTCTATTTGTTTTTAATGTGTATGTTTTTAATGTGTATGTGGACTACAAGTCTGAATAAATAAATATATATAATATACCCAAACAATATCAGTGACATGTTATATATATATATATATATATTTATCATTAAAAAGTAAGATAGTAAATACACAAAGCCCACAAGTGAAAGGGAATAAGATGAAATCTGAAATAAATCAGTATATATATTCAATTATAATAGGTCATTATTTTAAGTGGGCCAGTTTGAGGCATGAAACTCCAGGGCTTAAAATGAGTCCCACTCTGGCCCTGCTTGTGTTGATCCTGTGTCACCTGGTAGTTGTCCGTGGCGTCTCCGAGGAGGCCACCAAAGGTGATGGCATTGGTAATGCAACCCAAGTAGATGAAGAGCACGGCCGAAATGGACTGGATGTGGAAACCCTCGTAGAAATCGCTGGGCACCCACGGCAATTTGCGCTTTATGTCCAGGTACAGGCCACCGCAGAAACTAATACAGCAACACAGGCAGTAGTTAGGGCACTACTCACACTGAAAGTGCAAAGGAAAATATATCTGCCATTCCTTTTCTGTGAATTTATTTATGTAAACATTTCTAAAACAACACTATTAACCCTGTTTTAGATTCAAAATGAGGAAGACAGACTTTTTGAGTACTTCTAATTTTAAAACTAGACACAGAGGCCCCTACAACAGCTTTAACGAGCAAATGCAAGGGACATTTAAGGGAAGAAACAGAAGATTTTTTGTATGTAATCATGTTAATTGCAGCCTAGCTTCACATTCTCATGGAGCAGCTTCCATTAGTTAGATTGAGTGAAATAAAGTACCATCAGATACATCTTGTGGTGATTTTGAGACAGAAGAAAAAGGAAACCTGAAGCTCTGCATGCTTCAAAAAATGCCTTTTATTCCGTTGCTCAAGTCAACATTATGCTACTCATTTAATGTAAATTTCAACTTATTGCAGTATATTTGTGTTGACACCTTGTGACGTTATATTTTGATATATTCTTTAGCTTTTACCTCAAACTCATTTAGGAGGTGTCATTCTACCATCTTTTACAATTTGCAGCATCACTTTTTGGAAACACCAGTCTCACATGATTTCTATTGTCAAACGTTGTTTACTAATATTTAGAACATTTCATGACTACATCCACCGTGACAAAAAAAATCAAAATAAAAACTCCAGTTCCAGCTAATGAACCGGGAACCCAGATCCCCCATCACAATCTTTTATTTTTGCACCAAAGCCCACCTGTGTTGTACCAAACTCAGCCTTTGGAATTGGTTTGGCTTCATCAGACTATAACACATTATTCCACAAATCCTGAGGAAAATCTAACCAGAACAGAATATTTTTCTCTACACGTAAAAGCTTCTGCCTTTTAATGCAACTCCTGTGCCCAGACAGAGGGAGAACAGAGGAGACTGTCACAAGCAGACATTTTATCCAGCTCCTTCACTCATGGCAGCGGTGTAGCCAACAGGACAGAATGCTGGCATGGAATCTACGTAAATGTGGTTTAACAAAATATTAATTTATGGGTGTGCACACTTTCATAGCCAGGTTATTCCTCTTGATTTTTTTTCTTATATTTTTTCCGCTTTAACAGCCTTGCTTGTTTCTCAGTTGGATAATACTGGATATAAGGTCATAATACAGTAAATTTCAATATGCGTTCTGGTGAGACTAATTTGTCAGATTAAAAGTATGTTTTGAAAACAGCATTTATGCAGATATTGAAAATATTTGCTTAAAGCCAACATTTCAGTATTAAAGATGTTTTCTCTTTTATTGGTCTGATGTAATCTAATCTTAAATGTTGTGTTTCCATATCAACTATCCCATGTTTCCATTAGCTGCAAATGAATTGTGGATTGTGTGTGGAATTAATCTATATATTGTGCTTGACCTAGTGAATTAGGTTACTGAAATAAAAGTTTCTAATAACATTCTCATACTGAATATCGCTACACATCAGATGACAGATAGGATTATAGATAGATAGTTTATCCATCTACTGTGGTCCCGCTATAAGGAATTTCGAAAACCTTAATTGATCCCACCATTTTTCATTTTAACAGAGATGAACAGGGTTTTTTTTTAATCCACTGTAGCTTTCCACAATTTTGATGCAGGTAAAGTTCAATAAACTGGAGCCAAAGTGAGCAAAATGGTCAGCATGTGGTGTGCTCCCTGCTAAAGAGCAACCGTATGCACCTTTGTGGGGGTTGAATTTGTACCAAAACCATTTCAACTAAGAAAACCAACTCTTCAGATTTTCCTGCCATGTGCCAGATTGTAGCTGTTTTCATCCAAGACTGTGAGCAGATTGCCACAAGCTCTGAGCTACCTACCGACCAGTAAAGGCCAGCTCCTCTCCCAGTTCATGCTGTACTGGCATCTCCTCATCCTCAGAGAGACCTCCTCCTCCTCCGGCCATACCATTCATCTGACCCAGCTCATTCAAGGATAACACGGACTTCCTGCAGAAAAGGTGCACAAATAACAGCTGAGAGTCAATCGGACCTTTCTAATGATCGCATACTGATTGCTGCTGACAAGAGGGCGGGATTACGGCCATCATCAATGTCTTATCTCCTGTTTTCCTGCACGACACAATCTATTTTGCTGTTAAGTCTACATCATGGACAACAAAGCGGCTTTAGTGAACATTGAGAGTCATTGTGGAATGTTTCCTTCTAATTCTGGCCCAGCTCCTTGAGCTTAGAAAAACACAAACCTTTTGTCAGCTGTGGTGACTTTCTTTGGTGGCTCAATACGGATTTTGGGATCCCATTCTCCAGGTGGGAGCACAATGACTTCATCCAAAAACTCATCTATTCCAGCAATCAGGTCCTCCCGATCTCTGGCTTTGTAGGCAACATCACTGAAAAGCTTGATAGATGAGATAAAGAGAAAGAAAAAGGATTTTACCACTTCAGTTTGTTTCCATAATGTTTGAACCAAAGCAAAATAACCATTAAAAAACTTGATGAAATTTGTAGGCTGCTTGAACCCAGTTTATATTAACAGGATAGTAAAACACTTTGACGTCAAACCCCATAACTTCAGACGAATGTTTTAGGTAAATCAGCTTAACAATTAGACAAATGAAGAAAAATAAGCAAAATGTACAATGTAATACATTTTCAAAGGCTTCAGATGAACCAGTTAAATAAGGCGAATTCTAACTCCAGGCCTCGAAAGGCTTTGCTCTGCAGCTTTTAGATGCGTCACAGGCCAACACACCTGAAAGTCACAGGACACTGGCCCTTAAGGGCCAGCCTTTGGACCCCTGAAAAAAAGAAATAGCTCATTCAACTCTTTGACAGTACATAGCAGTAAATACTGAGCATATTTCCTTCCTGATTTATTTATTTTATGATTTAGTTTCCACAGTTCAAAGGTGTGCCTGGATATTGTACAAACGCTAAGGCGTTTGTGTTGTTTCTGTCCTTTCTGCTGCTGCAGCAGCACATTACTCTTGTGTGCCTGCTTTAAATAGTGTGTTTCTATTTGCACAGACTTAGAGCAATCTGCTGTGTGAGATGAGTGCAGAGGCGAGGGACAAACTCCCTGTGACGGTTTCAAGTAATCAGAAAAAGATGCTCACTGTTCTGAAAGCATTCTTTTCTGAAATACTTCAGCTTGTTAGTGTTGTGATGTAGCAAGTAAGATTCATTTTATTACCAACACACCACCTTCCCTATCATAAAATGTGTCCCCTTACGCCATAAACATCCATTCATGACCAGCAAACATGGTATTTATGTTTCTGAAGCTGATTAAGCCAGTATTTTCATTGCACTGACTTAATTTAACTGGTGTTAAAGTAGAAAATAGTTTTAAGTTTTAATGATATACTTTATGAAAATACTCACTAAAATCACATTCATTAAAAAAAACAATGTCACAGTGATCTAATATCCCAATAGAAATCTGATCTAACTGTCTAATTGATGTCAAACAATGAATCAACAATGTTCTAAATGTAAGTAAAAGCACTAAAGGCACATACTTTATATTTGGGTTTCAGTAGCAGATCATAGTCTTATGTGAGAAGAAACACTGGTGTCCTCGGACAATGCCGCCGTCAGGAATGCTTCACCTAACAAAGATAGGATGTCACTGAGGCATTTTTTTACACAGTGATGGGGACTTACATCATCCACCATTAGGGTTGCTATAGCTCGTCCGATCTCATTATATGACTTGGCCTTTCCTTGGGGTCCCAAGAGAATAAAGAGGAATCTGCAGAGGAAAGCACATGTAAGGGATGTGCTGGCAGGGCAGATTTCGGCTACAGGATGGTGAAGAGGACGTGCCATTTTGCGGATGGTTTTACCTGGTGGGAACTGGCACCTCTGTCAGGCCTCCGAGTGTTGTGGCCTGGGCCAGGCGGACAAAGGCGACAAAGGGTTTGTTGAGGAAATCCACTTCACCCACTAAGACATTTGATGCCTCAGCATCTCTAGGAATCTTCTTCATGAACTTGTTCTTCAGCTACAGGTAAAAAGAAGGAAAACATAAGACCATGTTGAGACACAGTTTTCAAGCAACACCAGTGTCTGATGTTTGTAAAAGGTTAGTATGTATCTGAGCATGTATTCATGTCTAAAATCTGTTTTAAAGGTGTCCATACACCTTGACTTTTCTCACTTTACAGACACAATGCCAAAAACCTAAGAAAAAAGTGCTTTGGCGATGACGGCTACCGTTATTGACCCGGATCAAGCTAACAGCAACAAGAGGAGCGCCACTATAAACACTGATCCCAGTGAGGTAATTAATGTTATAAAGGAGTTGAAAATTGACCTCAAAAGAGACACCGAAAGCTTGAAACACACAATAAATCACCCGGGGTTAAGAAATCAATGGCAAACTTCACAATATTGTGATAGAAATGCAAAGAACGAGTCAAAAAACATCGATTCGAGTCGCAAGACAACTACTCTACCCACTGAGCCCCAGTGGCTCGGAAAGCTCGGAGAGCTAGAGATAAGCTACAGAAGTTCCAGAGGAACAAATATGAACATAGACTTAAACACCATGATCCGGTGAGACTGTTGCCTTATTGATCACTGAATTCCTAGGAGGGGCAGTGACACGATGGACTAACAGGACAGGAAAAGGCTCTGCAGAACCCGTCATCACTGAACCCTCTTCTTATGAGAGTCGTTACCTTTGACCCTCAGATAGGGTGTTGTATTTACTGTCCTGGTTTGGTTGTTGTTTAGAGGTTATAACTCATCTACCTTCTGTGCTATGTATGGTAGGATATTATGACTTGAAACTTGCTTCTCTAAATGTAAATGGCATGAGTAATCCAGTCAAAATGAGACTGTCATGATTTGGGTTTTGTCTTGGTTCAGGTTATCCGTTTTATTAGTCAAGTTTCTGCTTTTGGGTTCTTTCTTGTTTTGGCTTTGTTTTAGACGTGTTGTTCTGTTTAGATTAACTGTTATTTACCTGTCACTTTATCAGCTCGGTTTGTTCTCCCCTCAACAATCAGTCAGCTCCCTTGCCCTGATTAGTTCCACCTGCTCACTTGTAATTAGTCTTCACTCCTGTTCACCTGCTCACTCCCCTATATAGTCCTGCCACAAACCTCTGCAATCTGCCAGATCAATTCAAGCCACTTGGTGAGTCTTATCCAGCGTTGTAGTTCTGATAGCCCTGTTGATACCGACCCAATTGCCTTTTTGACTCTGAGCCAGCCTGATCCCTGAACCTGATTTTCTTGCCCTGTATGATTGCTCACCTGTTTTTCTGACCTGGACCTGCCTTGGGATATTCTGAGTTTGCCTTATCCTTGTCTGTACTTCTGCCTATTTTGGACTGCCTTGAGTGTACCGGATTTTGGACTGCCTTTTTTACCATTGAGCCTTGCCTGTCCCTGTTTATTAATAAATCCTGTTTTTTTGCTTAAACCTCTCTTGTCTGGCTGAATACTGGGTCCTCTGTCTCTGATTCGTGACAGATTGATCTGGCCTAACCGGACCCATCGCCAGATAAGTCTGGGGTATTTTTCTTTTTTTCTCTTTTTTCTTTTTTTTGTTTAACATGAACCCACCGCCGGTCTGTACCTCACTCTCCGGCAGAGCCATGTTGCAAGGAGGCTCACTGGAAGGTTCTAGACTGGCGTTCTGTCCCCCTGGTGTCGGTCCCAGACGCTATCGCAGCAGCAGCAGCAGCAGCAGCAGCAGCAGCAGCAGCAGCAGCAACAGTCTGGATTACTCACCCAGAAACATGGGTTTTTTCCTGACCCGAGATTGTTTGTAGAGGTCGAGGCTGATATTATTGCTGATCTTCGGCCTGATCTTTTTCTCAACCCAGACCAGTTTCCGGTTTACATGGAGGAGGCGTGGCCGCCAGCGCATATTCACGGGGACTCATCTCCACAGGCAGATGCTGGTCTGCTGCGCTCCCGTTCAGGTCAGCCTCGTAAACGCCGCCGCACACCTGTCAAGAAGTGTTCTTTTTCACCATTAAAACAGGTCGGTGTGTCCAATCAGCCTCCCTCTCTTCCTGACTCGGTTGGGTTGCCTGAGATCTGCTCCGCTTCTGTCACAATCCTGTTTCCGCCTTCCTGTGCAGCAGAGAAGATCACAGCTCCTGTCCCAGCAGAGTCCTCCACCTCTCCTCACTCAGTTCTGAAGGATGATTTTTTTGTCTATGAGGGAGGAGGAGTTAAGATCCTTTGCTCACATCATTAAGGATCTTAGAGAGACTTTATTTTTGAATTATTCACCTGCTTTGGAAGAAGAATTAAAGGAGTTAGAGGGGAAGTACAGGTCTGCTCTAAGATTTTTTTACAATCGTCCTTCATCACCTGTTCAGAGATGCACTGAATCAGATCATGTTCCTGTTTCTGGGGTTCAGGCTGCTACCTCAGGTCCTGTTTCTGTCACTGAGTGTCTGGATGACACCTCAGAATGCGTTCATGCTGCCGAGGTTCTGGTTGACGGTTCTTCGCCTGTCAGCATGGGTGCAACGTTTGCCAGTCCGTCTGTCTCTGCAGGTGTGACACAGCCTGTCTCTCTGGTGGTCTGGGAGGTGGGAACCCAGGAGGGTCCGCAGCCGGCCCAAGACGCTGCAACCCAGGAGGGTCCGCAGCCGGCCCGAGACGTTGCAACCCAGGAGGGTCCGCAGCCGGCCCGAGACGCTGCAACCCAGGAGGGTCCGCAGCCGGCCCGAGACGCTGCAACCCAGGAGGGTCCGCAGCCGGCCCGAGACGCTGCAACCCAGGAGGGTCCGCAGCCGGCCCGAGACGCTGCAACCCAGGAGGGTCCGCAGCCGGCCCGAGACGCTGCAACCCAGGAGGGTCCGCAGCCGGCCCGAGACGCTGCAACCCAGGAGGGTCCGCAGCCGGCCCGAGACGCTGCAACCCAGGAGGGTCCGCAGCCGGCCCGAGACGCTGCAACCCAGGAGGGTCCGCAGCCGGCCCGAGACGCTGCAACCCAGGAGGGTCCGCAGCCGGCCCGAGACGCTGCAACCCAGGAGGGTCCGCAGCCGGCCCGAGACGCTGCAACCCAGGAGGGTCCGCAGCCGGCCCAAGACGCTGCAACCCAGGAGGGTCCGCAGCCGGCCCAAGACGCTGCAACCCAGGAGGATTCACCGTTGGTCTGTGACGTGGGAACCCAGGAGGGTCTGCCACTGGACCACGAGGAAGGGGTTCAGGCAAGCCCTCTTCCAGGCCGCAACTCTGGGGCTCGTCCAGACGACAAGCGTCGTCGTGGCCCTCGTCCAGACGACAAGCGTCGTCGTGGCCCTCGTCCAGACGACAAGCGTCGTCGTGGCCCTCGTCCAGACGACAAGCGTCGTCGTGGCCTTCATCCAGACGACAAGCGTCGTCGTGGCCCCCGTCCAGACGACAAGAATCGGGGGTCTCGGCGAGAAGACAAGCACCCAGAGCCCCATGGAGACTTGGAGATCCCTGGGCCTCTTCTAAAGCTCTTGCCCCCGCACCTTCGGCTAGACAGCCAATTTTCCAAGTGGCTGAACAGACTGTCTTTGTCGGAGGTGTTGGAGGGGCTCCTGCTGAGGTTCCTGGTTTCCAAGAGTCTGCCTAAACCTGAAGCCTGTAGCCCGGGGCCTCCTGAACCTGAAGCCTGTAGCCCGGGGCCTCCTGAACCTGAAGCCTGTAGCCCGGGGCCTCCTGAACCTGAAGCCTGTAGCCCGGGGCCTCCTGAACCTGAAGCCTGTAGCCCGGGGCCTCCTGAACCTGAAGCCTGTAGCCCGGGGCCTCCTGAACCTGAAGCCTGTAGCCCGGGGCCTCCTGAACCTGAAGCCTGTAGCCCGGGGCCTCCTGAACCTGAAGCCTGTAGCCCGGGGCCTCCTGAACCTGAAGCCTGTAGCCCGGGGCCTCCTGAACCTGTAGCCTGTAGCCCGGGGCCTCCTGAACCTGTAGCCTGTAGCCAGGCCCCGTCTGAACCTGTAGCCTGTAGCCAGGCCCCGTCTGAACCTGTAGCCTGTAGCCAGGCCCCGTCTGAACCTGTAGCCTGTAGCCAGGCCCCGTCTGAACCTGTAGCCTGTAGCCAGGCGCCTCCTGAACCTGTAGCCTGTAGCCAGGCGCCTCCTGAACCTGAAGCCTGTAGCCAGGCGCCTCCTGAACCTGAAGCCTGTAGCCAGGCGCCTCCTGAACCTGAAGCCCGTAGCGAGGCGCCTCTTCTAGCTTATAGTCCAGCGCCGTCTCCAGCCTTTAGTCCGGCGCCAGGTTCTGCTCTTTCTCTCTTCAGGCGTCGGTTCCTGAAGGTCCTGTTCCGCCGCCGGCCTCCGAGGTTGCTGGTCCACCGCCGGCCTCCGAGAGACCTGCTCCGCCACCGGCCGCCGGACATCTTTGTCAACCGGGGCCGTCCTACAGGACACCCGCCGGATTACCTGTCTTACAGGGGTCGTCCTTCGGGACGTCCGCCGGAGAACCTGACACGCCTAGGCCGTCTGCCGGAGAACTTGACACGCCTAGGCCGTCTGCCGGAGAACTTGACACGCCTAGGCCGTCTGCCGGAGAACTTGACACGCCTAGGCCGTCTGCCGGAGAACTTGACACGCCTAGGCCGTCTGCCGGAGAACTTGACACGCCTAGGCCGTCCGCCGGAGAACTTGACACGCCTAGGCCGTCCGCCGGAGAACTTGACACGCCTAGGCCGTCCGCCGGAGAACTTGACAGGCCTAGGTCGTCCTTTGGGACGTCCGCCGGAGAACCTGACAGGCCGAGGCCGTCCTTTGGGACGTCCGCCGGAGAACCTGACAGGCCGAGGCCGTCCTTTGGGACGTCCGCCGGAGAACCTGACAGGCCGAGGCCGTCCTTTGGGACGTCCGCCGGAGAACCTGACAGGCCGAGGCCGTCCTTTGGGACGTCCGCCGGAGAACCTGACAGGCCGAGGCCGTCCTTTGGGACGTCCGCCGGAGAACCTGACAGGCCGAGGCCGTCCTTTGGGACGTCCGCCGGAGAACCTGACAGGCCGAGGCCGTCCTTTGGGACGTCCGCCGGAGAACCTGACAGGCCGAGGCCGTCCTTTGGGACGTCCGCCGGAGAACCTGACAGGCCGAGGCCGTCCTTTTGGGACGTCCGCCGGAGAACCTGACAGGCCGAGGCCGTCCTTTTGGGACGTCCGCCGGAGAACCTGACAGGCCGAGGCCGTCCTTTTGGGACGTCCGCCGGAGAACCTGACAGGCCGAGGCCGTCCTTTTGGGACGTCCGCCGGAGAACCTGACAGGCCGAGGCCGTCCTTTTGGGACGTCCGCCGGAGAACCTGACAGGCCGAGGCCGTCCTTTTGGGACGTCCGCCGGAGAACCTGACAGGCCGAGGCCGTCCTTTTGGGACGTCCGCCGGAGAACCTGACAGGCCGAGGCCGTCCTTTTGGGACGTCCGCCGGAGAACCTGACAGGCCGAGGCCGTCCTTTTGGGACGTCCGCCGGAGAACCTGACAGGCCGAGGCCGTCCTTTTGGGACGTCCGCCGGAGAACCTGACAGGCCGAGGCCGTCCTTTTGGGACGTCCGCCGGAGAACCTGACAGGCCGAGGCCGTCCTTTTGGGACGTCCGCCGGAGAACCTGACAGGCCGAGGCCGTCCTTTTGGGACGTCCGCCGGAGAACCTGACAGGCCGAGGCCGTCCTTTTGGGACGTCCGCCGGAGAACCTGACAGGCCGAGGCCGTCCTTTTGGGACGTCCGCCGGAGAACCTGACAGGCCGAGGCCGTCCTTTTGGGACGTCCGCCGGAGAACCTGACAGGCCGAGGCCGTCCTTTTGGGACGTCCGCCGGAGAACCTGACAGGCCGAGGCCGTCCTTTTGGGACGTCCGCCGGAGAACCTGACAGGCCGAGGCCGTCCTTTTGGGACGTCCGCCGGAGAACCTGACAGGCCGAGGCCGTCCTTTTGGGACGTCCGCCGGAGAACCTGACAGGCCGAGGCCGTCCTTTTGGGACGTCCGCCGGAGAACCTGACAGGCCGAGGCCGTCCTTTTGGGACGTCCGCCGGAGAACCTGACAGGCCGAGGCCGTCCTTTTGGGACGTCCGCCGGAGAACCTGACAGGCCGAGGCCGTCCTTTTGGGACGTCCGCCGGAGAACCTGACAGGCCGAGGCCGTCCTTTTGGGACGTCCGCCGGAGAACCTGACAGGCCGAGGCCGTCCTTTCGGGACGTCCGCCGGAGAACCTGACACGTCGAAGAGGTTCCCCAGAAGCCCTCCGTCCTGTACCACCCTCCACCCACCCGGTCTAGTCTGTTTTTGTTTATTATTTGCCTGGTTTAAAGGACGTCTGGTATCCGTCCTTGAGGGAGGGGCTCTGTCATGATTTGGGTTTTGTCTTGGTTCAGGTTATCCGTTTTATTAGTCAAGTTTCTGCTTTTGGGTTCTTTCTTGTTTTGGCTTTGTTTTAGACGTGTTGTTCTGTTTAGATTAACTGTTATTTACCTGTCACTTTATCAGCTCGGTTTGTTCTCCCCTCAACAATCAGTCAGCTCCCTTGCCCTGATTAGTTCCACCTGCTCACTTGTAATTAGTCTTCACTCCTGTTCACCTGCTCACTCCCCTATATAGTCCTGCCACAAACCTCTGCAATCTGCCAGATCAATTCAAGCCACTTGGTGAGTCTTATCCAGCGTTGTAGTTCTGATAGCCCTGTTGATACCGACCCAATTGCCTTTTTGACTCTGAGCCAGCCTGATCCCTGAACCTGATTTTCTTGCCCTGTATGATTGCTCACCTGTTTTTCTGACCTGGACCTGCCTTGGGATATTCTGAGTTTGCCTTATCCTTGTCTGTACTTCTGCCTATTTTGGACTGCCTTGAGTGTACCGGATTTTGGACTGCCTTTTTTACCATTGAGCCTTGCCTGTCCCTGTTTATTAATAAATCCTGTTTTTTTGCTTAAACCTCTCTTGTCTGGCTGAATACTGGGTCCTCTGTCTCTGATTCGTGACAGAGACAGGTGTTAGCAAATTTAAAAACCGATGGGACACAGGTTACATTTTTACGAGAAATGTGTATGGCAAGTTAGAAAATTTGGGTTTTCTAAATCTTCAACTCTTGTAAAAATAGTCACAGAATTTTCCCTAATTTGGAACTAAGTGACAATAATCGAGTTGAAGATTATTTATAATAGGTTTATAATAGTCAAAGCCACTATGCTGTATCTCCAGAAAGCGACAGCAAATTCTTTAAACTTTTATTTGCCGCAATCATTTCTGAAAGTGATACAGTTTTAGCTTGTACCAAAGACTGGAACACAATGTAACGATTTAGGGTTTTGCTTGGTTCTGGACTGAATTAGTTTCCACTTCAAACAGCCCCTGTCACCTCCCTGCTCACTTCCCAGTCAGTTCAGTCATCTGCCCAGATGGTTTCCAACTGTTGTCACTAATTTAGTTCCAATTCTGCTCACCATTTCACCTGCCTTTATATGCCTGCCTCACTCACTGCCAGATCGTCTTATCATCTCAGCTCATCTCACTTGTCGTCACTCGTGTCCTGCCGCCTTGCTTTTTCTGTCTGTCTCCATGCTCCACCAGCTTGGACTCAAAACCGGTGACATCTGCATCTCCTGTTTTTTTTTTGTGTGCCTTTTTTCATTAAACACCTTTACCGTTACACACAATCCTGAATCACAACTTGGACACGAGTCTAAAAAGACAAACATCTCCTAGGTGTAGAGACCTCAACATGTCAGTCAGAGAGATGGATTTATATGATGCTTGGAGACACTTACACAGACTACAAAAAGACGTTCCTCACTACCCAGCCACTCAAAAAGTACACTCCAGAATAGACTACTACCTGTTAAACACCATAGATAGGCATGAGGTATGGGAATGCTTCATAAGAATATTTGATATACTGTATCTGATCATAATGTGATTTATTTAACTATACACTTAAATGATATACTGAAAAACACTCTATGAAGATTAAATATTAACATCTTAAACAATGAAAAGGAAGTAAAGGAGATTAAAAGGCGACTGTGATACTAAGGATGGTCAAGTAGAGCCACGATTAAAGCAATAATGAGAGGGAGACTAATCTCAAGAACACATTACTTAAAAAATACATTTGGAGAAACAACTATGGACCAAAATGCTGAATAAGTAACATTTTTAATGAAGAACTAAAGAAGAAATTGAGACTGACAAAAAAAAACACACCTTTTATGAATCAGGCCCGAAAGAAATTACGAGGTAGATACCTCAGAACACAACCAATAATGAAATCAATAAATAGGATTAGAGTCCCAAAAATCAATAGCCGTGCCTAGCCTGTAAGACAGGAAATTCACAAGATTTTCACGGCTTACTTTGAAACCTCGTACTCACCGTCAGAGACGGTTACTGTGACTGATGAAGATATTAACAGAAATCTGTCAAAATTCAAAATAAGGAATAAACATTGCCCATGAGAAGAGAACAATCAGACTCAGCAATTAGTAGACCGAAAAATAACAAATATCCAGGGAGTGACGGCTTCCCGAGTGAGTGGTACAATATCTTCAAATATGATCTTACTCCCATGTTGCTGCAGCTAAATTGAACCGTCAGCAAAGCTGTAATACCACCACCATGGAGTGAGGCTGTGATTTTAGTTAGCTCCAAAGAAAATAAAAACATAAAGAACACTGCGAATCCTATTGCCCAGTTTCTATTGTAAACATAAATTATTACTTGTTTCCGTCGATAATTTCTAAAGGATTGAACATTTTCTCCCTGAGTAAATTGATGACGATCAGGCTGTAAGGCAGGCAAACGAACAACAATATCAGGCGTTCTCTGCATACTATAGTCTGAGTGTAGACCTCGTTAGTCACAGAGAAGGCAGATATAGCGGAGGTTTTCTATTTAGAGTATCAAAGAGGTTTGGTTTTAATGATCAATTTGTAAAATGTACACAAACTCTACATAGTAATCCCTCCATGAGAATCAAAGTCAATGGTCATGACAGCTTTAAGCCCGGTGCCAGGGCTGTTGCCTCAGTCCTACTCTTTATTTTGTGATGTACACCAGGCCAGTGGCTCCAGCTATTAGTCAAAACAAGGAGCTGGAATAAAGAAACATTGAGAAAGATACACATAAAACCAGACTTTTTTTAGACAATGTTATAGTAGGCCTATACCTTCGGACCCCAGCATAACTCTTCTCAAACGTATAAATATTTTGGATCATTATAGTCAGGTGTTGGGACACCATTTAACTATGACTAAAACCAGTTATCTCCCATTCATTACTCAGCAAGTATTAAAAACTTGGCAGAAATGTAAACTGAAATGGGACAGTAACGCAATAAAATGTCTGGGTGTCTCCATCAACAAAGATATGAGAAAGCTATATAAGATAAAATATGACAAAATGAATAGCATGTTTCAGAAAGATCTAAGAAAACACTAATTGATCTTAATGGATTTTAGTTCTCAAATTGATGAAGTGAAAATAAATTTGTTGTCAAGGTTGCCTTCTCGTAACTATTAGGGTCCCAGATTCAGTTCCCAGTCTGGGATAAATTGATATCCTGATTTATATGGGCAGGAGCCTGACCAAGGCTAAAATGGTACCAGGCTAAGTAGAAACACATTGAATTAAATGAGGAACCTGGTATTATTATCCAAAGGCAGGGAATCACATAGTTGAGGAAACAATAATATGAAACAAAAACATGAACTGGAAGGAGACTGCAAACTCCTGATGTGGCCAACTCAGCCCCCTAGTTTAGACCTGGAGAAATCTAAATTACATTTACAAGATAGACAGATTAGGAATAACTGCTATGTGTACACTCACAGAAGGAAGAACATTCAAAGTGTGAAAACTTAAAAGGAAATTCAACTGAGAGAACATGGTCCTGTTCATAGATCTTTATGACACAGAAATTAAAACTGGGATCTCAGCAGGATTTAATGAACTGATAGCTGCACACAAACAAACTCCTAGAAATTATTTGTAAATTGTATAAGACTTTCCATAAGCAAAATGGTGTACATTCATTGCATGGTGAAATAAAATGGGAACAAGAAATGAACATTCATCTGAGAGTCAGTGGTACACAGTTGATGGAGGAAATTTGGTGGAAAGAAGCTAATTCATTTTTTCATCACAGAAAAGTTAGCAATTAGGAGTACAGCAGCGCTGCTGGAGACTACGTGGGGACATGAAGGCCAATGCCTCCCATGTTTTTCGGTCCTGTGCAGAAACCTTCAGGGCTTTGAGGACTTATTCGCCACATTTTCAAATATTTGATCAGTAAAATGTTTTGAAAACAATTTGTCATCATCATTTACTTTACAATTATGCACTACTTTGTGTCTATCACAGGAAAGGCCACAATGATACACTGAAGTCTGTGGTTGTGACCTAATGTGAAAATTTGACGGCCACAAACCCAGCACTGCAGATCAAGTTTTTTTAGATTGAATGATTTCTAAATATGAACTTATCACAAAAAAGTTATTGTGTGTTTCTTTTGACCCCCAGTAGCATTTAACGCTCTACGCTGACACACAGCAACCCTAAAACAAAAGCAGCATACATTTTAAAACCTCCTTAACAGTTGTTTTTTAAACGCTGCTGCAGTTAGCAGATCTCTAAACAATGGCCCAATAGGAGTTACTTTTGTATCAATAAATTGCTATGTTTTATGTTTGGAAGTGACAGACAGACGGGCATCCGTGAGCACAAAGCCCTAAACAAATGATGGCTGACGCCGCTGTGACCGGGAGAGCAGCGGCGGTCCGGCCCGACCCGCCTGGCTGCACGTCCAGGTGTGGCAGGAAATCGGGCCGAGGAACAAAGACACTCAATAACGGCAAGCTTTGTCAATAATCCACAGCCAGAACCTGCGGCTACATGTGAGCGCTGAGCACGCGGATCGGACAATGAGATCCATGTTCTTCCGCTGTTCGGCTCGATATTGACACTGACAATGTAGCGCGGGCACACAGGCGCACAGTAACAAAAAATAAATAAATAAATCACTTGTCCATTGTTGCATGTGACCCACTGTACGTCTGTAACTCCTATTTAAACATCCAGCCAAACACTCATTGCGGGAATCCTTGTTCCTGTGACTGAACTAACAAACAGCGCATAGCCTGCATTGTATTCTCTGAAACAAATCCTCATTGAGCTTTTGCCTACATTATCCCTGCTAGTGAGTGACACTTAATCGTGACCCGTCTGTTTCAAAGCTCGGCGGCCTAATCCCCACAACAACAGCACGCCCTTGCAAACGCTCGAGCGTGTGTCTCTTGGTTTAAACCGCAGCGTTGCATCGGCTCCATTAAAAGTAGACGCATGCGTTTGCACGCCTTCTGGGCCACTTTTGACGACAATTGCAATGAAAGACTGATGACATTTGGTAAGAGATTTGAGGAATTGTTGATTAAATACATTGTACAGACCAACTGAGACAGGAGATTGGTGATCTTTTCAGTAATAGGGAGCAGCAAAGGGGAAAATCAGTATGGCTTGTAGGTTAGCAAAAAAAAAAAAACTTAGATAAGAGGGGAAACTAAATTTGAAATAAAAAAGTTTCATGAAGATAAAAACACTGACTTTCTTCATGTTTTTGTTAAATATGAGGTGATTGGATTTCTTATATAGTTACACAATGAGCGGTTGGTCTGTGAAGTCATAGTTAGAACCCACCTGGTCTGTGCTGGGAGTGTCGGCAATGTCATTCATACTCCGGCTCTGAGCATGACCTGCAAGGGAAGACACTTATTGAACGCTCAGATCTACGGTCTTTCAGATCATTAAGAATATTTATCATCCCACGGTGTTACCAAGAGCTTTTAGCAGACTGCAGGGTCTGCAGCTATAGAGCCTATTTGAAGGATGGGTTTAACATTAAGACAACATTATAGCATCACAGTCACACCTGGGGAGGAGACTACACACTGCACATTATATATTAATGTTGTAAAAAATTGTTTACACATTGAGGAAAGAGAAAGGTTTGAAGAAGGTTTGGAAAGATCATGTCTTGTTGTGTTTGCGTGTTCTGTGTAATCTGTATGACAATAAAGTTTCTTCATTCTTGAAGAGGTTTCCTCTATTTTTACTATTTTTTCACACCTAAATATTTCAGGTCATCAAACAAATGTTAATGTCAGACAAAGAAACCTGCGTAAATACAAAATGCAGTTTTGAAATGACATAGTTTCGATTAATCGGAGAAAGAGACTGCCCCAACCAACATGGTTTGAATGTGAAAATGTGAGCCGTGGGAAAAAGTAATTTTTCTAAACCTACTGGTTGTGCCGCCCGGTCGGCTGCAATGAATGCCATCAAGCATTCATGTCATCTACAGCAACGTCATGGTCCTGATTTGTTTGTGAGATTGTGTTTGTGTGAGATCTCTCTATGAATACAGGATCTTCGCTGGAGGTGTGTTGGTCTTGCTGTACACTACACACCTCTGTGCAATGTCCTCATTAGACTGCTCAGGATATTAAGAGCTGCAGGACGAGCCCTCCTTTCCTGATGATCAGTCTTAGTAGAGTAAAGCCTCCATCTGTGATTACTTGCCTCTATTCCTTGAGTTTCTCTGTTTCTCTCCAAGAAGTTCATCTAGAGAGCAGTTTATTTCTGCTCAGTGCATCCTGCGTATTTTCTGTGCCTCCTAGATTGAAGTTACCACTGACTTACTTGTCAAACTCCAGATTCAACCTCTCTACGAAAGAATTCTCTGGGAATTTACTCCCTCCTCCATGGCCATCCACTGTAGCCCCAACCTCCCCTGCCATTATCTGCCTGCCCACTCTCCAACCCTCTGATCATCCTCCATCTGGAGCTCAAACCTCCATCATCCTCGCTCCTGAAACTCACATCCTCACTGTGCTTCCTCCATCCACATCCTCCCCAACTCCTACCTTCAACTTGAATCATGAACACTGACTGAGCCAAGTGTGTTCTGCTGTGCTCTTCTGGGTTACTTTAGTGAGCTCCTGGTTCAGTCACTCATGGACTAATTTTGTAAGGCCAGGCACTCTGAGGAGGGTCACCATTGTTCCATGTTTTATCCATGTGTGAATAATGCCTCTCATTGTGGTCCATATGGGTCCCAAAGCCTTAGAAACGGTCCTGTACCCACTTCCAGACTTGTGAATGTCAACGACTTTCTGTCTCATATGTCTTTGAATTTCTTTAGATTGGGGGCATAATAGTTACCTTTTCAAATGGTTTTGCCTACTTCCTGTTGTCAATTGATTCTACAATAGGATTTCCCTTAAACGAATAAAGTTGTTTTACAAAGAGCTTTTGTACTTACTGAGGTTGTGCATCTAATAAAATTATTTTGAGCCAAAAACATTTTGACAGAGTATTGTAACAGGGAGCTTTATGTCAGCTTTGTTTTTAATCTTGTTGGAGCTGGTTAAGTGATGGTCACTGTATGATCATTTCTTATGGTAAAACACCAGAGTCTTCTGGTAAAATTGGAATTTCTTGTGCATTTTATTTGGATGTTAAGCAGCGTGATTGGTTTTGAAAAACGTTCATGTTTCCAGGACTTTAAACGAGCTCGGGCAAGAAAACAGCACTCACGTAGGCGTCCGTAGTTAGCAGCCTGCTGTTTGAGTCGAAGATCTTCAGTGGATCGGTTAAAGTTTGGCGATTGCCCCGGACCTGGACCTGGACCCGCTCCACCTCTGGGAGGACCACCACGACCTGACAGGAGCAGCAAAGCACACACAGAGGCAAACAGCAACAAAATAGTTGAAGGTGATGTTGTATGATTTACTAAGCAGCATGTGCTCTGCCCTGATGAGATGGGGAAATGTTACAGTGATAATTAACTCATCAAACATTAATGTGTCCCCTGTGGAGGATATGAGCGCTGCTGGAGAGCACGGGCCCATTTACCAAGGGCTGTAAACATAGGCACAGCGCATTTCTAGACAGAAGCATCTAGTTATGTGACAGAGCAGAATGAACCAGTTACTAATGAAGAAAAGCAATGATGGGGTTTCAGTGTTAGCTCAGGAGATGGCATTATGGCCAGCAAAGTAGTGTTGTTGACCCGGAGAATTAGTACGAATAACCTCAAATGTCCTGCTGGTGACATGAGAATTATTGGCGCTTATAAAGAGTAAGATATTCATCATGCCTTGCTGGGACAGCCATTTGTGGTACCGTTGGGGACACTCACTTGCAGAGGAGCCGGACTTGCCCATGTCGGCCAGTGAGCGGTGAATCGGCTTCTTGGTCTGATGTCGATGTTTCCTCAAGAGCACAAAGCTGATCTTCTCTCTGAGCTCAGGCGATAGCATGCCTTCTTCTATCTGTCTCTCAATGATGTCATCTGCACAGAAACGTGTTCAGTTCACAAGAGATATATGGCATTGCTTTTACTCAGAAACCCTTTACGGTTAAAGCATCATTCTGTGCTTCAGATATCCAGCGCGCTTGTGAAATGTGACAATCCATCACAGCTCACAACCACTAAAAAGTGTTTCCTCAGAAAAATTCACCTGTACTCAGAAAACAGAACTCAATTAAAAAGTTAATACTGGTTTTTATGGACTACAAGAAAGGCTTAACAAGAACAAATCAGATGCATTTTTTTTAGAGAATTTAAAACCTTCTTACCAGAATTAGCTACACTACTATCAGCAAATCTCTGGCTTCCATTTGTGCCCCAGTCACCTGATTGGTGAACAAGCTACTGACTGGGCCGCCCTCTCAGGAAACGATTTTTTTATTTGCTATCGCCAACATCAGTTGCTAGAACTTCTAATGATAACGAATAGTAAAAATATTATGCATATATCGGTAAAACAATTATTTTTCATTTCTGTTGCTGGCGCAGCTAGGTTTATTGTTGAAGGTTTGGTCGAATAAAATATAGTTTGATTTATACAAACAGGGTGAGCAAAAAGTTGGCTAAACGTTTCCTTTCTGGAACGTTCTTGCCTGATGATTCTGTTTTGTGAAGTGCACCAATCTCCTCAGCTATAAAACACCCACACAACATGATGCTGGCTTTCCTGTACTTCGCACCTTGGATGGTGGTTTACAAGCTTCCCCCTTCTTCCCAATTTAACAATGGCCATTATGGTCAAACACTTTTAACTCCAATTCCATCAGACCAAAGATATGTCTCAAAAAATCGAGATCTTTGCCCTTGAGTTTATTTGTAAACTTTATTTTTATGTTTCTTTTGGAGTTATGGCTTCTTCCTCTCTGAGTGGCCTTTCAACTCAAGTCATTGTGTGGAGGACACGGTTACCAGCTTCAGGCTGTACTTCACAAGAAGTTTTGATCTGGGCTTGAAATGCACAATGCGCACCTAAACACATTCAGCTTCAACACAGAAGCCACAATAAGGATTCTTGATCTTGATCTTGACTGATCAGGGGTCCGTTCTTCGTACGTCGCTAACTCAGTTAGCAGGATTTCATTGTTGACGATTTGGCATGATCTTGGATCGTTTGGTTCTTCGAAAGACATCCTGCACTTGTTGTCATAGCAACATGTGCGCCAGTTTAAGCCTGCTCGAGAGCAGGCTTATTTCATGTAAACAAGATTAGATCACGGCTGTATAAGCGGAGGAGATAGGGAAGTCTGCCGTAGCCATGTCCATTTTTACGACTGCAACCTGTTGCGGAAGGTGCAAGAATAATTTGCAGAGTTTTTTCGAATTAATCACGTATTGCACAATAGACAGGATCCTTTAGCGCAGCGCGACAGTGTAATTGTAGAGATATTTTCTTGGTGGCTGTTATAAACAAACACATCATTTAACAGTGGCTTTTAAAGAGGAAAAAGTGGTTTTGGAGCCATAAATCTAAAATATTTAAGTTATTTGTATGATGGTTTGCTTTTTATTTTTATCCTATTCAGTAAGAAGATATGTTCGGGCCATTTTATTGTGAAGTTTAGTTTACTTTGAAAGGCTTGCTTCCTGTCCAGCCGTATATTGGATTAGAAAAAACTATGGATGGATTATCTAGCCACGGAGCAATACAGTTTTACCGTGTAAACTGTGGATGACTTGGAAAAGGAAAATGTTAATTTTTTATGGATAAAGATTTTTTTTTGTTAAAATTCCCAGTTTGCACATGTCCTTTACTTCCCGTGTCTAAGGAATGACACTGAAATTTGGATCTCTTGACATAAAAAGTGCCTTTTTAAAATAAAGTATAATAATTAAAGGCTACCATTTTGTAGAATATTCTTGTATTTCACTTTTACTTGTCCCCATGTTCTAGTGGGTCCCGTGGAGGCTCTGACATAAATGAACAAAGTAAATATGAGATTATTATACTGTAGAAAGTGATAGAAACATCTACCATGGACAGTATTTACGCATTAATTTGTCTGCTGCTTTTTGCCAGCCCTCTCTCCTGGCTTTAACAGATTTTGAGGTGTTTTAATTAATGACTCAAATTCAGCATAACCTTCCAAGCTCTTGTTCTGCTTAGGAGAAAAACTGTGGCCGTTCTTTGGCCATGCTGAACAGCCAATAGCAGCGTTGCTGATCAATGTTTCTACTATCGATACATTTCCCCTTTTAAACAAACGCATGAACGCGCAGTTGTCTCAGATAAGTCAATCCAGCCATACTAATCGTAAACAACAGGTGTGTTGGAAGAACCCAATTAGCCGGATCATGATTAGCCGGATGAAATCATCTTGGATGTCTCATTTGATCTTGGATGTTTTAAGCAACGTACGAAGAACGGACCCCTGGTCCCTAAATGGTGAAAAGTTTAGAGATTTCCAAACAGATGAATGGGGTGCCTTCAGCTATCTGGATATTGTACCCAAGGTTTACAATTCTTTTTGTGACATTTTACCAAATTTCTATCATATTTTCCACAATAAAGCAGTGTCTTTGAGGTGTTGCCTTAAAATACATCCAGTGGGTTGCCTCTATTTAACTCAAATGTTAATTAACAGCTTATAAAGCTATGATATCATTTGGGCTTTCCAAACTGCTTGAAACCACTTTTTTGCAGTGAAGAAAGTAATAAAGACATTTTTTATTCCCTAATCTTGTATTTAGCGAATAGAAAAAAAAGTTCTGACCAAAAAAAGTTAAAGCTCAGACTGATTTCATTTTCTGTCATGAAAGAGTCACATCCTACAGTAATATACATGACTTCTGAAAAGATTTATTATAGCAAATCAATTAACTGACATTTACAGTGACCAGTAAAAAAGTTGAACATTCATCAAAGATCCTTTTTTTGAACGTCAAATGACAATATTTCAGATGATCTAATTTTGAAATTAGAGATTTCAAAATTAGATCATCTGGAATACAAAATATTCCAGAATCTCATTTTCTGAAGAGGAGAAATCTCAATGTATTATTTTCATTATGTCTTGGCATCAATTAGTTCTTCCAACTTTTAAAACTCTGTTTTATGATATTTGGTTGACTTATAATTCTTATAGCTGTCACACAAATTTACGGCATTTTATGGCATATAGCTGAATACATTTTTTTTATCATACATACTAGCAGGTAATCTTGTTGCTTACAGGTTCCTGTAGTTAGTTTGATTTGGTTAGGACAGAAAAGATAAAATAGATTTTTGCAAGATTAATAGCTTTCTTGAATTATATTTAGTTTATCTTGACTTGTGCAACAATTTCCCTGAAAAATAGTACAAGTCCAACATAATGTTAAGCATAAGGGATATTTTTCTATGTATTAGGTTACAAAACCCATTACCTTACAACAAACCTGAACAAAAGTTGATATGCTAATCCTCAAAACTATAATAGACCACGTAGGATGGATTTTCTTTTGTTTAATCAGTTTTGTCATTACTGATGTATAGAACCATTAAAAGCAACTTGGAAGAAAACTGGAAAATCATATTGAAGAGAAATGAGCTCAATTCTGCTCTTTACCGCCGAAGGAGACGTCTTACCAACTATCTGAGGCAACGAGTAGCCGTCGAGATCCAGGAGCACCGTCCCTGTTTGGAGACATGTCCTAAGCTCAAAAAGACTGTGCAAGGAAAGTGTGGACACGTGGGGTTTACTCCATCTCTCTCCTCCCTCCTCCACCTTCTCCTCAAACTTCACCCATCTGAGGATGCAAGCACAAGAACAGAATCAGCAGAAGACTAATGTTAAAATTCATGTGAGGTTTTCAAAGGAGCTCCGTAGGTATCAGTCAACTGAAAAGGGTGCTTGTGTTTTTTTATCTTCTGCTGTCTTGATCTCAGTTCATTCTTCGAGTCTCTCTGAAATGTTGCTCTCCCCGGTCTGCCAAAGCTGTCTGGTAGATATTTAAATGTGGCAGGAATCTGGTTGGAATCAGACTGACTGACCACTCATCTAATACATTAAATGTGTTTTCTCCTGTTGAAATATCAGAGTCTATTTGTGACGATCAGTTGGATTCATTTAATATCCCCATCAGTAGTCTTCTACATGAAAACAAGCACTGCACGGCTAATGTGTTGTTTCACCAAAAAAAAAAAAAAAATGTGGCATCCGTTGGTTCCACCCAAGCAGATCTTGTTGATTCGACATCATTGTTTCATGTACTTAGAGAACATAATAACATGGTGTTGATACTGCGCAATATGAAAAATATGCTTATTAGCGTGTCCAATTTAACTTGATTGAAACGGAATGAATCAATTTAGGTTTACTCGCGACAGCAGGTATCCTGAAATTGAAAATGAGGCATGAAGTCACAAAGTTAAATGAATAGAAACGCACCATTGCTGTTGTCTTGTGTACTGAGAGACAGATGTGACTTTGTGTTCAAGAGGATGTTTAAGAAGTAATCAAAAGTAATGTGATGAGAGAAATTTATCTTCCTGAAATAATCCCTTACCCCGGTCAGACAGAATGCACTATTGGTTCACGTGGCTTTTGTGCTTGCTGCTAGCCACTAAACTTAATATCACAATATGTGACTCTAAAGACATCTATGTATACCAACCTGATAGCTCACAGAGTAAGGGGACACCTTTAGTAAGTAATCCACATATTGTAGGATTGAACCCAATGAGGTTACCTATTGCTTAAAACCTCACCACTCAGTTTTAATTAATCAAATAGTTTAGGAGGGAAGTGATTGAGTTGTGTTAAAGTGAAGTGACCAATTTATCTTGAATTAACACAATTGTAGATTGCTACGAAAGCAAAGGGTTGGTGTGCAACCAATGTCCACTATTGAATTACGTAGATCCTATGCAGATTTTTTTTCAGTGTGGCTGTGCACCTGGCTGACTCCTTCCACTCCAACTCGTCCCCTTCTCGCTGCAAAGTGTCCATCTCTGTGAAGAGCGTTGGTGTGGGGAGGTCATCGTCTTCGTTCAGGATGTAACGTAGCCGCTCTGCTGCTGGAGACACTGGATCGCAGAAAAGAACTCATTTAAAATGTTGAAATAAACTACAGAGCAATAACAGTTGCTTCTGATACGGATATGTTAATTCTCTCCTCTTTACAATTTAACTTTAAGTTACGTTTTTAATACAGATTACTAAATCTAGTGTGTAACTCTGGTGTCTTCTGTCTAGGTGTTCTGGCCACTGTCTCGCCCGCATTTCCCCATTGTGGGACAATAAAAGCATTTCTATTCTATTCTATTCTATTCTATTCTATTCTATTCTATAGAGTTTAATAGGCTTATAAAAAGCTTTTTTACCATTTGGTGAAATAAAATGAGCTTGGTTGCATTGTATTATAACTAGGATTGAATTGGTTTGTGATTTGATTATTTAATTTTGTATATATTTTTAGACTTAGACTTAGACTTTCTTTATTGTCATTTTGTATACACAGAGGGCATACAGAACAAAATTTCGTTTTCACACAGCTCAGAAAGATTGCAGTAACTCTACAGGATACCTTGCGGTGAATTACAGTACAGGATAAAGTGCAGTGATAAATCGCAGTCACTTACAGGATAAGTTTCAATTGACTTCCGGATAAAGTGCAGCAGTGAACAGTAGGCAGTTGAAATGTAAACAATGTAAAACAAATGTAAACAAATATGCAGTAAGGTGCAGCAGTGATTTAAAAGTAGACAGTTGCATTGTACACAGTTTTGCAGTACGTTTCCCGGTAAGGTGCAGCAGCAATTTTGCAGGATACAATACAATGTGCAAATGTGCAAATCAGCGAGTCGAGTGTGGTACACAGTTTTTATACTTCAGCAGTTCAGCAGTTCAACAGTCTGATGGCAGCAGGGAAAAAGCTTTTGCAGAACCTAGTGGACCTGCAGCGGATGCTGCGGAACCTCTTTCCAGAGGGCAGCAGGGAGAATAGTCTATGGTGGGGGTGTGAGGGGTCCCTGATGATGTTACGGGCTCGAGACACACAGCGCTGCGATGAAATGTCTTTAATGGAGGGAAGAGGAGCCCCGATGATCCCTTCTGCTGTCCTCACCACTCTCCTCACGTTCTTCCAGTCGGAGGCACTGCAGCCTCCACACCACACAGAGAGACAGCTGGTCAGAATACTCTCTATGGTGCTTCTGTAGAAGGTCGTGAGGATGGGCGGGGACAGGTGGGCTCTCCTCATCCTCCGCAGAAAGTACAGTCGCTTTTGTGTCCTCTTCACCAGTGACGTGGTGTTCACAGTCCAGGTGAGGTTGTCCGTGATGTGCACCCCCAGGAACTTGGTGCTGCTGACCACCTCCACCGCTGAGTTGTTGATGAGCAGTGGAGCATGGTGAGGCCGGTTTTTCCTGAAGTCGACGATGATCTCCTTCGTCTTCTCCACGTTCAGGATCAGGCTGTTGTCTCTGCACCAGCCCACCAGCTGCTCCACCTCCTCTCTGTAGTCCTGGTCGTTGTCGTCTCTGATCAGGCCCACCACCGTTGTGTCATCTGCAAACTTCACGATGTGATTGGTGGTGAACCTGGGGACGCAGTCGTGTGTCATCAGAGTGAACAGCAGGGGGCTCAGGACGCAGCCCTGAGGGGAGCCCATGCTGAGGGTGATGACATCAGAGGTGTTCTGTCCGACCCGGACTGACTGAGGTCTGTTGGTGAGGAAGTCTAGCAGCCAGTTTCGTAGGGGTGTGTTGAAGTCCAGATGCTCCAGTTTTCCCACCAGATGTTGTGGGATGATGGTGTTGAACGCTGAACTGAAGTCCAGGAACAGCATCCGCACGTGCGTGTTCTTCTCCTCCAGGTGTGCCAGGCTCAGGTAGAGTAGAAGAGTGGAGGAGATGGCGTCCTCAGTGGAGCGGTTCCGTCGGTAGGCAAACTGGAACGGGTCGAGTGTTGGGGGGAGACTGGAGACGATGTGTTCCTTTACCAGCCTTTCAAAGCACTTCATCATGATGGGAGTCAGTGCAACAGGCCGGTAGTCGTTGAAACAGGTGACTTGAAGCATGCTGGCTATTATATACTTGTAATAACAATAAAAAAATGTCAAAAAATATATTTAAGCACATTTTCCAAAAGTAAGAGTTGTAGTATAAACTACATGAGGTTATCTATGTGTAGGGTGAGTTTGGTGGCCCTACAGTGATCCATACTGTACCTATTGGCTATTATATGCTTGTAATAACGATGAAAAAATGTCAAAAAATAGAGTTAAGCTAATTTTCCCAAAGTAAGAGTTGTAGTATGAACTAGATGAGGTTATCTATGTGTATGATAAGTTTGGTGTCACTACAGTGATCTGTGGTGTACTTATTGAAAATTATACACTTGTAATAACAATGAAAAAATGTCAAAAAATAGAGTTAAGCAAATTTTCCAAAAGTAAGAGTTGTAGTATAAACTATATGAAGTTATCTATGTATAGGGTGAGTTTGGTGGCCCTACAGTGATCAATAGACCAGTTCATGCGTGACGTCAGCGCTACATCCGGATCTCGGTGGTTGGCAAAAACAGCGCTGTTCTCGTCTACTACTGTGACAAAACGGGTGATTTAGAGCGTATTTTTAGTTAGTTTATTTTTGGAATCTAAACAATGCCTACGACTTGTTGTGCTCCTGGTTGCACACAGAGGCATTCCAAATCGTCGGATGTACGTTTCTGTCGTTTACCGAAGGAGGAAAGACGAATAAAGAAATGGATATTTTCAATGAAAAGAGCGCAGGCAGAAACTCCCAATGGACTGGGAGATCCATCATACTGCGACAGAATATGCAGTCTACACTTCATCTCCGGTAAATACAACTTAATTCTGCTCTAGTCATTGTTGTACTTAAATAGCGGCGGAGGGGAGATGGTGATCGCTACACGGGCCGGAGAAGCGGTAGCAGCAGCCGCTGACTATTCCGGCCCGTGTAGCGATCGCCACCTCCCCTCCCCTCCGCCCGTTCATTGGCGCTAGTACTTCTGTGTTTACGCTGCAATGTCGCCGACACCCCCACCCATTTTAACAAGACAAAAACACCAAAATAGTCCGTAGTAAACAATGTTTTTTTTTAACCTACCGGGCGGGTCTTCCTCTCTGCTGAGACGCGGTCTGTATGATGCCGCTTTGTGATTGCACAAACGTGTGAACAACATCCATCCATCCATTTTCTGACCCGCTTAATCCCTCATGGGATCGCGGGGGTTGCTGGTGTCTATGTCCCGATATAAGATAATTGTAGCCGTCCAGTGGTTTCATGGCTTTCGTGCTCTCTCGTCTGTACTGGCCTGCGTGTTTATAAGGTAGCTGTATATGTCGCGGTACGTAACACTTGGCAGCATTTCACAGACTCGCTCCGTCCCTTCAGGCTTTTGCTGTGTGGATCTGGCAATCTGATACCATCAACCATCAACTTAGTCTTAAAACGATCTTGTGATACGTTATCTAAAGAAGAAAAATACGCGGAGAACTCGTCAGTTTCTCTGTTTGCGTCCGCCATTGTGTTCGCTTTTTGCCAACCAGTCCGGCGCGCATGCGCGAAAAACCCGCATCAAAACAATAACAATGAACTGGTCTATACTGTACCTATTGGCTATTATATGCTTGTAATAACAATAAAAAAATGTCAAAAAATAAAGTTAAGCACATTTTCCCAAAGTAAGAGTTGTAGTATGAACTAGATGAGGTTATCTATGTGTAGGGTGAGTTTGGTGGTTCTACAGTGATCTATACTGTACTTATTGGCTATTATATACTTGTAATAACAATAAAAAAATGTCAAAAAATAAAGTTAACCACATTTTCCCAAAGTAAGAGTTGTAGTATAAACTACATGAGTTGGTCTATGTGTATGATGAGTTTGGTGGCCCTACAGTGTTCTATACTGTACATATTGACTATTATACACTTGTAATAACAATAAAAAAATGTCAAAAAATAGAGTTGAGCTAATTTTCCCAAAGTAAGAGTTGTAGTATGAACTAGATGAGTTGATCTATGTGTATGATGAGTTTGGTGGCACTACAGTGATCTGTGGTGTACTTATTGAAAATTATATACTTGTAATAACAATGAAAAAAATGTCAAAAAATAAAGTCAAGCACATTTTCCAAAAGTAAGAGTTGTAGTATAAACTAGATGAGTTGATCTATGTGTATGATGACTTTGGTGGCACTACAGTGATCTATACTGTACTTATTGGCTATTATATGCTTGTAATAACAATAAAAAATGTCAAAAAATAAAGTTAAGCAAATTTTCCCAAAGTAAGAGTTGTAGTATGAACTAGGTGAAGTTATCTATGTGTATGATGAGTTTGGTGGCACTACAGGGATCTGTGGTGTACTTATTGAAAATTATATACTTGTAATAACAATGAAAAATTCTCAAAAAATAGAGTTAAGCAAATTTTCCCAAAGTGAGAGTTGTAGTATGAACTAGTTGAGGGTATCTATGTGTATGATAAGTTTGGTAGCACTACAGTGATCTGTGGGGTACTTATTGAAAACAATACACTTGTAATAACAATAAAAAAATGTCAAAAAATAGAGTTAAGCAAATTTTCCCAAAGTAAGAGTTGTAGTATGATCCAGATGAAGTGATCTATGTATTCTACAAGTTTGATGATAATCCACCTCTCCTTGGTGACGCTTTTTAATATTTCTCTCTGATTACTTTTCTGGGGTTGCAACTTGCACACGGTCCCTAAGCATCTGCGGAGCCGCGAGCTCTGCATTGGGTCCAATGTAATTCTCCCAGCGCGGTGGGAGACTCGTTTTGAGGAAACAACGGTTGTAGCTCACTGTCTGCCTTGCTGTGGTTACAGAGAAGTGTCTGTTTTGTAGAATAAATCATCCGCCGATGATTTATTGATCCGGAAAAGCCGAATCTGTGAATATCTTTCTAACTTTACCCAAGTCTAATAAAAATGAGCGCTGGTGTAAGGCTGAACACTGACTGAAGTAACAATTCTGACTAGAACAGGTTCTGTAATTACAGCAGCTATGAGAACAAGGAGCAGAACAAAGCAGAGTTCCCTTCTACCTGCAAGTAACTCAAGTCTCTTCAGTTTGGCAGTTTTAGTGCTTGATTCTGCTCTTTGTGCTGCTAGCTGTCCTAGCTAACCCTGCTAGCTGTCTAGCTAACCCTCCTAGCGTGAATGTTTACTCCAGTTTAGACTTCAGTCCTGACATTTCAAACAGAAATTAATAGCACTCCTTCCAGTTCGCTCTCTGCTTCGTTGTCACTTCTTGTAATTGTTTGGCAATCAGACCAAATTTCCATCCCGCTCTACCGACACCAACGGTGACCACAACCGAACTGCGGCGGCGACTGAAGGCTATGACTCGGTGTCCCGCCCCTCTCCAGCTGTGATTGGCTAGCATGTTGCCTTCAGTCGTTGATTTGATTGGTTAAATTGTATGATTGACACATCAAAGATAGTACTAAAAGGACGATGGCCACTCCGAGGTAAAAAAATAAAAGAAAAGAAGACGGCTTCCAGTCCAGGGTCTGCTCCGCGCTCAACCAGAAGGCACAAATATGCTCCATTATATAATCGGGGAAATGTAGGCTGCAGCAAGAGCTGCTATAGACAGCGATTTGCCGCCGTTGACCGGCTACTTTTGACTGCCCTGAATATTAATAAAAAAAAAAAAAAAAAAAAAAAAAAAAACGTTTTAAAAGGGCATTTTCGTTGATAAAGGGCAAACTTCCTAGTGCTTTAGCACCACCTAGTGTCTATGTATGCACGCCCCTGGCTTTCGCCATAGTGCTCCGCTTGATTTGTGCATGTAAATAGCTTTATTGTGATTCCTGCAGGGAGAATTTCAAATTATATGGACATTACAATGTGAAAGTAGGAGAGTAAAGGAAGAACAAGAAGAGAAAAAAAAAGAAAGAGAAGAGGTGAAAGAAAGAAGAGATAAAAGGGAGAGAATGATAAAACGTCGTCCGTCTGCTCCATCACATGGAAAGAGACGCAAAAAGAACAGCACAACCAACAGACATAAAGCAACAGATACAATCGAGTAACACCTTAATGCCATTGCTAAATCATATGTATTATTATTTAAGCTGACATGTGTAAAGTGATACCTGAAAAAAGAAAGTGAAAGAAAATAAATAAATAAATAAATTACAGGCTTTCTGTATATAGGTGAACACTTAATACCTGGAACCCAGCACCTGTGGGAGTTTGTGAGAGTGCACTAGTTTAGGTGAGAATTACCCAGAAGGAAATAACTCGATAGTGGTTGTGTTAATTTTGTATATAAACTGGACTTGTTTGCCCTGTAAAGTGTCTTGGGAGGACATTTGTTGTTAACTGGCGCTATATAAATAAACTGAATTAAGACAAATTAAAGGGCTCCAGAAGGACATCTGCAAGACTGTCATGAACCGTCATGTCATATTGCTGCACAAATGTTGTGCTGAAAATAACGTGATAGTATAAAAATGTCATCAACACAGTACATTATTCTATGTTTACTATATTAACCATAGTGAGACTCTACTGAAGTGGCATATAATTCTGGATGCTAGATAATTGCACATAATAGATACGGTTGTGGGAAATGTTTGTACTTTACATTAAAGAAATGCTGAATTATTTTTCTAGAATACGTTGTACTCCATAAACTGGGTTACAGGGACGTTTTTACCACATTGTAAACAGTCCTTGGTTGTCAAATCAGCACAAACGGATAGTTGCATGTTAGATAATATTTGTATAATATTGGAACACTGGCAAAATAGCTGCTGGTAAATTACCCCATTTATTTTACTTTTCGTGAAAAGCATGAAGGTTTTACAGTTGCTTTGCTTTTTTTCCCCTGAATAACTGAAATCAGATTAACAGTATTTCTGCTTTTCTCTTTGATTTTTAAAATTTTACACTGACAAAATACATTTGCCTTACAGGTTTCTACTTTATTTAGATTTTTTACAACACTTACATGTTTCAGATCATCAAACATTTTTAATATCAGACAGAGATGACCTGAGTAAACACAAAATGCCTTTTTAAATGATTTGCTGAACACTCAAATGCTCAGAAATGGCTTTTTCACCCTTTTCAGGCTCAGAGATGTCATTGATTTTGTTTCTCACGCATTCTTGAACGTTTTCATATCGGGGCATGATTTGTTGCTTTTAAGATTGTTTAACCTACTTCATGTTGAATTCGGATGCAGTATATTTTATAACTTCATTAGTTATTACATTATTAAACATAAATTCAATACCAATGTTGTCACCAACGAGAACTGATCTTGACAAAATGTCCCAATTCTGTCAGATAAGCTACAAAAGCTTAGAGGAAATTGTACACTAACTAAGTTCCTCCTCCTGTTGCCTCCACCTTCTACCCACAGCTTTCTATAAAGGAGCAATGAGTGATATTTTACCACTAGGTGGTGCTAGAGCACTGTCTGTGGACCAAAACAAGCTGAATGACGAGCCGCGCCTCTTTCTACATGCCCTCTGGCTGCAACCCGGCCCCTCCTTTCCCGCCTCACACGTCACCTTTTTTGTGCTTATTTGTCAGATAAAAATGTTATATAATGGTCTCTGCTAGCAAGAGACCATTTTGATCTGCTGGGGGTGCTCTCCGCCATGTTGCTCCAGCGCTGCTCTGATGGAGGCATTTTAGGGCAGTGAGGGGCTGAGCCTTGAGTGGCAGCTGTTCACATGCACATACATGCACGCGCGGCCGGCCCGGCTATGTAAATAAGAGACTGGAGAACAACATAGAGAGATGCGGTGTGACGTCATATCATAGTCCAGCGGAAATATTACCTTTAGTTCTTCACTTTTATATTTTTTAGTTCTTTCTATCTAAAATAATGAAATTATGTTTATTGCTCCTTTGAGAAAGACTTGGTTATTTAATAAACATTAAATAACTTAAAAACATGCGTAATGGAACAACTGCAATTGCGTCTTCACTGGTCTACCAAAAACGTCAACCAAACAACTGCAGTTGGTCCAGATCGCTGCTGCCAGGGTCCTCACTAAGACTAAGAAAGGAGAGCACATTACCCCAGTTCTAAAGTCCTTACACTGGATCCCCGTATCTGAGAGAATAGACTTTAAAATACTTGTGTCAGTCTATAGATCACTGAATGCTTTAGCACCAAAATAAATCACTGACTTGTCAGCGTATCAACTCTCCAGACCACTCTGATCATTTGGCTCACTCTGATTATCTGGCTCAAGTCTACTAATAGATATGACTAGAATAAATAGACTTTAAAATAATTCTGTTAGTCTATAAATCCCTGAATGGCTTAGCACCTAAATACATCACAGACTTGTTATCAGTGTATCAACCATCCAGACCACTAAGGTCTTCTGGCTCCAGCCTTCTCTGCATACCTAGAACCAGAACCAAACAAGGAGAAGCAGCATTTAGTTCCTATGCTTCACTTATCTGGAACAAACTTCCAGAAAACTGTAAAAGTGCTGAAAGCCTGAGTTCTTCTAAATCAAGATTAAAAACACATCTGTTTAGGCCTGTTTTTGACTGTTCTAGTTAAACTGTTTTACTGAAACATCATTAGTTCCGCTCTGTAGTCCAACTGTTTTTAATGTTTGCTTTTAGTTTCTATTTTTCCATGTTCTATTTTGATTCTACATTTTATTCCTACTTGCTTTTATTCTGTTTTTTTCTCTCCTATATTTTAATCATGTAAAGCACTTTGCATTGTCTCTGTACTGCTATACAAATAAATTTGCCTTGCCTTGCCTTGCCTTACTTTGCATACCCAGAACCAGACACGTCGAAGCAGCATTTAGTTCTTGTGCTTCACTTATCTGGAACAAACTCCCAGAGGACTGTAAAAGTGCTGAAACCCTGAGTTCCTTTAAATGATATATACAGTATATAAGTAATAATAACACTTTGTAGTTCAAATCGGTACAAGATTTTGCCAATCACAAGAATCCAATATGCTGTTTTTCAACAGTGTGTTGCTGTTGTGAATTTTTACTTTCACTAGATAGGTATATTATGTTTTATTCTATTCTATTTCCGGACTGCTTCTCTTACTGTCTCTCTTTCCATGTTTGCAGGCTGCTGCTCTTTTGCCAAGATAAAATACCAAATGTGGTCTCTCTAAATTCTCCTTAGGTGTGAGTGTGTGCGTGAATGGTTGTTTGTCCTGTTTGTCTCTGTGTTGCCCTACGATAGACTGGTGACCTGTCCAGGGTGAACCCCGCCTCTCGCCCATTGACAGCTGGAGAAAGGCACCAGCACCCCTCACGACCCCATGAGGGATAGACGTGTTAGAAAATGGATGGATGGATGAAAATACCAAATGCTGCGCTCTGTGTTGGGAACCCTGGGAACTCTCATATGATTGTCTGAGGAACCAGGCAGTAAACACGGGCTGCGCACTGCACTGAAATAGTTCTGGACCGTACCTCTAGGTTTGAAAGGAGAAAAAGGTGACTAAGACATTGTTTATAGGGAATGTTATTACCAACCCAAGTGACAAATGAGAATGATTTAGATTTATTTTACAGTAAATATCTTACTTATAGGTCCTTTAAATACTAATGTTCAATTCAAACTGTTGCAGTTAACTGAAACTTCATCAGATTAAGTTTGTAGTCCAGCTTAACGTAACCTGCTGCTTCTGTTCCACTGTAATGTGCTTTTCTTTGTATGTTTCCTTTTCTTATGTTCTGTTAATGTACAGCACTTTTAATTTTCTTGTTACTGAAATGTGCTACACAATAAACTTGCCTTGCCTAGTTATTAATATGTGTATGTATGTGTGTGTATATGCAGCCTACACATGTTAATGTAATGCATTGCTGTAGTATACTTGGTAATACATTTCAATAACAATCACTTGTTAGAAAATGGCACATTTATTGTAATAGTTCATGACATTCATGGTTAATTTATATAATGTAGGCTGGTGTAATTTATCGATTTTGAATTGATGCACATTGTATATTTGAACTATTACATACTGTCAGGATGCAGCTTGTAGGCTGCAAGCTGAACCTCCCTTCCTCTCTCTCTTCCCTGCGCAGCCTGATTGGTTCCACCTGTCAGGCTGCAATTATCACAGATTCGTTTCCACCTGTTGTCACCTCTATATATACCCACCTCATTCTGTTCTCGTAGCCGGTCCGTAGTGTTCTACTCTTGCTCCGTTTCAGTCACTATCCTTTGTCAGCTCAGTTTTTGTTCAGTCAGCCAAAAGACTTTGCTCCAACTTTGTTTTTTGTTCAGTCAGCCACAAGACTTTTCTTCAGCTTTATTTTTGTTCAGTCACTGCCAGAGACTCTGCTTCACCTCTGTTCCAGCTCACCCTTGGCAAGAGACCTCATTCCAGCCCAGCCTCAGTCTGAAACACTGTTCCAGCTAAGTCACAGCCAGAGACTCCATTCCAACTCAGCCCGCAGTTTGGTTTCGCTGGTTCCGGTGTTCCGCTGTGGTCTCAGTCTTCGGCTCCTGTGCTCAGTCCTGGTTTCAAGTTCTCGGCTGCTGGGTTCCGTCTCGGTCTCAAGTTCTCAACCCCTGGTGAGCTGCCCTGGTCTCAAGTTCTCAACTCCAGGTGAGCCGTCCTGGTCTCAAGTTCTCGGCTGCTGGGTTCCGTCTTGGTCTCTAGTCCTCAACTCCTGGTGAGCCGTCCTGGCTTCAAGTCCTCAACTCCTGGTGAGCCGCCCTGGTCTCAAGTCCTCAACTCCTGGTGAGCCGCCCTGGTCTCAAGTTCTCAGTTCCTGGTGAGCCGTCCTGGTTTAAAGTTCTCTACTCCTGGGTTTCCGTCCTGGTCGCAAGTTCTCGGCTCCTGTGTTCGTCCTGGTCTCAAGTGAACCATCCTGGTCTCAAGTCATCGGCTCCAGTGTTCCTTCCTGGTCTGACTCTCCGCACTACTCCTGCCGGCCAGCTTCTGCACCCTACATCTTCGTCTGGTATAAGACTCTGGGTCCCATCGTCATCCATCATCCACACTGTTCAATAAACTCACTTTTAAGAACTAGCTCTGTGTGTGCATGCTGTGTCCGGGTTCATCCCAGAAAAATATCATGACACATACAGGGACATTTATTATTGCAATAAATCATAGGGTGACAAGGGGGTTAATACATTTTTACTTCTTCCTGCTTCTTTTCAAACAGATTTTTTGCCCTTTATTGTGTCATTTCTATTTCATCTTCATGTTTGAAATAAAAAACAGTAGGTTGCAGTTTTTTTAAGTGATTTCTTGTACAGGTCCTGAAGAAATCAGGCCTTGGTGTGGTAATTCAACTTAAACCAGAAGTGTGTTCTTAATCCTTTTTCCCTCATGATAGATATTTGTTATTGGGGCAGATTTGTTTGAATAGGGTCTGTTTTAACAAATAAAGAAAAGCAGCTTTTTGTACTTATTCAGGTTATCATTTAACATGTATTTTATTTTTATTGGATTTCTAGCAGCCAAAGGTGGCATTAGTGTTCCTATAAGTCATATTTCTCTATTTTCTCTCTTAAACCAGTGGTATTGATTATTTAATGCTATATAGGTTGCTTTAAATATTTAAAGCCTACATCATCGTAGATTTAATCATGAGCCTTTAGTCACTAACCATTTTATCAGTGGGCAATTGATAGACTGGTGCCCGGTTTAGTCAGTGATTGATGCTGCATTGTAAACTGCAATCTGTCTTTGGTAGCTCTGACCTATGGACTGTAATTACTTTGCACAAACTAAGACTCTTAATCCTCTGCCGGTTAACAACATTGATCACTTTTACTTGCAGCTAGGAACCAAAAATACTTTCCGATTTCCCTGGGTGGCCTGCTATTTAAGACATGAACTGAAAATCATTAAAGAAATTCAATGAACAAAAGTTTCTATCCTGGGGGAGTCGTGTCGCTATACATTACTTTGCGGGACTAAATGCTAATACTTTGGCCTTTATTAATGGTTGTTTAGCATATTTGTCGCATTGCAGCTTCTTGTCAGCGGTATACATGTTGTGTCCTTGTACAATAGGCAGAACAACAAGACTCAGGGTGGCGAGTGCATAGGGTCTGTCTGATCAAATACCTCTGCTGTCTTGCCACTTATTGCACCACATGGATTTTGCAATAACTCCCCTCCCCAAGTCTAAGTCTTTGAAACCAAAACCACCAGCGATCTACCAGCTTGTTTATGACAAAAGCAGAAGCAGAACCCATTCAGGCTGTGTCACGGCCTCCTGCTGTTCGCTGTTAAAATGGCCAGAAGGAGGTTAAATCAAATCAAAAGCACAACAAAAAGCCTTTCTTTTATTGAAATAAAAACTTCACATGTAAGATGGCTGAGCTCAATGAACACCATCATGGACTTTAACGTGGCAATACATACAACAAACTGATGTAATTGAACTGCTGACAGATGAGTAACAAAAAAGAATGGAAAAAAACTCAGTGAAGCAAAGCACGTGATGTTGTGGCTAGTTCAAGAATCAAGGAGACAGATATCCAGTTATCAGTGCAAATCTAGCATCCCTAACACTGCTCATCTATAGGATTGTAAAGTTAATATCATTGAACAGCAACTTAAGCAGTAACGTTGAATAGAACCCATTAATTGCAACGGTAATCTCACTCATAGTGTGTTGCAGCACTGGCCACACCCATCAGCAACTTCTCACCCAAATCCAGACCGGAAAACGTTGCATTCACTTTATAAATGACAGTAACTGCATTAACTGTAAACACTGCAGCTTAGCACCCTAACATCACGGAAACAGCCCGATGAGTTCTTGCACTAGCGGCCATTTCCTCTTAGCACGTGCTTGCACAGCTATAGTAGGTTTTTTTTAAAAACTTCTATGAAAGAATTAAAATTGTAAAAAAACAAAACAAATGTGATTATTTTTGTTTTAGCTAGGCTGTTATTCTAACAGTGCCTCATCTTCATATGGCTCAAATAAATTACATGGTAAGAGGCTTGTACAGCGCTTTATCTGGTCTGATGAGCCTAAAGAGCTTTACACTACAATCAGTTTATTCTCCCATTCACACCCTGACGGTGGTGAGCTATGTTAGTAGTCACCGGGCCCTCTCACCACCAGCAGCAGGTAATTCGGGTGAAGTGTCTTGCCCAGGGACACAACCAGTGACGGACTGGACGGTCTGGCATTTGGGCAGATGCCAGAAGGGCCACGGGCCCTCGTGGGCCGTTTGGGCCGGCCAATCACGAGGTGGCATGTGCGCGGCCCCCTTCACCGTGTTCATTGTAGGCCTACATTATCTCTCGGCCCACTAATAAGCCAAATGCAGGGTTTCCCACAGCGCTGTCTTGGCGAGGCGGCCGCCTCCGCGCAAAACTTGTCGTTCCCCCGCTGGTTGGTGAAATTGCCAGGGCCGTTTTTTAATCCCAGTCCGTCACTGGACACAACAACCGAGACAGCTGGAGCAGGGGGTCGAACCGGCAAACCGCCAATTGCAGGACGAACTCCCTATCTCCCCAACTCACAGTCGCAGGCTGCCATAAAAGGGTTTACTATGGTCAATAGAGTTATCGTAGTTATGACATCACACTGATATCTATAATCTCATGGATTCATTTTGCTTTTGATGGAGGTTATTTATTTATTTGTAGAAACAAGAAATGTGTAACACCAATATTAAATTCTGTAAATATAAATATAATCCTGATTGTATCAATTAGGGCTGTTCATTCAGGTCCTGAAGCAGCAATGTATCTCCAGACCTGTAGGTCCAAGAGCACATAACAATGCAGCAGTATTAAGATCATCAAATTACTTCTCTATGCAGCATATGTTTTACATGCTGCATGTTTAAATACCAAAGACTTTCTCAAGGCTTCCATGGTTGTTGGATCAGAAATATACAAAGTATATTTCAAAAGGGACAAAAGGAGTTTGGAATATTTATTGAAAAAAATCAGACCATGGTCAGCTAACTCTGGTTTCCTGAGTTTGCATAGATCAGATTTCTTTAACCTGGATTTATCTAAAGCTTGTAAGGCACAGCCCCTCAAGGACTGGATGGCACAACACAACTGAGTTCAACCGGTGCAACTCCTTACCAGAACTTTACTAAAATCAAACCAAACCAATCTAGTAATATAGACAGATTAAATTCAGTTACACACACTATCACACACGATCCTAGTAGATCCAGTTTCAGTTTATGTTGTCAACCGGTAAAAGTCATCTGTCCGAGGAAGCCTAGCCAGTGTCATTGAGTCATCGACTTCACAGAAAGCTCTCATCCAGAGCAAGCAAGTGGCGACGGGAAAGGAACAACTCTTTCAACAGGAAGAACCACCATAGACCCAGGAGTACACAATCTTTTTGGCTCCACTACGTCCACGAATGGCTTGGTGTCAGAGAGAAACACATAAACATTTAAACGGTGAGCCAAAGATATAATCGTTAGCTGAAGAAAAAGAGTAGTTTGTAGTAGCAGTAGCTCTAATGATGTTATCAAGAAAAGAGATTGGGTTACACACAGAAAGATTGGGCCTTTGGTCCACATAAACTGAGGGATTTCCTTTGTTTTCTTTCAAACATCATTACATATTGTGATCATTTGCCAGCCTTTAGTTCAGAGTCAGCTCGAGGTATGAACAGACTTTGCCCTGCTATAATCAGTTCAGCTGCTTGTGTCTGAGCTAGGGAGCATGTTACATGCTTATTGTAAGTGATTATGAAAAGATCAACAAGTAAGGGCCTTTTTTTATGGCTGCCTGAGATCAGCATTTTAAATCATGACCTTCCTCTGTAAGTGTACTAAGTCTGTAGTAATTGTGATGGGCTGTTGACGCCCTGTTCTTTATTTACATGCACAAATTCTAATCACCATGAGATTCTACTCTGACAGTCGGTTTAAGGAGTTCTCATGTGTTTTGTGCTATTTGTCGTTTGATCAGTCTTACTTGTGCGGTTGATGTCTTGGAGACTCTGCTCAGCTGAATCCATGACTCCCTCCTCTATGTCTATGTCTCTGTAGCGATCGTGGTCATGCTGTCTGTTGTGGCCATAGTGGATGTCCCTGTCCATGACGTGAGCTTCTCGACTTGAGCGCCGTCGCCTCCGCTTGCGCCGCACTCCACGGGATACTGGGACACCAATATAGACAGACTGATGGTCTGTGGAGGAAGATAGATTCTTGATTTAAATATGTCAGTACGCTAGAAAAAATAAAGTACTAATTTATCGGTGCGTTGTCTTGGTTAAATGTTAAACTGCATGCATAGTTCTCTTACACAGAAATTGTCTGTGAAGTTGCAAACTCACACTTAGCACACACCAGTAAGTATTCAGTTCTTTCAAAACAGAACTGAATAAAGAAAGTGATTTAATCAGCGGTAAACATCAGCCATTAACTATCTTTTACATACTGAAGAAAAGATTGAAACAAAAACATCTTTTCTAGTTGAGAAAAAAGTTGGAAGACCCCAATGCCTCATAGCTAATGCCCTTTGGCTGAAATAACCCCTGTGAGAAGCTTCTTGTAAGCATCTACCAGTCTCTTACATCAGCCTGAGCTGTTTGCCCCACTCCTCATATCCAGCTGTAAGATGTTTGAGGAGTTTCCTACATGTTCAGTCCAGACATCCAGATCTGGGCTTTGACTCGACCCAGGACTATTTCCTAAGTTGACACACACATCAACCTCCAAGCTTCATGGTTGGTATGGTTAACCCTTACTTAGAATGCTGTTTTGGGTTCATGCATACCAAACACGTCCCATGCTCATGGGTTCAAATAACTTAATTCTTGTCTCATCTGTCCAAAGAACATTATTACAAATACTGGCACACTTTAGTTTGGTTTTGGAGACTTCTTTAAACATCTTTGCCTTCTGGGTGAACTTTCTTGGATAGCCAAAACTGGGCTTATTCAAATGTATTTACATTTCCTCCACATGTAGACTGTTTTTTATACAGGGGAATGGCTGATATTAAATTATGTTGAGACTTCTTTTTGAAGGCATCAGACAGCTCTTTGGATTATAGCATGACGCTCACTGTCAGTTAAACAGATGGGAGCACACCAAACTTAAGGTGTGAGGCTCAAACATAGTCAACCGTGTGTAATTTTAGCTATTTTAGGTGGAAATAAATTTTGCAGTTCCCCAAATTATTCCTCAAAAGACATAGCATTGTTAGATATGTATATGACCAGGCGTGCTTTGATGGTACGCAGTAGTGAGCACAACCCATGTACGAAGGCCTTAGTCCTCGACGCGGCTGACCTGCGTTCCATTCCAGCCTGAGGACCTTTACCACATGTCTTCCCCCTCTCTAGAACCCCCTTTTCCTGTCAGCTTACTTTGAAAAAACAAGCCACTAGTGCCAGAAAAAGAATATATATGTATATATATATATATAATAAAACATCTCTATATCCAAATATGTAAAAAAAAAGTCTGTCATAGAGTGTCTCGTTTTTCTACAATTCTATTATGTATTGGATCATGTAGCTTATCTCAAGGTTTTAACAACAGTTTCAGGTTTAAGAATAAAACAGTTCTAACTCAGCCTCACTCAGTTCCATGACTGTCATGTCATCCCTGCGGCCATCAAAATTGTGAAGGATGTGAGATAGCAGTGCCGTTCAAAGACATTTTGGGGGCCGGTGCTCAAGTGGAAAAAAAGGGCACCTTTTGCGACCCTGGAGCCGCCGGCTGCTTTAGTAGTGTGAGATTTATGTATTACAGGCATAGCTTGAACATCATGTCGGCCTGTATACATTTAAAATCAAATGTTGTCTGGTACAGATGTTTAATACTGTTCAAAACTCTACCGGTTGGTTTCTTCAACAATCATAGTGGCAACAACGGAACAAAGTATCAGAGTCAGCCCTAGACTATTTGGTGCCCTGAGCAGATTTTTCACTGCGCCTCCTGTACAATTTTCTAGATCTCACTCTCAATTTACATACACTAACACAAGAAAAGAGATACCTTTGTCTTTGATGTTATCTTTCATTAAAAAGAAAAACAAAACAGAATGTCCAAATAAAACAGATACATTTGAAACAAAATATCAAAGCCTACACCATACCTGCCAACATGCTGTGGGATCTAGGGACATGACCAACTGGGAAAGAAAAAAAAATTGACTCAAAACAAGGTTGCAGTTTAAGGTGCACTTTACACAATAGATTGATTAAAAGGTAGAAAATGTCACACAATCTGTCTTTAAGCTGAACTCTGAGTTGAATTTGAAGCTTACATAACCCTTATTTTTATTTTTTTTATTTTCATTTTACATGCAGAGCAGTGTGTAAAATGTCTACAACTCCAATCCTCAAATTCTGGTGTCCTGCACCTTTTCTGTCTGCTTCAGCACACCTAAGTTAATTAATCAGGTCATTAGAGACTCTGGGGAACTCTAAAACAAGTCCCCCTTTTTTTTTTTTCTCACAAATACACAAAAGTTGTGATTTAACTGCCAGATTCCATTTTATGAGGTGAAAAAATTATTTGGCACACTTTCTGGCATATATGGTTGAATTGGGCCAAAATACCAGATGCTCACTAAAACCTTTGTGGAACAAATATGCTTCCGTTGATTTAGTCCAGATTTGCTGCAGTTATAGTTAAGATGTGGAACATTAAAGTCTGAGGCTTCTCCTATACTTTCAAAAGGGTTTTCACTTTGTTTTGCAATGTTTATTCTGAAAGAGATTTAGGTGTGGCTCAAAAACTTAGATTTATTTTCTTTGGCGCTATATATTTAAAATTTAATTGAAATTAAATTTAACTGAACTTTGGTTCTCTAGATTAAAGATCCTCACTGAACTCTAAAAATCATTGAACCATTTTTATGCAGATGGCCATCAACTATTTTTATTTGTCCTTTTGTGTGCACAGGGTTCTTTAGTTTCTTTGATCTTAATTTTGCTCTGTAGTCTTAATTACATTTAACTAGCCCAGTAAAGAAGAGTTGTTAATTAAAATATGTTTGACTTAAAGTTCAATAATTTCTGTTAATAAATTCATATATTTGAAGAGAAGTTGCCACTCATTTATTCCATATGTATGCAGAGTTTGCTGTTAGACCATGCTAGTGCTCGAATCACCTTTTCACTTATTGTTCTAACATTAAAGCCAAATTGGGCTGATAATTTACAGGAAAATACCTGAGTGACCGAGGGTTATTTGAATAAATAATTAAAAGCATTTAACAACACACAGTACTTCTGGTCAAATAGCAGAACAACAGGGAGAGGCACAGCAATAGTGGATGTTCTGGTAACGAAAGGCAGACCATTCTGTTCAACAAAATACATGAACATTTTGACTTTTTATATCCTATCTCAGAATTAAAACTGGTTCATAACTACATCATCCATCAATCCAGTATAAATTATATTCTTTTAGGGGTTTAGACTTAATTTTGTATGTTTGTTGGGGGATCATTTCTCCACCACAGGTTTGTTAAGCTCATGTGTAGACAACTCACCATCCTCTTCCTCATAGCGGAAGTCAGATACCCTCATCCCTCTGTCTCCATGGTCCATCCTGGCAGTTTCAAAAACACATTTTTTAGATACATGTATACCTAACCTTAAACATCATTGCATGCTTTGGCTGTGGTAAAAGTAGCTCTTAGTGACGTCATTTTAAGAAAAATCTGGTCATCCAGAAATTCGGTTGTGTGATGCCATCTCCTCTCTTCTCCTCGCTTTTGATTGCTGCAAGTAACTTTTCTCTCTTTCCAGGCATGTGCGTAAAAGCAGAGAAAAAGATGCACAAAGAAAAAGATGCTTTGACATGCGGCAATGTGCTTGAAAGTCCGTCTATTCGCATTGTGATCCAGGGACCAGTTTAGCTTTCAACACTCCTCTATTTCAGAGCTGTGCAGACAGAGGCACTGCTCCTCTCCAGTTTGGGTTTTTCCACCTTTTTCTCTCTTTCTCTGACAGGTGAGTGCACATTAACATCAAATAGAAGAAGTTGTGAAATGGCTAGTATCGCGAGTAAACATAACAATAAATAGATCAAAATAATAATGAGAATGTAAAATAAGGTGCATCCAAATATTTTGATGCTGTGTTACAATTATCTAATTTTGCTAAGTTTTATCATCATGACACACATTTCCTTATCCAGTATAATTGGTTAATTTCTCTCCATTGATTACTAGAAGTGGATTTCTGTATTTTTTTAATATATATTTTGTTTGTTTCTTGTATCAACCAATCACAGCGCTGAGAAGACAGCATCACACTTAACAAGGGTCAACCACACCTCTTCACTAAGATAAACATTTATGTTGTCTCCTTACTCAGAGTCGCTCTGACCAACGTCCTGAATCAGACTCCTTGTCAGAAACGTTTAGGCCAAGACAGAAGCTCTCTGAGAGGACTCTGAGAAGCTTTGTGAATACGGGCTCGAAAGTCGGTGATGTGGTGAAGCGAGAGAATCATTTTGGAAGTTTAGTGTATGTTTGGTTTTACAGTTACAGTATCATAAACATAGGTTTAGAATAGTAGCGTAATAAAATAAATATGGAGTAATAATAGTTTGACCTTTTCACTAAGGTTATTTAGGGGGCAATTCATTATTACAAATGGCCTGAGAGTGTTTCTTTCATTTTAATGTAAACAAAAGTCTAAATAGTCATTAAAAACATTGTACCTTTTGTACTTTAGTTCTGGTCACAATTACCCTTTTAATGAACTGGTATGCACTTATATACTCATATATTCACTTCTAAGTTCACATGCATGTGCTTTTCAATCATGTGTGTGTATGTTTTTTTCTTGTACTTGCAGCTGACTGCACGCATTTTTGCTCATTTTACTAGTAAAGGGAAGATTTGATGTAAAGTGAGGACCGAAAAAAGGTCCTCACTTGTTTTCTGGGCTAAGGCTTAGATTTAGGACTAAGGTGTCAGTTTATGGTTAGGGTCAGGTATAAACCGGCAAAGGTCAGGGTTAGGCCATAGAAAGAATTCAAGATGAATTAGTCTATAAAAGGCAAGGCACAGTCCTCACTTTGTACATTAAACAAGGATATGTGTGTGTGTGTGTGTGTGTGTGTGTGTGTGTGTGTGTGTGTCAAAGCTCCATATCTGGGACATAACCTCTAGCTGCATTACCACCAGCAGCAGCTCTTGTTCACTGACCTGCTTGCTGCAGCACTGTCGTGCAGATCAATGGGGAAATAATTAGGAGCAAGGTTAAATCAATAAAAATGTGCATAATTAAAACAAATGGAAGGGTAACGTATCGCACGTGCCACCAGTCCACACACTGGAGGCCACCAGTGAGGATTAAGGCCACCATGTTCCTGCTGGTAGAGGAGTAAAGAAAATAAAATCTTTAACGTGCAGATAAACGAGGTCTGCACTGTTCTTTTTACCTACTGAATATGTTCTGAAACTCTATGGCTTCTAATCTGAAATTAATTTCTAAATGACTAAAATGCTAATTTTCTTTTACAGTCCATTTGAAATAAATTACATTTTTACCCGACCTAAAATATGAATATATTATAATTCAATATAGATTTTAAAGAAAGATCAAACAAAATCAGACAATCACACTGTTTAGAAAAGAATCCAACTCTTTTAGATTAACAATAGCATCTCCTCTATATGTTTTGTAGGACTGAAATTGCAAAATGGAAAATCAGTCAGGTCTAACTTCAGGCCTGTGTCTGTATTACATTCCAGTTTTTAGGTGTTGAGCTAATGGAGCTTCTTTCCATCCATCCATCCAAAAGAGGTGGCCAAACCTTTTCCTGAGTGTCCACTCTTCAGTCCACTGTCAGGTTTGCTGTGTATAAACAGAGCCTGTATGCGATCATTGTAACACTCCCTAGGAGTGTTCAGGAAGCAAACAACACTCCAAGAAACAGGCCTATAACAGTGAGATCACAAAAGACACCCAGGGTTACTTCTGAGAAACCACAAGTCTCTCTCACATTGACTAGTCTCAGTGGCTGTGAGTCAGCCAGGAGGACGCTGAACAACAAGCGGGGTCAGGACAGGACCACAGAAAGAAAGATTCTGCTCTTCAAAAACACTAAAACCTCCCTGCCGTTCTCTAAATGTCACAAGAAAAATCTAAAATATAAAAGGTGTTCACAATTTTGTGTTCGGTACATAATTCTATATACTTTTGAATGATAGTTTTGATGTCTTCGCTATATAGCTGCAATGTAGAAAGCCATAAAAACAAGGAAGAGAATGACACAGGGGAGTCCAAACGTTTGACTGATTTTGTAAATCAAAGTAAAATTTATGGAAAGTTGCCAGATCAACTGGTAGCAGGGGACATTTTGGCCTTTCAATGAACGGTATAAACCAACCATGTTCCAGTCTGGATTGACCATAAAACATGAAACAGTTTTCTCAAAAATCTAATTGATTGTGTGTGTTTTTTCTGATTTACACAAGGTAGGAAAATACTCATACAGGCTCAAATGTATACATAGATCTTTGTTAATATCGTGTTAAATGTCCCTTAGTTGGACTTTGACAACAGTGTTGATATAATTCCTACTGCAGACCTATTTTCTAAGCACAGGGGTGAACCTGATGTTTATAGTCAGCATGCTTCATTTCCAAGTTCCACAGCAGAAGATATGTTCTCCCGTCTGGAAGATTGCCAGTCCAGTGAGTGCTGCCAAACAAATCCTTTTTATTTTTTTCAAACAGAAAGGCAATAGACCTTGTCACTTGATACAAGATTTCACTGAATGTATGCATATATCAGAGCCTGTGTGTATAGCTTTGACACTTTGTCGATTAAAGGAAACTTATTCCACCAACTTTTACATTTAAAACTCGTTTAATTTGGATATTGTGTCATATTCACTCCCTGGGAAAAGAACCCCCAGTTCAAATAAAGGATTAAAGTACTATAATAAATTACTTTCATGCATTTGATGAATGTAAGTAAACTTCTGACCACTGATGTTGTGTTTGTTAAATAATTTCAAACAAATCTTAAAATAGCTGTTTTGCATGCTAACAGTTGTGAGCCTAAATAAATACAGAAGTTGTAAACTTTTAATAATTTCCACACATTTAAATGATTCTATCTTTGCTTTGATAAGATTTTGAGCAATAAACTCACACATAATTAGGTTTTGTTTGTCTTAGCAAGGGTGGATTGAATGCCATGATTTAGATCAGGTTATGTATTGTTTTTTTTTTTTTTGGTATGAGTTGCTGGAGACACCACCCTGGAGGGAGGAGAGGTGTGAAGTGACTGGTGGAGGGAGGTCCCAACCCGGCGGAGCTCTGCCTGAGTTCTGCTGGCAAGGTTTGCAGCTCCGGCCTCCTGCCTCTGTAATTAGTGCTGTCACATCAGTGTCCTTCACACCCAGTGGGCAGCTGGAGCGAGAGCTGCAGGCCGGCCCCCTCACAAGCTGATCGATGGGCTCGGCGCTCTCTGAACACCCCCACCCTGCATCGTATGGAAATAATCCCCACTGGTGCATAAACGTGTGCACGAGATCCTACTGTCATGTGCCCTGCCAGCATGGATGTGATCCCAAATGTGTGGACGAGGCAAAACGGGTTAATTTGTTGAGCAATTGAGTCTTTCAGCATGGTGTGTCACATTTCTAACCTCATCTAAAGGCAATCAGGAAAACTGAAATTACATTAAAACATGATAATTGTTCCCCACAGAGAAAGCCTTCAATCGCAGAAATAGCTCACTGTTACTTTCACCCTGACCTCACAGGGTAGAAACATTCCCCAAGTTAAAAGTCTTGCACAGCAGCCTGGTGAATTTTAGAGACGCTTGTGCTTGTGTGATTTTTCTGAAATCGCTTCAACCCTCTTCAGATAAATCTTGATATTCTACCTAAAGAGACGTTTTTATGCTGTTTCTGTGACTGCGCTGTGATGGATGGAGGGAGGCTATAAAAATGAACTATGGAGGCTGTTCAATATGAGCCATTTGAATGATTGACATTTAAATCAATCACATTAGCTCGTAAAAGTAATGCTCCATCCTGGTTAAACTTCAACATCTACCACTTTTTGGTGACAAATCTTCCGTAAATATCTTAATCAGAATTTAACTAGATATGTTCAGCCGCTGTTTTTATTCATTGATCGCAGTGCCAGGACAAGAAAGGTAAGCCTGATGTGTTCATATGGGCCATATCATGAAGAGAAATATAAACGTAGTAAAAGTGACCCACTCCAAGTGTCATATGTCTTGTACTTGAGAAGGTTTATGTGTTGGAAGAAGAATTTAAAGGGGCAGTTCGGATTTCATCAGATCTTCTGATCATGAGCTTACCAGGGTACCTTCAGACCAAACAGCAGCACCACAGGAACATTTCCTCTTTCATGCTGTTAGATCTTAAAGTTTAGTTCCCTTCCTGAACAGACTGAGAGGTTTCAGCCGATCTAGCGGACTGATAAAACCAGCAGCTTCGGCCGGCGTTGATTTAGCGCAGTAAAATCCAAAAAGCAACAAACTGAAAAAAAAATTTCTCTTTGGAAAAACAGTCGGTAAATATCTGCTGACAGTTTCTTGTATAAAGCGGGTATAAATATTTTCACTGAGTTGTTTTAAACTGCTAAAACAGGCTGACACTTCTGGTTCGTCTGACTTTTTTTAACCACGGTGAGGGAATGATTCTTAATAGAAGTTTAAAGAATTTCACCACAAAATTCTCACATTAAGTTTATGACCAGACTTTGACTAGTTTCTAAAAGAGCTAATGGTCAGTTGCTCCCTTGCAATCATTGTTAAATCTAATCCGAGTTTATAGAACTTCTGATTTGTTTTCTATTAATTCTTTCTTCCCTAAGGTTTACTTATGATGTTGACAATGAATGGCATATGGCTTTCTGCCTTGATCAGAAACCAGCTCTTATTGGCATTTCTGCTTCCACCAAGGACAAACTGGATACTTAATTATCTGAACAATTTCTTGATAATTTTTACTCCAAATTTGATAAAAATCTACCCAAATAAAATGTCTTTAAACGTTTACACCTCTTCTATTAGCTAATAGTTTATTTTATTAGTGCACAAAAATCTATTATCATTGAAATATAATATTAGTGTGTCCCCGTGACTGGCTGCACAACTCAGGCACCACCTAAAACAGAAACTTCCTCATCCGTATCCATACAACTTCAGCTGTTTTGTGTTTCTGTTACAAAAACAGTTTAGACTTTCCTTGGTGTCATTTTCCAAATGGCCTAAATTCTCTAATACTTCCATATCCCCGTCTCCCAGGCCTGCAGGTCCAAGCTGGAAACCATTTCTGATCAACAAACTGAGAAAATGAAACTGCATTACTTAGCTCTCGGTATCTCCGCTAAAAGAAAAAGAACAGAACAAACAAGTATGACTAAAAAGAACTAAGAGAGTAAGTTGGTAGAAGTGACAGCCTACCTGGATTAGTGGTTCGTTAGAGTGACACACAGGAGAAAAGACGTTTGATGTTCATCGGGTCGCATCAGTGAAAACATGCCAGTGGAGCTCCAACAAACTATTGAGTGGAATAAAGTCAGCACAGAGGAGCACCTCTTTCTGTTAGTGTGTGCCTCTGTGCCTGGCTATCGCTCTCATCGTGAGGTCAATAACAGGCAAACCAGCACAGAGCTGAGAGCTACAGGCAGGAAGCTGTTCCTGTCAACGGACACACATAGGAAATCTCTCACCATGCTCTACAAGCAGGTCAATACATTTATTACTGTGCTGCCACAGAATATAGAGGGGAAAGTGTAACAGCACCGGGAGACACAAGACTAAACATTCATGGACTTGCATTTTCAATTCTAGGGTTTTATACAGTGGAAGTTATAAAAATACCAGATTTTTTCCATTTGAATCTACACTTAAGTGTATAAAAACACACAATAGATTCATTATTCATTATTAGAGACACATGTTTGTTGTTATGTGTGTCTCTGTGTTGCCCTGCGATAGACTGGCGACCTGTCCAGGGTGTACCCCGCCTCTTGCCCATTGACAGCTGGAGATAGGCACCAGCAACCCTCGTGAACCCAACAGGTTTAAGCGTGTCAGAAAATGGATGGATGGATGTACTGTTATTTTTAGCAATTTGTTTTAGATTTGCTGCTGTGATTGGGATCATTGTCCTGCTGATGACCCCAATGGGGTGAAACTTCAGCTGCCAGAAAGAGGGTTCCTGATCAACTATAGAACGCTTTGGCACACAGAGGAATTCCTACTCTAATCAACAGCTGCCCTATGGGGCACGAAAGGGCATGTGATTTTGCTAAGCACTGTGGGATGCGATTGTCATTTTCCTGGACAGCAGCTTTTATTCACATCACTGATTCTGATGCTGTGAGTGAGAGAGATGCAACACACTTGCAAAATAGACCATACAAAAGAGAAAGGGAATGGACAGTACTGAGACAAGCTAGACCCTGTTTTGAAGGTTCGCTAACTCAAAAAAACTCTCCAGGATCAGAGCGATTGGTCCATATGAGCAGAAAATGAGAACTAGACAAATGGTTTACATGACCTGATGCCATTCTCAGAAACTGAGCTTTCTTTCTATTTTATCAATGGAGTTAAAGTTTTTATACTGGCGAAGAATTCAGAAATGTTAAGTCTTTAGGGGTTCATGGACAAAGCAACTTTGGGTGGGTCCAGGATCTCCGAATTTTTTTCACCTTAAAGAGAAAACTGTCGTCATTTCAGAGGTATGTAAACAACAGGCCTTCACCTCACAGTGCTCCTCCTCTACTCTGGTGTCTGCAGGACCAACTTATTGAACATTATTTTAAACCTGGCATCCACTCTGTATTTATGTTGGAAATATTTAGGGGCTTATCACTTAATTTAACTATGAGCCAGGGAATGTTCACAATCATCTGAATTCAAGACAATTTGACTCGTGCTGAGACCACTGATATAAAATACATAAATGAAATGTTTTACACAATCAATAATTTACACATTACTTCTATTTAACTGTTCTCTTTTAACAAAAGCACAAAGTTATTTTGGTGAACAAATAGCTTTTATATGGCTGTTGTTGTATTTTTTTCTGTGCTAATTGCAAATCTATTTAAGCCCTGGTTCTTCAATCCCAGCGGTTGAGGGAGGTTGTACTTAAACCCTGGATTATTTGTGATGCAAGTGGCAAGGTGGATTCACCTGCATGGCCTTTTAATCTGTCTCTGAAGCTGAATCAGTTTTTTAGGAACCCGTTTTTGCCTTTAGATTTATCTGGGTTTTTACATAATATAACTTCCTTACCTCAACAGAGATATGGATCTAGGTTTGCACATTTTGCTTTTCTTTGGTATCTCATTTGCAGTGTCTTTTGTTGTTAATACCTTACTTCCACTGTTAATGTGACTTTTGCTGTGTCTTGCACCGCAGAAGAATTAAAATAAAACTTTGATGTCAGAGATTGCATAAGTAAATATCATATTTAAATTAAAGTAGTTTGAATATTATTTCATATATACCTACTGAACTAAAGTATTAACTAATGCCAACATGCAGAGTCTTATCAACTGTCTCTGTAAAGTGTATGCATGTTTTGTGCATTAAAAGCAAGTAATGGTGAGAGTTTCCTGTATATGACATAGCAATGAAATGTTAAAAATAAATTATAGAAATAATAAAAGGAGGATTAAAGGACATAATTGTTACTTTCAGGAAAACACAGAAATTCATAGCACATGATCCAGATAAAAAGCATGTCCCGTGTTGCTCTGACCCCTCTGGATAGCTGCTGCTGTGCATCTGATGTGGGAGCTGTAGGTGTAACGGCTAACTGCTGATTCACTCTCCCGTCTTCTAGTCCGGCGTTTAAATTTCGTTATATGCAGCAAATGATCAATTTGACTGAAATTGTTTTCTAGTCAGCCCATGTTTCCCCGGGGCCGTGGACGTCATGCCACATTATGTACCACACTTGCTTATTGTGCAAAGTCAACTTTAACCAAATCTGGCAGTCTTAAAATATGACATTGACAATTCCTGTAGCTCTCCCACCTTTCAGCTTTAGAGCCTTGGCATCATCCTGGACAGCCTCTCCATCACTTTCCACATCCACATCATCACCTGGTTAACTTTCATCTTTGCAGCATCAAGTTCTTCCTTCACACTTTTGCCAAACTGGTCCACAGTCCACTCACCTCTCCACTTTACAATTTCAGCTCCCTTCCCTTCCTGCCCACCAGAAAACCCTCCATAAACTGCAACTGATACAAAAGACAGCAGCTTGCATCGTTACATCATCTACTTCACACCTGTACATTAACTCCACTGGCTCCCTGCCACCTTCATTATAAATCAATCCTATGATCATACAAGGCCAACCACAACCTTGGCCTTTCTGACTTCATCCAAGTGAATGCAAGTTCAAAGTATTTGCTATGCTATTTGTCTTTTTATTATTTTATTTAGTACCATGTTTATCCATAGGGATTTATAAATAACATGTTATATTACAGTAAAAGGGGAACCACACTACTGAAATACTGAAGACAGCAGGAATGTGATTTAAAACTACCTAAAACAGGGACTTTGTGGTTACGCACACGGTCGGCCATGGATGCAGGTTCCTCTGTACTGTAGCTGTTTCACATAGGGTGACCAGTGACCTTAAATGACCAAATGTGGGACAATAGGATGCTTGTGAGGGACACTGCGGGACACATAACCAACACTATGATGACGTCATGCATTTTAATTTAACACAGATTGCACATTACAATAATCAGTCTCTGCTTTGCCTGTTATTACACAACAGTTAATTATCACAACTCGCGAGTTTATGAAAACACATTATTAAACTTTTTGGACGTTAATAAAACTCTTACATTTTAGCCCTGTGACTGGAGACCTGTCCAGGATGTACTGTGTCCTCGCCACTCGCCCACTGATTACTGGGAGAGTCACCAGCCCCCCCACGACCCTGTGTTACATCGAGCCGCGTTTCCCCATCAGATACGGCACGAAGTAACACCTGCACGGATGTTAAACTTTAGAAAAGTTTAACAGAAATTTATCAGAAAACTAGCTTAACTAGCTTTTAAAGATGAACACTTTTTAATAAGAAATGTTATTGTTAACATTAATGTTATTAAACTTTTACGTAAAGTTAAATATTGTTGAAGGTAATCTTGGCTGCTGCAGCTTGTCTGTCTGGCAGGTGTTTTTGATCTGGAGTAAAATGAGTCCATAGTTCCGCAGGAGGCTTTTTAAGCTGTTTCTGGTGCGACTCGCTTCTACAGTGTCGCTTCACATCGCGCTCCACTCCATTTAAAAATAAGAAATAACGTTTGCCAAATTTCATAAAAAGCTCTCTGAGAATTGCCTTTCTCTGGCCTCACTCAACTAGAAACCATTCTCTGCAGTTTTAAGGGAGGTTGTGCTGATTTCCTTTGGTCTGGTTTTGGCCAAACATTGCGCTTGGGATTTTGACCAAAAATCTCAATTTTGATCTAATCTGTCCAAAGAAAATTGCTCCAGAGGTTTTATGTTTCATGGTGCAACGAGTCCAAGTCCTGCTGCTTCAAAAACCAGGCTTGATGGTTTAGTATTTTTCAATTTATGCTTCCTAGCTAAGGCCTTTAGAGTCAGAGATGAAGCTCTTGGGTGTTACAGTTTTTCAAAGTGTTGCACAGTCTGACCTTGGGGTGAATTTGCTGGAATGTGTGCTCCTGGGAATGAACCTTTCCATTGCGACATCTAACATGCTTTTAAATATTTGTATAACCTTTGTTTTCTTTAATAAATAAAGACAGTCTCTTGTGTGTTTTTGTACAGTTAAACTTAGGTTCTAATCATTTTGGATCATGGAGAAGACCTTAATTATTTTGATCTACTAACAAAATAATAATGTTAGAGCCTAAAAATGCAATATATCTCTTTATCATGACAGTAAATTGTTAATTAAAGTGGGTTTAAAAGAAAAGAAATGTATTGTTATACCTGTTGCTGTGAACATATCTGTAATGGATTTACTGATTGACTGACTAAACCAACATTATGAAGTGACATATTTGAAACCAGCCTAATGCAAGTCAAAAATCCACCGAATAATAAGATGTTGATCAGCTAGTGAACCCCTCACTATATTTTTCTAATGAGCAAAAGCCTTAGAGGAAGAGCTTCGAGGCTGGTTGGTCTGCTGGTGGTGCATATTGAACAACAGGGGATTGCCAACATCTCCGGGCTGTGGTCTGTTGTAGTATTAGAAGGCAAAATAAGTATTTGAGAGGAGGGTGTTGTCCAAGCTTACATCCATTATGGACAACACCTTCCACCCCCTGCACCAGACTGTAGAGGAGCTGAGCAGCTCCTTTAGTGACAGACTTAGACATCCAGTCTGTAAGAAGGAGCGCTACCGCAGGTCATTCATTCCTGCTGCTATCAGATTTTACAATGCTGCACTGTAACTGTGACCACAACTGTAATAATTAATGAGCAATAACTAATGTGCAATAATCTATTTAATATACTGTACTACAACCCGTGCAATAATCCTGATGTAGTGACTTCTGCTGCTATCAACACCTGAACATAAGTCAGTACACATGTATGTATGTATGTACAAATGTATACACGAATGTATATGCACATATATACGCGTAAGTACGTATGTATTTAGGCGCATAGATATATGTATATATTTAAGTATATAGATATGTTTATATATATATAGACCACTAAGAATGTAAATGAGACATCATATGCCCATTCCTATTTCCTTTTTTTGTATTTTTTTGGTATTCTTTTTGATCCATTGTATATATGAAGATTCATTGTATATAACTGAATGCACCTTCCCTACTCTGCACCTTCTTGTATGAGCCGATGTGACGAGTGAATTTCTCCATTGTGAGATCAATAAAGACTATCTTATCTTATCTTATTTGTCCAAAACCTTCATGGTAACTGACCTGTTTGCTTGATGGTGAACAGACAGCCATTCAATGCCTAACTTTAGTTCCCTAGCACTGCTGTTACAATAGATGTTTCTCAGCTCACAAAAATTAAACAAGTGGATGTTGGGGTTAACCCTAAAGTTTCTGTCTTCATTAGAGTGCCACCGCCACCTTTGTTTTATTTACATATTTATTTCATGTTGGAAAATGGTTCATATTTCATGTATCAGTTTTTCAGCAGTAGTGTGTGCAGTAGTGTGAATGACGTGACAACTGACGCTGACGTCACTTCCTGTTTGCGGTAAGGCGAATTCCTGTTTTCACTGCGTGAGCAACGGTTTGTTGCTCCAGATTCTCTCGCTTTTATCTTTAATCTCTTTGCTGTAACATCTGTTTCTAACACATAAGCACTTTTAAAACATTTTCTGTTGCTGCACATCACGCTTGGGAACTCCTCGTGTTTCACGGTTTGCTCTCTTGGCGTGGTAGAAGGGCGCTAGCCTAGCTTTAGCCTAGCCTAGCTTTAGCTCCACAATGGCTTCCTCTCCTACTATTACTTCAGCTTCTCCGTCTCTTACTAAGTCTCCCCTTATCTCCTGCTCTCTGTGTCAGATGTTTAGCTATTCCTCTGCCTCCTTTAGTGATAATGGTACTTGTAATAAATGTAGTGTTTTTGTAGCTTTGGAGGCGAGGGTGTCAGAATTAGAGACCCGGCTCCGTGCTATGGAAAGACCAGCTGATAGCCGCCCCTTTGCTAGCGCGGAGCCACATAGACCTAGCGTTACTTCACTTAGTGGTCCTCCAGAAGCACCCGAGCAGCCGGGTAAGCAGGCCGGCTGGGTGACAGTTCGTAGGAAGCATAGCTCTAGATTTCAGCCCCCAGTTCACCACCAACCCGTCTGCGTTTCTAACAAATTTTCCCCACTCAGCGACACACCCGCTGAGAAGCCGACTCTGGTGATTGGGAGCTCAATAGTCAGAAACGTGGCACTAGAGACACCAGGGACCATAGTTAAATGCCTGCCAGGGGCCAGAACGGGCGACATAGAATCTTACCTAAAACTGCTGGCTAAGGATAAGCGTAAATACAGTAAGATTTTTATTCACGCTGGCGGTAATGACACCCGGTCACGCCGATCGGAGGTCACTAAAGTTGGTGTTGCTTCGGTGTGTGAGTTTGCTAAAACAATGTCGGACTCCGTAATTTTCTCTGGTCCCCTGCCTGATCTGACCAGTGATGACATGTTTAGCCGCATGTCATCATTCAACCGCTGGTTGTCTAGGTGGTGTCCTGAAAACGACGTGGGCTACATTGATAACTGGCGAACTTTCTGGGGAAAACCTGGTCTGATCCGGAGAGACGGCATCCATCCCACTTTGGATGGTGCAGCTCTTCTTTCTAGAAATCTGGCCGGATTTATTAGTTCTCCTAAATGCTGACAACCCAGGGTCCAGACCAGGAAGCAGAGCCGTAGTTTAACACACCTCTCTGCAGCTTCTGTACTGTTACCCACCCATTATCCTATTGAGACGGTGTCTTTCTCACGGCCAAAACTTAACAGATCAAAAACTGATCTAAAGGGAACAAATCATAAAAATCTAATAAAAATCCATACGGATCACTTTGAACCTAAAAATAAAACAATTAAATGTGGTCTATTAAATATAAGGTCTCTCCCTCCAAAGACTTTGTTAGTTAACGAATTGATTTCTGATAAACAGATTGATTTGTTTTGTCTCACAGAAACCTGGCTACAAGAGGACTACGTTAGTATAAATGAGTCAACTCCCTCCAATTATTCAAATTTCCACATTCCCAGATCTGTGGGAAGAGGAGGAGGAGTGGCAGCCATCTTTCAGTCTGATTTATTAATTAGTCCCAGGCCAATTAATAACTACAGTTCTTTTGAACATTTAACCCTCAGTTTCCCTCATCCAAACTGCAAAGCAATAAAACCTCTTCTGTTTGTTGTTTTGTATTGTCCACCAGGCCCTTATACTCAGTTTTTGGATGAGTTGTCAGATTTCTTATCTGATTTGGTGTTAAATACTGATAAGGTTATTATAGTGGGTGATTTTAACATCCATGTTGACACAGAATGTGATAACCTTAGTGTAGCCTTTAAAACTATCCTAGATTCAATTGGTTTTGCTCAAAATGTGCATAAACCGACGCACTCTTGGCTCCATACTTTAGACCTTGTGCTGACATATGGCATTGATTGTGAAGAATTAACAGTATTTCCTCACAACCCTGTCCTATCTGATCATTTTTTAATAACATTTGAGTTTAATCTAACTGAGTTCTCCACCCCCAAAAGAGGGTTCCATTATAGTAGATCTTTATCGGATAATGCTGTATCAAAACTTAAAGAGTCTGTCCCCTTTTTAATATCCTCCGTATTGCAGAAATGCCCAGTAGATGGCAGCAATGTTGTTTCTTCCAATTCACAAATAGATGTCTTTGTAAACGGTATGACTTTGTCATTGCGTTCTGCATTAGACAATGTAGCTCCCTTGAAAAAGAAGGTGATTATTCACAGGAAGCTGGCTCCTTGGTTTAATTCAGAGCTGCATTCCTTGAAGCACAATGTTAGGAAATTGGAGAGAAAATGGCGCTCTACACACCAAGAGGAATCCTACCTAATCTGGAGGGACAGTCTATTGTTGTATAACAAGACCATTCGCAGAGTTAGAGCAGCATATTTTTCATCATTAATTGAGGAGAATAAGAATAATCCTAGATTTCTCTTCAATACAGTTGCCAAACTTACCCAGAGCCACAGCTCTGTTGATCCAGCCATCCCCTTAGCTCTTAGCAGTAATGATTTTATGGGATTCTTCATAAATAAAATTGATTCCATTAAAAATAAAATAATTGGCATCCTCCCAAACATGATTACCTCGTCCTCAGTAAGTGAGGCAGCATTGGAGGAATCCTTAGAACCTGCGCAGTGTCTGAACTGTTTAAAAGCAGTAGAGCTTTCTGAGCTATCTAGAATATTAGCTTCATCTAAACCTTCTACCTGTATGTTAGACCCAATCCCAACCAAGTTGTTTAAGGAGGTATTCCCTCTGATCAGTGGTCCTATTTTAGACATGATTAATCTATCCTTAGTAAATGGATATGTACCACAGGCTTTTAAAGTAGCTGTTATTAAACCTTTACTTAAGAAACCTTCTCTTGATCAAGATGAGCTAGTAAACTACAGACCTATATCTAATCTTCTTTTCTTATCTAAAATTCTTGAGAAAGTAGTTGCTAATCAACTTTGTGAACATTTACAAAGTAATGACCTACTTGAGGAGTTTCAGTCAGGCTTTAGAGCTCATCATAGCACTGAAACAGCTCTGGTGAAGGTCACCAATGATATTCTCATGGCCTCAGATAATGGACTTGTGTCTATACTTGTCCTGTTAGATCTCAGTGCTGCATTTGATACAGTTGATCACAATATTCTCCTACAAAGACTTGAGCATACTGTAGGGATTAAGGGAAAAGCATTAGGCTGGTTTAAATCTTATCTGTCGGACAGATTCCAGTTTGTTCATGTTAATAATAAATCTTCTTCAAACTCTAGGGTCACCTGTGGAGTACCACAGGGTTCAGTCCTTGGACCAATTCTATTTACTATATATATGCTTCCGGTTGGCAAAATTATCAGACAGCATGGGATTAATTTCCACTGTTATGCTGATGACACTCAGCTATATTTATCCATAAATCCTGATGAATCCAATCAGTTACTTCGACTGCAGTCATGTCTTGATGACATCAAAAGCTGGATGACTTTAAATTTCCTGCATTTAAATTCTGACAAGACAGAAGTTGTAATCTTTGGGCCAGAGTCCTCAAAAAATAAACTTCTTAATCAATCACTTAATCTGGATGGCATTAACTTGGCCTCTGGTAATAAAGTTAAAAACCTTGGTGTTGTTTTCGACCAAGACATGTCATTTAAATCCCATATTAAACAGGTTTCCAGAGTTTCCTTTTTTCACCTCCGGAATATCGCCAAAATTAGAAACATTCTGTCCAGGGGTGATGCTGAAAAACTAGTCCATGCATTTGTTACTTCAAGGCTGGACTATTGTAATTCTTTACTATCAGGAAGTCCACAAAATGCAGTTCGAAGTCTTCAGCTGATCCAAAATGCTGCGGCAAGAGTCCTGATGAAAATCAACAAGAGGGATCATATTTCTCCAATTTTAGCTTCCCTTCATTGGCTTCCTGTTAAATCAAGAATAGAATTTAAAATTCTTCTTCTAACGTATAAAGCCCTTAATAACCAAGCTCCATCATATATCAGAGCTCTGATTAACCCGTATGTTCACAGAGAGCACTTCGCTCTCAGACTGCAGGTCTGCTGGTGGTTCCTAGAGTCTCTAAAAGTAGAATGGGAGGCAGATCCTTTAGCTATCAGGCTCCTCTCCTGTGGAACCAACTCCCAGTTTTGGTCCGTGAGGCAGACACCCTATCTATTTTTAAGACTAATCTTAAAACTTTCCTTTTTGACAAAGCTTATAGTTAGAGTGGCTCATGTTACCCTGAGCTATCTCTATAGTTGTGCTGTGATAGGCCTAGGCTGCTGGAGGACATCAGGGTCTAATTTTCTCACTCTACTGATTTCTACTGTTCTTCATTCTACGGTTCTCCAGTTTTGCATTGTATTACATTGAAATGACTGTCGTCATTTCAGCTTTTAACTTTTTGCTCTCTCTCTTTTTCTTCATAGTAGGTACACCTGGTCTGGCGTTCTGTTAACTTTGACATCATCCAGAGAAGACGGCTCACCCGTTACTACCATCTAATGTAGAACAGATTACTAGATCAATGTGTGCTTCTGTGCTTTTTGTCTCTCTTGTTGTGTCTCTGCTCTGTCTTCTGTAACCCCAGTCGGTCGAGGCAGATGACCGTTCATACTGAGCCCGGTTCTGCCGGAGGTTTTTTTTTTCCCGTTAATGGGTGGTTTTTCTTCCCACTGTCGCTTCATGCTTGCTCAGTATGAGGGATTGCAGCAAAGCCATGTACAATGCAGACGACTCTCCCTGTGGCTCTACGGTTCCCCAGGAGTGAATGCTGCTTGTCGGGACTTTGATGCAATCAACTGGTTTCCTTATATAGGACATTTTGACCAATCTGTATAATCTGACCCAATCTGTATAATATGATTGAACTTGATTTTGTAAAGTGCCTTGAGATGACATGTTTCATGATTTGGCGCTATATAAATAAAATTGAATTGAATTGAATGCATTTGGTGGACGATTTTAAGTTCCAAAGTGACTTACAAATAAGGATATATTAATGCAGTTAGCATCGAAGCTAAATATAAGTTACTTAGAAGGTAGATCACCAATCATGTTTTCCCCAGAAAGTTTGCCAGTTATCAATGTAACCCACGGCATTTCATGACACCACCTAGACAACCGGCGGTTGAATGATGACATGCAACTAAACATGTCATCACTGGTCAGATCAGGCAGGGGACCAGAGAAAATAACGTAGTCCGACATTGTTTGAGCAAACTTACACACCAAAGCAACACTAACTTTTGTGACCTCCGATTGGCATATCCGGGTGTCATTACCGTCAGCATGAATAACAATCTTACTGTATTTACGCTCATCCTTAGCCAGCAGTTTCAGATAGGATTTGATATCGCCGGTTCTGGGCCCTGTCAGGCATTTGACTATGGTCCTTGGTGTCTCTCGTGCCACGTTCCTGACCAGTGGGTGTGTCGCTGAGTGGGGAAAATAATTGGTTTAGAATTAGAATTGGTGGTGACCTTGGGGCTGGAATCTAGCGATATGCTTTCTGCGTATTGTCAACCAGCCGGCCTGGTTACCCGGTTGCTCGGGTACTGCTGGGGGACCAATACGTGAAGCTAATCTCTGTGGCTCCGCGCTAGCTTAGAGGCCTTGGCTATCTGCTGATTTTTCTACAGTACTGAGCCGGGCCTCCAATTCTGACACCCTTGCCTCCAAAGCTACAAAAACACTAGATTAATTACTTGTGCCACTGTCACTAAAGGAGGCAGAGGAATAACTAAACATCTGACACAAAGAGCAGGAGATAGGGGGAGACTTAGACAAAGACGGAGAAGCTGATGGAAGGATAGGTGAGGAAGCCATAGTAAAGCTAAAGCTTTGCTAGGCTAGGCTAGTGGCCTCTTACCACGCGAGAAAAGTAAACCGTGTGAAACATGAGGAGATTTCCTCACTGCAGGGTGCCTACTGAAACTACAGGTAAAAGCCAGTAAATTAGAATATTTTGAAAAACTTGACTTATTTCAGTAATTGCATTCAAAAGGTGTAACTTGTACATTATATTTATTCATTGCACACAGACTGATGCATTCAAATGTTTATTTCATTTAATTTTGATGATTTGAAGTGGCAACAAATGAAAATCCAAAATTCCGTGTGTCACAAAATTAGAATATTACTTAAGGCTAATACAAAAAAGGGATTTTTTAGAAATGTTGGCCAACTGAAAAGTATGAAAATGAAAAATATGAGCATGTACAATACTCAATACTTGATTGGAGCTCCTTTTGCCTCAATTACTGCATTAATGCGGCGTGGCATGGAGTCGATGAGTTTCTGGCACTGCTCAGGTGTTATGAGAGCCCAGGTTGCTCTGATAGTGGCCTTCAACTCTTCTGCGTTGTTGGGTCTGGCATTCTGCATCTTCCTTTTCACAATACCCCACAGATTTTCTATGGGGCTAAGGTCAGGGGAGTTGGCTGGCCAATTTAGAACAGAAATACCATGGTCCGTAAACCAGGCACGGGTAGATTTTGCGCTGTGTGCAGGCGCCAAGTCCTGTTGGAACCTGAAATCTCCATCTCCATAGAGCAGGTCAGCAGCAGGAAGCATGAAGTGCTCTAAAACTTGCTGGTAGACGGCTGCGTTGACCCTGGATCTCAGGAAACAGAGTGGACCAACACCAGCAGATGACATGGCACCCCAAACCATCACTGATGGTGGAAACTTTACACTAGATTTCAGGCAACGTGGATCCTGTGCCTCTCCTGTCTTCCTCCAGACTCTGGGACCTCGATTTCCAAAGGAAATGCAAAATTTGCTTTCGTCAGAAAACAGGACTTTGGACCACTCAGCAGCAGTCCAGCTCTTTTTTTCCTTAGCCCAGGTGAGACGCTTTTCGCAGTGTTTCTTGGTCAACAGTGGCTTGACACGAGGTATGCGGCAGTTGAAACCCATGTCTTTCAAGCGTCTCTTGGTGGTGGATCTTGAAGCACTGACTCCAGCAGCTGTCCACTCCTTGTGAATCTCCCCCACATTTTTGAATGTTTTTTTTTTCACAATCTTGACTAGGGCGCGGTGATCCCTATCGCTTGTACACTTTTTCTGACCACAGTTTTTCCTTCCCTTTGCCTCTCTATTAATGTGTTTGGACACAGAGCTCTGAGAACAGCCAGCCTCTTCAGCAATAACCTTTTGTGTCTTTCCCTCCTTGTGCAATGTGTCGATGGTCCTTCATATTTGGCCTATCAGCGTACCTCGAGTCGCTGTTGCACGTTCCATAACAACAATGTTTAAAAACCATGGTTAGGAGACGTCTTAGACTTAGAAAAAGCAGTCGTTTTACCGAGTAAAACCAAGGGTAACGTACAGCGAAAGAGTGTAGGACAACGCATATTTGCCCTACCTGTACCACGTGATATGACGTCACGTTCTAAAAATATCTCACTCGCGGAACGCCATTTGCATTGCTTGTCGTCATTTCAGCTTTTAACTTTTTGTTCTCTGTCATTTTTTTCCTTCATAGTAGGTACACCTGGTCTGGCGTTCTGTTAGCTGTGACATCATCCAGGGAAGGCAGATCACCCGCTATTACCATCTAATGTAGAACAGATTACTGGATCAATGTGTGCTTCTGTGCTTTTTTGTCTCTCTTGTTGTGTCTCTCCTCTTTCTTCTCTAACCCCCAGTCGGTCGAGGCAGATGACTGTTCACACTGAGCCTCATTCTACTGGAGGTTTTTCCTTCCTGTTAATGGGGAGTTTCCGTCTCCACTGTCGCTTCATGCTTGCTCAGTATGAGGGATTGCTGCAAAGCCATCAACAATGCAGACGACTGTCCCCATGGCTCTATGCTCTTTCAGGAGGAGTGAATGCTGCTTGTCAAGACTTGATGCAATCTACTGGGTTTCCTTAGAGAGGAAACTTTTTTAATCAATCTGTATAATCTGATTGAATTTGACTTTGGAAAGTGCCTTAAGATGACATGTTTCATGAATTGGCGCTACATAAAAAAAATTAAATGAAAATAAACTCTGAATGTCCGCTACCATTAGCCACCATTAGCCTCATTAAAAACTTAATTCTAACTCTAGTAAATGTAACTGCAGTTTGTTTAACATAATAATTTTCTTTTCGTTCCGCTATCGTCGGATAGTGCTACGAGCGTTAGTACAGCATTAATAGGGAACATTATCGTCTATTTAATGGTGTTTTGTGTAACATAAGATTAACTCATCAAGTTAATGGCGACATGGCCCAGATGTGCCCCAACACATCATTTCCGTCAGATAATCCGCTACAGCAGCAATTTGCTGATTTACCAATTTCCAGGAGAAATAATTACATTAATAAAAATAAAGTGTCCTAAAGGTTATATATTTTTTATTTAGCAGATCATTCTTTAAAATGTTGTTTCCTCAAATAATGTTTTATCTAACCTGGAGTTGCATTGTGAATGGGTTGAACAGATACTAGGTGTTGTTCTAAATTAGTTAAACTAATTTAACCGCATTCCATATTCTTAAGTTCTCTTACTAGGATCTGCAGTGAACCCAAGATTAACTGAATCATTCTCATTGTGATGGTTTTCAGCTATCTTTATTTGTCGTTTTGTTCTTTTGTGTGTACATAGTTCCTTAGTTTCTTTAATCTTAATTTTGCTTTTGTAGTTTAGTTAAGTTTCACTAGCCTAGTAGAGAGGATTTGGTTTTAATTCAGATGCACAACATTTTATAGCGGTGTTCCCTGGATGTTCATTTATTTCTGTTAATAAATTCTTATACTTGAAGATAAGTTGTCACTCATTTATTCTGTGTGCCGAGTTTGCTGTTAAAAGAACGCCAGTGCGTTGTGCGTAAAGGCACAACAGGAGCCTCCCAAACAATTAAATGGAATTTCCGCCCTTTGTAACAGCATGATCATATTCTTAGTTATGGCCATTTTACAATCACCAAAGCGCAGCACGCTTCACATGAAAAATCTGGTGATGGTGCTATACATTTGGCACAGTTGTGTAAACTTTTGAATCTTGTTCTGTTGTCCAAAAAATAAATTAATGACAATACTGGTCCTTTCAACTATTAATAAAATAATACATTAATTGAAACCTGTAAATTATCATCCTACCTATCTCTTCTCCCACTGAGGCGAACAAACTTGTAGAGCATAAAGAACTGGAGATAAGGTATTAAATCTGATTGCCAGGGGACTACAGATCTGAAGATGTGCTGCTATTAAAAGCTCTGAATCTGTGAGAGGTTTATTAGGATGATGAGGGATGGAGGCTGTATGTGATGAGAAGCTCCTGTGCAATCATCCAGCAGAAGAAATTTGTGTCCTTAACGCCCTGAGGCAGAAGCTTATCAAATCTTTCTTTCTTTTTTTTAACCCTACAGCACATGGAGCATTTAGTGTGAAATTGACTGCAGACTGGTTGGTCCACCCCCACTCTCTAACTAGGGCCAGATATGTGGGTAATTCAATCCACGCTGCACACAGGTGTGGACGGAAGCCTGTTTTTCTAATGTCAACATGTTGGAGTTCAAACTTCCCTTAGCGATGCAATACAAACTTGTTAATTAAACTGACAACAAAATTCATATTCTAGCTCTAATAAAATATCAGCCATGTTTCGTTTTGAGGTGATGACTCCAAGTAGTTGTCAAAATACACATCCGTGTACACACGCTCCACCTATCATTTTAATTTCTACTGGGAATTTCTGTTCAGAGATTATGCAATTCCAACTGAAGTTATGGGTGGTAGATAACATTTCATTGAACACCATCTTCACACTGTTCCACCATGTGATACACACGTGCCATGATCCTCAGGTGATTGATTATTTTTAGGTTCCTGGGGATCGTGCATTCTTTCAGTCTTTCACCTTTTAGTCTTAGTCCTTCCTTCTTATTTCCGGTGATTATTTAGTATTCTGTTCATTATAGATTTAGTTAGTTACTCCTGCTTCTGTTAGATCCTTACTTTATTGTCTGCCTGTCTTCGGGGCCCTGTTTCACAAAGCCGAGTTAGTGGATATCCAGAGTAATTTTGGGGGTCAATTCCAGCATACCCTGGCTTTTCCGTTTCAGAAAGCTCAGAAGCCTTGACCCTGAGTCAAATTATGACAACATATTACTTTGTGAAAGAACCTTGCTCGGTAGCAAGGTTGTTAGGGTTAACTGTGAGTTTTTCCTACTTTTTAGCTGACATTAGCACAATGAAGGAAGTGTGGGAAAAGCAGTGTCCTTTTCTGGAGGAGCCTGCATTCTACAGTACAAATACTCCACCGAAATCTCTGTTGGGGGAGGTTGATCACACCACGGTTAAATGTCTTATAATTTCTGGAGTAATATATTTTCAAGCATTACTGTTTTCCGCTGCTCTCAATAATTTATCTAAATCTTTTCAGCCCGCACATCTCTCCTACGCTCTCAGTTCTGAACAATTTCTTTGTGCTGCACTTTGTTTTCATGCCAACAGCTTTTTAATAATCTTGGTGACGCTGTAATCTCTGAATCTTTCAGAGGCAACTGTATGTCATGCTGTCAGAAATGTTAGTGTTGGACTCAGTCAGTAGAGTTTAATGTTGTTCCAGATGTCTGAGATCCCCAAGTTTAATAAAATAACTAATAAACAGGATGAAAGCAATACTTTATTCTGTATTAAATTTTGAGACTTCTAGCTCTAATTTGCCATTCATATATTTCCCCCCCAAAACCGTTAGGCCTGCAGCACATTTCTTCACTTAACTAACACCACCTTTACTTCAACCTAAAGTATAAATATAGCCTATATGATTAATATAAACTGAGGTTGGCACAAATTATACACCAACAAGAAATTCATCAACTCATTTTTAGAAGGATGGATGAAGCCAAATTCTGACAAAAAAGAATTAACGAACATATCAGTTATTTCAATACCTTACAACATCCCATGATTAATTGCAAACAATTCAGTTGATTAAAGTTAAACATAAGAATAACTTATAACTGGACCTTACCTCTGTATTTTCATACTTCATCTTGATTTGCTGCCATGTCCTTTTTACGCCTGTCGTAATCTCATCTAGAAACACAATCAATGCCCCCCCCCCCCCTCCCTTTTTTTTGGGTGTTGAATGAGTTTTAGTGTTAGAATGCAGCTTTAATTCTCCATCAAATAGTTGTCAACTCACTCATGCAGTGACTTTTTCAGCAATTCTCTGCCGCTAGCTCGCTTTTTCTGCAGCAACAGCATTGATTCTTTTTGTTAATTATGGTTTAATCTTCTCCATATGCCTTCATTAAAGATTTCTAATTCCACTGGTGGGAAACGCGCACTTCCAGGTTTCTTATTTCCTGCCGTTGCCATGGTGAATCACGTTATCTGCATCCCATTGATGAGGGCTTCTTTCAGACTTATGCTGGTGCTTAACTCAGGGTTGATTGGACGCTGAGTTCAGTTACCTGGCTGATATCACCTGTTCTGAAACCGAAAACGCTGAGTATGACAGAGTGAGGTAGAACTACTCAGAGTAGCTGCTTTCTACTCAGGGTAGAATGGTCATTCTTTCTGAAACGGGGCCCTGGTCAGTTAATGAGTTTACTTAGTCATGCTCTGTTTAGTCATTGTGGTTTTGTGTTTTTGTGTCGTTCTGTTTCTTTCCTTGTCTTCTGTCATGTCATTGCTCCCAAGCTCTTGTCTGCACTTTGGTCCTGCTACAACTCCACATTATACGGCAACACGGGTGATGGAAGCTGAATAAGGAGCGAGTATTTAGGAAATATTTATCGAGGCTAATATTAATGATGATCAAATGAAAAATAGTTAAAAGTAAAAACATTGTTCTGTTGTAAAATTGAAGATGTATCAGGGATTCAGCCTGAGATTTGACCTTGAGATATATAGAACCATTTATGATTGACCTCATGTTCTGTTCATGCACAGCACTTTGAATCATCTTTTTACTGAATAGTGCTATATAGATAAACATGCCTTGCCTCAAGGTGGCCAACTCCTGTGGCTGTTGAATAAAATCCAAATCATAACCCCTCCAGCTCCGAGCTTGACAGTTTATAGGGCGTTCATCATACTGTCCTAGCTGGTATTAGCCTTGCCCCATGATACACCGCATTATAACCACACATCCTCACTCTGGGCTCTTCTGTCCAGACATTGTTCTAGAATTATTCAGATTGCTCATCTTTGCAAACCTCATCTGTCAGATTCAGAGTAAATAAATAAATAAAAATAAACTTATCTGGCAAGCCTTTTAGAGAAGCTAGATTTGTTTAGTCTTTTTTAAATTCTACTGTCATAAACTTTAACCATCATCATGCTCGATCAAATGTGTAGATCCTGCGATGGGGTCCTAGGTTTTCTTTTTCTTTCTTCCTCCTTTTCACTCTGTCTGTGTTTGGGGTTCTTTGAGCATTATGCAGTTTGACCTTCAGGGAAATTTTGTTTGGATCTCCACTCCTGAGAGGACTGAGAGCTGTTTTAGACACGTTCTGCTTGTGAACACTATTTATCTCTGTTGACCGACTCCTGACAATTTAGAAACGCTCTAAAGCCACCCCAGATGGATGGGCGGTAGCGGCTGCTTCTCAAGCCTTATTATTGTTGTATTTCCCTCTTGTGTAAAAGCGCACATGATTGTTCCAGACTAGCAAAAGACTTAAGACTTTGGAAATCTCTTCCCTTTAGTGTGGAGATTTTTTTTAAAAGCAACTCAAAACTCATTATTTTGCAATAGCTTTGGATTAACCATTTGGATGCACTGTTTAATGTTTTTCTTTTCTTCTGTACAGCTATTTGTGACAGAAGGCCCTGCTGTAAATAAACATTTACTAACAGAGGGCGGTAAATAGGTATCTGAAACTTGCTTGGCCAGCCAGACTGAATAACACGGAAAGTAAATCAGTCTGATAAGGCTCAATTCCCTTCAGCCTAAAAAAGACCAGACCAATCATAGCGCGGGAGGCGGGACTTTACGAAGTATCGCTCTCAGTGGCAGAATTACCCATAATGCAGCAGCACTTTTCTGCAACCATAACAGTCAATATACATATGGAGATTTTTGTTGCTTTGTGCCTTGGAAGATTTAGAAAGTACATTTGAATACACCATGTATCCTCTGATTTTTTTTAGACAAAAGGGGCAAAAAATTGTTTATTTAAGAGTTTGCTTGATGGCATGACATGGTTCACAGACTACAAATGGAAAAAACAGAGCATGTTTCTTGAAGATTTTTGTGTCACATCCATAGTTATCTGATTGGTGCCAACCTGATGACTCGGACCCTGTTAGCACCGCCTTTGAAATCGGACTGTACCAGCGCCTTACCAGACTGATAAGCGGTGTATATGGTGTACGTCAGTCTGGCCAGACTAATTTGAAACACCGCCAATTTTCCAAGTTTTCCCACTTGCAAAGAATGGACAGGTCTGTAATTTTCATCATACATACACTAAGAGACAGTATTTAACAAAAAAAATTTAATCCAGAAAATCTCATTGTATCATATTGAAATAATTAATTGGAATAATCAATATTTGAATGCTGGAGATAGGCACCAGAACCCCTCGTGACCCCACATGGGACAAGAATCCTCCATTTGCAGCAATTACAGCATTGCAGACCTTTGGCATTCTAGCTGTTAATTTGTTGAGGTAATCTGGAGAAATTGCACCCCACGCTTCCAGAAGCAGCTCCCACAAGTTGGATTGGTTGGATGGGCACTTCTTGCGTACCATACGGTCAAGCTGCTCCCACAACAGCTCAATGGGGTTCAGATCTGGTGACTGCGCTGGCCACTCCATTACTGATAGAATACCAGCTGCCTGCTTCTGCTCTAAATAGTTCTTGCACAATTTTGAGGTGTGTTTAGGGTCATTGTCCTGTTGTAGGATGAAATTGGCTCCAATCAAGCGCTGGGTATGGCATGGCGTTGCAAAATGGAGTGATAGCCTTCCTTATTCAGAATCCCTTTTACCCTGTACAAATCTCCCACCTTACCAGCACCAAAGCAACCCCAGACCATCACATTACCTCCACCATGCTTAACAGATGGCGTCAGGCATTCTTCCAGCATCTTCATTTGTTCTGCGTCTCACAAGCGTTCTTCTTTGTGATCCAAACACCTCAAACTTGGATTCATCCATCCACAACACTTTTTTCCAGTCTTCCTCTGTCCATTGTCTGTGTTCTTTTGCCCATCTTAATCCTTTTCTTTTATTGGCCAGTCTCAGATATGGCTTTTTCTTTGCCACTCTGCCGTGAAGCCCAGAATCCCGCAGCCGCCTCTTCACAGTAGATGTTGACACTGGTGTTTTATGGGTACTATTTAATGAAGATGCCAGTTGGGGACCTGTGAGGCGTCTGTTTCTCAAACTAGAGACTCTAATGTACTTATCTTCTTGCTCAGTTGTGCAACGCGGCCTCCCACTTCTTTTTCTACTATGGTTAGAGCCTGTTTGTGCTGTCCTCTGAAGGGAGTAGTACACACCGTTGTAGGAAATCTTCAATTTCTTAGCAATTTCTCGCATGGAATAGCCTTCATTTCTAAGAACAAAAATAGACTGTCGAGTTTCAGATGAAAGTTCTCTTTTTCTGGCCATTTTGAGCGTTTAATTGACCCCACAAATGTGATGCTCCAGAAACTCAATCTGCTCAAAGGAAGGTCAGTTTTGTAGTTTCTGTAACGAGCTAAACTGTTTTCAGATGTGTGAACATGATTGCACAAGGGTTTTCTAATCATCAATTAGCCTTCTGAGCCAATGAGCAGACACATTGTACCATTAGAACACTGGAGTGATAGTTGCTGGAAATGGGCCTCTATACACCCAGGGATGGGCACAAATACATCAAAATGTATTTCCAAAAAAAATACAAAATACCCACCTTAAAAATGTATCAAAATAAACTACAAAATACAGCAGCCAAAAAATTTATCAAAATAAAATACTGTATTTTTGTATTTTCAAAATACTAAAAAATACTTCATTCTAAGCGCCTTTTTCTTCTATCCCTTCACTTGTACACTATCTAGAAAAACATGTGGTGACCCCTCATGTTAGACACCCCAATATAAACCTCTGCCCTGAGAAATGTTCAGTAACTCAAGAAGCCCTTCCTTAAGTATACTTATTTACTCTATTGGTGGAATAGATTGCCCACTATGAATCAGTGACGATAACTCAAAGACAAACAATCCAAATAGGCCGTGGGCCAGAATCTGTAGGATGACTTTTCGTTTGAACTGTCAGACGGCAACTTTCTTTCACTTGGATAAGTTGCTACACATAGCAGTGATCTCAAAACACCAATGTTCCCACGATTTCGCTTGCACATTAATAAGTTTAAGCCAGTAAAAAAATTTAAACTGTAGCGCTCCGGTCCAAGAGGTCACGTGATTCGAGTTTTGCTTCTCAGCCAATCAGATCGCTGTATTGTCAGCTGTGCGAGTTCAACCAGTTCATCATGTTGTTTGCATCTGTTTCCAGACGAAGAAAGCCCAATAATAGCATTTTCTGGTGCCAGTTGGCAGAGATCTTGATGGCAAGGAAAATTAAATAGCCCAGTCCATCCATCCATCCATACATCCGTTAATTTTCCTACATGCTTATCCCTGCTGGGTTCGCGAGGTGCTGGTGCCGATCTCCAGCTGTCAATGGGCGAGACGCGGGGTATAAACTGGACAGGTCGCCAGTCCATCGCAGGGCAGAAATAGTCTGATTCTGATTCTGATTCTGGACTTTTGCCCAATTTACTGTGATATCACCAAGACCTGCTGCACAGGTGTCGTGCCAAACGACTTATCCCCGTCAGAATTTGTATCCCCTGCATCGGGAGCGCATTCAGCTGGAAGAATGAATCCAGTCAACTCCGCCTCATTTCCAACCTATTAGGCGTGGAAATGAAGATGTTTTACTTTTCTTAACGAAATATAGCAATGGTGTCGTTACATTATCGTTCAGTTAGTGGGTTAAAACTGAAAATGTAACACTTGTTAGTGCGATCATAAGGGATAGCTATATCGGTTAAAACTCGATTGATCACTCAATATAACACGTTCTGAGAAAGTAAACGGCTCTGTGGTCATTTCCACATGTGTCACGAAAGTATTAGCTTTATGTTATTAGATTGTCGCATTTCTGTCAGCTGAAACCACAAATCCACCTTCCTGAGTCCATCACAGCTGTCTGCTTGTTCGTCTTTTTTCTTTTTCGTTTTTGGTAGCTAAACCTGCATGAATGGATCATATAAAGCGGATTTCACATGTGATCAAATGAACACTGAATAAAGCTACAGCCAAAATTATCAGATCTAATAAGATTTTAATTCAACCAAGAACCATATAGACATATTAACCATATTAAGAAAACGAGATATGTTGCTTTTAAAAATATAAAAAAAAATTAAGAGTTTAAAAAAATCTATTTCATTTTATTATAATGTGATCTTTAAAAATATTTAGACTTCCCAACTCTGGAGGTTAAAAGTTTTATTGATTTCAAGCACTCTCCTGACGCAGGGGATACAAATTCTGGCGGGAATAAGTCGTTTGGCACGACACCTGTCGCCTATGCTATCCTAGCGCAGCAGGTCTTGGTGATATAACAGTAAATTGGGCAAAAGTCTGGGCTATTTCTGCCCTACGATGGAATGGCGACCTGTCCAGGTTGCCAGTTTAAATGGCTAAGATCTTTGTCCGTAAAAGCAACATTTTAGTTATTCTCACTGCTTGAAATGAGAAGTATAGCTTAAGCATGTTAGATCTGTTGCATGAATGGCAGAGATAACTCAAATTCCCTTTCTACAGTCATCTAAACAGGGCAATCAAATTCCAGGATGACTTTTTTAATTATTGGATAATCTTCTCTTCTGCCAATTAAGCATTTCTCAATTTTGGATTAAAAAGCAAAGTAACTTCAGTTACTGAGAATTGTACCGAGTAAAATATTACTGAAATTGTATTGGTAATGCCTTACATTACTGCATTACTGCAAACAGCAATGCATTACTGTAGCCTAATTAAATTACTTTTTTACTGCATTACTCCCAACACTGCTATTGTGTAGGCTACATACAGTCAACAGTAGAACATTATTTAGGTACATTTCTAAGAAAAAGTAAATTAAAACGGCCAACACTAGTATGAGCCAAAACTAGCCTACTACAAGTGGTGGAGAAGGTCACTTGTGGTGCTGCAGCAGCGCACATATTGATAATGAGATACAGAAGTCCTATGTAGGCTACAGGCTAATTACATGAAACAAAAGGAAATCGTGTAACATAACAATAACTTTAAAACGTGATTCTTTGAATGTTCACTGGTGAAATCAACAACAGTGAAACTAACACAAAGAGTTAGTTAGCAGCTAATATTCAAAAGTTAAATAGCCTAGCCTTACAAACACTGAACGTTACACTGAACAGGAACATGTGATAAAAAGAGTGATTCATGGTTGAGAATAAATGAGTTACTGAAATAAACTAGGTAAATTTGGTTGCTCACCTTGCTTTGAAACAACTTCCTTGACTGGTCCTGACAAAGCACTAAGTAGAAGATACCTGGCTGACTCAATATAATATGCAGCACCTGCGTTTTGTGTTGATCGTGCAATGTGCCCATAGCAAGTGTGAAACAGTGCCAAAATTCCCTAGTGGCCGAGAGTGGTATCACACGGACTTGACTGCAAAGGTGCCACAGACACTATTTCATGGTTTATAGATAGTTAGATGTCCCCACAGACTGTGTCTCACAGAAAGTATTTTACAGTATTTTGAAAATACAAAAATACACAACACTGAAGTATTTTGATACAAAATACAAAGGCCTTTTCATCATCTCAATAAAATACAAATTACAAAATAGTATTTTGTATTTGAAATACGTATTTCAAATACTTGTATTAGAAATACTGCCCATCCCTGTATACACCTATGTAGATATTGCACCAAAAACCAGACATTTGCAGCTAGAATAGTCATTTACCACATTAGCAATGTATAGAGTGTATTTCTTTAAAGTTAAGACTAGTTTAAAGTTATCTTCATTGAAAAGTACAGTGCTTTTCCTTAAAAAATAAGGACATTTCAATGTGACCCCAAACTTTTGAACGGTAGTGTATACAGGACTGTCTCAGAAAATTAGAATATCGTGAAAAAGCATACTAGTAGGCTATTCAACTGATCACTTGAATCGTCTAATTAACTCGAAACACCTGCAAGGGTTTCCTGAGCCTTGAAAAACACTCAGCTTGGTTCAGTAAACTAAATCACAAGTATGGGGAAGACTGCTGATCTGACTGCTGTCCAGAAGACCATCATTGACACCCTCCATCAGGAGGGTAAGACACAAAAAGAAATTTCTCAAAGAGCAGGCTGTTCACAGAGTGCAGTTTCAAAGCACATTCACAAAAAGTGTGTTGGAAGGGGGAAATGTGGCAGGAAACGCTGCACAACCAAGATCTGGCACCTGCTCACAGTGCCAAAACCACCAGTAACTGGTGTACTGACCATGGCATTACTGTCCTTGATTGGCCTGCCAATTCCCCTGACCTGAACCCCATCGAGAATTTGTGGGGTATTGTGAAGAAGAAGCTGAAAGACACCAGACCCAACAATGCAAATGAGCTAAAGGCCGCTATTGAAGCATCCTGGGCATCCATAACACCTCAGCAATGCCACAGGCTGATTGCCTCCATGCCACGCCGCATTGATGCAGTAATCTGTGCAAAAGGATTCCCAACCAAGTACTGAGTGCATTAATGGACATTTTCAAATGTTTGATTTTGTTTTGCTGTTATAATTTTTTTTTTACTTGGTCTGAGGAAATATTCTAATATTTTGAGATAGGATTTTTGAGTTTTCTTCAGCTGTACGCCATAATCAGCGATATTAAAACAATAAAAGGCTTGCGATATTTCAGTTGATTTGTAATGAATCCAGAATGTATGACATTTCATGTTTTTTAATTGCATTACAGGAAATAAAGAACTTTATCACAATATTCTAATTTTCTGAGACAGTCCTGTATATGTGTGTGTGTGTATGTTTGTGTTCACCTTTATTTTGTCTATAAAACAAAGAAGATGAATCAAGAATACCATATTTTTATTTTCCACTACAAATTTGATGGTAGGGGTGGTGATGAAACATGTTAGCAAATTACAGATAATTTGTGGTTACTCTGCTCCCTCCAGCACACGCTGAAGGTTGTTGACAACATGTGCAGCTGAGTACAGCAGAGCCTGTTTAGTGTCATTTCAGCCATTTCCAGGAGTAGTGGAATTGTATACCATTATCTGAGCTCAACACTTGTGCAACATGGATACAAATAGGGAGTCTGCTCCCTGACAGATATGAGTGTAAAAATGGTCTGTTTCCCCCCTTATGACTTGTCACATCAAAACATATGCCCACATTATCATAATCACAGGTTATTTGGATCTGCACACATCCTGCTCTTAAGGATTTTCTGTTTTCGGCTACATAAATCATCTGTGCAATTATTCCACCTGCGTGCTTCATTGATCATCTGAGAAAGCGAGGGGGAAAGGAGAAGAAAAATTAGAGCAGATGACCTGCAGCTGGAAGAAGAGGAGCATGTGTGTGTTCATGTGTTGCTCTTAAATGTGATTAAAATGAAGCATGTAAAGGAAGGAGGATACAAAAAAGAGATCTCCCTCCTGAAATAACATGGAAGTGGAGACAGGAGGGTAACTACTCAAGACTACCTGCTACCTGTTCTTGGCATGGGCAATCCTGGTCAGATCTTTATTACACTCATCGTGGGCAAGAATATCAATTATTTGGGGCTTTTTAAGACTTATTTGAACAGTTAGGTTTTTACCAAGATGGAATAATATGCACAACAAACAGCTAGAATTTATGCACAACTTTAGATTTATTGTCAATTTTCAATGCTCTACATATGGCAAAAAAATAAATGTTTCACCCATCCCTTGTCTATACCAGCTTATCCTTACAAGGTATATTATCCCTCCAGCATTTAGTGGGTGAGAGGCGGGGGCACCATGGGCAGGTCCATCACAGGCCAACACAGAGACACACAGAGCAAAAATATCTGAGCACACATACCCAAGGCCAATTTAGAGAGATGTTCTTGGACTGTGGCAGGAATACCTGGTAAGAACCCATGGATGCAGGAGGAAAACATGCAGACTCTGTGCAGAATGGACCAGCGTCCTCTCTGAAACAAATTTAACATCATTATGGCTTGAGAGGGTGCCAACCAGAGACAGAGTCGGACAAAAAAATTAGCCCTGCCATTTTGTACCAAACTGGCCCACCGCATTCAATAACACACACATTTTCGGCCTTTTGAATGTGTACTATACCGACTATACAACTCTTTAAAACCCGCATACCTTAAGGCAGTGGGGGGCGCCAAAGAGTCACAGGGGAGGCGCGAAGAATGTGCTGGAGAAGAAGATATTTGGGCCTTTTGTTGAAGTGCGCAGTGAGACCACTGATCTCTATTATACACTGGATTGCTAATAGCCCGCTGTGCGCTACAGCATCGAATAACGAGGATTTTCTCATGTTCAGGGAGGGCTTAAGACTTTTAAAATGTCAAATGCCATATACTTTTATGTTATGTACTAAAACTATCAAGTACTGAGAAAGTCATGTGCTGAAATATTTTGCATGTTATTTATTTATATATATATATATATATATATATATATATATATATATATATATATATATATATATATATTAGGGCTTTCAAAATAACGCGTTAATTTCGATTAATTAATTTAAAAAAAATTAACGGATTAAAAAAAATTAACCTAGATTAATCGATGTCGTATAGGGGTTTTCAATAGGTGAGGCGCGCCTCCCCTGGGGGGCACCAAAGAGTAACAGGGGAGGCGCATGAAGACAGAGAAGAAGACAGCGCTGCCGCTCAACTCTGTGAAACTATGTAGCGATATTCGTGCCTTCTGTTTGAGCGCGCAGGAACCAATCCAAGCGCACAGTGAAACAACTCTCAAAACCGGTCTGGCACGGTCTGAAAAACTCTTCTCAACCCGCTGTCCTGGCGGTGAGTTCCATCTCTGCTCGCGCGCTACTTTGCTCGCGCACACCTGCTCGTTTCACACTCAACACCAGCTGTGCACTCGCTCGGCTGTTAAAGCCAATCACAGACAGTTTTTTTCCCATTCAATCAGAGTATGGCTTGCAAATACTGCATTCAGATGAATTAAATCAAAATGCTGCAGCCTTTGGCAGAAATTACTAAACATCACCAAGGGATTGAAGAAAAACAAATAAAAAGTGTAATATTTTAGCCTAAAATATTTAGGCTAAAGTATTTAGACTAAAATATTAGAGTTACTAAGTGAGCTGTGAAAAATGTTTTTGTCTCTTTTCTTTCCAGCTTCTGGGAGGTTATGCAAAAGTTTATTCTGATCATAATCATCATGAATGTCATTATTATTTAAAGAGCACTTTAACACGAGGTAAAACAAAGTGCCAAACATCAGAAATACATCAGATAAGAGATAACTAATAAAATGCTTGTTTGTTAAAATAGCACTAGGTCTAAATTATGTATAATTAGCCTAAAAAGTAGATTGGAATATGGAATATGTTGACGTCTGTTAAATTCAGGTTATCTTTTTTATTATCATTTCAGTTGACGTTTCCTGTTGACGTGAGTTCAGTTTGACATTGGCATCTGTTTAGTTCAGTTTGACTGCTGTTGAAAATAGCACTTTAATGTATCTAATGCTGATTATTCATTGAAACATTTGAATTTAAATATTTTAAATACTTTCACAGCAAAAATTATATGCGATTAATTTAGATTAATTAATTAAAGAGTATGTAATTAATTAGATTAATTTTTTTAATCGATTGACAGCCCTAATATATATATATATATATATATATATATATATATATATATATATATATATATATATAACATTTATAAATATATAAATAACAATATACAAAAACATATATTTACATAATTGTACATGTAAAATATTACAGCACATAATTTCCTAGTAGTTGATAGTGTTAGTACATCCACTGACTGTAGAATTACCTGTGAAACGTTTTCACACAGCCAGAAAACTGCTTGTTGTTGCAACCAAATCCTATGGGGTTCTGTGAGAGTAGGGAGTAGCAAGATGACGGCCAGTGACTTCAGTTTTTCGGGCAAATCAGCATCCAGTGTATAATAGAGATCAGTGAGTGAGACACACTTTGCTCGCGCGCCCGACCTGCTAATTCCACGCTCAACACCAGCTGTGCGCTCACGACTTCAAAAACTGTCCACTCCACCAGCCAATCACAGACAGGTTTTTTTCATCCAATCAGCGTATGGCTTGCAAATACTGCATCAAAATGCTGCAGCCTTTGGCAGAAATAACTAAACATAACTGTGGGATTGAAAAAAGAAAGAAAAAAAAGAAAAAGTTTAATATTTTAGCCTAAAATATTTAGTCTAAAATGTTTAGACTAAATTATTTGAGTTACTAAGAGTTACTAAGTGAGGTGTGAAAAATGTTTTTGTCTCTTTTCTTTCCAGCTTCTGGTAGGTGATGCAAAAGTTTATTCTGATCATAATCATAATCATTGTCATCATTATTTAAAGAGCACTCAAGGCAAAACAAAGTGCCAAACATCAGAAATACATCAGATAAGAAATAACATCTAATACAGGGGTTAAAGTTCTCCGTCGCTGCGACGGATTTCCGTCATTTGGAAAAAGAGCGCAAAATGTTCAGTGTAGACTTTTTATTCAAGATTTTAAACAGAAGCTGTGCTCAACCTATGAAATCTGGCAGAGCCGGGACATTAGCCAATCAGAACGAGAGTAGGGCGGGTCTTTGCAAAGCGGACATCTGCCAGTCTGAGGTTTATCAGTGTTCAATCATTTTAACTTTTGGAAAAGCATCTCAAACTGACCACAGGTGGTATGAATGAAAGTAGTGGTGGTCAAAGGGTTTCTTTGGATTTATGAACCAGCAGGTCAGAAAGTTCAGCGGATTGAACAGCTGAAAACAACTTCCTTGGTAAGCGTGTCTGTCGCTGCTCTTTAAGTTAATGAGTTATTTCCACCTGTGGCCATGTCACCTGTCAGTGTTTGCTCCCTCGCTTCCAGTAATTTAGCTGATAAATGTGGCGACTAACCAGGGATCTACCCATGATTCACTGTTATGTTTTATTTAAAACTGAAAGAGTAACGTGCTAGCTCGGTTAATTTAGCATGACGCTTTTTTTGAAGAAGAAGAAGAAGGGTCGGAATGTGAAACGATGTCCCGGTTTGATTGGGTCTGATTCGGAAAAAGTAAGAAAAAATCATAAATATTATTCCACCTGCGCTTTTCTGTAACAAAGAAGGCAGAGCTGCAGTCAGAGCGGCTGTCAGTCAATATGCAGCAGCTTCCACCTCATGAGGAGCTGAACCAGGACACTCGTTAAATAAAATGACAAGGATTTTGATGCATACAGATTATTAAGGAAACTCCGTCAAAAAGATAAAACAAATAAACTGCAGCTACAACATGGACTGGAGAATGGGTTCTAACTGTGTGAGACCAGAGAAGGGAGATTCTCAGAGAGTTTTTGTAGTTATTTGTTATTTTTACACGGAGTGGAGCGCGATGTGAAGCGACACTGTAGAAGCGAGTCGCACTAGAACCAGCTGAAAAAGCCTCCTGTGGAACTATGGACTCATTTTACTCCAACCCAAAAACACCTGCCAGACAGACAAGCTAAACCAGTCAAGATTACCTTAAACAATATTTAACTTAACGCAGAAGTTTAATAACATTTTTCTAATGAAAAATGTTCATCTTTAAAAGCAAGTTACGTTTTTTTCTGATAAACTTTAAGCAATTTTACTAAACTTTTTAAAAATGTAACCTCCCATCCATGGATTTTCTATACCTGCTTTTCCGTACAGGTGTTACGTCATGCCGTGTCTGATTGGAAAACGCGGCTTGACGTAACACAGGGTCGTGGAGGAGCTGTTGACCATCTCCAGCAGTCAATGAGCGAGAGGTGGGGACACAGAGTCCATCCTGGACATGTCACTGGGCTAAAATATAACCGCTTTTATAAACTTCAAAAAAGTTAATGCCTTTTTATAAACTCATGAGTTGTGATAATTAATTGGTGAGCAATAACGGGCAAAGCAGAGACTGATTATTGTAATGTGCGATCTGTGTCAAATTAAAATGTATGATGTCATGATAGTGTTGGTTATGTGTCCCTCTTTGTCCATGGCTGTTGTTGGCCTTGTATGATCATAGGATTGATTTATATTGAATGTGACAGTGGAGTTAATGTACAGGTGTGAAGAAGATGATGTAATGGATGTGGAAAGTAAAGGAGATTATGGAGAGGGCTGTCCAGGATGGCGCCAAGGCTCTGAAGCTGGAAGGTGGGAGAGATACAGGAATTGTCAATGGAACTACCAGATTTGGTTAAAGTGGACTTTGCACAATAAGCAAATGAGATTACTAAGGGGGATGATGTCCACGGCGCCGGGAATATATGGGCTGACTAGAAATTTCTTTTCAGTCAAATTGATTATTTTTGCTTTAAAGGCATACTATGGAACATTTTTCAGTTAATTAATGTGTTCCATACCGTTTTGGATGATTAAATGAGTCATTTCAGGTCGAACAAAGGTTTTCTCGGCCGCCCTGGTGGTCTGTAGGGGAAATACCGTACTTGCAATGCGGTACCGCGCGCGAGCTATTTTTAGAAACACAACGTCACGATGACGTCACATCACGTGGTACGCAGTAGGACAAACTCCCAAACCCGCAGCTGTTTTGCTGTAAAAGAGACGTGCGTTAGCCTAGGTTTTACTCGGTAAACGACTGCTTTTTCCAAATCTAAGACCATGGTTTTTAAACATTGTTGCTATGGAACGTGCAACAGCGACTCGAGTTACGCTGATCGGCCGCATATGAAGGATGTTTTCTTCAAGACTGCCAAGGAGAAATGTGTGCGCTTGGTACACCGGGGCGGTCGGCCTACACAACAGTTCAACCCGGAAAAAGTTACCAAATTCAAGTACATATGTAGCAAGCATTTTGTCGGAGGAAAGGGCACAACCGAAGAACATCCTGACCCAATTCCAGCGACATCAAGTCAAGGTAAGAGTATTTTGGTGGCCGACATGTTAATAAAGTAGCGCCTGCTACCATGATAGCATATAGGCTATCATGGTAGCAGGCGCTAACATGATAGCCTGCTACCAGGATAGCTTACTCAAAAACATTTCAAATGAGACAAACATTAAACATATACCCATTCCTGGACGGTGATTACAAACAACAACAAAAAAAAACGGCCGACGCTGCCATGATCGCCGCGCAGGGAAAAAAAACAAAGCTTACAGTTCATCAACTCGGCCAGTTTTCCAGTCTTTTTAAGCCCTCGAACCTCAAGCCATCGTTTGAGCTGAAGGTTGGTGTGTTCTTCGACAGTGCGACCAGTAAACCGTGTGCCTGGGACATCGTCTTGGGAAAGTTTAACGGCTGTAAAGTCGGTCATATCGCTGGTTCTGTTGCGCTTGTAATAGCTGGGTTATCCGTGCGTTCTCTCCTGTGTGCCCTACCTAAGCGGCAAAAGGGGCGTTGCTCTTGAGACGGTGACGTCACGTGCGCGGTACCGCATTGCAGGAGCCCTTGGCCCGCATCCACAGGCTCAGAAGTCTCGTGCATCGCGAGAGTCGATCTTGCTTTACGGCGAGAACTGCTACACGCCCCCAGTGAAAGGCATGCTCGTTGCTAGCGCAGTGGCGATATTTGTGCAGTTATCATGGCGGAACCAGCGAGAAAACAGCGAAAGCCCATGTCGGAGCAGGCAAGAAAGAGGAAAAGGGCTCTGGACAGAGAGAGGAGTCGTACACAGGTGAACATCGGGCAAGCTTTTTCCGAATGGCGAGAGCTAAAAGAAAAAGAAGGCTGCAAGGCTGACGCGGACCTCGCGTTTCTGCTGATGCGATTGTAAGTAACATTGGAATGGTTTCTCTCTCTCTGTGTGCATGTTCATACTTTCACTGTGTTAGTCATTGTTTGTACTGCCGTTTTTTCGACTTTTCGTTGCGTTCGCCCGTCTGCTAAGCTCAAAACAACCGCGCCTGGCTTGACGGAGAAACCAGGAGAACAGCTGAGCATCTTTACGACAGTGCACTTTTACTTTCGCCCTCTGGGGGGAGCCTCGCTGGAAAATCAACCCCGGTTGCATAGTATACCTTTAACCCCTGATCTTGGTTGTTAAAATAGCAATAGGTTTAAATTGTGTATAATTAGCCTAAAAAAGTAAATCGGAATATAGAATATGTTGACGTCTGTTAAATTTAATGTCCGTCCGTCCGTCTTCTTCCGCTTATCCGGGGTCGGGTCGCGGGGGTAGCAGCTTCAGTAGGGAGGCCCAGACGTCCCTCTCCCCGGCCACTTGGGCCAGCTCCTCCGGAGGAATCCCAAGGCGTTCCCAGGCCAGCCGGGAGACATAGTCCCTCCAGCGTGTCCTGGGTCTTCCCCTGGGCCTCCTCCCGGTGGGACGTGCCCGGAACGCCTCACCAGGGAGGCGTCCAGGAGGCATCCTAACCAGATGCCCGAGCCACCTCAACTTAAATTGAGGTTATCTTTTTTATTATTATTTCAGTTGACGTCTCCTGTTGACGTGAGTTCAGTTTGACATTGGCGCCTGTTTAGTTCAGTTTGTCTGCTGTTGAAAACAACTGTTTATGAATTTGCTCTAATGACAGTTCAATTTTAAAAGTAGGCCCTCTGTCCCTGATGTTTCAGTAAAAGTAGCCTGTAAGATGGAAATATTTGGATGGATACTTTATGAATAGGTCTTTTTTTATGAATGTACTTTGTTAAAAGAAATACAATAAAAATGTTTTTGAAACACAGCATTCCAGGAACACAAAAGAAAGACGGGGGGGGGGGGGCGCTTGGTTAGCCTTACCTATTCCAAGGGGAGGCTCACCTTCAATGAATTTGAAAACCCCTGCCTTAGGCAATGAAACAAGTTAATAAAAATCAGTGAGAGTGGACACTCACTTTCCAAATAGTGTCAATTGTTAACATTACAAAAACGCCACCACTTTGTCATAGTAAAGCAGCATTCAACCTTTGTGTTTCAGGAAAGAAGAAAGGACAAAAGAGAAATGATGGGTCGGAAGCTAACTTGGTTGTAACTCTACTCACATTGTGAACATACCCAGACTAAAAGGATGAAAGTAGCTGAACTCTTGAATGAGCTTTGAACTCTTGAACTCTGTATGTGTATGTTTGAGAGAGAGAGAGAGAGATACATATATAATCATTGGTCAATCCACAAGATAAAACCAGCCGTGTAGAAACAACAGATTTGAGGATGATGACACACGTATGAGGGAGAGAGAAAAATAAGTAGACATCATAGATTGATCTGATTATCACTGTTTTCCAGACAAAGCAGTGCTGAATGAAGGCCTGTGAACTCCTTGAAATCCTTAAAAATGAGGACGGGGTGTACGAGACCCTTGTTCGGAGGGGAGACAGAAAACAGTCATAGTCCACACATTATCTGTTCTTACAAATTGTTAAACGATGTCGGATTATTGGAATCCTGCCAGAGGTTCAAGCTTGTAAGAATTGCAAGTTACAATATAATGGAGATCCTGAAGGCTTTCTCACATTGAACACTGTTTAGTTTAGGCTGGAGGACATAAAAGTACCAACCTAAGCCTATATTCGCATCCAGTCAGTGGACACGCTGATATACATAGCTGCTAGTTGTAAGGGCATGGGCTAATTCCATCCATATTTAAAATAGAAACTAACCTGGCCACATCAAATTAGCCAAAATTGTTTTATTGACATTTTTTCATTTTAACACAAGAAACCTACCAACAGATATTCCAGACCAGGACGAGTGGACTTCATTCCAACATTCCTGCATTTGTTGATTTTGGCTCAGAAACAGCATGTTTGACGTCACGTTTTCTATTGGATTAATGTCCGCAGCCTTAAAGAGAGCATATTTACTCCTCACCGGACTAAAACTGAGTCAGAAATGCAAATGTTATGGTTGTAGACGCAAAACTGCTAAAACATCTAATATTTAAATAAATGAAAGAATTAAATCAGTAGACAAATTCAGCTTTATTGACATGAACAGTTGTGTTTATACAAGGCAGGAGCTGGGAGGAAGCTCAAAATAATGCAACTCATACAAAAACTGTCCGTTTATTCTGGGACTGGGTTTGTAGTGGATAATACCTTGAGGAATTCCTTTAAAGATAGATGGAATAAAAACATTATTATTATTAAAATGGAAAAGCCTCCTTTACAGAGCTTCTTTTCTTTAAAACGACTTCATAATTAGTACAAAACATGCATCCCATGTTATTTCACAAATATCAGTCTTACAATGTACATTGATTGCACAAAATCAAATTAAAATCATAAAAAAACATTACACAAACTGTAAAAATCCGTCACAGACGCTACACGCGGGACACACCTGACTAGTCCTATCCTCACACAATGAAAAGCAACCATTAATTAATTTACACAACCAAAACAGTTTCGTCCTCTGACTCCTGGGCTACTTTCAAAATAGCCTGAGGTAAGCTTTAGCACAAGAGACATTGCTCAGTCAATGCTTAAAAAATGTGAAGTGACTGATATAAACAAAAGAAATGTCCCTTTTAAAAGGAATTGTCCGTTTCATATTTGCTGTAAACAAATTCAAAGTGCAAAAAGTACTTCTGAACACTTTAGCTGATCCAATTCCTCTTGACCCGATGACTTACGTTCAACTTGGACGCACCCTAAACAAATGTGATCAATTACACCGACAAAAAGAAAAGAAGGCAAAAACCCAAAAGGCAAAAGAGGTCGGACGAGAGCACTCAGTGGTCCCTTTTCTGCTTCCGGCCCGCGTCTACCTCGTCCAGGCCGCTGGCTGATCTGGACTGCTGCAGTTCTCTGAGCTGGGAGTGAGTGCGAGGCGGCTGCTTCTTCAGCTTCTCCAGGTGAACGTCGATGGGGTCGAGCTCGGGCTCGGCGGCGGGGACGGGCAGGTAGCCGCCGTCCCTCGGCAGGCATAGGCACCAGCCGGCGCCGGACAGGTCCAGCTCGCTGTAGTCAATCTCCTTCTTCTTCAGCTTGAAGTCCACCATGTCGGCCGACTCGCTCATGTCCACCAGCAGGTTCCAAAAGACGCAGCTTAGGACGATGCCCAGCAGCTGCAGGGAGGGAGACCCGAACACAAACACTTAGGCGTGTTCTGCTGAAATCTTATCTTTAAATTAAGACTCAATCAATAATCACTGCTTTAAGCAGCAAAATAATGGTTGTTCAAAACAAAGATTCTCAGCAGCATTTATTAAAACCAGACATTCTGTCAGTGAAGGAGCGTTAGCCAACAGAACATTTGTTACATTTTGGAATAAAACTTTGACCCAATCAATATCTGTCAAATGCTCAGATTCATGAGCAAAACACAAACCTAATGATCTGTTTCAGGGTGAAGCCCGTGAAGCTATTTGCAGGTCAGTCCATTCTTCTGATTTTGAACCAAAACTACGTATATATTTTCTATTCCGACAGAATTAGTAGTCACAACAGTATATTTGTACAGATTGCATGCAATCATTTTATAATCTGATACTATTTTTATAAAGTTGTTTCTCTGAACAAACCATTTTGTTTTCCAATAATCCCTTATTGATTTAAAGGAAACCATTCTGAAGTGAACTCTGCAGTGAAATGTCCTCACAATGTGGAGGTATGCCTCTTCAGGTCACGACCTGCACTGCTCTGGTCATTAAGAAAAAGAAACACTTTTCCTCAATGTTTGGATCATTTCTGCGTCAGCCGTTTTTCTAGCTGAGTAGACGAGTACAACCAGACACCAAAATAGGTGCAAATTACTCCCATCAGCTGGATTTAATAGAAATGTTTGTATTTACATGTATATGATTTATTTTAGAACAGCAGAAATTAATTCATAAGATTAAGCCTTATCTTCAGCAACTGTGGATAAATGAATGAGCAAGAGACAAAAAAGAGGTATTTCAAAAAGAATGAACTAGTTGGCTCATCAGAGCTGAGCTGCTGAGGGATTATGGAGAACACTTCAAACTAAATCACAATTTCAATGAGAAACAATCAGAGAGAGACGCATGTTTTAGAAACTTTCACAGGAAATAACGATGGCAGTGGAGTCTCATTTATAATAAACAGCCTCAGGTGGAGAGTTGCATTAAGTCTAAAAAGGCGCTTTTGGTTTCGTTTTGGGGGACTGGGTCTGTGAGTTTTCAATTACCTGTGGCAGCCCGATGGCACAGCAGAGGGCAATGGTTATTCCAATGTTGTCACTCATCCAGAGGTTGACCGCATGGATGCAGCCGCGCACATGGATCACCTCATGCAGGGTTTCACGCTGATGGGTAGAGCGGGGCCAAGAAAACAAGAAGAAAGTGGAAAGTTTCAGTTCTGAAATGAAACTCTGCAGCCCCAATGGCCCAGTTAAAGAGCAAGGCTCAGCCAGTGAAGTTCTGAAACTCAAAGCTGCTCCGGAAAAACATTTCAGCTTCAACTGAGAAGGAACAAACTATCAATAAAACTTCCCTCATATTAATAACACTATAATTTATATGAATGAACGAAAGTATATTTCAAACAATAACTGTGAAAAAAAAGACATAAAAACACAAGAGAGATAAATGTACAGAAATCAGTTTGAATGCTATAACTAACAACAGAATACCTTAAGCAGAGTTCTCCACTCCAGGAATCTCTGCTTAATTAGACTTTTCATACCAATATAAGGCAACTGGTTAACAAGTTAAGCAAGTACGATGGTATCAAGAAGGGGTATATTTGGTCAGATATGTATGGCTAGAGACTCACATTTCTGCCCATTCTTTGCACCGGCCGTGATCAGCAGACATAAACATGGCTGTGCCATCTGGCTGCGGTGCCGCGGAGCTATCAGAAAGCTAGACAACACTTGACACAGCTACTGTTAGAGCAAGCAGACTATCCTGCAAAACGTTGCAGTAAAGTGACAGTAAAGTGGCGTGGTTGAAGACCAACCAGCTCTGCAGGGTTACTTAACCTCTTTCTTTTCGCACCTCTGCCATGTTGCCGACTCGCTCGGCTCCATTGCTCCTCCTCGTTTACTCATTGCGCACATGCACAATGTCGTACCTTCAGTCATGTGGTCTTGTTATAGTAAATATACACAAAAGTGCTTTGTTTACTAACGAATAGAGCAAAAATAAAGTGTAAAACACAGAAATAAAATATAATAAGTCAACAGGGCAGGGTGATTTAACCTGAAAACTTTTGTATGCAACAAGAGTAAGCTACTGGTGTAGACATTTGTAGTCATTGTACGTGACTAGACCCCTTTAAGCTCCATTAAATTGGATGGAGACTCAGATTCTCAGCCTTTAGGACTGGACTTTAACTTGGCCATTCAATACATTACTAAGCTTTGACCTAAAAAGGGGAGGGAAACTCAAGTCCTCAAGACTCTAACACCTGTACGACTTGGCTGTGGCCCCGCTCCAACAAGTCAGTCAGCTTGACATCCAGTTAGGCAGTTAACCACTCAATGTTTAGGCTCTGTGTTCTGCTGAACCCTTCGCCTCTCCTCCAAGTGTTTTGCAGCCTTTAAAATGTCTTCTTCCGGGATTGTTCTGTATTCAGCTCCACCCATTTTCAGACCAACTCTGACCAGATTACCTGTCTCTGCTAAAGAAAAGCACGATGCTGCCACTACCATGTTTTACAGTGGGTATTGTGTGTTCAGAATCATGTGAGGTTTTGTCTTCCACCACACGCAGCAATCTGCATGTAGGCCAGACGGTTCACTTTAGGTCCCACTGGCCACAGCACATACTTCTATTTGCTGTGCCCTCAATATGGATGGATGCAAACTGGGTTTCTTATGATTTTTCTATTGCTATTTCTCTATAAAGGCCAGATTGGTGGAAGGCTTAACTAATTTCATGTCTTGGTTTGCAGTGTTGTCACACACTCTCCATTTTTGATGGTGGATTGAACAGAGCTCTATGAGATTATCATTGAGGTTGGGATGTTGTTTTATAATCTAACCCTGCTTTAAACTTCTGTACACCTTTTCCCCTGACCTGCCAACCGTGTGCCTTGGTCTTCATGATTATGTTTGTTCTCCAATGTTCTCTAACAAACCTCTGAGGCTTTTGCAGAACAGCTGGATACATGCAGATATTACATTACACACAGCTGGACTCCATTTACCAACTAAGTGATTTCTTTAGGAACTTGGTTATACTAGAATATGTTTTACTTGACAAAAAGGGAATTGAAAACAAATGCAAGGCCTGCTTTACAGTTAATTTATAATCAAAGGAAAGCCATGCATCATTTTCCTTTCACTTCAAAATTATGCTCAACTTCATGCTGGTTTATCACATCCAACACAGTCAAGTTTGTAGCTGTAATGTGAGAAAATATGGAGAAGTGAAATTCAACCAGCTGCTGCATGTATCAAAGTAAGTTCCACGTCAGTGGTTGGGTCCCAAGGCCTTCCAGCGTTACTTATATCCTGGTTTGCGTCCTACCAAAGAGCAGACTAGTTCCACGTTTCTCCGGGTTAACTGGCTGCACAGAGCCTAAACCAGGCCACTGGTCACTTCTGCCTCAGGTGCCCCCTGCAGGTGTGTTTAGTGTGGATGCAGGTCAAACATATTCAGCCTGACCAGTCAGCGGCCATGTTTTAGAAACAAGCCATGCTTTCTGATACATTACTGTGTTGGTTTTTACAGGATTAGACAACACAGGCCAGCCTTAATCTTCATGTACCGTTATAGGATACGTTCCTTTATCTAGAAAACAGCCATCTGCTTTTAAATGTAGCCCCTTTTTCTCACCAACACTTGGTGAACCTTTCATTATGGTATGAAGTGATGTGAGACGGATTTTTATCTTGTGATGTTGGAGATTATGCAGTGCCAGGCTCCTCGTATTAATGTCCTCTGGTCTTTTGAGACACCATTTAAAAACAAATCCTATGTACATTTTCTGTAGCTGTGAAACTAAATGAATTCAAAATCTATGAGGATTTTAAACTCCTCTGATTTAGTCTGAGCAGTCATGAAACCTTTAGCGGTGAACAGGGGGGACTCTAGGATTTGATCGTTAGAGGAAGTTAATCCCCCAGAGAGCAGCTGAAAATTGTGTTTTGGGGGTGTCAGGTCATATCCGAATTTTGAATCAAACTTTATGGATGAAAGAAGATAATTCTGAATCTAAATCTGCCAGCTGTATGAATAACTTTGGGCTTAACTGTATGAGGTTAATAGTTTAAAGAAAATCCTCACATTTTTGTTTCCAATGTGAGATAACGCAAACTGAGCACCCTGTATCATACATGGAACGTCTCCAGGCACTTCTTGTCTGTCCAGGTGGAGCAGTTATAGCTGGTTTGTCACCCTAAATAAGAAAATCAACCAAACTATAAAATGCATAATTCAACAGTTTATATAAGTTTATGCAGACATTCAGGTTTTAGTACACTTTCTTCAAAAGGGTTTCATCTACAAACAGTGGAAATAAAATGATTTAAGGAACAAGCTATAACATGCTTCAGGGTTCTTCCAATCTTCATCAGCTGTAATGAGATCGAACAGGAAGCTTCTCTAATAAAATGTCTGTTTTTAACAGTTAAAAAAAATGATGATTTGCAAGAAAAAGTCACTATTTTTTGTCACTCCTTTCACAAAATAGAACTCATACATGATATAGATTTGTTACATGATACATGTTATGATTTTGGTTTATAGATAATGAAAACCTGACAGTGCGTTAGAAAATGTTTATATTGTTTGAAAATTAAAAGCAGAAAGTTTAGTGGAAGAAAAAAGGCCCAGTTCCACTGGCTGGTATTGACCATGCATGGCACGGCTCTGCTCACGTGCAAATGTTTCAGGAGTAGTTTTTTTTTCGGGCCAGCCTGGGTTCTGGCCCTGCTAAGGAGTAAAGTAAAGTCAGGAGTAAATCATTTTAGCTTCCACGTCCTTCCTCGCGGCTAAATGTTTCCGCACCGTGCACCTGGGAAAATTTCGAACTACGCAGACAGTCCTGCGCGGAAAAACATGGTGGACGAGCAAGCGCTCCTTCTGGGAGAGGTTCATCTTTATGATTCGGCCCAGAAAGATAACCGTGATCGACAAATTGTTAACAAATCCTGGAAATAAATCGCTGTCACTCTTGGAAGAAAGTAAGAGGCTTAAATGTTGGAAACAACTGTATTTCCTACTTCTACGTGTAGTGGGGTGTAGTACGCTTGGTGTAGGGGCGCAACACTGCCCTCTAGGGACTAGATAAAAAGTGCTACTTGAGAGGAAGAGCTGCACTGGCTATAAATGCTGCAGACGTTGTGTCCGCGCATCTCATTACCGCACGGAACATACGTGCATCAAGCATACAGCAGCTTTAAGGCTAAACCGGGCTGTACCTGTATGTCCAGTCATGACAGCAGCTGAAGGTCAGATTTCCCCAGACCTCTTTACTCAGGTCCCTCCTTTTTCATTACAAAAGTCATTGAATTCCCAGACTCAAAATGTTCAAATATCTCTGCTGAAATTTGACCCCTTTGAAATCCAAGTACAAGCAATGAAATCAATTGTGTGAATTTTTTTGCATCCCTTGAAATGTAATATCTGTATCCTTCAAACACCATGAAAGTTTCATGACAGTGTACACGAGATCCATTTCCTCAGCTCACACGGAGCCGCTATATAACGCTGTTTGAGCAAACAAGTGTCTGTGTACATGTTTTTAGTTAGTGACCTGAAAACCAAGGCTGCGATTGTTACACTGCAGACTAAATGTGGTGGAAATGCTAATTGTGACCGTGTCCATCTTATCACTCTGAAATCTAATATAACATGTATTTTTGCACCGTCTTATCTCGACTTGGAAAATACTGAATGCAAACTATCATTTTTAACAAAGTGTGGGAGCCCAATAGTTAGGGTCGGGAATTGTGACATATTGTGAAGATTCGTTGCAAAACCAATAATAAAGATAAAAGGCAGCAGATAAAGCGTGTTCTCGCGTACATACCTGTTCATTCAGAGTGTTGTAGCCACAAAAGGTGTTAATGACTTCTCCCAGCTGTGAAGAGATTAAATATGCAGCAGTCAGACACAAGGTTTGAAGTGTCACAACATGAGCTGAGACAGAATCACACAGTGTGGGCCACATTTACTGGCCCCTCAGGTAAAGAGAAAAGAAAACTTTAGCTGGACAAGAAATATTTAGTGGAGAAAAATGAATTTCAAGTTATATTGACTAATCAATAACACGAAAGCTGATTGGCAGGCTGCGTGTTTTAGAAGTAAATATATTAAGTAAAGCACAATTTAGTGCTGCCGGAGCATTCTATTGTGCATTTGAGGTAACATTACATAGGCGTATAATAATTAAGGCCTGTTAAAATAAATTATGACTTGAACACAATAATTCATTGAAGAGTTTTTAAGACCCCATGGAAACCCTGCTTTGAGGTTGGAAGGTCCCTAGACATCAACCTAATCTTTAGCTCTCCCATACCAGATTTAAGTTTTGGGCCGCTCTAAAATATTAACATTACCTCCTGTCAGAAGAAAAGTGTTGGTGAAAATAAAGATTACTTCCGACATAAATATAGCAAATATAAATACTTTTGAGTATAAAAATTGTGCAAAGAGGAACGGTTAAAGATCCCCCTCTCTGTACGCTCCAAGCTTGTACAATATCAGAGAAGAAGAAGAAGTTGTTAATTTGCCTGTTCACAGCTCCACTGCTTCCACAAACATTATCAGTCCTTTGAGCTCAGGGTCTGGAGTGCCTATGGACCGGTGGAGGGGCCCATATGGGGGCTAACATTTTATTTAAACAAAAGTAGCCTCCCAAAGGCCACACAGCTTTAAATAGCAGCATGTCTGCTGTTAGCTAGACAATACATTTTCATTGTGCAGTCAATTACAGCTCTTTTGTGCAGATAAAGAGTCTCTCCTTGATTTGATAAAGCACCAGACATTTTTATCCTGGCTGGGATGGTCTTTTGACGTGTGTCTATCAGCAGGATATGAGATAAGCAAATAAGATGGCTGGTAGCTGCAGCTTCATGTCAATCTGATAATATTTCATGACCACATGTTATCCGTAGTTGGTCATTATCTGGCAGAAACAGGCTCAGCCAAATGTCTCATCTCTGTTTAAAGCAGTTTAAAGCATTCGTTTAGTCAGACAGAAGGTGTCACGGTTTTAACCAAATGCGGTTCAGCCGAGGCACAATTACAAATTAATTCATTCTCATCTTGCTTCAAGGATACGCATTTCACAACAAGCAGATTCGTTTTTGATCAAGAGAGGACATATCCGGCATGGTCTGTCTGCAGCTACTGCTACTTTGTACTAATTAAACTGGTCCTGGAACTGGAACCACTCACACTGAGCTCACAATGGGAACCGTGTCGCTTACAATCCATGTGTAGGAAAAACAGAAACAAACCACACAGCAAACAAAGAAATTTCATATTGCTCAAGATAAAAAACCAAATTATTTATTTTCCAACTTGATGCTGTTGGTCTGATCTACCAAATAACTGCTTTCTTAGTGATTACTAACATTCTTTAAAAGAAATGATAAAAACGATGTGAGAAACATATTGCAGCAGTCTGCAGGGCAGGATGTACGTCCCCCACTTGATAAATGTCAGGAATCTCTTGTCAGATGTAGATATTTTAATTAAGAAACAAAATGCCGCTTTCTAATATTCTGCTTCTAATACAAGTAATCAGTCTTTTTTTTAGGTAAATAGGTGTCAGCTCTGCTGAAAAATCTCACACAAGTACTAAGTTCCTGCTGAAGTAAGATGGAAAGGAAGGATTTAGTGGGGAGGAAAACAAAGGAACAGAGTGCATTCATGCACCAGAGCTCTTCACATTGGTACACGATCACTGGTTAGTGTGTCAGAAGCTGAAGACTAGCTATTGGTCATTGTGTTTCAGCATTACCTGTTTGGCAGGAGGTGCTTTAACGGAGCAATAAGTAATAATGACGCCTAACATTTCAAATCGGAACAACGAACAAAACAGCCCTCCTCCCCAGTCAAGAAAGATGAGGACGTTGCACAGCTAAATTCAAGATGACGAGTGAGAACTATTCAGCCAAAGTAAGTTGTTTGGGCGCTCGGATTGAGCAACCCTGGAAACTTTCTTATGATTGGCTCAGGAACCAGGAAGTAAACACGGGCTACACACAGCACCGAAGTAGTTCTGGACCGTACCTCTAGGATTGAAAGTAGAAAGATCAGACTAAGACATTGTTGATAGACAGGACCGATTGTTTATAAGGAATGTTACGTCCATCCAGGGTAAGAATAATTTTGGCTAATTTGACAGTAAATTTCTTACTTATTGCTTCTTTAACAGTCATAATGTAAGGGTGGGTGATGACGATGTTAGATTGTGAAGGAGTCGTAGAAATTATTGGGATCTTAGATCTTTTATAAAATGTCAAAATATGTTTCATGCAAGTGATGTCAGTCTCTTGAATTGCAATCCAATCACTGTCAGCATGACTTTGTCTGGTGAAATAAGTTTGCATTATTATCATGCTCAACTTCATGTTTTCTAATAGTTGCAATAGTTGATTTTTGTTTCCACAGGTCAGTTTGTAACCATGCCTTTGTGTGATGAGTGACAGATAATCAAAAAACAAAAAAAGTGGTTAATCATAGTTGTTGGATCTATGTAAAAGGAAACATTTGCGACTACATGTTCCAGAAGGCTTTGCAGTTGCTTTCCTGGCCACCAGTTCTAGCTCCTTCCTCAGAATAAAAGCAGACATCAAAACATGCTTTTTCTCTGTGATAAGCAGTGTGGGTTACTCTGAGAGCACAAATAACTAGGTTCTAAGAGACTTGCTGGCAAGTTCCTCCTTCACCTGCTCCATTGCTTCGAAGAAGAAAGCTCAGTGCAGCTTTGAAATCCAGCGGTGTGGAACCAGCGGATCTCCAACCCTTTTACCGATCGGAGGCCAGTGAATCAGAGCGGATTGTGATCCCGGTACCAGAAAACGTAACGCAGATTTTCCGAGGAGACGAAAGCATCCATGTTTATTTTTTGTTTTGTTCAGTTGAGTAGCTTCGGTTTTTCAACATTTTAGCTTCCTGAACTGTTGTAAAATTGTGCCCCTTTGAGACCCATCTGACGCTCTGAGTCTCCAAATCCAACCACAGAAACCTTTCCCAGCCGGCAGAAGACGTCAACAAGTAAATTTGTTTTATTTTACAGGGTTTTTTTCTATCTTGGGCAGGATAAAGTAGGTTTTAGAAGTAGGGCGGTCCTAAACCGTCACTTTGTTCTTCATGTATTAAGCTGTTGCTTCAGACTACAAACTGAGTTTCATGCAAAACTTGTGAATGTGATTTGTTTCCCAGCATTCATTGACTAACTGTAGCAACAGGCCGACCATAAGTCCGCCAGTAGTCCCGGGTCTGCTGGGCTCACCCTTCCTTTGAATCCCTTCTTATGCCCAGGCTATTTACCACATGGTGTCCTGTTTCATGACTGTTCGGAGAAGCTAACTGTAGCAGCTAGAGGCTAAAAAACATTGCATTCTTCCAAATGTGGCCTGGCTTTTGCCGGTGCTGCCTCAACATTGATCATTAAACATGAATTATCACCGGAATGTTCCACTTCCGCTGACACACTCCAAGTTGATCCAAGGCTTTGTTTATTTCAGATAAATTGTTAGTACTGGTTGACAAATATCACATGCTGGAATCAAAATGAAGACGTATGATTACCTGTTCAAGTGTTTAGAAAATGCTGATCCAAATTTACCAGAATATCGTTTTGCATTTTGCCTTTTGATTATTAGTTAGTAGATGTGTATTTATAGTTTCTATTTGATTAATAAATTGTCATAGATGAAGAGAAAGTTGTTTGTGGTTATTTTTATATAAGAGAAATTTGCTGTCCAAAGCTTAGTGCTTGAAATACCCCTTTTTGAGTTAACAGTTGATAAGACATTATATGGTGATTTGGTTATCAATTATTAACTGCAAATTGCAATTATTAACAGTAACAAGGACTAGACAACGCTGAAATTCCACCATAAGTTCAAACATCCAAACACCTCTGTTAATGTTGGTTAATGATAATTATTAGTTCCAATTGTTAACTAATTATTAAGTGCTAGAACTCAATTATCATGCTAGTGTACTTTAAATATATGTATTTGTTGTGGATGATTTTTGGTAGGGGTTCCATATTATTAATTCTGATTTTTATTTAGAATCTCCACATTCATAATTAAAACCATAATTGCACAACATAGTTAGAATTTACAATACAAGGGGACAATAATATTTTAACATAAGGCCAGGTTGAATTGGAATGCTTTTTTTCCTTTAATAAAATAGTATTTGTAAACTTATTTCTCTATTTATACAAATTATCTTTGTCTAATATTTAAATTAGTTTAAATGTCTGAAAATTTAAGAGTAAAAAAAAATACAGTGACTGGCCAAACCTAGATTGAATTAGATTAGGGACACACAATACATTGCAGATATATTGTCCTTGCAACTGTGTCATATAAATACAAAAAATACAACTGAGATTAGAGAAAATAAGCAACACAAAGAGCCGGTACAATGTTTATTTCGCCTTATCATGGGGGTCGGAGCACTCACCTTGCGCTGAACACAACAGGTGTATGGAACGCCACAGGCTAGTGGACCAGTACCATTGCAGAAATGGTACTGATTGACTCCCCAGTCCTTATATTCATCCCCTCCACAACAGGAAAACTGGAAAATAAAAGAGATGAGGCAGTTAGGAACCAGCCTAGAAATGAAAGGATTACTACAGAGTTCTTTAAAAAAATGAAATACATCATTGATACAGCTCTAAAGCCCTGAGTAGGCAGACGTCAGACCATTGTTCCATTGTTAGGCCACTCACCTGCCAACATCCCCTGTCTCCCCCCATACCAGGACAAATAGATAATCTTTCTGTAGCCCCAGCTGCTGCTGAACAGGCACTGTTTTCTCGATCACAGTGTTTGTGCCCACCTGAAGACTGCAACCTTTAGTTACACGTTATTATTCTAAAGCAGGTCTCTTATAAAATCACAGCCAAGTTTCCACCACGCTGGAACCTTCTCTGCAATATAAAGAACCTCACTATGTGACAGCATAGGTCTCACCATGCAGCCCTTAAGCTGTACCATTTTGCCAAAAATCTAAATTGCAATATATTTCAACCATAATTGGGATTTAATTTGAACTTTTCTCTGCCACAAACAACAGATCTCCAATGAAATAAAGCTATGAAATGTTTCATCTTTGGAGCACAAAAAGATTAAATGGCCATCAACACTAAGCGTTGGTAAGACCACAGACTTCAATGTATTTTATTAGGATTTTAAGTGACTAACCAAAACAAAGTAGTGCAGATTGTAAAGTTTGTTTATCTGAACTGACAAGCCTGCAAATATGTAGAGGAAGGAGCTCCAGGTAGATTGGAACATAGCTCAACTTTCTCACTTGCATGCAAAATGTAATGTATGGAAAGCACTGCACAACTGTGAGGCGTGTCATTTTGCTGCTTCTCTGGCTCCATTCACACAGCAGAGTGCTGCGCAGTGCTACTCGAAGGAGCCTGCTCGTTAAGCTAATAACTGCTACCGTTACTTTATGTTGTCTGAGAGGTTTAAAGCTGCGCTGATGCGTGTTCTAAGAGATTAACTGACCTTTCTATGTTGCTCTCAAACATCTATTAGACAGTTGTGCTCATTAACAATGAGCGCAACTGTCAAATTTCAGCGTAATTTAGAAAACTTTCAGCGTCACGAGCATTGATGCTGAAATGCACTGCAGAGAACCCTGCCCACTGTGTGCTTCCATTTGAGACAATTAAATGTTACTGAGGGAAAAAGAAAGGATCACTCTAAACTAAAACAAAATGTGTTTCAAAACAGACATGGATCTGGTGCAAAAAGTGCATATTCTTTACAGTATGATGAAGGATCTAGTTCATAGAAATGTACCTAACAGCAGCCCTGTATTTCTGGTACTTTTGAATATTTTACTTAGTGACCATCTACAGCAGCTACAGGTTCCTACTTTTTTTCTGCTCTAATTCTCAGCTTGTTACTGTTACCACGGTATCGAAAATGGACTATTTGTTCCTAGTATCGGTACTGAGTATGAAATTTGAGTATCTTGACGCAGTATCGCACGTTTTTGGATGGAAAATGTAAAACAAATATTTTTGCAGGGCACTGAAGCACATCTGAGTGTGATTTAAGATTATTTATTTAATTTATAAGTTTATCCAGAAACCGGTTGGCTAAAGAATTACAAGCTGTCTTTAACAGGAACAGAAAAATACTAAAAAGAACCTTTGGTTGCAGAACCACAGTTTAAACTGCAGTAGTAACTTTAACATGAATCTAATCTAATAGAAGCTACAGACAAGCCTCCTGTTTGGTTTTCTCTGCTCGTATTACCTCGTCTACCAGCTGCACTTCTGACTACCTCCCTGCTGCGAGAGGTGATTAGGCACTTGTCCCCGTCCTCTCTGCAAGAGACAGTCTGCCCACTCTTCCATTGAGAAAATGCCATTCAAAGTGACAACAGGTTCGGTGCAGCTGTCTCCCCTCCCAGTTAAACATGACAAAGTGCCACAATTTCCCTGTGAGCCACTACCTTTCAGTAACTATCCACACTTGGTTCTCTCCAAACCTGCAGGAAGGGCAGCACCAGGGGATAAAATAGCCTCGGCCGCGAGTCACGGGAGAAATAATGTCAGTCCCACAGAGCGGTTCTGTTAGTTCAAATCCATAGCAATAGGGCATTTCAAAAGGCTGATGTCAGAACAAGTGCTGTGTGAAAGTAGATGTACATGCAAACAAACATTTAGAGTGCAGGGATTTTTGGAAAGTAAAGCCCTTGTATAACAGGCACCACAGTGGCTACAATCACTGCTAGCACAATACCTCAACACTTGGACACCTCACCTTTGAAGCTTCTGGGTAATTTACTGATCAATATTACTCCGAGAGAAACAAAAATGTTTCCTTAATGTAGTCCCACAGACTGATGCTGGCTCACTTGAATGAAGGGATACAAGTTATGGATTAATTAGTTAACCTAAAGTTGATTGATCTCCCGCCTAACTCATTCAGCTACGATGTTCAGAATGCTTCAGTATCTGTTTTTTCTTAACAGATCATTTGTCCCAGCAGAAGTTTTTGCAGGACAGCCTCAGCTCCAACACAGTTTAGGAGAGTTTGTTGACGTGCTAAGCTGCCATTAGCATGTTTCCTCTCTGTTTAGATATGCCCATCTGATGATGATCGTAACATATTTTAATGCGATTCCAATTTATGATGTATGGGAAAAACTTATTGAATGAATTCATATCAGCACTTTTCTTTGAATGTCATAATTTTTAAAGATTAGTGTTTCAGCTGCTCTCTGGGCAACTCTAAACAGCTAAATAGCTGACCTGTAAACAGAAGACAGAGAAGTCGCATTACAGAGACGGACAGAAAACTGCAACAAGCACAACAGTCTGTCTTTCAATGAGATCACTATTGTAAAGGGTAAAAAACACTAGTTAATAATACTAGGTTGTTATGTCCAGTATACACTCCCTTTTTTAGCAATCTTCTAAGACTATTCCATGACACACTGTGCAACCTGGATCAAATAAACTTTGACTATTACATCTTTAATTAGTTCTGACTAATAATCTTTAACTACTAAATCGGTTATGGCATGGAACAATAAGCAACTTCATCAGCGTGCTCCACATCAGCATATGCCATCCAGCTACATCATCAGCTATATTTAATATTAAAAAAAATCTAATCAGCTGTTCAGCCACATGTTCTACTCTTCAATCCATAATCCTTTCAAAACTAAATCACAATCAATAAGTTCAATAAAAAAAGAAAATAGTCCAGTAATAAATTATCTTGGGTTGAATCTGTTTAATCAAACGTCAATGTCCTTTCATAACTGGTAAGATGAAAACTTCAGCACTAATCTTTCAGCACTAAGTTGAAGTATCCTAATACTTCAACTTCACACTTGAAGTATTAGGATCAAACTTTTTAATAGACCAACGTGTTTTGGCTTGTGGCCTTCTTCATCATCATCATCATTATAAATCACCATACTAGTTATATTTAAATAACAAGTACAATCCTGAGAAAATTCAAATAAACCAATCGCTTGTTCACACATACACCAACTGACTGATCAGCATTCACGGGATGGTACTTGCTGACTGGTTAAAGATAAGATAAGATAAGATAAGATAAGATAAGATAGTCTTTATTGATCTCACAATGGAGAAATTCACTCGTCATATCGGCTCATACAAGAAGGTGCAGAGTAGGGGAGGTGCATTCAGTTATATACAGTGAATCTTCATATATACAATGGATCAAAAAGAATACCAATAAATACAAAAAGAAATAGGAATGGGCATATGATGTCTTATTTACATTCATAGTGGTCTATATATATATATATATAAACATATATATATATATATATACTTATATATATGTTTATATATATATATATAAGTATATAATACAAACCAGAGCCCAATCAGCTCTGGCTGAAAACCATTCAGCTTTAAAGCTTTTATATAATCCCACACTTACAACAGCACTTCATTCTGACAAAAATACATACGATCACAAGCTACACACCGCAACCATAGGAACACTAAAAATAATAGTATTTTGATAAAAAAAAAACTTTCACTTGATAACAGCAACAAGCAACACCATAAAAAATATGAATACATGTAAAAAATCAAATTAAGAAAATTAAAAAAACAAATGAATAAACTCACAAATGTAAAAACGGGGTCAATCACAAAAACTCATACCTGTAGGAGCTAAACTCTTAAGGTAAAATATTCAGAACACCTCTCTCTGTTTCCTAATAAGATTAATATTGCCCCCTCTTTTACTGGGTTTGATGGCTTTTTTACATTTTTAGTATATTGACAATTTTTGCAAGCCCCACGTTTAAATTTCCCCTGTAGGTTATGTGTTATCAGGGTTGTTTCTGGGGAGTTATGAAAAGCTTTAACAACCCCGTCCCTGATAGTTTTCATAATATGTTTTCGATACCGATACTAAGAAAAATACTTATTCAATACCATTTCGAGACTCCAGCAACAACATTTAAAAGCACAGTTTCTTTCTGGTCAAGAGGAAAAGACATGATTAACTACAATACAATAATTTATTGCCATTAGGGCAGAACTGAATAGGGGAGAATTCAGCCCTCGGTTAGAGAAATATATAATATATATATACATATACTGTTTAGCAAAACAGTAGACCAGATAACACGAAGAGTATAAGTGTTAATATTCTTTATGAAGTATGTGCCTTTGATTCAGTTGCGCAATTATTTCATTTCAGTTTAATTGCTCATCTTTAGTGTTTCACAACTACTTCCATTTGCCTGTAAATTTAAAGTTCATACAAATAATTTTTTCAACTGAGGGACAAATAAAGAATCATTTTATACTAATAATACATTTATTTATAAAGTGTTTTCAATCAAAGTGCTTAACAGTAAGTGATAAAAATAGTAGAACAAGAAATAAAACAATACAATTTAGTAACAGGTGAAAACATAAAAACAAAAGGAAACACCGATATTAAAACAATGAAGTTTAGGATTAGCATTGAATTAGGCTGCATAAGATAAAGTGAACAAGTGGGTCTTTAGCTTGGCTTTAAAAACCTCCACAGAACCTGCCAGCCGAAAGTCTAAAGGGAGATTGTTCCACAGAGATAAGGCACGAAAGGAAAAAGCACGCTCCCTTACAGTTTTCCTTTTAGCCTTACGAACTTTTACAAGACCTGTGCCCTGAGATCGAAGAGCACGGGGTGGAACGTACAGGTGCAAAAGGTTGGATAAGTAAAAGAGCACCAGACCATTTAGTGTCTTGTACGTGAGCAGCACGACCTTAAAATCAGCTCGAACCTGACAAGGCAACCAGTCAGGGATGTCAGTACTGGAGTGATATGCTCATATTTCCTAGTTTTGGTCAAGATGCAAGCAGCTGTGTTTTGAACCATCTGCAGGTCTCTAAAACTTTTCTTTGGTAACCCAGAAACGAAAGCATTACGATAATCAATTCACGAAGATACAAATGCATGAATAAGAACCTCTGCGTTTTTGAAAGATAAATACTGTCTGATTTTGGAAATGTTGTTTAAGATGGTAGAATGCAGTCCTTGTGACATCTTTGATGTGTGATTCAAAGGAGAGCACCGGGTGACCACACTGTCAAGTTCTTCATTTTGTCCCTGCATTTTGTGGCAACAATTTTCAAGGTGAAATTTTTGAGGTCCGATGACCAATAAATCTGTTTTGTTGGCATTAAGAAGCAGGAAGTGATTAGATAACCAGCCCGAAATGTCGGACAAGCTCGTTTAAATTTTTGACAAGTCAACCCTGTTACCAGTGGTTAAAGACACATAAAGCTGCAAGTCATCAGCATAGCAATGAAAGGTTACATTGAAAGAACATAAAACAAGGCCAAGCGACAGCAGATACAGGGAAAATAGAAATGGGTCAAGCACAGATCCTTGAGGAACCCCGTGCCTCTCGGCACTGGTCTCAGAGAGATCATTTTTAAAGCTAACATTTTGGGATCTACCAGACAAGACTGGATCTCAGCCATGAGAGTAAATTTCCCCTGACTCCTATAAAGTTTTCGAGATTATCCAGTAAAATGCAAAGGTCCACATTGTCAAATGCAGCACTTAGGTCCAGCAATGGTAAAGCTAAAGTACAACCGTTGTCTGCATTTACCAGCAGATCGTTTACTACTCTAATGAGAGCTGTTTCTGTAGAGTGGTTTGATCTAAAAGCAGACTGAAAAGGCTCGAACAGATCATTTCTTGAGAGACGGTCGGTAAGCTGCTTAGAGACTACTGTTTCAAAGATTTTTGACAAAAATGATAATTGTGGGATGGGTCTGTAGTTTGCAGCTGAGTCAACATCCAGTCCAGACTTTTTCAAGATTGGTATTACCACTGCTGATTTAAATCAAGTAGGAAAGATGCCAGTAGTCAGTGAATTATTTAATATTTGCAGAATGTAGGATCCTAATACTAACCATAGTTCTTTTATAGCCCAGTCTGGCAGAGGATCCAAAGGACAGGTTGTGCATCGAGCCATGTTAACAATCTTACTTAATCCAGCCAAGGAGATAACCTTGAAGTCCGAGAACCCTTGACCAACACCAGCAGGCAAGGCAGCTGGTTGAACGGATGAACCACCTGTGGAATGAGTGGTCTGAGTTCTCAGTGCTTCAACCTTATCTCTAAAAAGAAAGTCAGTCAAATTTTAACTGCAGGTGGTTGATTTAGTCTCTGTAAGATGGGACACTGTGCTAACTAAACGTTTTGAATTATGCTTACGGCTCATAATGAGATTTGAGAAGTAGATCCATGTAGCCATGGATGATTGAAAAAGAGACAAAGTCACTTTCCAAGCCTGGAGAAATACTTCAAGTCTAGAGTATCACCAAAGCTTTTCCATTGTTCCATAATAAATATGCAGAGCATATATCTATAGTGTAAACAGGGATCTGGTCAGTGCGAATATAAAGTACACCAGCAGCAGCCTGGTATACTTTTTGTCTTTCTAGTAATTTTGCATGATATTTTCTTTAGTTATCAACTATAAGAGCCAGGGATTCTGCTCAGTTTTTTTCTGCTCCAATAGAAATGGTGGTTATGGTGGAGCCTCAGTCTGGCTCCACCATAACCTTTGTCATTATTAGCCACATTAGCTTACAATGCAACTAGGCGGAGATCTAATAGTTTGTTTGTACCGCAATAGAACGAAGCGTTGCTTGGTTCAGAACGACGTGGTTCGTGGTTGAGGGCTTAAGCTGAGCTCTGAATGGACAGTGCAGAGAACGGATCACTTGCTCAGGGATGTCATGTGTGCCGTGAGTTTGTGTGAAGTCAGGAAAATATGTGTGTTTCACGATCACCGCATGACACTTGACGGCTCTGTTATGTTCCATCTGTGAACAGAAGAAAAACCAAGTAAAAGCTCCTCCTACCTTTGTCTGGACATAGTCCAAGATGTTTTTGAAGTCAAGATCATCGTAGTAGTGTTTAATTCCTTCCCTTATAGTGCTCTGAAACAACGCAACCGTCTGTATAGCACAGAGAGGAAGAAACACACAAAGGGTTGAGGTTTGATACCAACACAAACGAAGCAACACAGACTGACCTGACTGCAAATAATCAGATCACTGAGTCAAATGTCAAGATCTGTACAGGATATGCAATGTTTACCTTCTTTTCAAAGATGAGAGCCATGGCGAGTGTGATTGCCTGGAGGAGCAGCAGTACACACAGCACACAGAGGAACTGTGGGGGGAGAAAGGACGGGGGATCATACAGCATCCTCTAAATTTATCAGATAAAAAGTGTGTCTACGTTAAGAAAAGTTTAGACTGTTGCGTTTCTAAAATGTAAAATGGTTAAGTCTTCTTAAAATTGTAATCTGTTACAAAAAGAAATGCATCAAAGCTTTTCACTGGCTTGGACTGAATCCCAGTTTTCTTTCTATCCTGATTTGGATTATTAAACAAATCCAAATTGTTTTATGTAGACTTTGTTCCGGTTTTAGAATTTAATTTATCTATAAAATGTGCTGTTAGATTAGGCTGAGGTTTTCCAACAAATCAGAGATTATAAGATCATCCCTAACAAAACATCTGTTCCTTACCCTTATCTGATACAAAGTGCACCAAAGAACACGCACACCATTGCATTCACAAACTGAAAAGCGGACGTTTTCAGTCTCGATGCATTTAATTGACTAGGAAAACATCTTATTTTTCAGAATTTGACCTGCACATCAGCAGTTGTGACATTACATAGGTCTGGATCAATTTTCTAACTCAGCACATCAACACAGAGGGAGTTGGTCTTATTTAACAAATCACAACTTTCACTGCTCAGACACGCATTGGACTCGTCCTCTGTGGGTATGCTTAGATTTTGGGTTAAAGCTTATGCTCATGCTGAACATCCGATTGGTCTATGCAAACGCTGCGTGGATCCTGTTCTGTATTAATAATTCTTACCACTGGCAGTGGTTAGAGAAAAGGAAGAAGGACAAGGTTTCTGAGATAAAACAGTAATTATTCATGGCCTATTGTCAGTCAAAAATATTGGATATTCTTTTTTTTCTATTGTGAACTTTTACCACTTCATTGGTTTATTGACTTTCTAATCTTCTTCCCCAAAATACAGACATCACTGACTTTTCAGTTTCTAACTAATTAGCTTTTTATGACCGATTATCTAGCTATGGCAAATTAGACGGTTGCATAGCAACCACAATAATGCAGCCCTACTCCTTTTGAGCTTTTCCTCTGTTACAGACAAAACCAACAGCTGTGTCTTTGCATGCAGAAAGAGAAAAAGGCCATCAAACTGTTTGGTGGTATTAAGGTTTCATGAACTGAGCTGTTGTGTACTCATTTCAAACGATATCTCTGACATTTGGTGTTTGCGGTAATTTATGTACTTACAGACAAATGAACTGCAGTTAACACACGTGTGTTTGGTTTGAATTTGTAGCTGAACAGATAATCTAATGAGAATAAACTAAAATATTAGTCACAGAACATGAATCCAAACGATCCAAGCAGTAATCATCGGGAACTTTTGCTCGTTCACCGTCACACTTTCACAACAGTTTGTGTTACGCAATACGCTGTATTGTTAAAAGCTGCATTACTACCATATGCAGCAGGGTCTTGTTGTCCCTGAGGGATCCAACCATTCCCACTACGGACACAGTGAACATCACCAGGCCGAGCAGGATGAGCACCACGGCAGGAGCCAGGAAAAGACCCTCCAGGGTCCGATTCTTCTGCCTTTCAACTTCCGCGTACACTCCCACACACAACACGCAAAGACCCATGAGCTGTATGGAAAAGAAAGACGGTTCATGACATGAACACCTCTGGTCTGTAATGGACAGCGGCATACATTTATGTGCATTTGTTTAATGCAAACTAAAGTGAGAACAAATATTTCTACTTCTTTTCACAGCAAAGGTGTAACTTTATAATAAAGGGATTTTACTTAAAACTGTCAGCGAGTCTGTTTAACAGCAGCTCATGTTTCACACAATTAAATGGATTCAAAACATCAACAAAGAAGAAAACATAATTGTGTTTCCTGTCCAAGGAGTCAATAATACCCTAATAAAACTGTAAGGAGCATCATGTTAAACCGAGTGCAGCAATCCCGGAGAAAACAGTGGTGCTTAGTTATGACATGAATAAATGCCAAAAGACATAATTTATGTTACACAGCGAAATAAATGTTGAATTAAAAGAGTGAAATCCCTAAAAGCACATGTGAGGTTAAGCCTACTGAGGCCAAGTGGCTTTTATTGTTGCTGTTTTTGATTTATTAACATGAAAGATAAGTGGTAAATACATCAGCGCCACTCACCTTGTCTTGCTTTCTTTCATCACTTATTAAACCAGAGTAGGACTATTTTGTTGCATCGCTAGATAGCAGGAAATTTTTACTAAATAAACTCTTTAGATGCATGTTAAAAAACTGATAATTTACAAAAGTCTACAAACCTGTCCAGTTAATTAAGGTTTTCCTCTAGAAAGAGATAAAATGAAAGAGATAAAATGCTGAGTGCTCATGAATATATATTTAACCCATATCTATGTTCTATGTACGTTCCATAGAGATTTTAAACTGAACGAACAAACAAACGGCGTTTTAAAATCGTGTTTTTATCATCTCCGTCTTTTATCTAAGGTAAAACCATTTTTATCTTTTAACCTCTTTGAGCAGGTTTTACACTTTTATTTCTAGCCGTCTGGACTACTGCAATGCACTTTATTCAGGCATTAGCCAACGAGCTCTCTCCCGTCGGCAGCTAGGCCAAAATGCAGCGGCTCGTCTTTTCACGGGGACCAGAAAACATCAACACATTACACCAATTCTTGTGTCTCCGCACTGGCTCCCTGTTCGTTTTAGAATTGATTTTAAGATTTTATTCTTTGTGTTTAGAGCCTTGAATGGGATCGCTCCTCAATACATTGTCGACCTCCTCCAGATTTACTCTCCAGCACGTGCTCTGAGGTCTGAGGGCCATCTTGAGCTAATAGTGCCTAAAACGAGGCTTAAAACCAGAGGGGACAGAGCCTTTTCTGTAGTTGGCCCCAGACTTTGGAATACTTTACCCCTCCATATACGAACAGCATCCACAGTGGAGCGTTTTAAGTTTCGTCTTAAGACCCACTTTTGTTTTTTGGCCTTTAACACCGCATAGTTATGTGGTCCTCTGTGTCCTTTTTAGTTTATTTTTTGTTATGTACAGCACATTGGAAACTATAAAAATAAAGTGGATTGGATTACTATCGTGATAACCATAAAAGTGATAATAAAAGACTATTAACAGCTTCTTCTAGTATTTTTTGGTACCTTTATGGCTGTGACTTTATGTCAATTATAGCCCCATAAATACAAATGCTGTCCATAAAAAAGGTATTTAATGATGCAACATATATCAAACATTCGAAATATGCCTTCATCGGGACACAAGTTACATAAAGAAATGTGTTCTTTTTAATCGCTAAACTGCACACAGAACGGTATTTAATTATATTTTTGAATTTATTGACATTTATTGATGCCCTAAAGAAACCAACAGAGGAAAAAAAGCTAAAATAACAATCCTGACAATACTGGCAGTTTTTGGCGTTTTCAGACATTACTAATTGGAATTTATCGTTGTTAAACCCAAATTCATATCATAAGAAATTTTTATAACGATAAAACATAGGCCCAGCCCTATTCAGAACCTTTCAACACTTAAACAATATTAATGGAAGAACTACTGAGCCCTACATCAGATACTACAGATAAGACCATGCAAAGCAGCATTATCAGTCGATACAAGGTGAACGTTGTTTGATCGGTATCGGTAGAGTTGAGTAGACGTCAACTCTGATCTCTGTAGCTTCACTTCAACTTCCTCAGAGGCCAATGGAAGGTTTTTAGCACAACAAATAAGAACATGAATAGGAAATTGGCATGCTTTAGTTCTGGGTCACTGATAGTAACCTGATGTCATTAAAAACAATGCAGATGCAGCTGGCACTTCAAAAGTTAAAGGAAAATGGGCGAAGGAATGGTAAGCGGCATGTTTCAGTGAAATAAGTAAGGCTAAATGGTTGCTACTTATGCCAGGTGTCGTTATGAAGCAAGTAGAATTTGTTTCAGAGAAGAACTACTGAGGTCTCACACATGTGCAAAAGGTAGTTATATATGGGCAAACGAAGAATAACAGCATCTTGTGGCACGAGATCTAGTGGTATTTAAACACCATGATATTTCTTGTCAAGTCTGTCTCTTAAGGCACTTTTGTAGTCCAACTTGTCGATATAGTATAGAATCAGCAGGTCTATATCTTGACCTGCTGATACTATTCCACTGCAATGCGCTTTCCTCTGTAATGTTTACTTTTCTTCGCTGTTTATGTACAGCACTTTGAATTGTCTTATTGAAATGTGCTTTACAAGTAAACTTGCCATGCCCAGTTACTATCAGCATGTCACTTTGGCTGATAAGGTTAATGGGAATTATTATGATTAACCCTAGATTTGAAGGTTCAAGCTTTCACCTTGACACCCTGTTCCGTTTATGTTGGGGAGAGTTATTTTGAGTCATAGAACGTCTTCAGCTGCCCTGTCCTGTTGGCGGCGTGGACTTCTTTTTGTGTAGGCTGGCAACGCTCTTACAAAAGCAAGAACTTGTTTGTGTGGCATCATTTGGGCACCAAAGAGGCTTGCACAATATTTAGCAAATTTATCGTTGTCTCAAAAGAACTGAACGCAATAAAATCATCAATATTGCAAGAATTAGTAGGCCAGCAATAACTGTTATTTATTGAAGTAACGTGTATTTAGGCTCTCTGTGCTAGTGAAACATTTGGACAAGACATGAATACTGTTGAATTAAGTATTTGATTACTTATCCAAAGTCACATCATTATCGCAACATTCACCACCGTTACAGCATATTGCATGTTTTCTGAAAAGTCCTAGTACCTGGTATTGAGCGACGAGATTTGAACTGACAAATCTATTAATAATGATGCGAAATGAGAGGGGACTGCATTTTATCACTGGAAGTTCAACAGTTTACAAGCCTAGACTGATCAAACCAGGGCTGGATTATGCTACAGTTAGCCATGAATGTGATTTATGAAACCTTTATTACTATTAAAAAGAACACAAATACAGGCAATTTCCACATTTTCTAGCATTATTACATACATATATAAATGGATACAACATTTTTTATAAATAAGGAGCCAAGTAAAGCGCCAGCTGGGTAACCCAAATCATCTAGAAAATGTCATTTATTAATCTTACTTAAACGATTATTCTCCTATACACACAACTAACAACCAATAGACACATTGGGAGTATTGCACAGTGTGAAAGGGGAAAATAAAATCAGCATAGGTTGCATTCAAATTGAAAACTTAATTCGGTCAACACGTCACCACAATTTTTTTTCATTTAGGTAATGGAAAATGCTACAATATATGAAGTAACAATCTTTTTTCTGTGCTATTGATTTTCATATGGACCCAGAGGCAATCTACTCCAACTCCATATACTGCTCAGAACTCACTAGAAAACCTTGTTAAGTAATTAAGGCTGGGTTTCCACATTCAGTGTCAGCACTAACCTTCCTTTTAGCTTTAATAAATATATGACTGTGCTACAGACTCAAAAGAAAAGGTTTAGGGAAAGGATCTCAATATACCTCCCCTAATCCATGGCAATGGTGGCTAAAAACTGACACCGCCCAGATCTGATCAGCATGAACTTGACTTTTAAAACTATGCCACTCTCATTCAAGCCTCTAAATGTCCATCAAACTGTATCATCATCTGTCAAAGAGGCCGAAGCACAGGCTGGGTGAGTCTCGGTCAATCCCTTCGCACACCTGCAGTTTTACTTCCATCATTAGGATCCTACATTAATGGCATTAACTAAACCTATCATTCCCACAGCAACGATAGCTTTAATTAAGTCTGCATGGCTTGCTTGGGGCCAAAGGAGCCTTTGTCTGCCGAGCAAGTCCTCAGTGGCCTAAATCACAGCAGCCGAAAGGAGAGATAGAGGAGGAGGCAAATCACATTAGAGGGATCCAGGAGTGCTAATGGGCTCAAGCTACTAATGCTTTACAATCATATTCAACAGAAAGACTTAGCATACTTTTTTTTTGGAGATGAAAATACCATCACAATGTGTAACTGAATAGGAATGCTAAAGAATACTAATATTTGCTTCCTACTGCAAGGTCACAGCATGAACATTTACATCAGATTTGCATTTAGAACTCTGGAAGTCAGGGTAAATGCCAAACTCTTTTTATGGTAATCCAAACGTTTTTCTACAAAAGTTTCTTTCCAATAAAATACACATAGTATCCAAAATATTACACTTTGTTAAAATTGCAATTGGCATCAAAGTTTACCAGGGTTTGAAAATGTTCCTATTCAAAATTGCTCTGAGATTCTCGTTCATACCATCCTTATAGTTTAAGGTTCTTGTTACAAGATACCAAGGATAGTACTGCAGTGAGCAGTACTGCCTTTCTTCCACTTATTCCTGCACACAGCCGGTCAGCTGGCTTAAAGAAGGCTCAGACACGTTTCACTCAATTGCAAAAATAACAAAATAGCCGATTTTGGAATATTTCTGGTCACTAAACAGTCTAATCGTCAGTTTGTAATACTTCCTTTTGAATGCTTACGTTTTGCTTCAGTTTATACTTTTATGCATCAAAATAAAAACAAATGAAGGCTATAATAACTGTAAAAAAAACATTTTTTATATATAATTATAAAATATTAATTATTTTAGAAGTATGAATAATTGTTACTTTTTGTTAGAAAAAAGTTAAATCAAGATATACATTTTTGTTTGCTTTTGGTGTGTTTATACCGTGAAACTTTAGCTTAATGGAGGACGAATCCTGTGACTGAATTTAAGTTTTTAATATAATTTTTATGAAGAATGAAGGAATTAATAAATAGTTTAATAAATGATTCACTGGCCCAATACATATTTTAACAAACTAATTAATATGCCATTACATGCAACAACATAAAAAGATATAAATCATTCAACAACTTTAGAAAATATCAGACATTAATAAATATTTAAATATCAATTTATAGCTGCTATATTATATTATACAGGTGCCATTATTTTAATTGATTTTAAAATGTGTGTTTTTTTCTTTTAATCTATTTTTGGCAGATGTGAATTTATTAATTTATTTTTTCCCCCAGCCCCAGAAAGATGGGAACAAAATCGGCACCGGGAAATCAGCCGGGGAGGGGGGGGGGGGGGGGGGGGGGGGGATTACAACAGGAACATGTTGACAGAAATACACCTGTGTAAAAGGAAAAAATAATCTTTTTTAAAAAATTATATTTTTTAAGTGAATATTGGTGTAAATAAAGTTGTGAGGGAATAAACATATTTTAATAGGGACAGGTGAAATAATATATTAAAATAACTCACATCCATCAATGATCAAAGAAAAATAGAAAAGTTGAAAAACTAAATGAGAATAATGGCATATAGACAACTTCTAACATCAAAATATTGAAACTGAAATATCAATTTGTGTCTGATCTTTTGGCCAGTTATTGCTACATCGTTTTCTTTTTTATTTTGTTGCACTTAATCGCATATTAATCCACATGTTAACATATTTAATGGGGTGAGTATTTCATTTATTAAGCTATTTATTTCTGAATGTTATCTTTATAATGGCAGGATTTCTCCTCCCTATGGAAATTTTACCCAAGACTTTCATACCTTGAGAATTTGATACCAGTCCGAGCCCATTTTGAATTATATAAAGAAATGGTCTGGTAAGCAATCACAATTTGTTGAATTATATACTTGATTTCTCACCATGTTTTCCTCACATTAAGTCAAAGATAACAGAAGGCCCTGAATATTAAAAGGTCAAAGCTGTAATGGCAGGAATGACAGTTTCTGTGCACTAAACAGCAGCAGGACTTAACTTCTGTATTTCTGCCGGCAGAATCAATGCCATTATCATCCCTTTAAGAGCATCCAACGCCCTGCACCACCGTGCTGTTTGATCGCTGTACATTGTCTCTGGGCCGAATGCCACCGTGAATATGACGGCAAATTACGTTAAAACATGTCCGTGTTTTGGCGCAATGCAAGCGTATTACACAAAAATAATGGTACGGTATTTTGAATATTTTCCCTCTGATATGAATCATTCATCTGTTAGCTGGTATCCACAGAACCTACAGCTATCACAATTACATACGCCGGTGGCTGTTTTCTTCACTGAATCCAGCCCCTAAAAGTGCGATCCAACACAGGGACAGTGATTTTAATTCAATCGCAGATAAACCCAGGTAAATGTAAGCGAGTGTAGCGATTTAAAGGGAGAAGAGCGCTTTTGTTGAGGGCGATTTTCTACTTTCAATTAAATTTACTATCAAACGGGTCGTAAAATTGGCTTGGGGTGTATGCCGAATTGTGGACAGGATTGCACCCTTTTATAATGTCTAGAAATGTATGTTTTTCGTCAACATCTAATGGCCCGGAGCAATCAGGGCATTAAAAAACAAGTGTTTTGTGAACGAAGACTGGAAAAGATGCTTCGAAAGGTGGCTGCTGACCCGGGATCTACACTCCAGCAATTCACAGAGGATCCAGACATAATAAAACACACGTCACACTTACCGAGAAAAGCATTGAGTAGACATTTAGTGTGAATTTGATGAAGTAGTAGAAATGGTTGCTTTTTCTCACTTCGGAGTAGGACGGCATGGTGGCTTGCCTTTATCAAGCTAGCTCACAGTCTGGCTAGCTCGCCTTCGTGTAGTTCGTGTAATGTAAAGGAAAATAGATGTTAGTGATGTATAAAATATCCCCTTTGGGATACGAGAAACATTTAATAGAGGTAACGGGATATTAAATAGGCAGCAGCGATCATTTCACAACCAATGCTGTTGTACAGTCGCCGAAACGAAAGCACTTCCGTGCGGCTAGCCGCCCCACGCTTTGTTTTGACTCCATTCTTAAAGGAGCAGTCACACCAATTCAGCACTTTCACGGCTACGGTGTGCATAACTTCAACTCTTTCTACACGCAGAATTTTGTAGACGAGCAAATCAAATATTTATATAGAAACATGTCAGTGCGAACCACTTCTCCAATTTTTGGGGAATTTTAAACATGAGATGCTGCTGTAAGCAGTTAATATCTGACCTGATAACCCTCCGGACATCTTCATTTATTGTGAACCAGATAATTTGTTCTTGGAGGTTGAAGCTAATAGAGCAAAGGCAGCAGTGTACTTCTATCACCTTAAAACAACTCCAATCTCAAAAATACTGTTTTGTGCAAACTCTGTTCTAGGAACATTAACAAACATTTGTACTGAGTGGGTATTTAAAGAGGATTTATTTTATATTTACTACAGAGGCATTGATTCCCTTTTGCAAAACAAAGAACTTCCAGTCAGAGAAAAATACATAAAATTACATAAATGTAGAAGTGGATAAAAAGACCTTCACTTAGATGGCTCGATATTTATCATTTTATGCAGCTTTACTTTTATATCAGTAAGGTACTCTGTCTGGGGGTGCTTCACATGTTCTGTTCTCTGTACATTTTGCATACATTAAGATTGTCAGTGGTGTGCCACTTGCTACTTCCAATGTGCTAGTTTGAGAGGTACCAAGACCAAAAATGGTCTTCCTAACACAGCTCCAGTCTCAAAAGGTTAGGGGTTCATGCAAATGCCATTGTGTGAACGTCTGAGACATTGCAATGGGCATTAAGGTTGGGGGCAGTGCACCAAGAAAATTTTTTCCAAATAGAAATACGTACATGTAAAGCATTTTTGGTCAGAAGTGTCAAATATATATATAAAATGGTGTAAAAAGCTCCCCAGTGGAACATTATCCATTTTAACCCTGCCTTTGTTTTTTTTTTATTAGCTAGTTAGTGGAAGCAGAGATGCTTCCACTAACTAGCTAATAGATTTAAAACTATAGTTGGTAATCCTGTTCGAAACACTTCTTGTTATATGGTCCTTCCATCCCGAGAGTAGTAAACCATTTTGTTTTCAGAAAAGAGAACGAATAAATAAATAAATCTCTGTGAGAGCTGCAAACCTATAAAAAAGAGGATTGGTCGTGCCCTCACCCCCATCTGTCCACCAAGTTCTGGAGGTATCTATTGGTTGTCGCACATGCCGACCATTGTGATGCGCTCACTTAACGGCACAGTGTGTTTGCGCTTTCCTTGTTTGTGTCCGCATGTGCACTACTAGTATTTATGTATCCAGTTAGCTTTGGTGTTAGCCGTTCACTGTAGCTCTGCTGTTCTCACCGTTTACTTTAAAAATGGCTGAGAGTGGCAAGAAGCAAACTCTTTTACAAGTTTATGAGATGAAAAGGAAGGCCTCACTAGAAAGAAATAAGAACAGATTGGATTTGGGAGATGTTTTTCACGCGACCCGCCTAACGAGCAGAAGAGCAGGTAAGATGGTCTTGCGCGTGCTTGGTTATTCAAAAAGGGACTTGGGCATTTTTAACTTACATTTATGGAAAAATCGGCAACTCTACCTTTTAACCACTGAGGTAAGATATAAACTGTTTATAGCCTTACAACAGAACCTCGTGTAAAATATCCTGAACTACCCCTTTAAAATGATCAATCTCAATGAGATTAGGAGTGTTAACAGATGAGAAGAATAGCTATTTTAAATGAAATGGGTTGCACTCTTGGCAAAATGGCAAACTAAGGAAACAGGTAAATGCTAACACTGATTCAAATTCACAAACAGCTGTTGCAATATGTTTGTATTCAATTCAAAAATAGAAATAATCATTTATTTAGTCAGAAAAATTTGTTTTTGAAAATATAAGCAAATGAAAGGGTAAAGAAGAGTAAAAGTTACTAAGGTTCTAAGGTTATTTGGATTGCCTCACATCTGCGGCCTGTGCACAGAGTCTTGCTTCAAATTGCATCAGTGGTTGCTGTCACTTGCTGACATCCTGATGGCAATATTGATGTATTCACAAATAAGTTAAAACACTTGCAAAGCCATCAAAGGAGTGGATATCTGACATCTCCCTTCACTAAAGACTGCCACCTTTAGGTCTACCTGCTGAGTTCTTTTTACCCTAGATTCCGAATTCCTATGTCTATGTCATTGTAGACTGAGGCACATTAGGGTTGGATGTAAGCCACAGTCATCAGTTTACATTTAATTAACCAGTATTATTAGGTTTCTGTGGAAATATTAATAATAATGTATTTTCCAGCACTGCTGCTGTGAGTTGTCAGTATCTCAAACCTTTGACCCTACAGGAAAATTGGGGATCAAAATGAAAGCTCCTTTTAGGATCAATGAATGTAAACAGGACAGTGTAGCTATAGATATTAGTTTTGTTGAAGCTACGCAGGAGTACATCAAGAAAAGAGTGATTGGAATAGTCCAGCTCAAGAAACAAAGTAAAATACAAAAAAATATCAGATATATTCCTTAGTGTACCTCAATTCAGGGGGTCGTGATGGTGTTTATTTTGTGTGTTTTTGTTTTAGAGAGAGTTCATCCATCATTTAAATATTTAGGTTTAGTTTTCAGTTAACTCTAAAAAATACATTTATGGAGGGTTAAAGGGGACAATATTAAATAAATGAATACATCATGAAACAAATAAATGCAAATATACCATGAAATAATGAAATATAAAATAAATAAATACACCACAAATGTCCCATTACATCATTAAATGTAACATGAAATAAATAAATGTGCCATTAAATGGTCCACTGAATAATCAAATGTACAATTTATTTATTTAGTAGTTCATTAAACAATTAAATATACAATTAAATTATGAAATATAAAATTACATATTTAAATGTGCCATTAAATAATTAAATGTGGCTTATAAATGATGACATTAATTAAATTAATTAATTAATTAAAAGTCCTTTTTGTTACATAAATTTGTTTGAATATATATTTCATTATTTCACTCTGTATTTCACTTTATTTATTTTACGGTGTCGCACATCAGACTCATCGTGAAATCATTTAAACTCTCACCTTCACCCATCAAACTCAGTGGGTGGGATTAGGGAGACCCTGACGCCTGATTGGCTGCTTCACACTGAGCAAGACCAGAAAACTTCGTCTTGGTTGAATATTGACTCCGAGGTCAACATTTTTTCTGTAAAATGCAAAATTTTACAGAAGAAGGTCCTGGGTTCGAGTCCAACCCTGGGTCTTTCTGCATGGAGTTTGCATGTTCTCCCTGTGCATGCGTGGGTTCTCTCCGGGTACTCCGGCTTCCTCCCACAGTCCAAAAACATGACTGTTAGGTTAATTGCTGGGTTTCAGTCACGTGATGATTATGACGCGGCCAGGGGGCGCGATTTCAGATGGAGGGCAGGACGTCTATGAAGTTAGCGTAAACATGGAGGACACCGTTACCGAGAGCCCGTATTGTATGGAGTTAGAGTCTGTTTCAAGACATAGATACAAGGAGTTGATTGACAGATATGTTGGACGTGACCCATACCTCATGAAGATGAGTGAGTTTTCGGAGGACCTTAAAGATTTGCCGACAGTGGAGGCCGTTGATATAACAAACTATCTGGTCCTTCAGACATCGTATATAAAAGTATGGAGGCATATAACTTCCTTGTCAGTGGGTGGGTCCACAACCTCGGCACCAAACGTCTCCACGACGATCATCGTTTAATCTTCGCCAGGGTGAGTGTTTGTTCTTATATTGTTTTATGTGTTAAAAGATGCTAGCGTTAGCTGCTTCGGTTCAGAGCAGTCGCCTGTCTGCATTAGATCGGAGCTCATACCCAGGCTCTCAGCTGTCTTTTGGAGATCCAACATAGCCTCTGCACATTCCGACCGGCCTTGTTGATCTTCTTTGAGCTTTATCCTCTTCTCTCGTTGAAGAGATGCTTCTGATTTGGGCTTAGTTTTTTGGTAACCGAGGTTGACCGTCGGAGCCCAGTCTACCGACTCAACGTCAAGCGCTAGGACAGCCTAAACAGTCCCAATGAAGTCCATATTAGACTACCGGTAACCTATTAATCATTACTAAGTAAATGAGCATTTAACGACAACCTTATGCTATATAAACACAGCCACAAAAACAAGTTAGCTAGCTAACATAATGTTATAGCTTACCTCCGACGAAGTGGTCGCTGCAGGCACGGGCATTGGCAGACTCTGCTCCTCCAGACCGCAGACGTACGTTTAAAATCCATTTTTACAATTTTCACCTTTATGAACGACAATCTTTGGTACTCTGTAAAAGCTCTTTTCCTTTTCTCGGTTCAAACGATTGGAGCAGCCGTAAACTACACAAACATAGGCGTTATTTCAGACAGCAGATCCTCAGCTACTTCACTTCCTGCCCTCCATCTGAATTTCGCGGTGTCGCGCAGCAGCACTGTGACGTCACGTGAAACCCAGCTATTGGCTTCTCTAAATTATCCTTAGGTGTGAGTGTGTGGGAGAATGGTTGTTTGTCCTGTCTGTCTATGTGTTGCCCTGCGACAGACTGGACAGTGAATGCTGGAGATAGGCACCAGCAACCCCCGCGACCCCATGAGGGACTAAGCGGGTTAGAAAATGGATGGATGGTTGAGCAGCTCCAGCCTCCATATCCATAGTTTGGACAGAAATATCTCTATAAAGTTGATGATATCGCGTTGGGAAAGGTGTGACAGAAATGATCAACATTAGCCTCGCCCACAGGCTAACATTCTCGCACAAACCTTTTAGAGATATTTCAGACCAAACTAGGGATATAGAGGGTGGAGTTGCTTGCCAGCTTGTGGTAAATTAATTACAACGTGTTATTGAAGTTAAAATGCAGACCAAGCTACTGATAAGCCAAGCTGTTGAAAATGTCAGAAATTAATAATACTTAAAGGCATACTATGCAACATTTTTCAGTTAATTAATGTGTTCCATACCGTTTTGGATGATTAAATGAGTCATTTCAGCTTGAACAAAGGTTTTCTTGGCCGCCCTGGTGGTCTGTGGGGGAAATACCGCACTTGCAATCGCAGGAGCCCTCGGCCCGCGCCCACAGGCTCAGAATCTCGTGCAAGATCGCGAGAGTTGATCTTGCTTTACGGCGAGAACTGCTACACGCCCCCAGTGAAACGCATGCTCGTTGCTAGCGCAGTGGCAATATCTGTGCAGTTATCATGGCGGAACCAGCGACAAAACAGCGAAAGCCCATGTCGGAGCAGGCAAGAAAGAGGACAAGGGCTCTGGACAGAAAGAGGAGTCGTACACGGGTGAAAATCGGGCAAGCTTTTTTCGCATGGCGAGAGCTAAAAGAAAAAGAAGGCTGCAAGGCTGACGCGGACCTCGCGTTTCTGCTGATGCGATTGTAAGTAACATTGTAGGGTTTCCCTCACGCTACCGCCTCCCAACATTCCAAAAAAAAAAAAAAAAACTAACTCGATATGCGCGCAAAGCTTGTCTCCCCCCGCTCCGCCGGTCGCGCAAAGCTTGACTCCCCCCGCTCCGCCGGTCGCGCAAAGCTTGTCTCCCCCCGCTCCGCTCCGCCGGTCATCGGCGTAAAGCTTGTCTCCCCCCGCTCCACTCCGTCGCGCAAAGCTTGTCTCCCCCCCGCTCCGCTCCGCCGGTCGTCCGGTAAGCAAATTCCTAGGGGAAACACTGCATTGGAATGGTTTCTCTCTCTCTCTGTGCATGTTCATACTTTCACTGTGTTAGTCATTGTTTGTACTGCCGTTTTTTCGACTTTTAGTTGCGTTCGCCTGTCTGCTAAGCTCAAAACAACCGCGCCTGGCTTGACGGAGAAACCAGGAGAACAGCTGAGCATATTTACGACAGTGCACTTTTACTTTCGCCCTCTGGGGGGAGCCTCGCTGGAAAAAAAACCCCGGTTGCATAGTATACCTTTAAGAGTCCAGAAATGATTTCTTGTTCGCTTTTGCCTTAGGGTTCTTGGACAGTTCCGACATTTTCTTTTTTTTTTTTTTTTTTTTTTTTTTTTTTCCCCAGTGTCCTGTCTAGCAATGTGGCAATAGGAATTGATGTCTCAATGCCAGATAGAGCTCGACAGATTTTGCTTTTACAAGTGGAGCAAACAGTTTTCGCCATAGTGCTCCACTTGATTTATGCTTGTAAATAGCTTTATTATGATTCCTGCAAGGAGAATTTCAAATTATATGGACATGACAATGGGAGAGTAAAGGAAGAACAAAAAGTGAAAGAAAAGAAAAAAAAGAGTAGAGGTGAAAGAAAGAGGAGATAAAAGGGAGAGAGTGATAAAACCTTCTTTGTCTGCTCCATCACCTGGAAAGAGACACAAAAAGAACAGCACAACCGACAGACATAAAGCAACAGATACACTCGAATAACACCTAGATGCCATTGCTAAATCATATATATTATTATGTAAGCTGACATGTGTAATGTGATATTTGAAAAAAGAAAGTGAAAGAACATAAATAAATAAATAAACAAATTATAAGATTACTGTATATAAGTGAACACTTAATACCTGGGACCCAGCACCTGTGGGAGATGTGAAAGTGCACTAGTTTAGGTGAAGATTATCCAGAAATAGCTTGATAGTGATTGTGGAGAACTGAAGACCCACCTTCCCCGAGCACAGAGGCAGGCGTCAGGGGACCCGTAACCCCGGACTCCCAAAGGGGCCCCTAAAGCAGGTCGCCCAGGAGGGGCAGACACAGGATATCTGCAACACCCCCCCAAGGAAGGAGCAGAGACGACCCCGAGGAAATCCCCCAGCCACCGCAACGCCGACGCCCTCAAGAGCCGCGGTGACGAGCCCATGGGCTCCGCCGGCAGCTAGCCCCGCTGAAGTGGTCCCGGCCATGGGCCCTGAGGGCCAGAGGCCCCAGGGGCGCCCCGCCCCCGCGACAAGGGCCCCGGCCGCCCCCCGGGGGGCCAGGCCCCTCGAAGAGGCCGCCGGGAGTGGGCCGGCGCACGCCCGGGAACCCGCCCCAAACCCGAAGCCAACCAACGCGCCAGGGGGCTAAGGCGCCCGCCAACGAAGTGGAGGAGGGCAGGATGTGGGGGGATGGGCTCCGCACCTAGCGGAGACTTGAGATGTTCTTGGGAGAGGGAGCGGACCACACCCATACCTGGAAAAAAAAAAAAAAAAAAAAAAACTCATTCACCCCATCCCTCCCTTGTGCCCCACTCACCACACACAGAGAAAAAAAAAAAAAAAAAAAAAAAAAAAAAAAAAAGACGCTGTACACACATTCCCACATAACACTCACATCCAACACTGACCAAAGGGGGGGGGGGGGGTCACCCCAAATCGACTATACGACTGCTTGTGCCCGACCCCCGGCCCCGGCCCCAGACCAGACGCCCCCCGGACCGGGCCCCCCCAAGAGGGCGGGCCAACACGACCCGCACGAGCCACCCGGCCAGAGCCCCCCCCTCCCCCTAAATACCTAATAAACCCCCTCCCTCCCCCCACCTTATCCTTGCTATCCCTGCCCCCCACCCCCTGGGGAGAGCAGAGGTATCAGCCCCAGACCTGGCAAGCCGCTGACTGCACACCGCAGCCCCCCACCAAGACCCCGGACACAGTGGCCCGCACCTCCTCCAGGCCCCAGACTCCTTGCCGCCATCGGAGAACGGGGGTGTGCAGAAGACCCCGACCCTCCCTACGCCTGCTCAAATGTTGTGTTGTTGCATGTTGTTCTCAAGTGCGTTTAAAAACTGGGAGCGCCGAAGGGGATGCACGGCACAGCCCACCCCCCTTCCGGAAGGTAGCTGTTGCCAGCGCACCCCCTCCGTGTGACTGCCCAGAACCCTCAATGTCTAAGTGGGAGAGGAGGTGAAGGGAGCCGTCCGAGGTGAGGCCCACACAACATAAGCCCCCCCCCAGACGTCTTCCCCCCACCCCCCCCCCGCAAATGGTCTATATGAGTGTGCGATGTGAAAAATGTTTGAAGTGAAAGTGTCTAAGATGCATGATAAAATTGGGGAGAGGGGCGTCACCAGAAAGTGGCAACCTCCAGTAACGCCCCCTCCCACATGACCTACATGTGTGGCGGCGTGATGGAGCAGGCAGAGGGAGGAGTCCGGGGATGGGGAGCAAATGACTGGGAAGCCAACCCAGGGAGCCAGCTCCCCTACTGACTCCAATAGGCACCCCCGCTCCCCGAAAGCCCCACCCAGAGAAGGGGGCCTCGCCAGCGGCACCACCGTAGCCCGGGGGACAGGGAGAGGCCGCAGGGCCCGCCAGCCAACCACCCACCAGGACCAACACCTCAACCCCCCCCAGCCCACCCACCAAGCCTACTTAAACTAAATAAGTAAATAAATAAATAAATAAATAAATAATAAATAATAATAATAATAATAATAATAATAATAAGAGGGGGGGACACCGGCCCGCACGAGCCATCCCAAACCCTACCCCCAGGTGAAACCCGCACCGGAAGACGACACGGACCAGGACCGGGACAGGGGGCCGGACACAAGCCCACCAGGACGTCAACGCCCCCAACCCCCCCCCCCCCTCCCGTAGATTTAATCCCTCCCCAACACTAACGTTCAAACAACTCACCATACATTCGACAGTAGACATCCAGGCTGGGTAGGTCCCTACTCCCCCTCCTTCCCCCTCCCCCCACTGGCAGAGTGCCTATCCAATGAAGGAGAAGAGCATCTGCCCAGAGGTGTTAATGACCATGCCCCCCTACCACCCCAACGGGCCCCGAGGCCCCCCAGCGCACCAGAGGCCCCGTGCAGGGGCGGACACCCGGGCGCGCGCCGGCCCACACCAAAAGCGGCACACCCCCCGGAACCGGAACCCCCGAGGCCCCGCCGGGGCCCGCGCCCGAGGGCGGCGCGCCCCAGGGACCCCAGACCCCCAGACCCACCCCGGCCCCACCCAGCGGCAGCACAGCTACCAGGTCAGTAACCCACGTCCGTCAACACGCAGCTCCCAAAGAGCGCCGCAAGCGGCCGCTGTGGGCCACCCGTAGGCCTCCCAAACTCCTCCCAGATGGGGGCAACAGACCCCGGTGCCGGATCCACCAGGCGCCCCACTCCAAGTGCCCCCAGGGCCCCAGGAACCCCCCCCATCCAGCCACTGCGCCCTGCAGGAAGCAACCCACCGCCCCCTATTCCACTAAGTGATGGTGTTGATCAGAGGAGCCCAAAGAGACCAATCAGATGTGGAAGCAGATGCTGTCTCTAGATTAATATGATCCAACAAAAGATCTCTATACTGATTGATACTGAGATTTTGTTTACTTTTCCAATTCATGAGGATAGTTTTCTTTGCGATGCATAAAGCAGTAAAAACCATGTAAACTATTTCTTTTTTCAGAGGACTTTCCTCAAAATTACCGAGCAGGCAAACTGATGGGGAAGGTGTAATTTTACAGCTCAAGCACTTTGATAAGTCCTTACATATCTGTGACCAGAACCTCTGGACTGGTGTGCATAACCATAACGCATGAAAATAATTATCAGGATGATTGCCTATGCAGTGTGGGCAGATATTAGATTGTGCCAGACCCATCTTGAATAATCTCTGTCCTGTGTAGTGTACTCTGTGAAGGATTTTGTATTGTATTAGTTGTAAGTTGGTGTTTCTAGTCAATTTGAAAGTTCTTAGACATATCTGAGCCCAGAAATTTTGTTCAAAGGTGCCTGATAAATCTTTTTCCCACTTCATTATAGGAAGAGATATCGAATCATCTATTTTAGTCAGTGTCCTGTATGATTTAGACAGTAGTTTGGGGGGGGGGTTAAATCTAAGAACTGTATTATATTAGTTGGGACTTGTAAACCACCATTAAAATGCTTATATTTATTTTTAATTATAGATTTAAGTTGTTCATATTCCAAGAATTTATTTTTACTAATGCCATATTGCATATTTAGTTTAGCAAAATTGATGAACTCGGTTCCGTCAAGTAGATGTTCCAGATATTTAATACCTTTATTCTTCCAGTATGTAAAGTTTATCATTTTATTATTTTGTAGGATATCAGGGTTATTCCAGATAGGTGTACGACTGCATGGGATAAGTGATGACTTTGTCATTTTGAGGAACTCCCACCATGCTGTCAGAGTAGAGCTAATGTTGATATTTTTGAAGCATGTATGCCGTTTTATGTTTGAGCTAATAAACGGCAGATCTGAAATCATGATATTATTGCACATTTCCTGTTCTATATCTAACCAAGGCTCATCTAAAAGAGTATTTTTTATCCATTTAGAGATGTATTGTAGCCTATTTGCTAAGTAATAGTTATGGAAGTTAGGCAGATCTAGTCCTCCCCTGTCTTTAGTCTTCTGTATTGTCTTTAAGCTAATACGTGGGGGTTTATCTTTCCAAAGAAATTTAGAAATGGCAGAGTCTAGAGATTTAAACCAGTCAGATGATGGTTTATTGGGGATCATTGAAAATAAATAATTAATTCTAGGTAGGACCATCATTTTTATTGAAGCTACCCTACCCATAAGTGTGATTGGAAGCGATTTCCATCTTTCAAGGTCCTCTTCTATCCTGTTTAAAAGTGGGGCATGGTTAAGTTTAAGTAAATCTGTTAATTTATTCGACACAGTAATACCTAAATATTTAATATTTCCTGATTGCATTTGTAAATTTAGGGAGTTTTCGAGACAGCAATTAATTGACAGTACCGTAGATTTAGACCAGTTTAACGAGTAATCTGATACTTTAGAGAAAGATTCTAGTATTCTAATTACTTGTAAAAGAGAATTATTTGAATGCTGGAGATAAAGTAATACATCATCCGCGTACAGACTAATCTTGTGCTCTATTTTCATGCATTTTATACCTTTTACAGCTTTTGTTTGTCTGATTGTTGCTGCTAGAGGTTCTATAAAGATGGCAAAAAGTGATGGAGAAAGAGGGCATCCTTGCCTGGTGCCCCTCTGTAGACAAAAACTGGAAGATATTTGATTATTTGTCCTGACCCAGGCTGTTGGAGAATTGTATAGAATTTTTAACCAGTTTATGAATAAATCGCCAAAACCGAATTTATGAAGAGTAGCAAATAAAAATTTCCAATTTACTCTATCAAATGCTTTTTCTGCGTCTAAAGACAATATATTGGTTTTAATGTTTTTACTGTAGGAATAATCAATCAAATTAAGTAATCGGCGTGTATTTGTGGATGACTGTCTTCCTCTGATGAAACCAGTTTGATCTGGATGTATTATGAGAGGAGTTACTTTGTCTAATCTTTTTGCAAAAGCTTTACAGATTATCTTAATATCCACATTAATTAAGGATATGGGACGATAACTAGTGGGCAACACAGGATCTTTGTCTGGCTTGAGCAGAAGGCTGATGGTGGCAGAGTTCATATTAGCTGGAAATCTACCTTTTTCCTGTATTTCCTGCAACATTCTGTGGAACGTTGGGGCTAGAATATTCCAGAACTCTTTATAAAACTCAGTGGGGAATCCATCTGGACCTGGAGCCTTTTTATTAGGCATGCTTTTAAGAGCTTCCTGGGTTTCAGCTGTTGTCAGCGGGGAATCCAGTGTCATTCTTTGGTTATCTGATAATTTAGGAAGTGTAATTTTATCCAGAAATTGCTTAATATCCTTCTCTGATGGATTTATCTGTGGTGTGTATAAAGATTTGTAGAAATCGCGGAAGGTATTATTTATTACTCTGGTTCACTTACTGTATTACCAGTTGAATCTGTAACTGCAAATATAGTAGATTTCTCCTTATTTATTTTAAGCTGATTAGCTAGAAAGCTTCCTGACTTATTGCCATGTTCAAAATTTTCTATTCGGAGTCTTTGTATTAGAAATCTATTTTGCTTTTCAATATAGTGGTTTAGTTCTAATTTTACTTCACGGATTTTACCTAACTTCCCTTCTTCTTGAGATAATTCTAGTAACTGAAGTTTTTCTTCTAATTCCTGAATCTTTTTGTTTTCTTTTTTCTTTTTATGAGATGAGAAAGAAATTATTTTACCTCTCATCACTGCTTTTCCAGCTTCCCACAATATCGATGCCGATGTACCTGGTTGATCATTGTATTCTAAGTATGAGGCCCACTGTTCTTTAATGAATTTTATAAATTCTTCATCTTTAAGCAGTGATGTATTAAATCTCCAGCTTTTGTTTTGTGTGGTTATTTTTTTATTAATTAAGGTGAGAGTAACAGGAGCGTGATCACTGATAGCAATAGGATGAATTACCGTCTCTGAAACAACCGACAGCAGTGAGCTACTTATTAGAAAGTAGTCCAGACGAGAGTACGAATGGTGAACATTTGAGAAAAAAGTGTATTCTTTACTAATAGGATGAAGAGAACGCCATGCATCGCAAAGACCAAAATCACTCATGTATTGTTTGACTACACTTACTGACTGCCAACTACGCTGAGTCCCTGTTTTATTCAACCTGTCTATATCGTTATTTAAACCAAAGTTGAAGTCACCTCCTATAATTAGTGAACAATCCCCGTGTTTTGAAAGTGCAAGGAAGAATTGGTGGAAAAAAAGAGGGGTCATCAACATTTGGACCATATATACTGACAATACATAGCTTCTGGTTATGGATAGCTATTTTAATTATTATGTATCTACCTTCAGGATCTATAGTTTTATCTAATATTTTAAAACTAACGTTTTTGTGGATTAAGATTGCTACACCTCTCTGTCTAGAGTTATAGCAGGCCGCAAACACATTAGGGAACTCAGGTGAATTAAGCTCACTTGCATTTGTAGCTGATTTGTGGGTTTCTTGCAATAATACAACATCTGCCTTTAATCTAGTAAGCTGGTTAATGATCTTCATTTTTTTCTCTCTGGTGCCAGCCCCATGCACATTCCATGTCACAAACTTTACATTCGCCATAGATGTGAGTGAGAAGTTAGAAGGTGCATGCCCTTGAGAAAATAGTCATACATAGACCCAGGTAGCATCATATGATGTGCTTGTGATTGACTGATGATCAGGAAAGAAGCAGACAAATAAGATAGAAATACACAAAAAAATAAAAAAGTGCAAAGAGTAAGAGAGTGTGAAAAGGGATAAACCATAGCCCGTGCCTTGTGTACCCAACCGTGAACAACAGCCATACCAACGTGCTCTTGAGCTGTGCGTGTATTTAATTTATCACCGTGTACCGATCTGTGCGTCTTATTTATTTATTTATTTTATTTATTTATTTTAAATCATTGAAACATGCTTTAAGTCCACCTGTGGTGTAACTAATAAAGCCAAGGGGTGATCTTCTGATCCCTGAACAACTGTCCATTAATATAAAGTCTGTCAACCGATATGGTGGCTTTAACGGCGTCCATCATGTATTTCTTCCTGATTGGGAACAGTACTCGCCTGCGATCTAGGATTTCCTTAGGAAACTGATCATTAACACTAAAGTCTGTCCCTCTCAGTTCCCTGCCGCAGCTTCTAACAAATTCTTTTTGTTTATAATGCTCAAATTTAGCTATGATCGGGCGAGGACGGGTTTTGTCGGGTTTCTTACCTCCGAGCCGGTGGACTCGATGAAAAGTGATGTTTTTTACCTGATCCGCCGGGATTTTTAGCTTCTGCTGGAGAAAGTTCCGGACCGTTTCTTCTGCTATCTCTCCCTGCTGCTCCTGGATGCCTGCAAAGACGAGATTATCTCTCATACTTCGCGACTGTATGTCCAGAATGGATTCCTTCATTTTCTTATTTTCGCCGGAAAGCTGGATAAACCCTTCGGTCAGCTCCGTAACCTTCTCCCTCAGCGCGTCGTTCTCCACGGCCATAGCTGTTAGCTGGGCTTGGCTAAACTCCACCGACTCCCTTAGAGACTGAAACTCCTTGTGTAGAACCTCTACCAAGGCGAGACGCGCGTCAAGGCTGGTAAGCTTCTTGTCGATGGATTCCAAGATGTCGCTGAAGTTCCTGTCTGGAGACAAAGTGGATGAAGAAGACGCACTGGTGGAATTAGAACGAGTGCGCTTAAGTGACATTTTCACCCAAATGAGGAGTTAAATCATCTTAATCCAGGCATTCCTCTGGTAGCCACCTGATTCAGCATCCTCGGCTGTGCACACATACACACAGACCTGCCGCTTTGAAGACCACAACCAGCGAAGGACATGTACATGTATTTTTTAAATTTGATTTTCATTCACAACCTTATTATAAACATCAGTGGAGCATCTTTAAAGAAGGCATTTTTTAATAAAATTACATGCAGTGCCTTTTTTGTCATGTTAAAACCACAAACATTGACCCGTTTTACTTGGATCTTGAGTGATTTTATTTACAGCATGGTGCATAAATGTGAATTGCACATGGAAGGATACATGACTTTCAAAATATTATACAGAGGTCTGGCATGCATTTCTATTCAGCCCCCCTGAGTCAATGCCTTTTGGATTTATCTCAATTCTTCTTTGTAATATAACGAGAACTCAGTTGGAATTGATCAAGAGTGTCTGTGAATATCAGTTTTCCAGTCTTGCCACTGACTCTCAATTGGATATAGGTCTCGACTTTGACTTGGCCATTCTAATGAACCATTCAGTTTTAGCTCTGGCTGTATTCTTTTATCCTCAGTCAGTTTCTCCAAGTCTGTTGTTAATTTTGCTCCATCATCTCTGACCAGATTCCCTGTTCCTACAAAAGAAAAATGTCCCAACCCAACCCTGGTTTGAACTTCTCCATATCTCTCTCCTTGACCCTATCTGTTCCTTGGTCTTCATAATGCTGTTTGTTCTCTAATATTCTATGTCAAACCACTGAGGCCTTCACAGAACAGCTGCATTTATACTGAGATTAACTTGAACTAGAGACAGATGGACTTTACTTCTTATATGACTTCTGGAGGCAATTTGTTGCTCTGAATTTCATTTAGGGCTATCAGAGGAAAGGCGTCTGAACATAAATTCATACTTTTTAGGTTTTTATCTAATACCTTCACAATATATTCTACTTTGAGCACATCCTTTCATAAAAATGGTAATAGCTCAAAATCAAGTTATACTCATGCACTGAAGACTTGCACCAGTTATAAAACATGTGTTTCTTGGAGAAATTCAAAGACCCATGCCAACCTTAAAGTACATAGCAAATTCCAGTCTTAGCAGAAATTGCTCTCATACATAACCTGCCATATAAAGTTCAGAGCATGACCCAAAACGACCTACCAAATAATACTATGCTTGTTATGTTAGAGAAACCAAGCATTCTCTTTACTAACTTTAGTCTTCTCTTTTCATGTATTTATTTAGAAAATTATGCAATAATACATATACACAGTAGGATAATTTTCATATAACTGAGGTCGTGAAAAGGGTCATGTTGGTTAATGGAGCTTTTGGAGGGCTGAACCAGCTGTCGTTTTGGGAGTAGGCGGCCTTCTGCTGGAGCGTCAGGTTGTCTGGTTATTTGGGCAATAAAAGCATTGATGGGAGGGAACAGGAAACATGTTCATTCATGATGCACGTCCAGCCATTGATGTAAGGTAGTTCTATTTACCTTGTTTTAGAAATGGTTTCTGACCTTCTTACTGAGAGATATGTGTACTGGTGTGCCATTCTAATGTACCGATTCCCTCACTGAGATTTTGTAAATGCAACAGAAAGCTGCCAATTCCATCTGAAGATCTCTAAGCAAAATTTTCTAGAGTCAAAAAGAGTTGGATGTGTTCCAAGAATTGTGACAGCTGCCTGTTAATTGCCAAGCCTTGCAACAGTATGCATACCTCTTTCCACATTTTGTCATGTTACAACCACAAACTTCCATTTTATTGGAATTGCATGTAATAGACAAACCATGTGAAAGTAATGAACAGTTAAGAAAAACATAAACATGATTTTCAATATTCCATTTAGAAATAAAAATCTGAAAAGTGTGTGCATTTCAATTCGTCTCTAAATAAGACCTAATGTAACAAATTGCATTCAGAAGTCATCCAACTAGTAAACCAAGTTCACCTGTTTATAATTCAGCCTCATTATAAATCCAGCAAATCTGATCAGTATTGATATGGAGATAGATGGAATTAAATACATAATACTTGTTAGAAACTACAAAAAACTTGAGGCTGGGACAGACGAACTTTCTACAGGACAATGACCTTTTTCATTCAGCCAGAGCTGCAGTGGTAAGGTTCGGATCAAAGCATATTCATGTCTTAGAATTGCCTAGGCCTAAATCTAATGGAGAATTTCTGACAAGACTTGAAATTCCTTACATCTAGTTTGATTGAGCTTGAAATATTTCGCAAAGAATAAACTTGTTGTAATGCCACAGACGAACTCAGACATTCAGCCAAACACAGAGTGCATTTAAAAATATTTATTAAAGAAGCATTGGTGGGAAACCGGAAACTGCCAGGAACATAATTTCTTCGTGAAACTTTGTGATGGTCCATCACAGAAAATAGTTTTGCAAGGTACTGGAAGTAAAAATGTATTCTGTGAAGTAATATGCTTTTGAATGTAGATACAAAGGTAGCACTCTTGGTAGCTGATTGACACTCATTCTGTGATAATAAAATGGAGTGATAGTTAAATAGACATACTTTTCAATCAGCTCACCTTTGACACATTGAATTGAATAAAAAGATATGCCTTCTTATCTACTGTAGGTTGACACCTTTTCTTCACTTTGCATGTGCATAGCAATGTAAACCACATGAATTTTTCATTCTTTGCAGTACTTTCATCTCTCCATACTCTTCAATTGTTCTGTGGTCTCTCTGATCTTTGACTCTTTTATTGGTTTCCCTGCTCTATTTATTCTCCCAGGGCAGTGGATTGATCTTTTGTTGAACAGCCAAGTGACAGGCAGTATGTGAGGTCACCTACTGATGTTGGATGAGAAGGCCTGGCTCTCAGTCTCCGCTCATCCCAAAGGTGTTCTATCAGGTCTAGATCAGGACTCTGTACAGGCCAGTGAAGTTCATCCACACCAGACTCTGCCATCCATGTCTTTAGGGACCTTGCTCTGTGCACTGGTGCTCAGTCAGGTTGGAAGAGGAAGGGGCCAGCTCCAAACTTTTCCCACAAAGTTGGGAGCATGGAATTGTCCAAAATGTCTTGGTATGCTGAAGCTTTCAGAGTTCCTTTCATTGAAACTAAAGGGCCAAGCTCAGCTCCTGAAAAACAGCCCCACACCATCATCCCCCTTGACCAAACTTTACACTTGGCAGTCAGAAGAGTACCGTTCTCCTGGCAGCTGCCAAACCCAGACACGTTATCAGATATCTAGATGGAGAAGTGCGATTCGTCACTCCAGAGATTGCGTCTCCACTGCTCTGGAGTCCAGTGGCACCGTGCTTTACACCACTGTATCCGAAACTTTGCATTGCACTTGGTGATTCATGGCTTGAATGTAACTGCTTGATCATGGAAACCCATTCCTTGAAGCTCTCTGTGCTGTTCTTGAGTTAATCTGAAGGACACAAGAAGTTTGGAGGTGTGCAGTGGTTGACTCTGCAGAAAATTGCCGACCTCTTTGCACCATGCGCTTTAGCATCCACTGACTCCACTCCGTCAGTATACGTGGCCTACCACTTTGTGGGTAAATTGCTGTCGTTCCCAAACACTTCCATTTTCTTATGATACAGCCGACTGTGGATTATTTAGGAGCGAGAAAATTTCACGATCGGATTTGTTGCACTGGTGGCATCCTATTACAGTTCCACATTGGAATTCACTGAGCTCCTAAGAGCGACCCTTTCTTTCACAAAGTGTGTAAAAATGCCTAGGTACTTGATTTTATACACATGTGGCCATGGAAGTTATTGGAACACCTGACTCCAATAATTTGGATGGGTGAGCAAATACAGTACTTTTTGCAATATAGTGTTTTTGTCAAAAATAATTATTCACTAACCCAGAGTACAAGTTCTCATAACAGATAATCCTACGCTTCTGGCTTCTATTTATGAAGTTCAGTTGAAATTGCATACATAATCTAAGAGTCCAATTCAAATTACATTGCCATTGGTGAAAAAAATTGTACACCTAAGAAAATTGAATGTTTGCATGAAATCTTCACTCCAATGCATGGCAATGAACGACTCTCTTTTACCAGGAAGGAAACTCCAGCACAACCAGGCTCAGGTATGGTGGCCCAGATGTGTCAACAGTAATACAAAAGCCGTAACATAAATTCAAAATCTGCAAAACTAATACAAAAGCCGCAACACAAATACAAAAGCTGCAACACAAATACAAAAGCCGAAACACTAATATAAAAGTGGACTCACAAGCAAATATTGGTACAGGTGTATCGCTATGCCAGAAAGTGGGTTTACTGACAACTGCAGGTTTGTTAACCCTGTGAAGAGAGAAACATTGCATTTTAGGTTTGCGAGTCAGTGGTTACCATGGAAACGAGTCAGACAATTTCGGATAACTTGCATTGCTTAGCGACAGTATGGTGCATAAAACGGAGAATGTATCGCTCAGAAACTCCCGAATTTGGAAGTTATAACTCCAACTGTATTGTATACTTTGGTTAAATTTTTTAAATCATCTCCATAGACTCATTGAGTTGTTCTTTACAGACACACGGGAAATATTTGCTTGTGAGTCCGCAACCAAAGCTCCTTCTTCATAGATTTTTTTGGCGGGTATGCCTCTTCTTATTCTTCTTATTCTGTCATGTATAACGGCTTTTGTATTAGTGTTGACACCTCTGGGCCACCGTACTCAAGAAGTTTGACCGTTTGCCTTGACCAGCATAGAGCAGAGAACACAAAAAATGGACTCACAAAAACATTGTTGCTGTTGTAACAAATACCTGCAGAGTGAATGGGAAAACATCTCTGTCCCTGATGAGGAGAGGCACCCCCACAGCATTATGCTGTGACCATTGGATTTAATCATGGGGTCCATTTAGCAAATTACAAATACCAATGTGGACACTTCTAAAAGGGTTAAAAGAAGTAGTTGGGGGATATAAAACCTGTACAGATGAATATACCCACGCAGAAGTTTCCTTGGGCTCTGCACAGGGTAGCATGTTGGTAGCATCGTCACCTAGCAGCAAGAAGGCCCTGGGTTTGAATCCCAGCCTGGGGTCTTTCTGCGTGGAGTTTGCATGTACTCAAGGTGCATTCTCTCCGGGAACTCCGGCTTTCTCCCACAGTCAAAAACACAACTGGAATCTCTAAACTGCCTTTAGGTGTGAGTGTGTGTCTTCCTGGTTCCATGTCCGTATTTTCCTGTGGTGGACTGGCAACCTGTCCAGGGGATGCCCTGCCTCTTGACCACAGGAGACAGACACCAGGACTCCCTCGACCCTAGCATGATTAGTGGTTTTAGACAATGGATGGATAGATGGAGAAGCTGCCTTTGAATAGTTTTTTTTGCCTGTTGATACTTCATGCAAAAACAGCAGTCAAGTACTTAAAAACTTGCATTGTTGTTACAGTTCAAAAAACGAAAAAAATAATAAGAAGAATTATCCTAACCTCAAAGGATCAAAAATCCTGACTTTTGGGTAGACATGACTACCTTTTTACGACTGCTCATACTTCCTAACCTGACTCTCGCCAGATGAATTTCGTTCCGCAGAGCTCCACACATCCATCTGGGATTGCTCCATTGGAGATGTATTTCCAATGGAGCAATTTTGATAAGGAGGGGCCTTATCAAAAATCCTCACATATGATTGGATAAACCACTTGTCCATCATCTTTACTGATGTGCTACTTCAACCACTCACATCGAAACCAACATCGAAACCGAAACCATCTTTACCATTAACAAAAGCCTTCAAAGCGGTGCTCTGGTGTTCTTTTAAATAATTAATATTCAGTAGATTGGACAACACTGATGAAATAGCAGCATCAATGTTACCGGGTGACCAGATTTCTCTAATGAAAACTGGGGACATCACTGATTTTGCTAAGCAGGTGGGCAGGGTCTCTGTTGAGGAGGGGGGGAGGGGAGGGTTGGTTTGTTTTGCCCAATCTGCAGTACCAACGGGGCGGGGAGGCCGCATTTGGCTCAGCTCTTCTACTATGTCGGGACAGCAGCAGGAGTGGGTAAATGCCTCTTGCTGGGTTAAACTTTTTTACTCCATCATGATACACTGTAATCAGAGACATTTCCGGGAACAGGTTTTGCCGGGGACGGGTCATTCAAAACGGGGACTCTGGGAAGTCTGGCCACCCTTGCTTCCTCGCTGCGACCCTCCATTTTTGTCTGAATCCAAACAGTCGCTTCTCTGATACGTCACATCTACGAAAATCCTGCCCGGCAATCCTGACTGGCTCGTCCATTTTATGTGGTATTGAAATGCCTCCCAATAGCAGCGATTCCCAATGGATGTGTGGAGCACTGCGTAACTAGATCCATTTGGTGTCACATCAGCTGCTGTGACCCTCACACTTGCAAGTCATCCCCTGATCAGCAGCTGGTGCCATATAAGGACGGAGCCTCCACATTCAAGGCGTCAGATTGTTGTCTAACCCCAGTGGTAACACTATCAGGCCATCTTGTCCGCTCACGTCTAGTTTGACTAAGCCAAGTTTGACTCCCTTCTAACCTGCCTGTTTCTCTCCCTTGTCCAGTTCGTCTGCCTACCTGAATCCTTTCCCTCACCTGCTGCCTTGGACTCCCCGGTAACGACCTCCTGCCTGCCTGACACCTGATTACGAGGATAGCCCCTAAACACGGACTGACGCCACGGATCTGACCCCCGCCTGCCTGACCTAGAACCATCAAATAAACTCCATCTAACCTTGCCAACCGCTCAGTTACTGAGTCCATTCGTGCCTGTAGTGTGACATTTGGCAAGAGTCAGGTTACGTACTTTCACCAATGGAGTGAGTTTTTATTTTTCTGTTTTCTTTTTTAAAAATGTTTTAAAGTATTAAAATAATCAACAGTCTGTGTAGGTTAGCGATGTGAAAAGGCAGATTGTTCCTCGGGAGCCGTGATCTGGGAGTGTCTAACAATACTTGATTTGTGGACCCTTAAGTTCCACTTAAGGGCAAAAGAAAAGCAAACATAAAAGAAAGCAACGGTTTAGACAAATTTAATGGTGCCAAACCATTAAAACTCTTTGTGAAATCTTGAACTGTATTCTGTTGTGAAACACTTACACAAGAAGACAGCAGACACCATGTTTGAAGGAAGAATGGTTCGACACATCACTCCAAAAACACCTGACACATCACTGTGTGGCTTAAAGCTTAAGGTTCTGGATGAATTAATTTAACTAAGTAAGTATTCATGAAGAAATACAGGAACATTCTTGCTAAGAATCTGAAGATGAAAGTGTGTGGATTTCCCAGCTAAACAATACTGTCAAACACGGCTAAGAGGACTCTTAATTAGGTTCTTAGAAAGAAAGTCAAACTGCTGGAATGACCAAGTAAATCAACTGACTTGTACCCAATTGAAACTCTAAGAATTGAAGATCAGATTACATAGAAAGAAACCCCAGAACCTTAAACCTTTAAAGACAGTTCATCTAGAAGAACGGGTCAAAATAACACCTGAGTGATGCATGGGACTAGTTTCTCCATTCAGGAGATGCCTTGAAGTTTTTATTACAAACAAAAGCTTTTCTACAAGATATTTTACATATTTCTTTCTGTGTGTTCAATACTTATTCTCTGTCTCAATCTCTGTCAGGGTTTAGTTTTGGTCGTGCTTCTTGTTGTATGAGTTCAGTTCCTCTCACGTTGCTTACCCTCTAGTAATCAGTCACACCCGTTAGGTCTGCAATTAGACAGAATCTACTCCACCTGTTAGTTTCCCTATTTAAGCCCCACTCTGTCTTCAGTTCCTCGCTGGTTTGTCTTCACTTGTCCTTTGCTCACCTGATGTTCAGAAAGAGATTTTTTCCTACGTCTTCCTGGATGTCAACCTTCTGTTCCTCGTCAGCCAAAGATCTTCCCTACGTTTGGCTGAGCTTCCGAGTCCTCCGTGTCTGCCCACTTCCTACCTGTGTCAAGTAAGATCCTCTTCTCGTTGCTGGACTAATCCTGTCTCCCCTGTGCCAGGATTCTTAAGTCTGTGTTAAAAAACGATTCCCACCAGAGCTCTTCTTTCTCACCTTCACAAATCCCAAAAAAAATCCTCTTTGAATTGGACAACTTTGGAAACTGAAATATTTATTTCAGTTCTGATGGAACCGGGCTTCTTAAAACCACCAATGAACAAACTGGAATCTCAATTGGATGTTGGACACTTTGGTACAAAATGAGCATATGATTGCTGAGGAGCCACACTTACATTTGCCAAACCAATTATCTTAAGTGACAAACAAAATAAAAGTTTCATCTTCATATGGTGTATATCCACCATATGAAGTATTAACACTGTTAATGGATGACAGGCAATTTAAGGTGGAAAAGTAATTCTGGGCAAAATACTTTTCCTAGAAAAGCTAAGCATCTGTTACATTTTGCGCCACTCATCTACATTATTCCTTCAAGTGTGGGAATCTGCTGCTTGTTTTAACAAACATCAGACTCAACACCCTTCTACTGCTAGGTGGAAAACAGTGCCAGCTGTGACGCCGCTGACAGCTGTAGGAAACAAAACTTATTTTTAAAGTATTGCTTTTGTGCATAATAACTTGTGTAAGAAAAACATTTTATATCCAGAAAGCTGAGCACATGCTGATTAAACTGGATCATGTCCCTGGGAGGGGTAAACAACTTCTCTTCAAAATCATCTGCATTTGCGTCACCTTAGACTATTATTGTTGTTCTCTCCATGATTTGATCAAACCAGCCCCCTATGATTTTAAACAATGAGTGGCTTTTAATCAGCAAAAGTAAACAGAGACATGCTCCTGCCACTTTTAGATTCAATCATTAATCACACTTCATGACTGTCAATACGCGAGTATAAATCACCTGGAATTTTAAACTGGATTATCTTAATTAGGTATTAGTCCTGCATATACTTGTTTTATCATCTCATCATCACCATCATCCCAGAATATCTAAATGCACATTTCTGTAAATGAAGCCTCGAATCTTCACTACACAATAGACACCTTATTACCTGTTATCTGTGACTCATGAAGGACAACTAGTTAAAACAACTTTTGAATCATCTTTTTTTTTTTTATCTCTGAACGCTACAATGAAGAAAAAAAACTCTGCAACACTTGTTTAATGCCTGTTTGTTTGTCTGTTTGCCTTCATCATGCAACCGCACCATAATCTATAAATGTCCGTAAAGGGACTGCTGTCTTTTTTTTTTTTTACTTGAAAATTTTATTATTAGACTATTTGCAAACTTTAACCTTCTCAGGAAGTGTTGTTGGTCAGTGCAATCAACTTAGTTTATAGAAATTAGAAAAGAGGGTTTACTGCATGTTAAATGTAATCTGTGTGCATGCTGAGCCAGTGTCTGTCTCATCAAGAATTTCATTATGGTAACACATGGTGACAGTAACAGTTGTAAAGGATGTTTACTCAAATATTTCTGGGAGTTGTGTACGGTTAAATGCTAGGAGATTTATAAGGAAACAAGACTATAGAGCAGGTGTAATGATTTTGTAGGAGATGAGAACCCGGTATTCAGCCAGACACTGAGTTAATGCTTAACAGAGTTTATTTGCAGAGATGATGAAGGTGGGTCAGGCTGGCAGACAGAAAGCAATCCAAGGCAGAGAAAAGAGCTGACAATCCAGGCAAAAACAAACTGACAGGAACTGGGTGGACTCAAAAACAGGAGAACAGATTAAGGTAGGGTAATATTGCGGACAGGCAGAATACAAAAATGCTGGAGAGTAGTGATGTTACGTGATGTGCCGAGGCTTCGAGGCGTGTGTCGAGTAATGGAGGGGGCGTTTCCGTAAAGCGCGTATCGAAGCTTGAAAACGATGACGTCCGAAGCCTCGCTGCCCGGCTGTACCACGTGACTGCTTCGGGAAGTGGTTCAGATTTTGCCAGATGACCGGTTCATTCAGAACCAGTTATGGCTGCACGCTGGATCATAAAACAGTTCTGCTAACCAGATGCAGTTTAAAACGCCACTCGGTCTGTTTATAATTTTCGTTTTTATTTATTCTGCATTTTTTAACTACATTCACCGTATTTCTGTGCCTCAGCGCTTGCTCCTCTCCCCCCCTCCTTTCCCTCGGAGCAGGTGCTTTTATCACCATTCACCATTCAAAACGTGAATCACTACGTTTAATGTCCTCACATCGGTAGCAACGTGTGCCAGTTAAAGTCAATAGGAGAGTTAGTAGCTGTGTTTCATGCTCTTTTGTTTTTAACAACATAGAATCAGTGGCGCTTCGGTGGGCTGCTGCCTCGCGCTTTAATTCAGGTGCGCACTTTTAAGGGTCATTTTAAAGAACTTGTAACATCAGGGGCTTCATCTCAGATCTGTCTGTACCCCTGTTCCCTTTATAGAAGCCCTTTATAGTATTTAGTTATGCATTTTGCCCACTGTTTATCCGTCGCACGCAGCGCACCAACGGGGGTAAAATCCGCCCACCGCACCGTTGCACTGACGAGAGCAATAGAAGTTTGTCTGGTCAGCGCGGCGACTGACTGAGAAACCTGTCGCTGTGAAAGGTGATGAGAATGTTATAAACTGTAACAGTATAGAAGTGCATTGAGCTGAAAAGAGGGAGACATCAGCAGCAGGATCGTGCGTAAAGACGCAGCGTGAACCTCTGTGTGCTTCAGTGTTGCTGCTGAGGGGAAATTGTTGACCATAATCCCCCCCCCCCCCCCAAAAATTAGCATAATCTCACTCTTAACTTTTGATCAAAGTTGAAAGGTCTGATTATTACACACCATGCCATATCACATGACACTACTATTTTGGGAATAATTACACACAGAGAATACATTCAAACAATATTTTATTATACACATATGTGTATACATAATTTATGTAGACAAATGATTTCGTCCTACACCTTTTGTGAAGTCCTTCCCAAGAGCCATAATAGACAAAAAATCAATGCATCACACGTGTTAAGATACAGCTGACTGTGATTATACACCTCGCCAGTAGGTGGTTTCGTGTTCACATGAAGCTCCAAGAAATGAACCCTTTCTCGAACCAGTTGGCTCAAGTGGTTCAATGCCTCATGAGGCTTCATCTCACCATCACCACTGGAGAGCTCTTACCCGAGGACTGGTGAACAAGGAGTGAGAAAAGAGTCATGAGAACATGGGGACGTGAGACGAGACGTTGTGGCAGGGAGCAGAGAACTGAGGCAGGTATAAATAGGCAGAGGAACAGGTGAGCAGAGTGAACAACTAATTAATCAGAACAGGTGGAAGTGATCAAGGATGGGGGTGTGACTGAGGGAGCTGACAGAACCAGTGGAAGGGAACAGAATCTAAACAAGGTAAATACAGAACCAGAATAACATAAGGACCAAACCTAACATAGAAAATAAAGCAGAAACTAACAGAGCACATGATGAAAACCAAAACTAATACAAGGACAAGATAACAAAAACAGTACACAAGCAAAATAAGAATCCAGACAAGACAGAACCCAAAACCGAATCTGAGGCAGGAGAGAGGACTAATTGATCAAATAATAAACATAAACCAAGAAAGAAGACAGAATATTACAGCAGGGGTGTCAAACTCAGTTCTATATTGGGTCACTTTGGCATCATGTAGTCATTAAAAGGGCCAGTTCCACCTATATAGATAACACTTTTGATTAATAATTTCATTTCAGCTTACATAAAAATATGATAGAAACTCACAATAACATAAAATTAGCACCCTTAGGTCTATTTGAACAGTTTTTCTGCTAAAAGAACATTGATATTGGGGTGAGTTAGGGCTGGACGATATAGAAAAAAAAGCATATCGATAAAAAATATGCATATTGATCGATATCGATAATTATCAAAAAGATTTCAAACCTGGCTCTTATGATATTGCTAAATGACTTACTTTTAATAAAGAACACACAAACACAAAATCTCAATTAAATCCTTATTTAACCAATATTTTTACCCATAACTGATTTTTTAAAGACAAATAACTTAAGAGACCTGGGTGATGTTATTAAATACTGACAAAGAATAAACTAAAGTGACCCGTAAAATGACCAAAATAAATATAACAAATAAATAAATAAATGGAATAGCCTATTTAGGTGGGAATAGTACACTAGTTACTCCTCAGGTTCCATTCTCTTTCTATATAGTCAATTGAGAGGCTGATGCAGGGCTGAGGTCTGAGGTTGTGGCGTGGGAAGACACAGATTGCAGCTCATTTTGCACTGATTCCCTGCACTCGTTGCACAATTTAGGGAGCGCTGTTAGAGAAAAACTTGCGGCCCGGAACTTTATAAAAGGCCTTGAGTTTGACACATGCTATAGAGGCTATATACTAATAACAGAGGTTGACCATGAGGCAAAGACATATCATCCTGCAGCTCTTTATATCCCCCAGCAGCCGAATGAGGGAATTACTGACAGTTGGGTAGTCAGGAGCAGCCAGCCAGCAGATATTCTGAGGGTAACAGGACTCACACCAACACAAAAACCCACATTCACACCAGGATCCTATATTTACATACACTGTTAGATATTAAATCATATAAAACTTCTCCTGTTTAAGATAAACTATGATTACCAACATTATTTATGTTTGCTGAATGCCAGAGTAAAGAAAGAATTTCTAATTGACTTAGAAAAAGTATTTTCCGTAGTCAACTTTACGCAAACTAAGATTAATATGCCTTCAAATGATATTTGAAAACTTGACAATAAGATGGCTTTTCAAGATTGATTGATAAATTCACATATTTCGAGTTATTGGAGGTCTATGTGCTCATGTATTTTAATAAATTCAGCAGAATCATGTGGAGCTCCATAAGTCTGGTTCACTTTGGGTACAATTTTCAGCTGCCACGTTCATCTGTTAATAATAATAATAATAATTGATTTTATTTAAAAGCACTTTTCTGAATACTCAATGACACTTTACAAAAAAGGTACATCAAATCAACAAAACAATATGAAATAATACACTAAACACACTAAAAAACACAAAACAACATTTGTCCACAATACCTTTTGTAGATGATGGTTGAAGCTGGTGAGACTGTCATTATTCACACGGACTGCAACAAAATTGCATGAAAGGCTCCTAACACCAAAAACAGATTCCTAAAACCAGATGACAGTTCACTAATGCCACATACATCAAAGAATTTAATTTTTGAAAACCTGTCTTATGGTCCATTAAAGCAAAAATGTCTGCCTGCATGTCTGCGCCTGGGTCCATCATAAGAACCATTCTTGACAATTTTAAGTAACTCTTTTACCTAAGAACATCTGGGTTCTGTGTTTGATTCTGCATGTTGGTCAGACACCCACTTGAATTACGACAACAGTAGCTATATTTATATGCACAAAATTTCATGATCGGATTGAAATGTATTCGGATAAAAAACAGAACAAAACTATTATTGGACTGTACTGTTTATATGGGTACTCAATCAATTAATCCGATCATGATGTGTGTCTATATGCACCTGGCTTTATTCAGAATAGAACCACTCTCACATGCGCAGCTATCAAATTTTTGTAAAAAAACACCACCAAAAAACAAAAAAAACAACACAGAAGTATTTCCATCTTTGCTGAACAACAACAAATAGTAAACAAAGCAGTAGTGTACGAGTTTGTTAGTCTTCTGAGCGCCCAGGCTGGGTTTGCACAGTTGAATAAACAAAAGCTTTTTTAAAATGTTTTGAATAGAAAAGTTGAAATCGGGAGAATTTTGCTTCCTGACATTATCGCCACTCAAAGCGGAAATGCATCACGTTGACGTGGGGCGCACATGCGCACTCAGGTCAGTTTGCCACATTCAGAATAACTTGATCCTGACAAGCGTTTGCATGCATGCCGATTGGATTGTCAATCAACATAAACCAACCCTGTGTTTCGGGTCACAATTTCATTCCGATTCCAATATTCCAAATGCTGTGTTTACATGACTTTTTCCTTGGCAGTTGCCTTGAATAAATATTTTCCTTTATGTGCCACAGAGGGGAAATTTAACCCATCCCCTAGGGAGCAGTGTCCTGCCACCCTTGAGTGGCACACTGGGAGCAATCTGTCATCAAGGGTCTTACTCAGGGATCCAGAGTGAGTTTTGAACCGACAACCTTTGCAGCCTCTCCAAGACGCAAATGCCCAGATCCCCAACCACTAGGCCACCTCTCCCACTTAAGAATCATGCAATTACTAGATGCTCCAACACACCTGAGTCAAATTCCTCATCAGGCCTCTGCAGAATGTAATGACATGTAAATGAGATTTGGCCATTACACTCAAATGTGTTGGAGCAGAGACATAGCTCCAACACATGCCTGCGACTGGGTGCTCTGTCTATTCTGCGCCATGGGTCTGGTGGTGTTTGGGCATGTTGGCAATGCGGCCTCCTTTGCGCAGAGTATTCTTGTTGCAGGTATTGCACTGGACTGGTTGGTCAATTCATTCTAATAGGGTGGGGCCGTGTTCTCGGTCACTACTGAATGTTGTAAATGTTGTAAATATATATATTTAAATCAAGGTTAAAAACCCATTTGTTTAGAGTTTCCTTTGAATGGTCTATTTAAACTGTTGTAGTTAACTGAAACATCATTAGATTAAGTTTGTAGTCCAACTTATCTTGAACTGCCGCTAATATTCCACTGCAATGTACTTTCCTGTATGTTTTCTTTTTGCTCTATTCATGTACAGCCCTTTGAAATGTCTTGTTACTGAAATGTGCTATACAAATAAGCACGCCTTGCCTTGGACGTGGAGACCAGTGGTTAAGGTGATTTTGATGACAGACGTTTGGTCCATTGATGGTTGTTTTGTTTCTTCCAGTTCTCTAAAAAGCAGCTGTCACCTTCTCAGCAAGCTTCTTCAGCCCATTCCAGGCTTATGCTACTTAGCAGTTGAGACCAGACCCATCTGTTATTCACTGTGATCAGTGGACCAAATGGGTACATAACCAATTTGTGGGAGCCAGAATCAGGACGGGGTTGTAAGGGATGAAATGTTTATTTTACTCAATGAGGTGGAAATTAGATTTCTAATTTTTGTATAATCAGTTATTTCAGGCTGTTTGGTTCTCTCTCAACTAATTAATTTCTTTGTAAAAGACTAACTTTACAAAACTAGTAAATAAAATATTCTTCTCCTGCACTGTGACCTCTGCGATTATCCTATTCACCTCTCACAGGCTCTTACAGGCAAGAAAAACTGGCAAACGACAACCTACAGAGAAATCATCAGCAAGAGATTTACTGTGGTTATCTTATTGGTCAAACATGTCAGTTTCTGTGAGATAAAATCAACCATTTGCACTTAAAATATCAAAATATGGGGGAAAAAAGATAATAATAATATTGACCTTCACATATCAGGAGTTAATTTTTAAACCGTCTAATACCATAGATAAGTGTGTAGTCTATTGGCATTTAAAATATACTTACATGCACAGACTTGCTCTTTTACCCTTTCTATAGAAAATTATAGGCCAGAGATGTTTAATCACCTTGAAGAAGAAATATCCAGAGAGCAAATCAGATTAATGACCTGATGTTATCATTAAAGCCTTGATCAGGAGACCCTTGAGGAATATAAACTCTGCAAAAATGTCAGGAAAAATGGCTTTTAGAACTTTAATAGACCAGCAAATCTGTCAAGGGAACATTCTGACTAAATACCAGTAAAATGATAAGTAAATGTTATCAATATCCGGCAAATGGTAAAAGATGGTATCTTTACCCATAGAACGGAGCATTTTGGACATACAGAGATGGATTACAGTGTTTGATCACCACAGCATCCGACTGTAAAACTACCATCTTTCCCTGAATTTGAGTCTTAGTAAAGATAGCAGAACCCAACACGATCCCACAAGTAAGAGACGTTGGGTTGTTGGTATTACCACAGACTGAGCCTAGATGAAAGCAATAGCCTGCAGAGCAGTCAATGAGAGCAGCAAAGAGAGAGACAGACTGTCAAAGATGTAAACTGGAGGGCTTTTTGTTCTCTGTGAGGTTGACAAAGTAAATTATGGCCCCAGTAAACGACACAAAAACTCTTGTGTTTCTTTTGCTGTGTCATTTCAATAGATCCATACACTGTGTGGGATCCTGTGGCTGTAAGTGATGATAATGTTGTAGCTGTATTCATTCACATGAAGGGTTTATTGTTCTGTTAAACAAGACATTTGTTAAAATCTTTGAAATAAAAAGTGCCTGATAAAACAGTTGAATCTTTGAATAGCTAATCACTCTTAGTGTGATGGCATTTTATATATAATTCTCACAATGCCTAAGGTCTAAATTGGGGATTTTCAATGTGCACTGATAAATATACGTTAGGATAGCAGTACTAATGCAATCTTTTTCAGCCTTTCTATAGAACTTGCTACTGGACATGTGTTTTAAAAGATTCTACACACTTGGTTTGGTTATATCTTTAGTAAAAAATAAAATAAAATGCTGTGTTTATTGCATTGGAACAGATGTTGAGTAGTGTTAAGTGAACACTGGGACACTTTATTTTCTCCTTTACACATGCCTGATGGCTTAATGTTTTGTTTAAAAATGTGCTTGTGTTCATTATTAATTCATTTTACTCTCATTCATTGATCGGCCATTTCACACGTTGAGCCATTTATATCTTTAGATATAGAAATATACCACTAATTGATATTAATTGATGACAAACATCATTTGTTTAATATTAGTAAATTGTTTAACAACTTAAACACTAACCCTAACTTCCTGAACAAAGTCTGAATCCCTTTATTTATAGAGAATAACAATAAAACATTAGATATCATCTGACTTTTCACTCCTTGCAGAAAGCCAACAAGAGTTTGAAATCAATGTGAGAGGCCTTCTGTCTTGGCATAGCGAGCCTTGACCACTGTGTCAGCTGAAAGCCAGTGGACACGTACGAACGTGACCGAGCACTTTTGCAATTAGGCAATATGTCAAGACGTACATGTATTGACATATCGGTATTCAGGCTTATGCATCTTAATTCTTGCCTAAAAACTTTTAAAAGTTACTTTTATGTCACAGAAAGCATAATATATCCAACTTTATTCACAGCTTTTCACTCCTCTCTGCCATTGCTCTTTCTGTTTGAACAATCCTCTTCAACTTGCAGTGAATCATTGGATAGGGTGGGCTAAGAAGGGTACACCGGACCCATCCTTAAAATCTGGGGAAAATTTGTGGGCTGCATTTGAATTCAGACAGCCTTTATCGCATCGCTATGACTTCAAATTTGTCCCTTGAGCAATGCAGCCTCTGAATTTGGACACAACCATTAATTAGGAGGTATACAGTGTTATGAAAATATATAATCACTTATATGATAATAGTGTATTTTAAAGTTATACAGATATTAACCTTTAAACACAGTAACCTAGGGTGGGAATGTGTGCAGAGGACAAGAAGATGCATTCAGACTTCAGTAAGCGTACCAGCCACAGCACAGAACGGGTAATTTATGAGAACCTTGTGCAAGAGATAGTGGTTTAAGGAAACCTTTCTCAAGGTCTCAATGTTATTTCAGTTAACTCCCAGGAACCGAACTAGGGCAATAGATTACATTTTAACGGTCGAGTGTCAGGAAGCATATGGTTGACCCAGACTTAGAGGCCCCCCTCTAAAGCCGTCTCTGGGTTAAAAGGCTTGTTCCGAGTGTAAACGCCGAGACACATCTTTACAACTCACAGAGAGCATTTTCGGGATAAGATTAGGATATCCGCGTCGGTGATAAAACTTGTAAGTTGTCTCCCTTTTTGGAATTCCAAATTGTAATAAAATATGTTTTAACTGTTCTACCTTTGATTTTACTGACTTCTCTCTTTTTGCCAAAATCTTCGAACCAGAATGAATGAGACGGCCCGTAGTACATGAACGGGCCCATGAGTCTCAGCAACTTGGTGCCGTGACCTCGGATTTGGCAGTAAGTGGAGGAGCTTTTTTAAATTTGGACACGAAAAGAGGACTTTTTCGGCAGCATAGCGGGTCAACCCGAAAAACAGGTAAGTAGATCTTCATGATCCACCGGCAGGTAACATTGTGCCGCCGAATCCTAATATGGCCCCACCTCCGCAATGTCAGTACCCCCAGCACGGGGATAACTTTTCATATGGACAATTTTGGCTACGTTCACACTGCAGCCTGAAGTGACCCAATTCCGATTTTTTTTGCCCATATGCGACCTGAATCTGATCTTTTTATGACAGTCTGAACGACACAGATCGGATTTTTTCAAATGCGACCCAGGTCGCTTGGATATGTGGTCCTGAATCCGATACGTTTCTGATCTTTTCAAATGCGACCTGTGTCTGTACGGCCAGGTCGCATTCATCCGACCTACACGTCATTGATACTTGACAAACGTCACTAACGGTGGACCTGGCTATGCCAAAGAGGTTGGCTAAAATAAAATAAAAAAAGAGGTTGGCTATTGTGCGGTAACAAACACCTGTTGCAAGTCAATACAGCCCCACGGCAACGCGTTTACTCGCTGCTATGGCCGCCGAAGATGTGTGTTTTTACATGAGAGCGCTAAAGAGAGCCGTTCAGACGCACATAAAGGTTGCCTTTGTCATTCGAAAATTATGAATGAAGTCCGTATCAGTAAAGCCACTCACCTCGCTAAAATCTTCCTTTCGATCTTCTTAAAAAGATTGCGTTGGTAATGTGCTGGCTCCGGTTGGAGAATAACATGAAGAACGCAAGATACGCTGCAGCATTACGATCCCTGTTTACTTCCGCAAACAATGAGCACGCTTGCTACGTATGACGTCATCGCGTCCTCTACTGCGCATGCGGGACACTTAGGGGTATGAATGCAGTTCACACAGGAGATCACATACAAGTCGCATATATTTGGAAGTGTGAACGGACACGCAAAGAAATCCGATTTCACAAAAAAATCGGAATTGAGCATCAAGGCCTGCAGTGTGAACGTAGCCTTTGACACACCCCTGAGGATAACTCCAGCAGCGTGGGCACTGCAGACCCCATGCTGCCAGCGAAAGTTGGAAAGGACTACATGAAATTTTTGGTCGACACAGGAGCCACATATTCCACTATTATCAACCAGCCATCTGCCTCTGTGCTGTCGACGAAGACTGTGTCACTAATGGGTTTCTCAGGGAAGGAACAGCGTCTGCCGTTGACTTTACCACTTCCGGTAGAAGTGGGTAACCAGAAAATACATCATTCATTCGTATGGTCTCCTTCTACACCTGTCAATCTATTAGGAAGAGACCTGCTGGTTAAACTGGGAGCCGCAGTGCTTTGTGGACCTCAAGGTTTGACTGTTACTTTTCCAGACGGTTCTTCCCTAGCATGCGGTCACACTTTCCAGGATGGACAATATCTGGTTCAACCCGTGGGGGAAGAGTTTGCTGACATCTATTGGGGACTCTTAACAGAACCTGCTGAAACTGGTGTTCTCTCGGTGTTCCAGCTCTAGAAGCCTTGGATTCAAAGCCTAAGTTCCTACCTGGCACCACCTGATCCGCCACACGTCACTCTGTTCTACGACAGGAACCACACAGACTGGTATCAAGAATCTTTTGCAGCAGAACTTGAAGGTAACACATGGACAGTCACTTCTAAGAACATATATGTGGCCCCTGAGGACGTGGCAGCTGCAGTGATGCTAACTGCTGAACAACAACAATGGTATATGATGTCAGATGAAGGATTTCCTCATATCTCTCTCTTTGTTGTTTTAAAACTCTACTAATACTTATCAAATTGTCTGTGATGTAACTGACAAGGTTCTTTTGAAGCTTGAGCTTGAGCCAACCGGAATGAATGAGACGGCCCGTAGTACATGAACGGGCCCATGAGTCTCATGCCCGTTGGCAACAGCCATAAAAGTACAAAAAATTAAACCCTGAATGGAATGCGATTTCTCAAACGTCAAAACAGTCAGACACATTCAATGAGGGAACAGATGTTACAATTACTTTTTATTTGCTAATTTATGTATACTGTGTCTATGCTTTTTTTTCTGCAACTTCGATGGTGGCATCGCCACGACACCCCCCCCCACGCATATATATATATATATATATATATATATATATATCGAAGCAAATATTAAATAATAACTATGTCATGTTCTTTTTAAGATGTTTGACCCACATGCAGATAACACTTGGAGACAAAAGCAGCTTCAGATGTTTATTTTGAAACGTACAGAAACAAAAGGAGATTTCAAGTTAATTGTTCGAGGGAACGGAGCCAGAAGAGAACGGGAGAGAGAACTCAGAGATCTGTGGGCGAGAGACAGAGCGTTAGAAGAAGGTTTAACACTATCACCTAAACCTTGTGACGGAGGGGAGCTTACCACGGAGTGCAGGAACCGAGCCAGGGGCAGTGGAGCGGAGAGACGGGCTCAGTGAATAACCTCCCGCAGGTGACTGAGTGGCGGGTGGGCGGTCCAGCGGAGCAGAGAGGGATCCGAGCAGCGGCGGCGGGAGAGATCCGTGGACAGCTGAAGGAAGCAGAAGGGGGGGGGAGGGGTCCAGTGGAAGTCCTCAGCCCTAACCCTTGGTACCACCAAGGGAGCATCGGCTTTAACTTGGTACCAGGGAAGGTCGTCAGGAGATCAAACTTGAGGATGCCAGGTGTGTGTCCTGCCCACCAGTGAACTCGAACCACCTGCGAGGAGAAGGAAAAAAGGCTGCGCCGGCAGAGGAAAGCACAGCGCAGCCTGCTGAGCCCTGACAAACTACAGGTATAACTTCAAATACAAGCTAGATCTCAAGTTAATCAACCTCATTTGCCTATTAACTAGAAGATATCAAAAAGTCTTGGTTTGTATGGCAGTCCTCTGAGTTTTTATTTGAATCAATGCAAACACCTATTACCAACCCAACCCTGCACCTATCACTTTCTTTTAGGTTTCTCCTCCTCCCTCCTATGACTGGCATTATTCTGTCCCTCTGCAGCAGTGCCACAACCTCCTCAGCTACAACTAACAATTGTAATGAATTTGCTTTGAGTGAACCCGATATTCAGCCAGACTCAGAGCTGCACTCAAAAATGGTTTTATTAACAGACTTGGAAGGGAAAAAACAGGAACAAAAAACTGAGTCCCAAGTCGACCGGGCTGGTTAAACGATGATGAGCAGACACAGCAGGTAGGGGAGGTACGCAGGTCAGAACAGAGTCCAAGGCACACAATCCAGAGTGACCAGGTTCCAGGCTCCAGAGACAGACAGGGCAGGTTCCAGACGGACAGACAGGACCACACGGGATCAGGGAGGCTCGGAGACAGAAGGCAGAGACAGGTCAGGCAACAAACGGCAAACAGGCAGGGACACAGAATAAACGGAAAGCTGGAAGGCTCTTACCCTTGGCTTGAGTAGAGACGTTCTGGCACTGGAGGCTGATCCAAGCGGGGTTTATATGGAGATGAAGACAGGTGGAACCAGTATAGGCTGATTGCAAGTAGAGTGGAGACTGACTAGGTGTGTCGAGTAATAATTAGATCAGCTCCAGTGCCAGGAACGTTACAACAATAACAGCAATAATAATAATCATTAAAGAATGTACAGCGTTAGAAAACAAATACAATAAAAAAACAAAATAAGGAAACCGCTAAACACAAACACAGTAAGGGAATTACTCAACTTATTTCTATTTTTCTTGGGCTTGTAAAAATATTTTATGTAGAAACACGAGAAAACATGACGTAGCCTATAGTTATTAAAATATTATCATTTGAATACAGAATCTCCCCTGTAATATCTTTCTGTTCCTGGTCAGCCAGTATGGATTGACATTCATATTAATTGATAAAGCACAGTAATCATTTATGCACATATAGTGTAACCTTTAATGTTCTGTGTCCACAGAACAAATCCATAAACCCACTCATATCTGCCAAGCCTAGGATGGGATGATACCATATAGGGAGTGTTTGCTAACCTGTAGTCAGGCCGCTAGCTACATTACTGACTGACTGGAATAACGCTGACCTCACACTGGTCCCACAGTTAAAAAACAGCAGTAAAAACTTAACTAGTTAATTTTGCACACAGGCTGCATCCTGAACGCATTTCTCTACTCTACTCATTTCTTTCTCCTTTCTTTCCAGCATCTTTGCTTTAACGTAGGCTCTGCCTGTAACAGGCCGTCCCGTTTACTGACTGTTACTGTCTACTAGCTATGTTCACCATAAAATGAAAAAGAACCGACAAATAACGTGTATTTTACCCATTTTTTCTGACAATTGTGCTTCTTCATTGTTACTTGTTTTAATCATTTATTTATTTTGGGGGGGTTTAACTGAAGTGGAACTGCACATGACAACTACGTGATTAATTTCATACACTGTTATATATTGTCAATAAGTCTTATTTGACGTTATGATGGTGTCTTTAGTTTTGGTCTGAAAATATTCTGTGTAAAATGGAAGCAAAAACAAAAAAAACATTAATTTTCATGCAAATATCACATATGTAGTAATCAAGGTTAGGGATTAAACATGTGACCTGTGAAAACATGGCACTTAAAAAACGTAAATAGTACCTGTATAATTAAAATGCTACTGAAGGAAATGTGTAAAATGTTTGTGTGTGAGAGTAAATGGTGAGTATTCTAAAAGCTGCTGGGTTACAGACCATCTATTTTTGTTATTTGGTTTGAATATGGACCAATCCCAGTGATTTGATACAATTGAGTTTAGTTATGGGTGTGACCCACTGTATTATGATAGGTTTCAACCCCAAAAATGGTAAAGGTTTAGAACTAGTTGCTATGATCGAAAATGTTTTGAGGATTTTGGCTGTTTATATGGTTGACTTCAGTGCCAAACTGAATTTATCCCACACTGAGAATAAAAGAAAAGAACATCAATACGCCAGATTTTCAAGGGATAAAACAAGAAAAAGTACAGACAAAATGTTCTGTCATTTCTTTCTGACTTTCAATTAACATAATCTCTGATAAGCAATTGCAATTTATAGCAAGGGAAAAGTCATGACCAAAAAAGTTTGGACATTCTTTTTCTAAAGAGAAATGGTTTTCTTTGTGTGCTCAGCTTGTGAAATTAAACACCATCTCCTCCATGAATCTGAAAGAATTAGTGAATTAAGTATTTTCAAACTGAAAGAAATGTGACAGAGATAGAGCCATGTGGAAAAAAGAGGATCCCGGCAACAGCATGTGGGCTATGTTTTTCTAAGATATTTGGAAGATATTTGGAAGATGAAAGTGCACACCTCTATAATCAGAGACTTCAAAAGTTAACATTCCAAGGGAAGTGTTGCAAGATGATGCCACATTATTTGATCATTATGAAAATGATCAATCCACAGAGAGCTTAATCCAAACTCACCAAGAAACTGAAACTGAAAAACTGATGCAATAGGTTAGTCTAATATGCTGAAATGTCATTACAGCAACTCAAAATGCTACTCAGTAATCTGTATGGCCCCCACCTGCTTGTATGCATACCTGACAACATGGAGGCATGCTCCTTATCAGATGACAGATGGTGTCTGAGAGGAATCTCCTTCCAGATTCTGACCAGGGCATCAGAGCTCTTGAACAGTTTGAAGTGCAACCTGGTGGTGTCGGATGGACCTAAACATCCTGTCCCAGAGATGTTCTGTTGGATTCAGATTAGTGAAACATGGAAGAAGTAATTGCTCCTCCATCCTCAAGGAACAGCCTGCATACTCTTATATTATCATGCACCAACAGGAACCCAGGACCCACTGCACCAGCGAAGGGTCTAACAGAGTCCAAGAACTTCATCCTGATACCTAATGGCAGTCAGGGTACCACTGTTTATCCGTGCATCCTTCCATGACCCAGACCAGCACTGACCCATCACTCTATAATGCTGAACAACGTTGCAGGCAGCATAGCGTTCACCACAGCTTCTCCAGACCCTCTCTCATCTGTAACATGAGCTCAGAGGGAACATGCTCTCATCTGTGAACAGAACAGGGCACCAGGGCCAGACCTGTCATTTTCAGTGTTCTCTGGCAAATGTCAGTCAAGCTCCACAGTGCCGTGAAGTGATCACAGGGCCTACTAGAGGACATCGGGCCCTCAGGTCACCCTCACGAAGTCTGTTTCTAATGGCTTGATATTCATACCAGTGGCCCATTGCGGGAGAACTCAGCCTGTTCCTCCTTGCATAATTGAACAGATACCAATTCTGCTGATGGGTTAAGGAGCTCCAATGATCCTCAAATGCAAAACTACTGAAAAATAGTCAAAAGATAAGGAGGGAAAATGTCTGTGGCATCCACTTATCAAGCCATTTGTGTTTTTGTGGCTGTCTCAGTCTTGGCCCTGTAATGCACCTGTTGTCAATTTCACTGATGCTAAAACAGCTGACACTGATTAACAATCTCCTCTACAACATAACAGACCAGATCATTATTCCAGATATTGAACTGATTTGATATTATACTCTGCTTAAAAAGTGTTCCTTTATTTGTTTTTTGAGCAGTGTAATATATTATATAAATCCATCACACTGTGAACTATTTCAAGCCTTAATCTTTTGTAATTTCTTGACTATGGCTTACAGACAATGCAAATCCAAAATTCAGTGTTTCAGAAAATTAGAACATCACATAAGATCAATGTAAGAAAGAGTATTTTAAAGAGAAATGTCAGACTTCTGAAAATTATGTTCATTTCCATGCTCCCAACACTTGGGCTCCTTTTGCATGAATTACTGCATAAGTGTGGCATGGCATGGAGGTAATCAGCCTGTGGTTCTGTTGAGCGTTAATGGAAGTCCAGGTATCTTTGATAGTGGCCTTCAGCTCATCTGCATTGTTGGTTTGGGTGTCTCTCATCTTCTTCATGACAATACTCCATAGATTCTCATTGGAGTTCAGGTGGGGCCAGTTTTCTGGCAATTAACCACTGTAACACCATGGTCACTGAACCAGCTTTTGATACCATGGCATGGTAGGTCAGTGCCAAGTCAGGAAAATGAAATCAGTATCTCCATGAAGCTTGGGAGCAGAAAGAAGCATGAAATGCTCTAGAATTTCCTGGTAGATGACCGTGTTGACTGAACTCCAAAAAAAAAACAGTGGACCAACACCTGCAGATGACCTCAAATCATTACTGACTGTGGAAACTTCACATTGGACTTCAAGCAACATGTGGTTTGCCCCAATTCAGGGGCTGCATCCTTGGAAGGCCGCATTTGTAGGCCAATTACGTCACAGTGCAGTGACAAAAGCTGTCCCAATTCACAAATCGTTTTAAGACTTCAAATGCGCCTGACGAATGAGTCCTTCTTTTTTCTGATTTGAAGGATGGGTCCAGTGTTTTCATCATGGCCCATCCTATCCCGTGATTCCTTACGAGTTGAAGAGAATTATTCAAACGGAAACAGAAATGACAGAGAGGCGTGAAAAGCTGTGAATAAAGTTGGATATATTCCACTTTGTGTGACATAAAAGTAACTTTGAAACTGTTTTCAGCGAGTGTAAACCCGAAATATCTGCTCGGTGTATTGACATATCGCCTGATTTAAAAAATGCCTGGACATGTGCGCCGCAGGAGCACCGCAGCCGGCTCACCTCGTCAGCTTTCAGCTGACCGGGCAGTCAGGGCGCGCTATCCTGAGAGAGAACGGCAGTCTACCGGCACATTGCTTTCTGACTTTGTGAACTAACTAAACATATGTTATGTTTAGTTAGTTCATTATTATCACTCCCTGCAAAAAAAAATGATTTAAACTTTGCTCAGAAAGTTATGCGGTCAGTGTTTAAATTGTAAACATTTTTTACTAATAAATTACATGAATAGTATTAGTCAAAAATGAATTTTTTAAGTGGTATATTTCTATATCAACTTCGAATTACTAAACATTTGACTGATTAATGAATGAGCACAAAATGAAAGATGATAATGCAACATAAAAATTTTTTGAGCCATAATGAATATGTAAAGAGGAAAATAAAAACTGTCTACAGTTATTTACAGTGGAGACAGCGGGATTAATTATCAGCTTTATTTGTCTGGCTTCACAGCAGCTTCACGGTGTCCCTGTTGCTAGGCAACAGGAGGTACACTGAGGTAAGGGTGGGGACAGCCGGTCTAGGCTAGACCGTCCCAATTCACAAGTTGATCTCTTTTAGTCTTCTCTTTTTCGCGGTCAGTAAATGACCCGTCCCACATAGACTGGGTCCTACAAAGGATGCAGCCCATCAATTGGGACACACCTATGGATTCTGTGCCTCTCCACTCTTCCTCCAGTCTCTGGGACCTTGATTTCCAAATCAAATGTAAACTTCACATTCATCTAAAAAGAGGATTTTGGACCACTGAGCAACAGTCAAGGTATTTTTCTCTTTAGTCCAGTCAAGACACTTGTGATGTCTCTGGTTCAGGAATGGATTGACACAACAGTTATAGCCCTTGATGCACTGATTCCAGCTTCGGTACACTCTTTGTGAAGCTTCCCCAGATTCTTAAATGGATTTTGCATGACAATCCTTTCAAGGCTGCCGTTAGCCCTGTTGCACGTTTTCCTAACATACTTTTTCCTTCCACTAAACCTTCTAAGAAAGTGCTTGGATGCAGCATTCTGTGTCAAGAACCTGACAAGGCAGGAAACTCAAAATTCAAACAAGACAAGCTTTGTGTTTAAAAGCTTCATTAGCAAAAACAGAATGCCTGGATGCAGGCAGATAACCTCTCCAGGAGTGAGCAGGTGACCTGGCAGTGAAAAGAGCTGGCTACTCGCTGCAGAAGCTTGAGGCAGGATGACAAAGGCTTGATCAAAATCTAAGGGACAGGCTTGGGTCAGGCAAGGGTAAAATAGGGCAGACAAATCCGAGTTCTAGGCAGAGATCATTATTCAGAAGATAAGGTTGAAGTCCAGAAAATAGAAGCTTGGTAGATGTCTAACAAGGGCAAGGCAAGGCAGGGAAATGCAAGAGGGTGTGACAAGGCACGCAGGCATGAAAAGGACAGCTAGACATCTACTCACTTGAAGCTTTCAATAATCTGGTGTTTTCTTGCTGTCTGTTGAGAGCTTATGAAGAGCAGGAAACGGGTGTTGTGGTATACGCTTGCTTGTAGAGCATCGGAGAGGCAGATTCACAGGTTTGGTGCATGAGGCTTAATAGAGCATGGGAGGAGTGGCAGGATGAAGACAGCAGACAGGCCGGATCATGAAACGCTGTGAACAACCAGCTTCTTTAGCAATGACCTCCTGCGGCCTCCCCTCGTTGTGGAGGGCTGTCTTCTGGACATCTGTCCAGTCAGCAGTCAGTAGTCCTTATTATGGCCATTGTTTAAGATTTATACGTCAACATTTTTAGTTTAATTTTTGTTTTGCAGTATTCTAATTTTTCGAAACACTGAATTTAAGACTTTCATGATTTGTAAGCAACAATAATCATGATCACAAGAAGTAAATGCTTGACAATTCCCCCTCTGTGTGTAATCTAGATCTATAGGTTTCACTTTCTGTAGATAAAAAAAATTATTGAACTTTTTCACAATATTCAAATGTTTTTTTATAGATGTACCTGCAGTGCTGGTCTTTAACAGTAATTGAGAGTATGGCTACAACATTGGTTAAGGTTTTACCTTAATATAATACCAAGAAAAATAATACTTTAATACTTTTGGACCTGAATTTAGTATTTTCTGGCTTCTCTCTGCATGGTATTGTTCTTTCATTCTGGACAGATGTTAAACATGTTTCAAAATGATCTGATGACCTGTGTGATGATATGCCTCCAAACTAATATGCTGGGATTTAAATTTGGTATATATTTGGTTATATTCACTGTTCCAATGAAGATTGCACTCTTTAAAGCATATTTTATCTTTATGTACACTGCCCAATTGCGGAGGAGTGACAAAGAAGGCAGCATGCAGAAACCTACTGTAGTGTGTAGTGATGGAAGGAGATTTCTTCTTAAGATAAAACAGTGCAGCATCTCTGGGATATCCTGCATTTACATAGATCAGGTTTTCTTCAAAAATGTGGAATCATTGATGTTTTAATAAACTGAATATTTAATAAGGTCAGGTGTTCTAGTTTTTCTTTACAGAACTGTATGTAGATTCCTAAATATGACCACGCCCTGCTTGTTTGGGGACCCTAAGCCACTGCTTTGTTTGCTTATACCTTGGGTTAGTTCTAGCTTTCCCATGTAGATTACTTTATCTTAGTTTAAAACATGGTAACTTTTATTAAAACTGAAAATGTATATATTTAGATCTCATTTGCACATCACATAAGCTACTAACACAATCTCAACCCGACCCCTTTAACCTAGTTAATCTCCAGTTTCTTTGTTGTTGTTTTTTTTTGTATATTATCAGAGACAAGTTACAAACCCTAACTGATTTAATTAATTCTATGATAACGAGACCTAAACATAGCTTAACATACAGCATGTAGGACATAGAGTTTCATTCCAGCAATGAGTAACCTTTCCTGAGGAAATTATTTTCTAGGCCCTGTTGGTCTATGTATTCTTTCTCTAAAGGTTTACACATAGGTTTGTCTGACAACAGTATATAGACATCTTGAACGTTATTAATGTTTTATCACATTAAGACATCAAAATGTAATGTTTTATTGAGATTTTATGCGTACAACATACAAGCATAATGTAATGGTGAAATGAAAAGGGCACATGGTTTTCAACCAATTTTATTCAAAAATGGTGGAAAGCATTTGTATTAACCCTCTTTTTACTCTGATACTCATAAAGACAATCCAGTGAAACCATTTGCCTTCATAAATCACCTAATTAGTTCACAGAGATCCCCGGTGTGTCATGTTAATCTCTGTATACATCCAGCTGTTCTGTAAGGGTTACATAGGTTTGTTATAGAACAGCAGAGAACAAATAGCATCAAGACTAAGGAACACAGCAGACAGGGCAGGGAGAAAGGTGGGGAGACATGTAAAGCATGGTTAGGTTATAAAACAAAATTGCAAGCTTTGAACATCTCACAGAGCTCTGTTTGATTCATCATCTAAAAATGGAAAGAGTATGGCACAACTGCCAACCTACTAAAACATGGCTGTGAACCTAAGCTGGCAGGACAGGTAAGGAGAGCATGAGAGAATTTTTAAGTGGTACAGGAGCAGCATATAGTTTTCACAAGCCTACAGCGCCCTCTTGCAGCTGTAGATGGTAATGTTTGCTCCTTGGTTCATGTTGGTCAGTATGATTTACCATTTTAAATTGATGTATAATTCGCACCCAATATAAGTCGCAGGATTGGCCAAACTATGAAAAAAAGTGTGACTTATAGTCCTAAAAATATGGTAGGTGACAAAGCAAACATGCAAAGAGGGAGCTTTGGGCAAATAAGGCCAAAATGGAACTTTTGAACCTACATGCACTATGGAAAGTGTAGCAGAAAGCTTACACTGCACACCACACCCAACACCATTATCACAGCCAAACAGTGGTGGCAGCATCATGCTGTGGGGATGCTATTCCTCAGCAGAGACTGCAAAGCTGATCAGAGTTCATTGGAAGGTGGATGGAACTGAATACAATCCGATTCTGAAACATAACCTATTGTAGGCTGCAAAAGTCTGAACATTGAACACAATACAGTTGTACACCACACCTTTCAGATTTTTACTTGTGACAAATTTTATAAACAATGTTCTCTTAACAAGTATGTATTACTTTGTGTTGATCTGTCAAGCAAAGTATAACATCCCAATAAATACATTGAAGTTTCTGTGTAATGACAAAGTTCAATGGGCATGAATACCGTTCCTCCTTAAATGTGTTATCCACACGCACTCCAGAATAGAGTCATTTGTTCTTAAGGGTGAGCTTTACGGCTTACTGTGAAATGTGTTCCGGTCCTTACAGTCTGCTGAGTGTATTTTCTCCACAGACTCGTTGATTTCCAATCACGTTTCATACTGTGAGACCACAAGAGGGGGCAGTGAATGGTGAAGACTGGGGTGTTTGATGCGGTTCTTCATCTCATCCCACAACAGAGTACGTCCTGCGGAGAAATAGTTTTTTATTAGATAGCAATTATATTTTAACCGCAAAATTACTGCTGCCAGCAGTTATTATCATTATTATTATTATTATTATTATTATTATTATTATTATTATTATTATTATTATTATTATTATTTGATCTGTTTATCCATGGTTGCTCTGTTTGTTATCGCCAGCACGGGAATAATAAGCAAATTAAATCAGATAAAATGCATTTAGGCATGATAATCCCTTTGGGCTCTCTGTGAGGGGCTTGAATCGGATGAAATGAATAACCTACCTGAGCTCATCCATAATCATGACTGCTAAGCCTGCCCATTGGACGGATGCGCTTTAGCTCGCTCCATAAGTGGCTGTGCAGCGGCTCAGTTGGAGCAGAGGAGCAGGAGGACAGCACTAGAAGGCAGAGCAGAGTTCTCTCTCTCAGTTACCGAGCTGATTGAGCGCACACATCTGCCCCTGTCATTGTGCGTAAAAGGCGCGCCTTTGTCTTTACGCACGGCGCATAGTGGGGATATTTTTGAACTCCTATATCAGGCACCTATAGTCAATCCATAGAGGGAGATTTTGTATGTGGACACGTAACAGGCTGTGCGTGTTTAATTACAAAGTGCACTGCTCTAAATGAGCGTGGCGCAAAACTCCCCACTGCTATTTTTGCGTTTGAAACTGGACTTATAATTCTGGTGCAAACTGTAGTGGTGCAGCGATTATTGCGTTCGGAACAGCAGAATGGATCCTTTATTCAATACGACCGATGTCCCAAGCGCGCCAGTCAGCTTTAACGACACCGACAACGGAACGGCGTACTGGAACCAGTTCGTGCAACCAGTCTGGAGAATCGTCCTGTGGGCGACTGCGTACAGTTGCATAGTGGTTGTGTCAGTGGTAGGCAATGTGACCGTAATCTGGATCATCATGGCGCACAAGCGCATGAGGACCGTCACCAATTATTTCCTGCTCAACCTGGCGTTCGCCGAAGCATCCATGTCCGCCTTTAACACGGTGGTAAACTTCGCCTACGCGGTGCACAACGAGTGGTACTTTGGACTGGACTACTGCCGCTTCCACAACTTCTTCCCCATCGCGGCTGTTTTTGCCAGCATCTACTCGATGACTGCCATCGCACTAGACAGGTACGCTGCAGACCATGGCACGCAGCTGTTGTGATGACATATACCCCTTTTGCAGGTCGATAGGTCACCTTACAGTAGGCTGGTGTTTAAGGCTCCTAAAAAGAACCTGACTATTGAAAAAAAGCCCAAAACATTAAAGAGATATTGTGAAAATGTAGCAGTCCTCCCTGCTTAAAAGCTGGAGTCTCATCTGCTCAAAAGGAAAACAAACTTGAAGAGAGATGGAGGATTCAGGTTATTGTGTAAATTAGAAACACATTTTGGATTGACTGATTATTTCCAGCGTGTAAATAGAAATAATAGGATGAAAGTTATTCCAGTTATTCAAAATAATTTACAAGGTTGAACAGGAGTGAGATTATCATGCACACTTACCTAATCCCAACCCCTTTAGCTAGTTATTGAGACTACAAATAAATAACTAGCAATACAAAATAATCTACCTACAGTATATGCATCAATATAAGTTCATACACACAATGTTCACATAAACCAAGACAACAAACAACATTCATTACAATAAGTTATACACCCTGTAATTAGCATCCCAATAAATCCCATAGAAAACTTTGTGAAAATAATAGCCTTTTATCAGTTTTTGAACAGTTATGTTTGGACATCGTTGCAATTTCACCTTTAAGATGTTTCACAATTTTATATTTCAAATGGATTTAAAGTGTTACCTACAAATCTTCTTCTGGCCACCTGAATGCTGTGCATCTTTCGATTTAATGTGTGCCTTAAATTATCACCCTCGCCTCTTTCATTATAGAGTTTTCTATGGTTTATAACAATGGTTTGTTACTTACATTAAACAAAACCAGTGCTGTTTTCAGTGTGGCTGATCCAAAGTTTTGTGACTGTAAAAATGCAATAAGTGTGTTCACAAAATCTGGCACATTATATAATTCTTATTGCTATCTTTTGCAGTCAGTACAGCGGTTGTCTGAATTTTCCCCAGATAACTACACAGTAATAAATAGGTTACCACCAAAGAATAGTAGAGTATCAAAAGATAATTTTGTTAATGCTAAGCTTTAGACAAAACAAAAGTGCTTTGAAAAAGTTTGTTTTGAATTTGCTAGACCTGAGATTTTAAGATACATTTTGTCACACCCAGAAATGTATTTTAATGGAATCTATGCTGACACCTTCTATCTTTTATCTGAATTGAATATTTTTTTCCTACCACACATGAATACCCGTAATTTTGTTCTGTTCAAGTTTAGCTATAATTGGGCTTGTCGATATTAGGATAACATTCCCCAGCGTTCCCCAGCTGCGGCCTGTTTTTTATTACAATTCCCTGTTTAGCATCAAATAAATCACTTCCCAGTATATAAACCAATTTTTCATGTAGCCAAGTCATTCCTCTCAATGAGCATCATTGTTCCTGATTCCTGTCAGTTCTTTCCTTAATGTCATGCTTCTCATGTGCATTTTTGGGATTCAGTTATTTAATTAAAAGATTCACTCTGCCTGCTTGCCTTCACTTGTCTGCTGCTCACTGCATTTAGGTCCTCAACATATCCCAAAACATCACAGCTGATCTTCCTGTGTGAAACATGTACTGAAAATACACATTATTTCCAGTATTTCCGGGCAGCGTAGCAACCAAATAGAAAAATAAGACACTTTCACACTGGAAGACCATTAGGGGTGCACTGCTTCCTACTTCCATTTCCCATGTGAATAATAATTGACCTCTGTGTAAAAAAACATCCATGCAAGTGTGACAACAGTTTTAAGGAGATATAAAATAGTGTTTGAACAAAACCCTAAGACTGAAGTTTTTTTTAAGAAGGTAGAAGTGGTATAAGGCCTGTTGGTGTTCAGTTCTTATTTGTATACTGTTAAATATTCTCTTTGTGCCTCCCTCAGTCTTCCCCCAGCTGTTTTGGCTGTCAATCAGCTGTTTGATTATTACTCACCTGATTTTCAAACAGTTGATTGTTCCCCAGATGTATTTAAGTCCCTGGTTTCTGTTTGTTCTAGGCTGGGTTCTCTGTGTTTGCCACACCTCGTTACTCTGTCTTAAACTCCATTGTTTTACTGGGTTCCATTCCTTGTTCCTTTGTTTTCCACATGTTTTTTCTTCATTGCACCATGGGTCAGTCTTGTTTCTGCATCACTTTGGGTCCGCAACCCTCTGCAATCCATGACAGAAGATTCCAGCCAACCTAAGTACCCAGTAGTAAGTGGCAAGATGATTAGGCTGTTTGAATTCCTCTCGGAGGACTGTGTAGAGCAGAGATGCCTTTCGGGGGCTCAAGGCGGGTGATCCTTCCTGCAGGAAGTGGTCTGCAGTGATACACCTCCTCTCTGTCTCCTCTGGGGAGAAATACGACCTGCTGCGCGTCTCGCAGGCACCCTCTGAGGCTGACACCTTACACTTCTGTCCACGAGGGTTGGCGCGGTCCCACAGCCAGCTCCCCGGATACCGAGGAACAGGCTTAGCCAACTCATTCGGCTGTGCTGTCAGGGGCAAAGCCAGACATTTTGTTAATGGTGCCCCATCCCCAGCAGCATGCTCAGCTCCAGTGGCCCCATCTGGGCAACGCCTCCAACCATTCTCTGGGGGTCGGGGTTAGAGGTCAGAGGGTTGGGCTGATGCCTCCATTTCTCCACTCCACCTCAGAGTGCCAGAGTCTTCTCCATGTCTCCACATCATTCCAGAGCCTGTTCTACACCTCCAATCTTGCCTTTGCCAGCTCCATGTGTCCATTTCTCATCTTTGCCAGCTACGTTAAAGGGTCAGCCCAACGACCAAACGACTCAGTGCCCTCCTGTGTCCCCTAGAGAGCTGGGGCTTTACACTGCCGGCTCCAACATCTTCAATACTGTCATCACCATCTGCACCTCCTGTCCAGCTATCAACTTCACTCCAGCCTCAAGTTCCTGTTTCTTCTTCCAAGTTCTCAGATGAGGGATTTGCCTCTGCCATAATCTCTAGAGGCTTGTCAAAGGTTCTCCTGGTTTCCACGTCATTTTCCAGAGCCTCATTGAGATTTCTCCAGGATTCCACACTATTCTCCAGAGCTCATTCCTATCTTCTTCATATTTCCACATCATTCTTTAGAGCTACTCCATGGATTCCAGTCGAAAGAGCTCCTTCTAAGCCTCCAGAGTCCAACCTCCAGAGTCCAGCCCCGGGCTCCTGTGCAATCGACCTCCTAGGTTCGTCCTATGCTGTTGACCTCTAGGGTGCTCTCCAGAACTCTCTGCCTCATGCCCTCCAAGGCCCTCTCCACCCAACCTGATTGGGTAGATTTTGTTTAGGATCTTTTTGGGGCTTCTTGAATCCGCCCTTACGAGGGGGGTTCTATCAAGATTCTGCTGCTGTTCTGTTCTCATTTCTGTATAGTTAAATATTCTGCTTTGTGCCTTCCTCAGTTCCCCACCTTAGTGGACTAGCTGTTAGCTTCAGCCTCTGGAACAAACTAATCTGGATTTAATCTGAATTAAGATCATCTAAAACATTCACTTCTTATAACATTTTAACAGAACCTCACTTTAGTTTCAGTGTTTAGGGCAACGGGATCTGCTTAGTTGTCATTTTGCTGTTTATGGAGATGTTGAAGAATTTTGCTAGGTGACCCCTGCTACAGATATAAAAATACAAAAAAGATACAAAACAGCCATAATCTGAATCTGATTGCATCATGGCTTTGCAGTTAAGCCATAATAAAAGATAATGTACGTGGAAACAAAGGCACAGAGAGATCCACTGAGAACCCATCATTTGCAGTCATATCTCTCACTATTACTGAGGTACGAGTTCATATTTCACAAGTTCTTTTGTTGTGTGAGTTTAAGCGTTCCCTTTCCTTCCCACATGTGACATTTTTCTGCCAAATAGAGAGCACATCTGTGGGAACTCGTCTCAGTTACCTGGTGAGAGTAAGTTTTGTCATCTCCTTCACTGCTGCGATCGGGCCTGCGGTGTTTCTGCTTGGCACAATTCACAGATCAGAAGCACATCCGAGCACTGACACAGATGCGCTGGCTTTAATGAAATAACCCACCTGAGATGCATTCAGGCTCATGATGGGTGGTGACTGTGGTGAGGGAGGGGGCTGGTGTGATGTAGAAATCGACAGTCAAAAAATATCAGGCTGCTACAGATTACAGCAGTAACTACAAGGGCAGTGACAAGATTTTAGCAAGTTGTACTGAATAAAAGGATGATGTTCCTTTAAATTGTAGTGATATGGGTAATTTTCTTTCTTTTCTGACTGAACAAATACTTCCCCCTTCAGTGAACATATTAAAAATAAAATCCTCTGATTATCTTGTAAGCAGACTGCTGTTCTTATTGCAGTGTTCCACTTCTCATGAAACATTCTAGCTAATCAAGACTCCAGCCTTCATTTCTAAATGAAAACTTGTCATTGTGCATTATTGTCACTAATGTTTTAAAAGCATTTGTTATTTGATCCCTTTTGTGGAGTTATTCTGCTGAAAGGTAAAATGGGGAAAACAATTATTTTTAGAACTGGGGGTGTAATTGTACATGTCCAATCCCTTGAACTTTTATTCATCCTCCTTAAACCTTTTAATGTTTTGTATGATTACAAGAATTTGATTGGTAAAAAACGATTGATTAAAAAGTTTTCTATTTTAGGAAACAGCAGATTGCATCAAGTCATTGACTTGCAGCATTCCTTTGTCCTGGATGAGCATGTAGCGACAGTGGTCGGGTTGCTTGTTTTGTGTCGTTGACTTCAAAGCAATCCTTCATACTGAGCAAACATATAGTGAGAGCGGAAAGGAAAGTTCCTCTTTAACAGGAAGAAACATCCAGCAGAACCAGGCTCAGTGTAAACGCCCCTTCTGCCATGACTGACTGGGGTTTTTATTACATCTGGTTTAAAACTAACACAGCATTTTAAAGAAAGAACACTCCCAGTGGATGTCTACAGATGCGTTGCTGCTTCAGGAACTGAAAGACTCACTCTATTTAAAGGAACTTTGCATTGTCCACCCATCAGTTTGTAACCTGAAGCTCAAGCTTACTTGGGTTATGCAGTGGAAAATCAGTCCAAAAACATCTTCATCTTTGAATGGCTACAAAAATGGCTCTACTGTATGGGCTTCCTTTCAACAATGGCTTTGTTCCAGCCATGTATTCTTAAAATCATATTTGGGGAGCATAGTACTGTTATTGGGGCTCTCAACAGATTTTCCACCTGAGCTATGGACCTCTGGATGTCCTACAGAGCAATCATTCACAGATTCAATTTATCCTTGTTAGGCCAGTCAGTTTGAATGGACAGCCTTGTCTTAGGTAGGTATTCAGTTGTGTCAAACCCTTTCCAATTTTTAATAATGAACTGAATATTGTCCATCAAACATCTAAATCTTGGCACACTGTTTTCTCTTCTAACCCTGCTTTAAAGTTTTCTCCAACTTAACCCTGATCTAGACTTCAAATAAAACGACAGATTAAATGACACATGGATGGACTATATTTACTAATTAGGTGACTTCTGAAGGCAATTGGTTGCTTCAGATTTTATTTGGGGATAACAGGTTGTATTTTACCATCCTCCTATAAAATTATGCACTACTTTGTTCTAGTCTGCACATAAGATCCTAGTAAAACACCTGACGTTTGTAGTTGTAACATAGCAAGATGTGGAAAGGTTGATGGTGCCTGACCGCTTATGCAAGGCAATGTACATCCAGAGTTTATTTTCTGGGAATGGTAGAACCGTACAAAAATATCAGCCATTGGCACGGAACTCATTCAATCAAAGTGGCCTAACAGAAGGCATTCATCTCTAAAAAGCACATGCCCACCTGCTGAGGACTTGCCAGAAGGCACCAGTATGACTTTCCGTCTGTGAAAAGCTAAATCTGAAAACTTGTGAACCACTTGAATATTTTACTACAGAATTTGTGGAGAAAACCAGTGACTGACCTTCAAGCCAGTGCTACCATCTTTTAAAAGCTGTGGGAATCTATTTCTGGAAGGGAGGCAGTAGCACAATGTCCCTGAGTCATGGAGTGACCCAGCGAATCTGGAGTTGAACCTTGTAGAGACATGAAAATAGTTCTGTATGCTTCCATGCAGCCAGCTTTAGTTGAGACATTTTTCCAACAATAAAAGGAGAAGGCAAAAACAATGCTGGGCCAAATATGATGGTTTTGTGAGAGGTTTTGTGAGAGACATTACCACCTAATGTGCAAAATGGATTCATTCTTAAATTTGTTTTTAATTGTGTCTTTAATCTTCAAAACTGCTTATACTGTTTAACTTTTTCCATGTGTTTTGATCACAAATTTAATATTCTATTGGTATTTTATGTGATAGACCAGTGCAAAGTGGAGCATGATTGTCAAGCTGGAAAAAAGGAGCAATATTTTTTATTTATTTATTTTTTGTAAAAACAAGTTTGACAGATTCAGATTCAGAATACTTTATTTATCCCAAAAGGGCAATTCAGTGTAGCAGTCCACTTGGGTAGTACTTACAATCACAATCACACACAGAAAAAGAACACACTACTGTACGCATTATCAAAATAAATAACCTCCAAAAGACATGTCTCAAGCTACTGCGTGATTTGGTGCATTGCATCTAAAACAACTCCATGGCTCTACCATCACGGTTCAGCAGCCTAATAGCAGAAGGAATAAAATAATCTGAAAATCTACTGGTGCTCTTAGGTGGTGCTACAAAACGTCGGCCTGAGGGCATTAAGGTAAAGTCTGTAGACCGAATGTGATTATTTCGGGAGACTATTCCCCTGGCTTTTCTTACCATCTGTCTCTCCCACAAGGTGTACAAGTCCCTCTACTGAACGGCAATTATTTTGGAGCAAACCCTGACAATGCCACTGAGACAGTTCCTGCTATTCACTGACAATACCCCAAACCATCAGGTTAAAAAACAAGTCTAAATACTTTCAATAACAGATTGATAAAATATACATAGCATATGTTTGCAAACAATAAACATTTTGTTGCTTCCTTAGCAAGTGGACCCTGCTGACCTGGTTTGGCAATACATTCTCTCACAAGCTGGATGTGCATTTGTATTCAGCCCACTTTACTTCCTTGCCCCTAATAGCTAACTTAAGTGATCTAACTGGTAACCACTGTGTAATTTCATCTCAGTGTGAAGCCACCTGTTCTGTGAAGACCTCAGAGATTTGTTAGAGAATATTAGTTAACAAGCAGCATCATGGAAACCAAGGAACACACCAGACTGGTCAGGGAGAAAGTTGTACGGAAGTTTAACGTAGGGCTAGGTTATAAAACAATATCCCAAGCTTTGAACATCTCACAGAGAATTGCTCAAACCATCATCAAAGATGAAAAAGATATGACCCAACTGCAAACCTCCCAAAAAAGTAGTAAGATTGCATTAATCAGAAACGCAACCAAGTGGCCCATTTTAACTTTGGAGAAACTGCAGAGATCTACAGCTAAAGTGGAGGAATCTGTCAACAGGGTAACTATTACAGTATTGGTGCACTCCTCAAATCTGGCCTTTACATAAGAGTGGCAAGAAGGAAGCCATCAATAAAAGAAAGCCAGAGGATGTTCTGTTTGCAGTTTGCCACAAGCCATGTAGGGAATACATCATATATCAAATGGAAGACGGTGCTCTGTAATGAGACCGAAATTAAACATTTTTGTCTGCATGTGATGCACTTTATGGGTTGGAGAACTGAATGGACCATCTCCTGGGGGAAACATCAGCCCATTTCCATTGAAAGTGCCAGGATTTAATGCCCCAGGATTTGGTTTCCTGGTGTAAAAGAAAGGTTTTGAGTAGGTGCGTTTCCATTGCAGCTGGTCATTTATTTAAATCAGCCTAATGATGAATGGGAAAATTTTGCAGAAAACTGTGCCTCACCTTCAGTCCAGTGGGTGGCGGTAATTGTAATAATAATTGAACATCATTGATCTCACATTGGAGAAATTCACTTCTGCGTTTTAACCCATCCCCTTAGGGAGCAGTGGGCTGCCACTGTGCAGCAAGCTGGGGTTAAGGGTCTTGCTCAGGGACCCAGAGTGCAGGCTGTGGGATCAAACCAGGTACTTCCAACCTTCTCAGAGCACGAGCGCACTGCCTAACCACTAGGCCACCACTCCACCTAAACTATAAACTAATGAACAACAACCAAACCTGTGTCTTTTTCTCCATTTTTGTCAAATATTCTTAAAATCTCTGTAAGTAGTGGTTCGTTGGATACAACCTATGGAGTATTTTCAGGTCATCAGTTCCCAATTATTCTATTTCTTAATAAGTAATTGTACTTAAAGGAGCAATAAGTAAAAAAGTAAAAAATAAGTAAAAAGCAATAAGTAAAAAAGTAAAAAAAGTCTGGAGAAATGTGGAGTGCCAAGGCACTCCACATTACTCCAGACTTTTTGAATTGAGAAAGCTTCCTGGAGAGGAAGCGAAACGTCTTCAACTACGGAAAATAAGTCCAGTTGCTTTGTTTTTTTACCTTTTTTTTGGATTGACCATGACCTGGATGACTGAGAATCTTCACCAGCATCTAGCAAAAGTAGGTTTTACAAAGTATTGACTCTGGGGGGTTGAAAACTTGTTTGCTATTTTGTGTGAAAATAATAATGTAAAAAAAACTTCTTGCAACATTATAAAGTGGGTATGAATATTTTTTTAAAGGGCATTGTATTGAAGATAAGGGACTTGTCAAAGCAAGATACTGTTTGAGTTCTAGAAGGTGCAAGCCAGTACATTTGTCAGGTCCGATTTTACTGAGCATCCAAATCCAGAGGGTATAAATTTACCCACCATGATGCTCTAAAATTGCACTTCCTTCTGCTGCCAATTTGACAGTGTAATGAGTTGGTCTCTTTACAGTTACCAAGAAAGGTGTGGTCCTGTACTTGCTGCTGAGTAAGAATTTTTGGTACCTATACGTATGTGTGTGTGTGTGTGTGTGTGTATATATATATATATATATATATATATATATATATATATATATATATATATATATATATAGGGCTGGACAATATAGAAAAAAAGCTTATCGATAAAAAAATGCATATTGATCGATATCGATAATTATTAAAAATATTTAAAACCATATTTTATGTGCAGCTCTGCCTGGACATTTTATGATATTGCTAAATGATTTAATTTTAATAAAGAACACAAACACAGAATTCCAATTAAATCTTTATTTAACCAACTTTTTTAACCATAACAGAATTTTTTTAAAGAAAAATAACTTAAGAGACCTGAGTTATGTTATTAAATAATGACAAAGAATAAACTAAAGTGACCAGTAAAATGACCAAAATAAATATACCAAATAAATAAATAAAATAGCCTATTTAGGTGGGAATAGTACACTAGTTACTTCTCAGGTTTCATAATTGAGAGGCTGATGCAGGGCTGAGGTCCGAGGTCGTGGCGTGGAAAGACACAGACTGCAGCTCATTTTGCACTAATTCCCGGCACTCGTTGCACAATTTAGGGAGCGCTGTCAGAGAAAAACTTGCAGCCCAGAACTTTATATCGCGGATCAAGAGTGGCAGGTAATTGCCAGGTTTTTCAGCTGCAGACAACAGCAGCATATCCATCACTATGAAGCATTTTACTGCATGCGTGATGATCTTATGCCGCTTGGACGCTTTTTCATTTTATCACAAAGAAGGGAGTCCAGTTTAGCTGCTATACCTGCTTTGTTTTGGAAGAAGTTCCATAAGATTCCCACGAAGACGCGCAGCGCGCAGGGCTGACACAGCTTGCGCTGCTGCGGTAGTGAGCGGCTGAGCGGCTTTACGTGATGAAACAAGTTGGTTGCGTTACCAGACTTTGTTTTTACCGGTTTCTTGCATGTTTTTTTTTTTACAAATCACTGGTTTATTTCTGCCAGACTGGCGAACTAGTAAAACCCCGTTTTGGGACCGTTTCCTCCGCCGCTCCTTGCTGCGACATATTCACATGCTCTGTGTTGTGGTTTGAGAGGGCGGCACTTTGTGACGGCGTGCCTGGGTCCGCGATTACGATTGGTCGAGAGGAAGTAGTGACTGTAGCATCAACTAATATGATAGGCTGAAAGGAAGGAAGGAAAACTCTCTATCGAAGTATTATCGACCCTATTTTTTCCTATCGCGCCACACGTCTATCGATCGATATATATTGTTATTGAATTATCGTCCAGCCCTATATATATATATATATATATATATATATATATATATATATATATATATATATATATATATATATATATATATATATCATAATAATCCTCATCTATCAGTCAGTGAAGAAGTGCTGTCATTTAGGTAGGCTGTTCTTCTCCTGTGTTTAATATCAATCCTGTGGTCAGCTGTTCCTGAAAACTGCTCTTGATGTTTAGTTTGAAATTACAGGGGAAAAAAGTGTAGACACACTGAACATAAATTAGGAAATTTCTTCTTGCTGAAGGCATGGAAGGAGCGATGCTGATCCCCTGCGGCTGTGACACAGGCCGAGCGGTCCTAAGCTGCTTGCGGCTTTAATATCTTTTTTCTCTGATAAAATGAGTCTGACTAGATTTTTCAGCATTTAGGTAGTTTTTTTGTGTAAGTCATATGTTTTAACGGAATGGGACACCAGATAAATAAGTGTGTATGTATATCTGTAATCTTTTGGCTTCCATCCAATTTCATGTTGGTCTCTAATTGGTTACTTATAGATTTTGCTAGGGGTTCAGCTCTCTGTGCCCGTGGTCGATCAGCACTTTTTGCAACATTCTTCATCCAGTCAGATTAATTCAGGATACCTGTCATTCAAAGGCACACCCCTGGCAGGTTAGACTGTGGGCACGAATGTCACTCAAATATGATACAAACAGAAGAGTCAGACTACAACGACAAGATAATAAAAAACAATAATTTCACAACACTTGCTGTAGAAAAAAAGCAGTAAAGGGATTTGTACTGAACCGACCAGACTTAAAAATCCAGCAGCAGGCAAATGACTGCTGAGAGCAATTTTTTTGCACTATAGTCACTTTCCATCAATTTTAGGATAGATTTAAAACTTTTATTATTAGTTTTTAAAGGTGTTAACAGCCTTGCCCCCTTGCCTTCCCCCATTTCATCATCAGTCGCCACTGATTCTGAATGAATGAGCAAGTTAGGAGCTATAAGTAAGCATTATTATGTCCCTGTTCGTTTAATCTAACAGATTTGTTGTTTGAATCTGATAGATTTGGCAGAAGACAGAGAAATAACCCATACATGCATCCATTTATCTTTATTATAAAGGCATTTATGTGACTTATTTGCTGCAGCTAGCTTCTCACACAAGCAAAAATTGTCTTTAACACTGCATTCTAAATGTGCTGACACACTCCTATACTACCGTTGTGACGATGAGGAGCTCTGGATCAGCTTCTCATTGTAGAGTCGAACCTTCAGCAAATTACATTGTGAAGCTTTCATTAAATATTCAGCAGCATTCCAGGACACCATGTCGGCTGGAATATACTGTGCTGGTCAGAAGTGTACCAGCACTCATTATGGACACAGTGACGTGCAGTCAGGGGAGGCAAGTGAGGCCAGGCCTCACTTGTCATCATGGAAAGAATGAAAATATATAATAACATAATATAAATTTTGATTCACTCAGTCATTTGTATTAAGTAATTTTTTTATCTAATTTCCTCATTTTTTATCATATTCTCTTTAAAATCGCAGACTTTTCGCTATTTTTCATGTAAATCCTTGGTGGCGCTTGATAGCGAAGCCGGTGAGGCCGCAGCGAGCTTGGCCTCCCTGGGATTGCGCAATCCCATGTTGACTGTGCTGACTTACATTCTGTGAATGCATCTTCCTGTCTCTAGATCATAAATTAAATTGTTCAAACAGCTATGAACTGATTTTCCACAATTTAATGTATGTGGATTACAAATTGTGTTTTGGTCATCAAACTGTGTGCAGGTAACATGTTTTTGTGTGCTGCTGGGCGATCAAAACCGGCAAAGAACGGGTTGTAGGTGAGGCCGGCAGTTCCTTGGCCTCTAGGCAGGGGGCGCTCAAGGGGCACCGCTCCTGATCCCAAAACTGTAGAGTGACGGCAAGTTATGGCTGCATTATTAGCGAGTTATGCTAAACAAGTAAAGCACTAAAAAGACTAACGGAACGGGAATGATCAAGGAAGGCTTTCCTCCCTGGCAGTGATCTCCATTGAGACTGAGAGAGTTTTAAAACTGAAGAAGATAAAGAGAACTTACGGAAGCGTACTGCATTCACCAAAGAAAAAAAAATCAGACAGCTTATCTCATAATTACGAGATCCTGATCTCGTAATTATGAGATCTTTTCTCATAATTACGAGATACGATGTCATAATTACGAGATAAGATGTCATAATTACGAGATCCTGATCTCAATATTATGAGATCTTTTCTTATAATTACGAGATAAGATGTCATAATTATGAGATAATATGTCATAATTACGAGATCAGGATCTCACGTCAAAAGGACAGTCATTGCTGCGGAAGCGGAAGCGTTATAACTCGGCATCCGCTCGCGGGATATTTCAGTGTCATCAGAGAACATGTAGAGACAGAGGGAGTCCCTTTATTTCTTTTTAAGAAATCGTCATTTATCGAAGGAATTTATATCTGCACTAAGGAGTGACAAGGTAAATCAAGCATATAAAGCAAATAGCCTAATTGAAAGCTGATCAATTCGATAGTTATTATTTATAGTTAGCAACTCCATACTGATTACACCTGCAGCACTGTAGTACTGTCTGTGGCTCTGTTTACACGACGAAAATAGGTTTGCATTACGTTTGTACTGTCCATTTATACACTACAAGGTTTAACTGTTGCTTAAGGGGACTTTCAGCTATAGCTGTGGGTTTATTCAGAAGAGTTTGCAGCCAAAACAGTACTCTAGCCGATGTTTTCTTCTTCTGGGCAATTCGACGTGGAGTTTCAAAAATCACAGCCCTACTAGTGGTGCGGCATGGGAATTACACCATTTAAGTACTGTGTCCGTGTAAACAGGGCCTGTGACTGCAAATGTACTTTATAAATGTTGATGAAATTGGCTGACAAAAAGATATAGATATAAGGATAAGTAGCTTAAGTTTTTTAAAAACGTCATGTATTTAATCATAAATTCTGTTGTAAACACTAATAAACATTAATTTAAAACAGTCTATTTTTGTTCTTGGTTTTCTATTTGATATAACTATCATTTCATTGTTCTTACATATTGACATATCAGCTATATCAAGCATGGATGATGAGAGCTTAGCCACCTACATTCCCACCTGTTAATTGTTTGAAATAAATTCATTTCATTCATTCATTCATTTCATTCATTCACCTACGGTGACAGAATTGCCACCCGGAGATTTTGCTCCGAGTACCAAGGACTGTCCTTTTGACGTGAGATCCTGATCTCGTAATTATAACATATTATCTCATAATTATGACATCTTATCTCGTAATTATGAGAAAAGATTTCATAATATTGAGATCATGATCTCGTAATTATGACATCTTATCTCGAAATTATGACATATTATCTCGTAATTATGACATTTTATCTCGTAATTATGAGAAAAGAGCTCATAATTACGAGATAAGATGTCATAATTATGAGATAAGCTGTCTGATTTTTTTTTCTTTGGTGAATGCAATACGCTTCCGTAAGAACTTTTACCGGAAAGTGACCGATATTTTTCCGCATGGACTTTTATAAGTAGAGGTAAGACAGCGATAATTATTCATGTTTTGTTGTTGTAATGAAATGTGCGTAATGTGGGTTATAGTTATTGAACGTGTTACAAATGCAGAAATCCATCATAACTCATAAACTGTTACCAATCAAATGACAAATAATTTAGTTTTATTTTTTTTCATCAAAGAATCAATATTTTTTCCATGTCTCCTGGTGAATTGATTTGGCTCAATCAGTCTCCTTCAGCACTTTGCAGTGAGTCTACTCTGTAGAGTGTATATATTTGTAAATCTGACTCTGATGACGTCAGTGCCTCACCAGCTATGAACCCTACCGCACGTCACTGAATGGACATGCAAAAATTCTAGCCAATTTTATTAACAAGAATTAGGAGTAATACTGAAGCCTCTCCTCAGTGCAAGACATATGAAAGCCCGCATAGAGTTTGCGAAACAACACACGAAGGACTCCCAGACTAAGAGAAATAAGATTCTCTGGTCTGATGAGACGAAGATTGAACTTTTTGGCATTAATTCTAAGTGGTATGTGTGGAGAACACCAGGCACTGATCATCACCTGCCCAATACAATCCCAACAGTGAAACATGGTGGTGGCGGCATCATGCTATGGGGGTGTTTTTCAGCTGCAGGGACAGGACGACTGGTTGCAATTGAAGGAAAGATGAATGTGGCCAAGTACAGAGATATCCTAGAAGAAAATCTCGTCCAGAGTGCTCAGGACCTCAGACTGGGCCGAAAGTTCGCCTTCAAACAAGACAATGACCCTAAACACACAGCTAAAATAACAAAGGAGTGGCTTCGGAACAATTCTGTGACCATTCTTGACTGGCCCAGCCAGAGCCCTGACCTAAACCAAATTGAGCATCTCTGGAGAGACCTGAAAATGGCTGTCCACCAACATTCACCATCCAACCTGACGGAACTGGAGAGGATCTGCAAGGAAGAATGGCAGAGGATCCCCAAATCCAGGTGTGAAAAACTTGTTGCATCATTCCCAAGAAGACTCGTGGCTGTACTAGCTCAAAAGGGAGCTTCTACGCAATACTGAGCAAAGGGTCTGAATACTTATGACCATGTGATATTTCAGTTTTTCTTTTTTAATAAATTTGCAAAAACTTCTACATTTCTGTTTTTTTCTGTCAAGATGGGGTGCTGAGTGTACATTAATGAGAAATAAAATTAACTTTTTTGATTTCAACAAATGGCTGCAATGAAACAAGAGTGAAAATTTTAAAGGGGTCTGAATACTTTCCGTACCCACTGTATATTTTGATTTTCCAGTTAAAACATCAAACTATGCCACAGTTTCACTCTTCTGACCTAATCTGTCACCTCCAATGAACGTGCATCAGTCAGGATGTGTTGGAACTACGGTTAGAAACTGTTGTGCAATTATACACTGTTTAAAGTTATTTAATGTTTATTAAATAACCCTCTGTCTGTTAAGTATTGTCTGGTGATGATCAGCTCTTAAGCTGATATCAAGACAATGGTTGAAAGGGATGAATTCGAGCACTAGCGATCTTTTAACAGCAATACCTGCACACACATTGAGCAGAACAGTTACGCTTTATGCTTTAAAACGAACTCCTTTTGAAATGTCTGGGACCGGATGTTAGCAAGGCTAATAGCAGTTTGGCTAGCGGGCGTTCGGCGCTGACAAATAAAGGCTTTAGCTTTATTTTTAGTCATAATGAGTGGGCTGGATAACGTAAAGATTAATGACCCATCAATGTATGAAACCCTTGTGGAAATAACCTTCCTGTTAAAACCATAAAATACACTCACATGATATTAGCAGTACCATAAACGGAAGGCTAGCGTGAGCTACTTCGTTAGCCCTTTGTTCAAAGACCCATGTACAAACGATTTACAAATCATTTCCCAATAAACCTTTTTACTTCTCCCTCAGCTCGCTGCCCAACCTGTTGATGCCTCATGTGTGAGTTTTGTCCACTTTGGCCGTTCCAGGAAGAAGGGTTGGAAGCAGGGAAGTCGTTGGTTTGCCTCTTGGCAGGCTAGCGCTTAGCTTTGCAGCCATGAGTGAACAGCGTGGTCGGGGTATGGAGGCCTGATGTCCTGGAGAGTCTTTGACTCCATTGCAGTCCGATTTAAGCAGATTTCCTCAGAATTCCACAGCTTTCCGCTCCATCTGGGTTCGCTCCCCGGTACAGGATCAGAAGAAATACACAGAGCTGTTTCGCATGCAGGATCTTTGCTCCTGCTACCGGTGATGATGTTAAGACAGCAAACTTAGCTCTGTATTTGCCCGGACATGTTGTTTGTCCGGATTCAGTCAGGTCCTCTGCTGAAGCAGGCAGTCGAGTCTAGCAGACCCTGGATCAAGCGTGGCTGGCCCAGCTACATTCCTTCAGATGTCCCAGCAGAGGAGGCCATATGGCCTCATGGTTCAGGCCTTCTCCTTTGTCCTGGAGAGGTGGTCCGAGAGAGAGCTTCTGAAAAAGTCTGCAGAAGTGGGGCTGAAGAGTGTGTGAGGAAGGTGTTATCACAGCAGCAGGACCCCTGGTGAGAAGAAGGGCCGTCCAAGCCTTGAGGGTCTCATGTTGCAGCAGGAGTGGGGTTCCTTTGAAACCCTTCCACTGTTCAGAATCCAATCCGAGATCAATTATTTATCATGCCGTTATTATGGCATAACAGAAACTGACAAATGCTGGAACTGTCCCCAGTGAAAAAAAGGTTTAATGTCAACATGGTTCAAGAGGGTGCTGATCAAAAAACAGCACAAAATTGACATGTTCAAGCTTGGCTGTAATTTGCAGCTGCTCGTATTGACAAGCATGAATCACCCATGAGCTGCTCAATAAGAAGAGACAAAGGATTCTGGCCTGTCTCAATAAGGCTTGGAGAAGACAAATTAAGGCCTTCAAATGCAAGAATAATGTACCAACAGCCAAGTATGGTAGAGGAAGCTTCATATTGAGGAACATGCTGATGTACTGCAATTGGTATTTGATTCATTAATCGAAGAGGTTGGAATACATTGACCGAGAACTACCCCTTCATTATTCAACCTCATATCAACAGTTAGATGGTGGCAATGGGGACACTGTTTGGTGTTACAGGTGGACAATGATCCAGGAAACACATCAGAACAGAATGGAATAAACAAAGCAGGTTAGCATTACGTCGGCTAACTGTAATGGTTAATTAATCAATGGTTAACCAACCAATTCAAAGGAACTACTATTTCTAAAGAGACAAATCAACTCACACCCAGCCAGAGTTAGACCCAAACCGTTTCTGGTGGCTGATTAAAGGGTATCTTACCAAAATGTACCTGTTTTGCTATGAAACTGTATACATGGATGTCTTATAGTGCTGTTTACATGTTCCTGCATATTTGCTGAAATTCTGCTTTTATGCCATCTGTGTGGTGCCCTCGTTATATTTAACGAGTGTACTGCAATTGAATTTTCAATCAGTATTAGTACTGGCTGAGAAAAACTGCCATCAGTAGCTCTGCCGCCATTGGTTATAAAAGCGGCTTAGTCTTGTACATGCCTCTGTAGTGAGTTGGAGCTGAAATAGTGACTTTTGTGATCTCTACCACTTTTAAGGTTAGCAATGTTCATTAGCTTAGCATTCAGTTAGTCTATTTTGAATTTAGTTAACTTTGGTTTTCTGGCAAGTGGTTCAACATCAAAGTGTCATTACCTTTACATTAATTCATTCTCACTTTTGTTGTGTCACATTGTGTTCTGTCATCCTGGAGAGAGCACATTATGACTGAATTATACGTTAAATGTCAAAAGAAATTGCTTGGCTGATGTTTTGTTCTTACTGCTTATTCATGGAAGTGTTCTTCGGCAGATGTGTAGGCCTGCTCACTGAAATAAGAAACAGCCCCACATGTGGACTGTATCAGAATGCTTCAGTACTTGGACAACACAGAATTTCTTGTAGCACTCTTGTTCTTCAGATACATCTTCAGATACTTCAGATACAGTGTAGTGAGTTGATTTTTTGGAGTGGATCTCCTCAAAACATTAGTAAAAAAAATCAATGATTTTCATCTATCCATCCATTTTCTTACTCGCTTTATCCCTCATGGGGTCGTGAGAATTAATGATTTTTTTTTTATTAATGAAAATTATTTTTATTGTGATTCTTGGTTTTGAATTACGAAATTTTTGTATCAATGTAAAAAAAAAAACTGTTATTGTAATATATGTTTCCCTGTTACCTGTTCCTGTGGGGGCCATAGTTAGTGTCACACACCCCTTTTCTAATGTGCGCGCTGCTCCTATGTTTCCCCACAGCTGAGACGAGCAGCCACACTGAGAACTGCATTTGTGCCTTATGGTGTGTTCACTAACTGAACACCTCTTGCTGTTTTAAAGGGTATTAAACGAGCAGTACATCTTGCGTCTCATCTGTGTTATGGCAACCACCATTACAAACACGCTACATAAGGATGATTCTTTAGAGAGAACTTGCTCGTCTTCTTTGCAGGATTTTCAAGTTTTCCGTGAACAGGAATCACCTCTTTGGTGCTCTTCATTTTACTGAGCATGCAGATGCACTAATCCCCACCCGCAAGTGCTGCAATGGTGAAGACTCGATTCTGTGTTATAGTCTTCAGGAGACTGAAGACTATAACACTGTCCTTGTTCTTGATTGACATGCTTAGATGTGCTGAAGATTTCTTCACTACACCTTAACCTCAGTTTTTAATGATTTGGACAACTGTTGCATGATTCCTTGCAGGAATATACCTAGCATTTTAGGCAATTTTGACAGTAACAAGAAATGGTAGAGTATCTCAACACCACCTTTTGACCCAATAATATTTGGCCCCATTATAATAAATATCTTTGGCCTCATAGATTATAACTTTATAGTTTATGAATGCAGTTTGTTTTTAAGGACAGGTGATTATGGTATAGTGTGATGGTCATGTTTAGGCATTGAGGAAAAGCATTCTCTATTTTGATTCAAAGCAATGACAGCTACAACGTTTTTGGATATAACCTTTGTTAACACAAGCAGACAATAATTTCAAGCACATCTGGTGATATTTTATAGTAATCAATATATTAGTTAAACAGTTTGACCTGTGCTTATGATCATAAACTGCATAATTGGGTGGTTTTCTGTTTTGGCCCTGACAATCTGGACAGAATGTACCATCTTACCTGATGGCAGCTTGGAGGGGCTAACCCCTGTGACCCGCAGCATAGGTGTATCATAATAAAACATTTTATTGGATTTAATTTTAATTATACCATATTATTAGAATTTCAGAATTAGGGCCAAATATACAGTTAGGGATGTGTAATTAGTCAGTAACAAAGCAGTTAATTTCTAACATAAGTATTTGCAAAAGTGAAGAACACCTGTGATGGTGCTGTGGATTCAGTGTAGCTCCATGAAGCGTAATAGAGCCTTCTGTTTACCAGGGTTGTAATTTGTAAGCAAATTATTTTTGAATCATTAGCATACAATCTGTAGTCTAAGACTAGTGATGTTACGTTATGTGCCGAGGCTTCGAGGCGTGTGTCGAGTAATGGAGGGGGCGTTTCCGTAAAGCGCGTATCGAGGCTTGCTTCATTTAGGGGAGGAGCCGAAAACGATGACGTCCGAAGCCTCGCTGCCCGGCTGTACCACGTGACTGCTTCGGGAAGTGGTTCAGATTTCGGCGCGGGGTTTGACAGCTTTAGAAACCCCACAGCAGAGTTTCCCGCAGCACTATGCTACCGCCTCGCCAACATTCCAAAAAAAAAAAAAAAACTAACTCGATATGCTTGCATGTTTATTTGACGCTAACACGCGTTTTTTTGTTGTTGCTTTCTCGCGTACATATAGGGAATGGCAGGGAAAAAACAGGCAAAAATACATGGATACTTTGAAGCAAGAAGCGACTTCACCGACGCCCCCCAACCCCCCCCCCCCCCAGTAACCGCACGGATGACTGGCGCATTACTATATTACAAACACACTATCACAATTTTTGCATGCTGATGTTTGCTTGTTGTGCAAATAAAGACAGGTAACAGACACTGTATTTATTCTCTTTTAACCAGCCACCAGAAAACAAGAGCTGGATTAAGCTCTAGTCTCCATGATAGTGAAGGATACCCAGCCTTTCACTATTGTGGATGACGTTGGATTCAGGACAGGCTGGAGAACCCCCTGGAGTACTGGGCTAATCATCGGTCACTGTACCCCAATCTGTACAAACTTTCACTTATTTATTTATGCACCCCGGCATCATCTGTGCCTTGTGAGCGTGTCTTTTCAAATGCTGGAGAAGTAGTGTCAAAAAACAGAAATCGCTTGAAACCAAAAACTGTGGAGAAATTGTTTCTTAATAAAAATGCATGAAATCATCCAAGTTACACAAGCATTAGCCTATTCATTACCCCCTCCCTAGTTCCATAAGCACTTTCACTGTCCTCTGCCTGATTAAGCCCATGCCATTTTTCTAGAGTCACGGAAAAACATTATTACACAACATGCCATATCACATGACACTACTATTTTGGGAATAATTACACACAGAGAATACATTCAAACAATATTTTATTATACACATATGTGTATACAAAATTTATGTAGACAAATGATTTCATCCTACACCTTTTGTGAAGTCATTCCCAAGAGCCATAATAGACAAAAAAATCAATGCATCACACGTGTTAAGATACAGCTGGCTGTGATTATACACCTCGCCAGTAGGTGGTTTCGTGTGCACATGAAGCGTCAAGAAATGAACCCTTTCTCGAACCAGTTGGCTCAAGTGGTTCAATGCCTCATGAGGCTTCATCTCACCATCACTATCTAAGACTAACTGATGTAGAAAAAAAGTTGGCAGGTTACCACGTTCAGGGCAATTCTCAAATTTGTTGATCATTTGTATTTTAAACTGTTAGCTTTTACAGATACTGAAATAGAGTTTCTGTAGATCTGGTATGTCCAACTCCTGTCCTGGAGGGCCAGTCTCCTGCCTGTTTTAGATCTGTCCCTGCTCCAGCACATCTGATTCAAATGATTTACCTTCTCCATCTGTCATCAAGAGCTCACTCCGAATACTCTTATAGACCAAAGACTCTTTAGTCAAAGTGGAAGTGCGTCAGCAGTCGCCATGATAAGTGCTTTCCGAATAGAGTAGTCAGTAAGGAAGGAGGTAGGAAAAGAAGCCTGTATGCTCCCTCCGACAGCTAGTGTTGCGTAGGAGCCCCACAACGTCCCTTACCGGTGCTAAAAATTCAATTCAATTCAATTCAATTTTATTTATATAGCGCCAAATCATGAAACATGTCATCTCAAGGCACTTTACAAAATCAAGTTCAATCATATTATACAGATTGGGTCAGATTATACAGATTGGTCAAAATGTTCCTATATAAGGAAACCAGTTGATTGCATCAAAGTCCCGACAAGCAGCATTCACTCCTGGGGAACCGTAGAGCCACAGGGAGAGTCGTCTGCATTGTACATGGCTTTGCTGCAATCCCTCATACTGAGCAAGCATGAAGCGACAGTGGGAAGAAAAACCACCCATTAACGGGAAAAAAAAACCTCCGGCAGAACCGGGCTCAGTATGAACGGTCATTTGCCTCGACCGACTGGGGGTTACAGAAGACAGAGCAGAGACACAACAAGAGAGACAAAAAGCACAGAAGCACACATTGATCTAGTAATCTGTTCTACATTAGATGGTAGTAACGGGTGAGCCGTCTTCTCTGGATGATGTCAAAGTTAACAGAACGCCAGACCAGGTGTACCTACTATGAAGAAAAAGAGAGAGAGCAAAAAGTTAAAAGCTGAAATGACGACAGTCATTTCAATGTAATACAATGCAAAACTGGAGAACCGTAGAATGAAGAACAGTAGAAATCAGTAGAGTGAGAAAATTAGACCCTGATGTCCTCCAGTAGCCTAAGCCTATCACAGCACAACTATAGAGATAGCTCAGGGTAACATGAGCCACTCTAACTATAAGCTTTGTCAAAAAGGAAAGTTTTAAGATTAGTCTTAAAAGTAGACAGGGTGTCTGCCTCACGGACCAAAACTGGGAGTTGGTTCCACAGGAGAGGAGCCTGATAGCTAAAGGATCTGCCTCCCATTCTACTTTTAGAGACTCTAGGAACCACCAGCAGACCTGCAGTCTGAGAGCGAAGTGCTCTGTTAGGAACATACGGGGTAATCAGAGCTCTGATATATGATGGAGCTTGGTTATTAAGGGCTTTATACGTTAGAAGAAGAATTTTAAATTCTATTCTTGATTTAACAGGAAGCCAATGAAGGGAAGCTAAAATTGGAGAAATATGATCCCTCTTGTTGATTTTCATCAGGACTCTTGCCGCAGCATTTTGGATCAGCTGAAGACTTCGAACTGCATTTTGTGGACTTCCTGATAGTAAAGAATTACAATAGTCCAGCCTTGAAGTAACAAATGCATGGACTAGTTTTTCAGCATCACCCCTGGACAGAATGTTTCTAATTTTGGCGATATATCCTTAAGGAATCCCACAATCCTTTGTGTGACATGACGTATCAGCACAGCCCCCTCATGGAAATCAATGAAAATGTCTAGAGAAAAGAGAGTGTACATTTTCTAGTTCATTTTCAGAAGGCTGTAGGACCGAATTTAACTCGCATCATCCATGTGCGTTTCATGTAATGACGTTGGAGTTAAAGGCTGTATATATACATATACACACATATATATATATATGTCATGGTTTTTAAGTGTTTGGCCCACATGCAGATACAGACGGAGGCAGAAACAATTTTAAGATCTTTATTAAAGGCTCAGACAACGGAAAAACACACGGCGTGTAGAACAGGCGAGGTCTGAACGTCAGTGCTGGATCGACTGTGGGGAAGAACGGAGGTTGAGTTACTGAGGATCGAACCAGGGAAAAATACCAGAAGCTGCGCCGCTTACCATTTAGTCGGGAAGACCAATCCGGGAAGAGTAAGTGACGAGGGGACTCTGTGACCGTAACTCGCTGATGGTGGCAGGTGGCTGAGAGACTGGAGGGCTGACTGATGTAAGGCTGGCGAGGGATCCGGAGCGCACCACAGTTGACGGCAGACAGGAGGAGCAGATGGAAGAACCACAGGGTTGTGAGTGAACCAGCTGAATCCAGGAAGGGGAATCTCAAGCCCGGCTTGGTACCACCAAGAGAGTATGAGGGGAGATGCCAGAGCAAAATCTGAGCGGCGGGGATTCTTAGGAGCTGGTTCCTTGAGCACGACGCCAAGACAGGTGAGTAAATCCAAACACGACAAACTGGAGAACAACAGAAGACAAGGTTAGTCCATAAACGAGGTGTCCAAGAACTCACAGATATGGGGTACAGAGGACAGGTCAGAGGCCTAGGCATACCAGGACTGGTTTAACACTCTGGCGTCTTTCATCTGTCTGAGCACTCCTTAAGAAACCCATGCTGATGACTCCAGACAAGCCGCATATATAGTGTCAGAGAACCCTGACACTATATATATATATATATATATATATATATATATATATATATATATATATATATATATATATATATATATATATATATATACACACCTAGCACACAAATAGTGCCACAGTACTATTTATTCTTACAGCTAAATACAATTCAAGCCCTATAATAATTCGAAACATAGGCCTGTAATAATATTTAGATTTTTCTTTGTATTAGCTGTAAATCTACACGCATTCAGTGGGTTTCTCCCTCATGATTGATCCGTTGTTCTAGATGAGAGGACAGCCTCTCCTACCTTTCTATTAATGCTGCTTTCTTTCTGCACATTTTGAAGCCTCCTCATTTCAACCAATGTTTAACTTACTCTGTGCTGTGTTTCTTGATTGACGCATGTAGAAATTGCGCTCCTGGGACGTTGTCATCTTCCAAAGTTAGAGATATTCCAGGTGTTGTCATTATACATTTCTAATCTTCTTGTCCAAACATCCAGGAAACTCGAGCTTTTCCCGTACAAATGTGACGTTGTTCGTGAAAAGCCCTATGGGAGCAGTGATCGTCACATGCGTGGCTTTATTTACAAGCTATAGTTCACTTGCAAAAAGTACAATGTGAAAGCAAACCTCACCCAATAAAAGAAATGGAGTCCACTTTTGACCAAAGAAGCAGACCAAAGGACTTTCTTAGTGTGAATATACCCTTTTTCTCTTTCTTAAATAATGTCATGCATTGCTTTGAACCTCTTCAAATTTTGTTTCAACTGCTCTCTGCACAGCTCTATACCAGGCTTTCTTACCTCCCCCTTAGCTACTGAATGAGACAGAGAACAGGAAAGGAGTGCAACAGAGTACGCTTGTAGTACTTATTTCATATGCAAATTTGCATGACATTAACAGAGTTGCCCACACTGTCTTCAAGAGGGTGCCTAGTATCTCGTTTAAAGGTGAACCAAAAAGTGTTTTGAAGCTAACATCACTTAAAAATAGAAGCACTAAATATACTTATTATAAAAGGCATAAATTAAAACACAATTGTACTAACTAGATTTTAAGGATAAGATATTGAAAAAGAGCTTCTGGTGTGTTCGGCGTTTTCCGTGATCACGCGGGTGTGTAATGTAAGACGAGCCACCAAGGTTGAATAACATATACAGCCATTCACTGCAGTGTAATTTTTTTTTTTTTACTGTATAGAAAGACAAAACAGTTCTAAAAAACTTGGATATGTAAGTTCCGGCATGAAGTGTGCACTTTTTGGCAAAGGATCACCACCATGACAACTAACCATTAGCAGCAGGAGCTATTGCCAGGGCTAGGAGCTTACCGGACTATTTTTATTTTTGAAAGAATGATGTAGAGGAGGATGTTGCTACAGACACCCAATTCTCCCGGAAAATCTTCTGGCATAATCTTATTCAAAGAAGGCTTCTTCTTCCATGGCTACAAGTAAAAAAGTGGAAAGTAATGGCATTCTTGGTTCTTCAGCATTCTGTTGTAGCTCAATAGAGGTCATGCAGCTCTGCCCACCGAAATAAGCCCACTTTGGCCATTATTGACAAAGATGCTAAAAAGTTATTCAAGTTTGAGGTTAAAGAAATCGGTCCTTTGAATGTTTTGTGGAAGTGCCTCACTAAATGATGTTCCAGTAATGTCAATATTTGCAGATTTGATTTCAGTTCATCTTTAAGGGAGAGTAAATAGCTGGTAATGCAAAAAGACATAATGATTAGTCTGAGCTAATGGAAATCAGCAGCATCGAGATCAGGGATGTCCAACCTTTAACTCGTGGGCCGAAATTGTCAAGTCAAAAGCACTCAAGGGCCAAAAATGAATAACTTAACCAATTGTGATTGTTTTAACCTGCTCTACACAATATGACTATTTTAAATAAACAAATGAGACTATCTGCATTTAGCCAATTTTAATAAATGAATTCCAATAAGATTTTAATGCACCCAAGAGTTTTACATGTTTGCCTTGTCAAAAGGTGGTCATCTGGTTTACATATTCCTTTGGGCTCAGCTGATTAAAACACTTAGTCAATTCTCAGAAATGTTTTTGTAATGAAAGATGCTGGTGAACCTGATATTCAGTCGGGCACAGAGTTACGTTTTTAAAAGGTTTATTGAAGGGAATGAGCTTTGGCTGGTGAGGCAGACAAGCAGAATCAGACTTGACAGAATGAATAATGGCTGATGGTGCAGGCAGGCAGGGACGAACAGGAGACCAAAGATGCAGGTAGTGACAGACCAGAACAGGCAATGTGGACTGAGGAACCACCAGAACAGGGAGAGCAAGCAGCTGGAACCCACGGGTAAACAGGCAACTTTTCCAGCTGGCTGAGCACAAAGGATGTGGTAGAAGCAGGGCACATCACACTGGACGAGAAGAAAAGAGACGTTCTGGTAGGGATGAGTGGCTGAGGCAGGTGTAAGTATGCAGGTGAACAGGTGACCAGAGTTGAATGTAATTACTAGCAGCATGTGGAGTTGATGTGGGCTAATTGACTGGTGACTGAGCTGATTGGATAGTGGCTGGTGGCTGAGAAGTGTCAGGCAGATTGGAAAAGTCCAGAAAAGTCCAAAGCAAAAAAAACAAAAACCTAAATCATGACAGTTTTGTGTGGTACCTAACATTCAATTGTAAGACTTTACCTTGTCTGTAATAATTTTGCCCCAATTCAAAGTTAAAACTTTCCTTCTGCACCAGCCACCAGTGATGGTCAGCCAAATCTTTCTTGAAATGCATTTGGTTTTGCCGCACAAAATCAGTAACCTGACAACAGCCAGCTGTATGTTGCTCCGCCTAGCTCCACTCACATACATCTGGGACACCGCCGGTAGCAAGTGATTTCTCCAACCAAATTTATGGTCTGGCCAATCAGGACGCAGGGCTGGAGTTTCATAGATGTGACGTAGTGGAGACGCGACCATGACGTGAGACTGTTTTGATAGCAATGGCGGCTAGTCGATGCTGCTATTTCTTCCGTGTTGTCCAATCTACCTAATATTGCCACTAGAGCCGCAAACACATTATTATTTTTTTTTTATTTTTTTTTCTGCGTCGCTATCATCAGCGTCACGGGTTAGCTTCGATGTGAGTGGTTGAAATAGCACGTCAATAAAGATGACAGACAAGTGGCTTATCCAATCATATGCAAGAATTTTTGATAAGGCCCAGCCTTCTGTAAAGGCAATCCCTATGGCGGTGTCCCAGATGTATGTGAGTGGAGCTAGGCGGAACGACATGCAGCTGGCTGTTGTCAGGTTACAAAATCAGCACATAGCGGAAAATGGCCCCTGGGCTGCGATTGGGACACGCCTGATCTAGATGAACCTTTTTGCTGACTAAAATGTTCAAAGAAAGTGCAACGTCTTACAGAAAAACATCAAATATAGGTCTAGATCAACAAATAATCAACATCACCACTTCAAAAGCTAATTCTGATGCTAATCTTACCTTACCATTCCTTCTATTGATAAAATGAAATCAGTTGTCCCAGCTTGGTGTTAAAAAAAAATCTAAATGAGGCAATCATTTGACTAACTCTTTTTACATAAGGAACTGTGGCGTCTATGCATTTGGGGCCAGTGGTGCCTGGCCCCCCAGATGTCGCTGTGGAGCTCTATGTTCAGAATTATCAGTGGGGCATGAGCGTTTTTTTATAGATTAATATTGTAAAAAAGACCGATTCCCATTTTAGTCTATATATCCAATTCTGCCAGAAAACTGACCAGCTCAGTAGGCTAAATCCTCTGGAGGTGCCTTGATATTTGGGCCGGTCCACCAACGCTTGTTTAAATAATGAACATCTGAAATCTCAGGGCACATGCCCAAAACCCTCTCAGTAGACAGCCGTGGGGCACAAATCCTCTGGCCCCAAGCTCAGATTGTTCAATAAAATACTTGAATTGCACACATTACGTTTACGTTCTGCCGGATAGCGTGCAAACATCTAGGCAAGGCAAATTTATTTGTATAGCACATTTCAGAACAAGGACAATGCAAAGTGCTTTACACCATTAAATCATTGGAAAATAAAAATCGAATAAAAGCAAGTAAAAAAAACAGTTGGACTAAAATGTAGGTAAAATTGAAACAAAATAAAACATAGGAAAGTGTAAACTAAAAGCAAATATTAATCTAGTGTTGGTTGTCCTTGCTAGCTCGTTGAAGGATTGATGTGAATTGTTCAATAAATGAACAATATGACTAAGCCTTTATTTGTAATTTTATGTATAAAAATTAAATTACATTTATTTTATATAAGATGGCATTGCTAGTGTCTAGTGTTGGTTTATGCTAATATATCTGTTTAATTTAACATTGATCAAAGTCAGGTTGTATGCATCACAAAAAAATTAGTTGCTGCTAATAGGAGTTGAGTTTTGTGCCCCACTTAACTTATCATGCCAGAGACGCCACTGGTAAGGAACAGGTCCACAAGACTAACCTTTTGTTCATCGCATTATCATTCAAGCTAAGTTTAGAAATTATTTGTGGACTGGTTATTGTCCATTTTATTGGATTTCGATAACTGTAAGTACAATAACGTTCACAAGATATTCATCTGCCATCTACGTAACGTCCTGACTCTCATCACACATTCACACAGGCTTCTCTACAACAGTACGAGTCACAGCTCCACAAAAAAAAACAAAAAAAAAACATTGTTGTTAGCTGTGCTGTTATCATCTTACCTTTCTTGTTGTTGTTATGATGTGGTTGGGTCCCAATGTTGGCTTCCATTGCTCAAAAACAGAGGAGCCGGTATCCGCATTTTTTCTGTAAACAGTGCGCCTCTGTGTGACTAATCCCTTTAATTACCAAAGGAGACTGGAAATGAAAATGAGCTTTGGGGTTGCTGCATGGCTCGGGGGGACCCTTTGTTTTTTCAAACACATTCTACAAAACACTGGGCGGCTGCCCATACAGCAATCCTCGTGGGACATTTAACCAGCATGTATAAAATAGGAAAAAGTTGTGTCCACACAGCAGTGATGAAACCAATCTTTATGCTTTTCAATTCAAAAACAGTGCACATTAAATATATGATATCACTGATGTTACAAAGATAAGTAAACCTAATTGACATGCTTTATTTATTTCTCTAAGAACAAGTCTAAAATGTCAGTAAAATATAAATTAGGCTAATTTCTGACATTACCATTTTGAAAAATCTGTCCTTTTTATTTCTTCTCGTCTTTTCCCTCATTTATTTTCCTCTCAGTCCTCAGTGATCTCTCTCCTACCTTCCTTTACTTTCCATCCTCACTCATCTGCCCTGTTACTGTAATTTGAGCTTGCTAACCATCATAAGCTAGGCTATTTTCTTAACTGGAAAGTTGATAAAAAAGAGCCAAATTCTGCACAAAGTGGGAGAAATGTCATATTTTGTGTTACAACCTTGTGCTTGTTGAACAAGTGGTTTGATAATTGACTTTTACACTTTCCCCATCGATGAGTGCGGTGTCGCTCTCTGTCTCTGAAACATTGTGGATCAAATCACTTCGTGGTCAAGATCTTTTAATAATTAGGAAACTAATTTTACGTTTACAATGTGAAACTTTTGAGTTGTACTTTAGTACAGTAGTATTTAAAAAATGTCTACAATGGTTTTTGGGGGGGTCATCTTTTTGGAAGGGATGGACACAGAATGTCCAGAGAAGGTTGCATGACAGACGCAAGCTGCAGCAGATTATCTTTAACATTCAGACTCACTTTAAAGGGTAAGAAACCCTTAAGATGTTAGGGGAAAACTCAGATTAGTTAGATGAACAAAATAATGTGCATAGGGTGAAATACAATTTTGTAAGCTGTGCAAATGGAAAGAGCTGATTTCTAAAGATGATTCAGGTAAAATGCATTGGAATGCTGAGCTGGAGGTGCATGTGACATAAAACCACAGACAAGAAACAACAGGTTTTGGTAGTTCTATTTCATCAAGGACTAAACTTTAGACCACCTAAAGATATCTTAATCGGGACTAGAACATTTCTAGCTAATAATTATATTTCCTTCAACATGTCAAAAAGATGGGTTCTCTGTATGACCTCTTGTCTGCAGTCACCATCTACCTGTGACACTTAATTTCACAGACAAACTATGACTTATTCAGAGTTGCACTGAAAATAAATAAATTTTAAAATAACAATATTGCTATTGAAAGATGGGACAGTAGACAAAGCCTCTAGGTTTTGACCTTGACCTCTGTTTCCACTCGGAAAATAAATAAGAACTCTGTAGAGGAGGCTGGCTAGAAAAAAAAGTGCATATGTAACACGTTATTCCTTTGTCTATTCTCTCAGGTCCCTGCAGTGTGCTGAATTTCACAGCTTCATAAGACTGCTCATAGAATAATCCATTCGCCATGGGGATTCAAACCTGGCAGCTCTTTGCCCACTAGCATACGTCTCTGACCTCTGAGCCTTTGCAGGGCGTCTTTTACTCTACTTGGCAGGTTACTTTCTAACAGATTAAACATTAATAGGTTGAGTTTATCAAGAGTAGCTGCAGAAATCAGACAGTAGAGTCAGACCAAGTCTCCGAGGGAGACACTGCGCAGCATACGAGGAACGCCTTCTAGTAAACGCTTTCTTTCTTCTAATTTCAACTTCTTCTTTTCCTCCTTGCTGTTCCCTGAGGAGCTATCAGAGCAAGTTAATCTGGTCCCATCCTTCTGCTTCTCCATGATCTGTTCCCTGAGCATGAAAAGGAGAAAGGAAGGTTTTTTTCCCCCCCAACTACAATGATATTATGTGATGATGAAAAAGAGGCATTGCTACAGCAAAAATGAAAACAGGTCCATAGGTTCACCTCCTGCCAAGAACTCTTTGATTTAAAAGTCAGTGCAAGGAAACCTCTTTACTCTTAGCAAAACCTTAGAGGAAAGCTTTCAGGTTTTTCACACGTTGAGTCTTGAATAAAGCTTTGCCTATGCTGAAAATACAAGGAAGGCTTTTCTTTTTATTCATATAGCTATAGTTTGACAAAGTTATACACATCGAGTTTGACATAAACATAAATTCAGAGCATGTCACGATCAGCTCTCTTAAAGCACCTGACATGAAAACATACCAGCTGCAGCACTCATGACTCATCACTTCAGCCAGTATTGATAACAACAAACATCTGAGATACTATGCATGCAATGCGACGCTATTCTGTCAAGGAGAAGGAAAATCCTTGAGTCATCAACACAAATCTAATTTATTGTAATGTAAAACCCTTCCACCAATGCACATATAATCAAACATTTTTAATGAAAACATTTAAATGAAGGGTTCTCATTTAAATATCCCAAGTGCTTGTTTTTCTAAGCAGATTTTTGAAGCAGCTGGCAGCTTCAACATGTCAGATTGTAAAGTGAAAACTAAATGACAATTACCACCGACTGCTCCTTGTTATAATCATTAATCCTCCTGTCAAGGCTATTGTTGGGTTTCAGCTCTTTTTTTGCTGTCCAGTCAGCAACCTCCACTCTCAGCTCCCACAGCAAGCCCCTTTCACTGTAGTTAGTAGCTCTTTTGGGCGGAAATATGAGGAATTAAAACTTTTGCTAGAAGACAATTCATTAATGTGTATGCTGTTCACATGTGACATCTAACCATAACTGTTCAATGATTAACGTGCTTTGTAACATGCAATTTTTGGATTACAATATGACTACTTTGCCCATTGAGACACATTCGCTCCATATATGGCAGCATTCTTAAAAAAGGTATGTTACAGGAAGGACATGAAGGGAATTTTGTGGATCCTTGTGTCCTGTCATGTCTTGGAATCATATGTGTTGCTTTTGATGTGCTCCTGTTCAGAATGCTGCATATGTCGGGATCAAGAGTATGGAAGTCACACTGTTCTTCAGGACAGGGTACATTACATTTACTGTGATTTTACTGTCTTACTTAATTTTTGTTATTTTTCATAGGTATGAAGTATCAGTCTATAGATTAAGTTCCAGAGCTCTGAGTGCCCAAGTGGCCAAATATTTATGAGTTAAATAATCAGTAGAAGAAGAAATGGATTTGACATGCTAATCAGTGCAGACAATTCAATTCAATTTAATTTTATTTATATAGCGCCAATTCATGAAACATGTCATCTCAAGGTACTTTACAAAGTCAAATTCAATCATATTATACAGATTGGGTCAGATTATACAGATTGGTCAAAAATTTCCTATATAAGGAAACCAGTTGATTGCATCAAAGTCCCGACAAGCAGCATTCACTCCTGAAGAAGCGTAGAGCCACAGGGAAAGTCGTCTGCATTGTTGATGGCTGGAGTTGGTTCCACAGGAGAGGAGCCTGATAGCTAAAGGATCTGCCTCCCATTCTACTTTTAGAGACTCTAGGAACCACCAGCAGACCTGCAGTCTGAGAGCGAAGTGCTCTGTTAGGAACATACGGGGTAATCAGAGCTCTGATATATGATGGAGCTTGATTATTAAGGGCTTTATACGTTAGAAGAAGAATTTTAAATTCTATTCTTGATTTAACAGGAAGCCAATGAAGGGAAGCTAAAATTGGAGAAATATGATCCCTCTTGTTGATTTTCATCAGAACTCTTGCTGCAGCATTTTGGATCAGCTGAAGACTTTGAACTGCATTTTGTGGACTTCCTGATAGTAAAGAATTACAATAGTCCAGCCTTGAAGTAACAAATGCATGGACTAGTTTTTCAGCATCACCCCTGGACAGAATGTTTCTAATTTTGGCAATATTCTTGAGGTGAAAAAAGGAAATTCTGGAAACCTGTTTAATATGGGATTTAAATGACATGTCTTGGTAAAAAATAACGGCAAGATTTTTTACTTTATTACTAGAGGTCAAGTTAATGCCATCCAGATTAAGTGATTGATTAAGAAGTTTATTTTTTGAGGACTCTGGTCCAAAGATTACAACTTCTGTCTTGTCAGAATTTAAGTGCAGGAAATTTAAAGTCATCCAGCTTTTGGTGTCATCAAGACATGACTGTAGTTGAAGTAATTGATTGGATTCATCAGGATTTATGGATAAATATAGCTGAGTGTCATCAACATAACAGTGGAAATTAATCCCATGTTGTCTGATAATTTTGCCAATCGGAAGCATATATGTAGTAAAGAGAATTGGTCCGAGGACTGAACCCTGTTGTACTCCACAAGTGACCCTGGAATTTGAAGAAGATTTATTGTTAACATGAACAAACTGGAATCTGTCCGAGAGATAAGATTTAAACCAGCCTAATGCTGACAGTGTTATGTAGCATGAGATTAAGTCATACAATGCATTTAATAAAGTCATTATTCAATCATATCTGTGATATCTGAGTCGCACTTAGGTTGATTCTGTAGCATATTTCGGGTGTGACATTAAGAGCTGTGAAGCTCAAGTGAGAGATTTTTTCAGTATATCCAAACACACCATTGGCAGCCTGGCTTATCGGATCATCAAATTGTGTATGCCACATGGTTAAAAACATAGTACAGTGATGCCTTAGCATTATTTTCCTATGGCTCTGTGTTTTTCTGTACCATTAAAATAAAAGCCAGGTCCACAATAGTGTGACAAGGGTTAGAACTGAGAGTGAGAGAGAGTTCCTGTTGGTCTGTGTCATGTAACATGCTCTGTGGGCTATCATCAGAAACACATAGACCATGGTGTGGGAGAGATAGGTATGCAGGAAGAAGAAATTTTACAACTAAAGCAAAGCGCTAAGTTTATGAAGCAAAACAATGTTTTCTGTGGGTTTTATCAACAAACGTTTCACTAAAATAACATAACATTTTGTTATGAGCAAATATGTTATTTCAAAAGTGTGACATACATTTCTTTATCTGTACTTGCCCACCAGTAAACTTGCCTGTAAGCTGAATTCTTGTGGTAGTTGTGCATTCACAAAAACATGAGAATCCATCTTGTCCCACCCCCACTTCAACCGTTTGGGCCCAACCCATACCATACCATTTTATTTCTAGAGCACTTTAAAAACAACATAGAAGCTGACCAAAGTGCTGCACAAAAGAAAAAGAGAGAAAGAAAAACGGGTCAGGTAAATCACATTGCAGTGTTATGGTTTTAAGGGGCCATGGCAAGAAATTACATTTTTAATTTTTCTGAGGTTTTGGAGGTATATTATGGTCTGTTATGTACTGATAAGGCCGTGTAAATGTCAAAAGTGGGTACCAAAGGACCAACTCATTGGCAGTCAGCTTTGTTTCTTTGCTCAAAAATAGTCAGATCAGAAAACAGTTTATCTTTCTGCGTAATTCAGACTTTCCAATCAGAGCACACCATCAAGCAAACAGCCTTCCCCCTCCCCTCTCCTTCTCCCATCCTCCCCCCAGCTGATTCACTGGCCGGCTCATTTAATGGTGTGAATCAAACTAGCATGTCTGACTGCTCCACCCGAGCAGAGGATGGCTACTAAAAGGGGAGCTGTTATGTCCGAGGCTGCTCCTTACTCCCTAAGGATGAGCCGACATCCTGCAACGCAAATATTTCCTGTAGCCATAACATCATAATAATGGATTTGTGACAGAGTGTTGCGCTGAGGAGGGAAGTGTGGATGGCGGGAGAAGGGGTGTAGGGGCACATTGTACCAGTTTTCCAAATATGGTTGTAGCCAATCAGAGTGAAGTCAACTAGGTAGAGCTGCATATCATTACCGTACCCAACCCTTTTACTGATGAGGTACATTTGGCGTGACAAAACAACAAGCTGCTGTTATATTTTTGTGAAATTATTTGGAGAATTTACATATGTAGTAATATCAACAACATGAAATGGTTTATACAGTAATGTCATGGCACCTTTAAGATTGGACATACCAGCAAGAGGTGCTGAGCCAACAGACGAATCAACATAAACATGGCAGCGCAGGAGGACGTACGCATAGCTGCTGCTAACAGATCTGTTTTGTCAGAATGCATGATTGTCACAAGAGTTACTATCCAAATAAGCATGCCTTGACCACTGTAACTTGTAGTTTTTTATGGCACCTGCTGCTTATGACATATTCATTTGATACCATGATTGGCTAAAACAAACCTTTGGTCTCGCTTCACCCAATCAGCTCCTAAACTTCTGATGAATGTCCCTCCTTCCCCTGAAAGGATTTGATGGCCGTAGACGCAGATTGATAATGTGCAGAACAGAGAGTGCTACTAATGTGCAGTGGTGGGCACTGTTGCGTTAATCCAAAAACAAACAATTGCCGAGCTAACTTTTTGTCCATTGCATTATTGTTCCTGCTAAATTTAGAAACTGGTTGCAGACCAGTTAGCTTCCACCATATTGGGTTTCAATACCTGTGAGTACACTAACAACCTTCACAAGATATTCATCTGCCGTGACAGTCCTGGCTCTCACTACACATCCACACAGACTTCTCTACAGCAGTAGCATTCAAGGCTCCACAAAAAATATTGTTAATACCTGTGCTGTTTTCTTCCTACCTTTCTTCTTGTTATGATGCGGTCTTAATATTGTCGACTCCCATTGCTCTAGAACACAGACGCCGGTATCTGCTACTGTGTGACGTCTTCTTCTGTTACACATGCAGGTCTCTTTGGGATCTTGAACAGTTCAGACAGAAGTCTCATGACATATTTAATTAGTAATGTAACCAAGTTTTCTGGGTTCATTACTGGAACTGCATCAGGTAGAAGGAGACTGGACTCACAGCTGGGCTTTTGGGTCACTACGTGGCTCAGCTGGACATGTTTACGTCATCACCTCTCTGCTCACTCTTCATCAGTTAATGAGTCAGAGGATGTTTTCAATAAAACCTTGACTGACCTCCTAGACTTACATGGACCTGCAAAAACCAGGGCTGTTTTGGTTTAATCTCCCTGGTCGAACTGTGAGCTGCAACACAAGAAGGCAGCTGGACAAGCTCTTGAAAGACATCACATAACCTCTAAACTCTCTGTTCACAAAACCTGCCTGTCATCTTCAACCTGACAGCATCAATTGACACTGTAGGACTGACTGGCACTGCTCTGGATTAGTTAGGCTCCTATTTTTCTGAGCTATCGGAATGTGTCTCCATTGAGGAAACCAGGTCTTGGACTCGCACTGTCAACTGTGGGCCTACCTTTTTTCAACCTTTGCACACTCCCTTTGCTCAGAGCATTACTCACCACATTATTTCATTTCATTTGCATACATACGACACACAGGTTTACATGAAAATTTACTCACAGCTCTCTGCAGCCTCACCATCGTCAGTATCCACTCTCAGCACATGCCTTTAACGAGTTAACAACAAGGATGAACTCCAAATACAATACAATACAAATAAAGAAATTCTATTCAAATTCCTCCAACTAAATACCTCAAAAACAGAAACCATGCTAGTCAGCACCTCTCGTCAGATTCAGTCAACTTCCGTCTCTACTATAACCCTCCTTGGCCAGAACATTCCCCTTTCTTCTATAGTTGGTAATCTCACTGTAAGATCCGACATTCAATTTACATGTGGCACACACATTGAACACTTCTGCAGGACCTGTTTCTATCATCATCTCAAAAACCTTACGGTCATTTGCTCTCTTTAACCTGATAAAGAAAAACACATCAGTTGTTTAATTACTTCCACCACACTTTTCTATGGGGCACCAACAAAACACATAGAAATAACTCTAGTACATACAAAACAGTGCAGCCCAGATTCTGAAAAGACAAATGAAACATGGACACATCACCTTCAGTCTCTTCACTGGCTCCCTCTACCATTCCATATAGAATACAACATGTCCCTGCCGTTTCATCAACACATATATGAACATGCTACATCTTCTGTGAAGGAACTCCCTACTCATAAGTATTTGACATGATCCCCTATGGACTAAACTTGGAACCATGGGCACTCTACCTGAATATCTGAGGATGTCACGGATTGTTGAGCATTTGAAGAACAAACTGAAGATTTTTCCTTTTTTTTAAATTCTACAGCGCTTCAATGTTCTTTTAATCCTGCTGCTTAGTGCTTGTTTTATTTTCTTTTACTCACTGTTTTTCCTCCGGTAGCACTTTTAGATTTTGAAACGAAGAAGTGCATTATAAATCTAACAAAGTATTATTAGAATTATTATTAGTCTGAAGTAATTTCTTTATTGCAAACATGCAATTCATTTTAAATTTTGTCAATAAACCTAATTTTACATTGGGATTGAATAATTTCAGATTTAACAATACCTACATGACCCCTAAATATGTATCTGGCTGACATTGCTGAGGATTGTGCTACAAACAAATCAGATCCATGAAAAATCAGTATAGTGACATTTATTATCCATATATTTTAATGCGGTGTACAAAAACACATCAGAAGGGTGTTTGGGGTAGTAAAAAGGGAGAATTAGAAAGATGTGAGTTAGCAAGCTGAATCATTAAATATCTATTAAACCCTTTTGCTGAAAGGGCAACTTTTCATTCTTTACACTAGCATTGCTATTATGTCTTCTGCCATGGGTTTCAGCTGGGTTTACCTTTTAAATCTAATTGTCTTTGGGGTGACTTCTGATCATATCAACCTGTACAAAAGGTGTTCAGCATTTTTCTTTGAAGTTTCTCACTGTAACAATAGGCACATTGTAAAACTGTTGACTTCAATGAGATATCTTTGTCTTTATAATGAATCTACTTCACATCACAGCTCATCTCTCTTAATGTGCTGCAGAGCATGGAGAAACTAAATTAGTTGTGACTGGATCTCATGTAGTAAGTAATGGCTGAAAGGCAGAAACACGGAGACGAGGAGGGACCTTTGTTCTTGTTTTCCAGAGCAGCTGATAGCTGTGCCTGCCATTTACACACACTGTTAATGAAAAGCCGTTAATGCAAATACTAATATAAACTTAGCAAAGAACTGTTTTAAAAGGCTCTCACTCTTACATTTTCTTGACCATGCACTTGACTATATTAAAGTGTATGTTTGTCACAAAAGTCCATACTATTACTAGTCTATCTGTTTTACCATTGCTTTGCTGCGGTGCCACATTTTAAGGACATTATATTCGCCACTTCCTTGACAACCATGGATTCAGAGAGTATCACTCAAACCCTGAAAACGTACTGAACCATGATTTTTGTGTACCGTTACACCCCTCTTAATGACTGATCCCCACAAAGGCAGAAATTATATAATGTGATACATTTACTCCCCCAACAGGGAGTTTATGGCCTTATAAGCAGGGTACCTAAAATGTCTCCTCTTGGTGTCTAGTATGCAGCCAGCCATCGACTCCCATGTAGAACACAGTCCAGTATTGTTAGAGATAGTTGCATTGAGTTCATGTTGCTCAGTATCATCTTTCAGTATCTGAGTTGTGGGGGCCATGGTGCTGTTGCATCACCTTGCGCTTAAATTCAGATGCACAAAATAAATATCGTCACATGGTAAAGTCGTGCATGCTTTTAAGAAGCACTTTTAGGATCTTATAACATTGGGGGCTTCTGCTCAGACCCCTCATTCCTCCTCTTCCCTCTTTAAAAAAATGTCCTTTACAGTCTGTGTTTATGCATTTTCTCCACTATGTCACAATTCAATTAAGTTCAAAAATACTTTATTTGTAATGCACATGTACGTGGAGAACCCGATATTCAGGCAATTCAGGGTAAAGTTTAAGAAGTTTATTGTAAAACAGATGGGAAGTGGCAGATGAGACAGGCATGACTGAGTGACTGAAGTCCTCCGAGCCAGATTAAACCAGGAGAATGTGGCAGAGGCGTGCAGACGATCAGGCAACGCAGGCAGATGCAGAACTGACCAGACGATGCAGGCAAACAGTGACTTGACCATTCGATGCAGGTGAGGTGTTGAAGAACCAGAATTGACCAGGTATAGCTGACAGAAACTCACTTTACCAGTAGCAGCTGACGAGACCAAATGTTGCATGCAGAAACCGGCTTGACTAGAAGCCGCCTGAAAACGAAATGTTTGCATCCACCTCACTACCTTAACCTAGCAATGGCGGATACAGGCGGGGGCGCGGGGGCGCGCGCACCCCCTTTTGGAGACCAAAATTATTTTTTTAGAGCGGGCGGGCATTGGGCGGAAGCTGTAATTTTTTTTTTTTTACCTCGGAGTGGCCATCGCTCTGTTAGTACTATCTTTGATGTGCCAATCAAACAATTCAACCAATCAAATCAACGACTGAAGACAAGATGCTAGCCAATTACAGCTGGAGAGGGGCGGGTCGCTTGGTCATACAAATAGCTTTCAGAGAGAAGCCGACGCGACTCGGCTGTGGTCACCGTCGGTGTCGGTAGAGCGGGATGGATATTCAGTCTGATTACCTAATAATTACAAGAAGAGACAAAGAAGCAAGCGAGAGCGAGCTGGAAGCAGCGCTATTAATTTCTGTTTGAAACGTCAGCATTGAAGTCAACAGTGGAGTAAACATTGACGCTAGGAGGGTTAGCTATACAGCTAGGAGCACAAGGAGCAGAACTCAGGAGTAAAACACAGCGAAATTGAAGAAACTTGGGTTACTTCAGGTAGAAGGGAACTCTGCTTTGTTCTGATCCTCCTTGTTCTCCATAGCTGCTGTAATTACAGAACCTCTTCTAGTCTGAACTTTTACTTCAGTCAGTGTTCAGCCTGACACCAGTGCTCATGTTTATGTATGCTAATGTTTGACTTTTGAGTCAAGACAGCTCTACAGGTTGGCCTATCTCACTGTTAGTTTCCATCCCAAACCCAGCATAAAACCTGCCCAACTAAAAAGAAAAAAACAAGCCCAAATCTCAAGCTCTCTTATGTTAAAAGCACAGAAGTATGAAACACATGAGAACATGCCACAATGTACACAAAATGTACAATCAGTCAGCCAAATAACACACAAGATCACTTTAACAATCATGATATATCAACTGGAAAAAAAAAAAAACTTTTATCATTAGCTTCCCAACATGAGTAATACATCTACCTTAATATAAATGTAATTTCTCTTACAGAATATAGCTCAATCAAACATTTCTCTTTCACACAGCCATGAAATATTTTTAAGTTGATCAGTAGAACTCAACCCCTCTTGGGGAATTTACATTGACCAATACAATTTCATAGTGACACTTGATTAACCATTATTCTTTTCTTGTTTTATTATAACAATCAATATTATTCATTATAACTATTATTCATTGATGATGTCAGATTCGACTCATTTAAAGAATTGACCAGTAAAATGAGTTCAATGAGATGGCATTTTTTTAAAATGGTTTTTGTTTTCTTCCAGACATAGACAACTATTTTGATATGTATTTTGTTAGTAATTCTTTCTAAAAGCCCAACAAATGTGAACAGCTTCCCAACTTTTTACAACCTGCCCATAAGCTATTTTAGTTCCAGCTCATTGTGTTCAAAAGAAGCCTAATTGGGTGGAAACCTGCCTAATTTGGTAACACTGAATACAAATTTTGGGATTGTATTGAGAGTTTGTCTCTTAGCACTGTAGGAGTTATCACAGAGCCACTGTTCAGCCTGAAGCATGTGTGCCCCCCTGACAAATGTAATGCCCCATCCCCCCCCTGTAATTTGTTTCTGCAGCCAGGTCTGTCCAAGCATGAATTTGAATTGCTCACAGCTCAGATCTTGCGTTATTACAACGTGACGCGATTAAAACTATTTCCAAGCAACTTGCATATGATGAACGATGAGAGTGAGAAAGAGATCTTTACATCATATAAAGATGATCTACCATCAGGATCAACATTCAAGCAGTGAATGAAGTTGTGGCACACAAAGTGGTCATCATCAGTGGAAAAACCCAGCTCTCTCCCTGAAATTCTAAGGATAATAAATATGAAGTGCTACCCAAACATTTCAGTTATACCTTTTACGAGTGCTTCTGTGGAACGTGCTAACTCGGGCCTTAAAGCAGTGAAAACTTTGCTGAGGTCGACTATGGGACAGGAAAGGTTTGTGGCTTTGCTACTTATGTATGTCCACAAGGACATTCATTTAGACATCAACAAAATCATAGACATATTTGCCCAGAAGCATCCCAGAAGGTTGACATTCATAAACCCATTATCATCGTCATCATAAAGTTGAAGGTGTTGTAGAAGAGAAAAATATTCTTTGTCAAGTCTTACTGTTCTATTATAAGCTTATGGCTTAACTTCACCATACATGTTCATTGGTTTAACTTACTTTAAAGTTTTTTTTTCTCTCAACATAGTTTATCTCGTTAAAATATATTCAAAACTCCTTTATCACTTGAACCATAACAAACTGTTCTGAGTCCTTGGGTCTTTTTAAGTCATTTTCTTCTTAATATAGTTTATCTGGATAAAATAGATTGTTAAAATAGATGTATATTAAAAAATCATTTATCACCTGAACCATACAAAACTTTTCTTAAGTTCTTGGGTCTTTTTATTTCATTTTACTAAATAAATATAATTTCTGGAAATAAAGGAAATCTTTGTTTGATTAATTGTTGATAAGGATCCTTTTTTAAGGATAATTTTTTCTTCAAACTACTTTTTAACCTTGTGCATGCTGTAAAAACCAAGAAATTTTGTCTTAAAAATCCTTTCTCAATTACAATAATGTAATCATGCTAATTCCACTTATGTTCATCCATTAAAATGATTATCAATTCAAAAACCCTTAGATGAATAATTAGGGTAGTGTGAAAGAGTAAATATGGCATTCTTTGGTCGTTTAGCCTCACATTGTCTTGACGTGACTCTTAGGTGTGCACCCCCTTTTGAAAAATCCTGGATCCGCCCCTGCCTAGTATCATTGAGACTAAATTATGCTGGGACCGGTTAATTGGTTCCTAAATAGTGTTTTCTCTACTGCCATTTAGGAACTAGTGAAGCACAGATCTTAAAAGGCTAGTAGCTAGTAGGTCAAAGGTGAAGCAGGATGTAGTCTATGCCTTACTGGATCCATTCAGACAACAAACACAAAACATCAGCACTGAAAACAACTTTGGCATGCGTAATTATGCACTTTGAGGCGCTTTGTGCAATTCAGGAGAAGTAATGTCTGGTCAAGGCGGAGGCAGAGATAACAAACTTGAAAATGTGAAAGGTGATGACAAAGGTTTAACTGTAACAGTCTAGAAGAGCAAGAGCAGAACAGAAGGGAACAAATTAGCAGCTGGATAATGCATGATGACACAGCAGCTGTGTCTCAATTCGGCGGCTGCGTCCTTCGAAGGACCCAGCCTACTCAGCCTTAGGAGGACCCAGCCATCGGAGGATGCTCCGGAGGATCCTCAGCCGTTGGTAAATGGGACGGTCTAGCCTTTGGAGCACTTCCTGGTTGCGACACGACGTCATCACGTCTACCCCAAGCCCGGCGAAAACAGCACCAGCGCCGATAAACGACGCAAAAAAATGGATATTGAATTATTTTTTTTATTTACTTGTTATTGGAGGAGGAGAGTCGGTTTACACGGCTTCGGCGGCAGCAAAACCGGCGACAAATTTTTCTCAGGCTGGGAGAGCGCAGTGGAGAGGTAACATTTTACCTGCTATTATTTTCACCCACAGGGGCCTGCTAATGATCATAATATACCAGTTATTAAACAAACGCTTGTCAGCAGATTGATGAATATGTTTAAATATAAAATGTTATATTTATTTGTAAGACTTGATATAAGCTTATGTTTGTAACTTTAGTAATTTGAATTGAATAGTTAAATGTGTACAAACCCTGTAAATAACTGACTTAAATCACTACTTTCAGTATCACTAATGTGTTGAGAAGCCAAATAAAACTAATATTGAGAAATAAATCATTATTTGTCTAAATTGTTATCCCCTTACTGCCTGATTTTATTTGTAATTATATAACGAAAAAATAATACAGGAAAAATAAATCTAAATATATAACGTAAAAAAAAAAAAGTTAAATAGTGGATCTAGATGAAGTAAAATAAGTAAAGGCCAGAATTGTTTGGTCACAAATTAGCAACACCAGGCGTTAAGCGGTTAACATTCACTAGAATTATATCAGCTAAAATGAAATTGCTATCATCTAATCCTGTTGTTCTTAATCTTCATGTCTCTATCCAGACAAGGCCGATGTACTGCTGCATCAACTTAAATGCACAACATCTGCCTGGGAGCCGGTGACATCATGGCCCCATACGATGAAGTGCAGGACGACATGCCAGAGGATGAGGAGGGGAGAACGTGTTGGAGGCAGTCAGTGGTGCTCCCTGGCGGGACCAGCTGTCTGCCGAGGTGTCTGCCCTGGAGGAGGGTCTACCCGACCACGATTACATTTAGATGGCAAGTATAATCACTTTTTAGCTTTTCTCATGTTAGGGTTATGAAAACAGTTGTAGTAAAGTCATTTTCTGCGTCTTCTTAAACATTTTTAGGAACATGGCAGCGGTCAGTTGGGTCAGCCCTGCAAACCCTGATGGACGATGTGGTGAACAGTGGAGAGAGGCATCCCCCACCCCCCAGATGATGTCCCACTCGCAGTCAGAGGACTCCAAGGTCATCTGTGTAGCATCCCATCCAGTCCAGCAGCACAACCAGGGACTCCTGCTCAGTCAAAATTGTATATATGTTCTTTAGTAATATTTATTTTATATCTTCTGTAAATAGTTGTAGTAGTTACTTTTAAAATCTAATGTAATTAGTAAAATGTTTTTGATATTGTAAATACTTGTTTCTCTAAAAATAAATTGATGTTGTCACTGAGAAGTTGTTCTAAGTTTACTTAAATTGTAAAGAAGTGATGAAACAGATAATGTAACAGGTTAAAAGACTTTAAGAACACACAAACAACAATAACTTTTATAAACAATTTATTAATTTAATTTAACAATAACAGCAACACAGAACCTGAGGATAAACCATGGCCGGGTGGCAGGAGTAGGCTTCCCACTGACCCCCTGCCCTGTCCCTGGATCTTTGCATTCCTAAAGTAGAGGAAAACAATTTGTGTCAACAGATGCAATTTTCTGTAGTGTTTCTTTGAAGCTAGAAAAAAGGAGTGTTTATATATATATATATATATATATATATATATATATATATATATATATATATATATATATATATATATATATATATATATATATATATATATATATATATATATATATATGTGTGTGTGTGTGTGTATTTCATTACATTAGCCAAACCTGAACATACTTTGTATTTTTTTTTCCAAGTTGTCCCACTTTTTTTGGCCTGTTTTGGCTCAACTTCACCCTCCAGGCCCGTGTTTTGCAGGATTGTTCTAAACAAGAGAAATGAGAAGAGATAAACACACAAGGGTCACTAATATCACAACTATAAGAATAAAAAAGTGACATCTGGGCATCATTTGATGTGATCAAAAGATTATATTTGTACGTTGGTGTTTGAACAGGACTTCTTTGAACTTGTGTGACTTTTACATACAAATGCAACATGTATATGGAATTATGCCTCAACTCTTACCTCCATCCGACTGCAGCAGTGTTCTTGGCCCCGGTAAAGAGGTGGTCATTTTGCCCACGGAGTTTTATCAACTCCTCTGTATGCTCCCTGCTGCCTAGAACAAAACGACATGTAAAGCATATTTCTGTTATGTCAACAGGAAAAATGACTGTTCTGTATAATTACGCCGGTGTTGTTCTTCAAGTGAATTATACTTTAAACCTTATTATACTGTACAGTAAATTAACTATACGTTATTGAGTATTCAAACAAAACGTTTGCAGTATTGACAGCCCAGTACAGCTGGACTGATGTTATTTCTTCAGCTGCATTAAGCTTTGACAGTTCTAATCATTTGTAATAAACTGCATGAGAATAAATTGATCGAATTTGTGAGGGACACAGTTATCAGCGCAGTTACAATAAGATGTAGGTTAAAATAAAAAATTGTGAAATTTTTATGAAGGCTTTTAATGTTGTTGAACGTCTCGTATCAACAGATTAGCTCTAAGCTTTAGCTTTAGCTGGTCCCAGTGGCTCCGTTACCGTCATGTATTTTAATAATGTTCAGTTAAAAAATAAAATAAAAACAAACTACTTACATTTAAAGCTGTACACAGCATTACTGCCAGCGCTGCTGCTGCTTTCCAGTCTTGATGAAAATCCGCCTTCTTTCTTTTTTTTCTTCAACTACTAAAAAAAAAAAAAAGCGAGCAAAGCACCTCGGGAAATTTTATGGCAGGCGAGGCCACTAAGGATGGTAGCGGTGCATCCTCAGAATTCGGGGAAAAGGAGGACGCATTTGAAGGCTGCATTTTAAGGATCCTCAAAATTTTGGCCAAATGGGACAGCCTCCGCGCATCGCTGTGACGTCACTGGCCTTAAAATGCGTCCTTCGAAGGACGCAGCCGCCGAATTGAGACACAGCTAGCGTAACCCCTGTGTGCTTCAAGTGGCGGAGCAGAATGGAAAAATGTCTGACCTTAGGGAGGCCTGATGAAACTCAGCCATAGTGACAAATGACGCTGTAGGCCTACATTGATAAACCTGTAGTTAATAATAATCTGGAGAGCTTTCACTGCCAATGTAATTCTGATTATTTAGATTGTACCTTTATAGTCCAATGTAACATTTGTCTAAGAAAAGATTGTGTTGTCTTTATGTTATTGAACAATTTTTTGTAGGACATCTGCTGGCAAAACAACCATATGTTCACCATAATTTAAAACTATTATGTGTAATATTGTGTTTAATAAAAGAAAAGGAAAAAGCAAACATTCCCCATTCATTAAAAAACTGGTTTTGTGTTTCCTGGGTGTCTGGATCAATGATGTGTCAACCGTTTCTGAGTGACATTGCATTCAGAAACG